>CM053774.1:68305896-68412911 GCA_028658325.1 Potorous gilbertii | reverse complement strand
GGTTTTAGAATATCAGGGCAGTTTTCCTTGATAATTTCATGAAGGATGATGTCTAGGCTCTTTTTTTGATCATGGCTTTCAGGGAGTCACATAATTTTTAAATTGTCTCTCCTGGATCTGTTTTCCAGGTCAGGTGTTTTTCCAATGAGATATTTCACATTCTCTTCCATTTTTTCATTCTTTTGGTTTTGTTTTGTGATTTCTTTGTTTCTCAGAAAGTCATTACCCTCCACCTGTTCCATTCTGATTTTGAGAGAACTATTTCCTTCAGTGAGCTTTTGCACCTCTTTTTCCACTTGGCTAACTCTGCTTTTGAAAGCATTCTTCTCCTCATTGGCTTTTTGAACCTCTTTTGCCAATTGAGTTAGCCTATTTTTCAAGGTGTTATTTTCTTCATCATTTTTTGGGGCCTCCTTTATTAAGGTATTGACCCGTTTTTCATGGTTTTCTAGCATCTCTCTCTCATTTCTCTTCCCAGTTTTTCCTCCACCTGTCTAACTTGATTTTCAAAATCCTTTTTGAGCTTTTTCAAGACCTGACCCCATTGGATATCTATTTCAGATGTTTGGGATACAGAGGCCTTGACTCTTATGTCTTTACCTGATGGTAAGCAGTTTTCTTCCTCATCAGAGAGGGATGTTGGAATCATCTGATCCTCAAGAAAGTACCCTTCTATGGCCTTATTTTTTTCCCTTTTCTAGGCATTTTCCCAGCCAGTTACTTGACTTCTGAGAATCCTCTGCACCCCCGCCAAGTCTGCCCAGCTAGTGCTTGGGATCTGAGATTCAAATGCTGCTCTCCAGCCTCAGGGCTTTCAGTGGCAGGCCCACCTCCCAGGCTCAGTTCCCTCAGGGGATTTATGCAGAGACTTTTTGTAATGCAGCTCCTGCTGAGCTCCTGCCTGCTCTGGGAGCCTCTGGCTGCCCGCTGCCTCTGCTGCTGCCTCCCGAGGGGGCCCTAGTCATGGAAACACCCTGCTCCCCTCTCAGCCAATCTAGATATCTCTCTCACTGACCTGTGCATCTGTGGGTGGAGGGACCTTTGCGGCCACTGGAGATTCCATCCCTGAAGCCTGCCCAGTCTGTTCCTCTCTTTGCCACGCGGCCAGGGCAGCGCTGGGGTCCGCTCCCGTCTGCTGCGCGATGGACCTTTGGGATCGGTTTTCCAGGGTTTTCTGGAATGGAAATCTCCTTCACTGTGTTGCTGTGCAGCTTCCTCTGTTCCAGAATTTGTTGCAAGTTCTTTTTAGAGGAAATCCATGGGCTGTGGGTTCGGAGCTAGCATATGTGAGTCTTTCTACTCTGCCATCTTGGCTCCGCCCCTTGGGTCATTTTTTTAATGGAATGCTAACCCAACACTTTAATATTGTTTCATGGTGAGATATATGTCAGCCATATCCTGAAGAACTAGAGAAATATTTCTCACTGTTATTTTAGATTAATGGGCTATGGATATTTGAGAGAAAAGTTGTGGCAACAACAACAAACTTAATAATGCAAAGACAAGTAAACGTGTTCCTTGAATAGATTCAAACTTGAATTTAGAGAATAAAAAAAATCTCTCTAAAATACTTATTTTTTTCTTATCTGTATAAGACAAGATAAATAAGATAAATAATGCCCTCTAATCTTTGAAAGTATCAATTAGTTCTCACATTCTCGGTTAAGAATAGATTCAGTGAAAGATTTTCACAAGATATATGGTTGTAATTAGGTTGATTGTATTAAATTTATGCTTCATAAGAAAAAAAATCTATATCTTTTTAAAGTTTTATCTCTCTCCTAGCACCAAACAAAATGCTCTGGAAACAGAAGATGTTTAATAAAGTTTCACTGAATTGACCCTGTGAATGTACAAAAAAGTTGTCGACTAAATGGTATACTTCATCATTCATTTTAAAAATATATTCTCTTTCATCTAAAATATGTGATTATTGGGTTTCAAATATTTAAAAGTAAAGGATTATTATTTTCTTTACATAAAGAAGATAGATGCTAAATATTTACCAAATGTGTAAAGATTTATGGGTAAAATGGCAGTCTTTAATACAGAGTATCTCAAAAGTCCGTATAGTTTTAAACTACTATCTATTGTATTAAGACTTTAGGGACCCCTTGTATTTGAAGGTAGTTTAACTTGCTACTTAAATTTCTTCAAGAATATGAACAAATGGTTTAGGGAAAGATAATAAAAATTTAAAGGTATATTTATGTACAGTAATATCTTAGTCACCTAGAGATAGACCTCAATACAATAAAGCATAGGAAATATGTTACTGGAAAAATATACACACATATTACACATGTGCCTGCATGCACACACACAGACACACAAACATATCAAAAATAAAATGAAAATCCAACTCTGGTGGCCAGGAAAATACCTCTGAGTAATGACTAATAATGAAATCATCCAAGAAGATTTGAAAATTCTAATTTCACACAGCAGACACACTGTAATTGACTGATTTATCTACATAGAAGGAAAATAATATTCTGATTACTTGAAAAGTCTCTTAAAAACTGAGTGTCTGGGGAACCATGATGGCGAAGTAAAGGCAAGGTCTTACTTGGTTATCCGCCAAACCCTCCAAGTACTTTTAAAAATGACTCTAAACAAATTGTAGAACAGCAGAAGCCACAGAAAGATGTAATGAAACAATTTCCCAGCCTGAGACAACTTGAAGGTTGGAAGGAAGGGTCTGTTGCACCAGGGTGGGAGAGGAACACAAACCAGTGCAGGTGTCTCCAGTGCAGCTCCAGCCTCAGCAAAACCTGAGCAAGTCTCAGGGTGACTGAGTCAAAGCAGTGGAAGTTTCCAGACCTCTCAGCCCACAGACAACAGATGGAAGTAGGAGTTTAGCAGGAAAAGTCAGTCACACCTGAAGGAGTGTAAAGTCCAACTCAGATCATGCCAGCACAGCCTGGCAAACCAGGGGCAAGCCTTGGTGTGACCAAATTATCAGCAGTAGCAGTAACAGTTGATTCTGGAGCTGTCATTCCACAGAAGGCAAGGGAGTCCAGCAACTAGTCAGAAGGAGAAATTACAGACATCTTTATGTTAACACTGAGGCTGGACTCTGTTGCTTTGCCCATCCTTGGATCCGGGTCACAGTCCTGAGCAGAAATCCTACGGCAAAGAGCAACATTAGCACACTAGAGGTTGCAACCACAGTTGAGAGGGAGACCCATTTCACAGTTACAGGGCAGAAAAGAGGGCTTATGGTCACTCACAAACCAGAGCACAGGCCAGGATAGTAGGAAACACTTCTCCTTAGATTATACCACCTTAGAAGAACAGAAAATTTACAGGTCCCTAGAAGTATAAAATTGAAGAGTGAGAGGAATAGGAGAAAAATAAAGGGAGAAGTAGAATAATTGAAATTATCTCATAAAATAGACAAGAAAGAGCTTTCACAGTAGTGAGGGAAAGAGGGGAATTAAGGAGGAAAGAGTGAAATTTTCTCTTCTCAGAATTGGTTCAAAGAAGTCATAACATATACACTCAATTTGGTATAGACACCTATCTTACCCTAAAAAGAAGGAAGAATGAAAGGGGACAAGAGAAGGGGGGTAGGGGTGAGAGAAAGGAGGACAAGTGTGGGAGGAGGAGGTAGTCAGAAGCGAAACACTTTTGAAGAGGGACCATGTGAAAGGAGAGAAAGAATAAGATAAATTAGAGATGGAATGGGAGAAAAATGCAGTTAGCAATAGTAACTGTGAAAAAAAATGAATCAAAATTTTCCAATAAAGGGCTCATTTCTCAGAGAACTGGGTCAAATTTATAAAAATAAGAACTATTCTCCAATTGATAAATGATAAAAATATGATCAGATTAAAACTCAGTAGTCACATGAAAAAATAATCTTATTCATTATTGATTCAAGAAATGCAAATTAAAACAATTCTGAGGTACTACCTCATACCTACTAGATTGGCTAATAGGACAGAAAAGGTAAATGACAAAGCTTGGGTGGAATATGGGAAAAATGATACATTAATGAATTGTTACTGAAGTTGTGAACTGAATCAACCAGTCTATGGAGCAATTTGGAACTTTACTCAAAAGCCTATAAAATCATTGACCTAGCAATACCACTACTAGGTCTGTATCCCAAAAGAGATAAAAACTAAAAAGAAAAAGACCTATATGTGCAAAATATTTAGAACTACTCTTTTCTGAGGCAAAGGATTGGAAATTAAGGTGATACCCATCAACGGGGCAGTGGTTGAACAAACTGTCATATGTGATTGTGACGGAATATTATTGTGCTATAAGAAAAGATGAGCAGGATGCTCCCAGAAAAATCTGAAAAGACTTACATGAGTTGATGCAAAGTGAAATATGCTGTGTACAAAGTAACAGTATTATTATAAGATGATCAGCTGTGAATGACTTGACTATACTTAGCAACATAAGGATCTATGACAGGAAGGACTTATGATGAAAAATGCTATCCAGGTGCAGAGGAAAAACTGATTGTGTCTGAATAGGGATTGAAATATATATATATATATATATATATATATATATATATATATATATATATATATATATATATATATATATATATATATATATATATAACTTTATTTTTCTTGAGTCTTTTTTGTCTGTTTTCTTTCATAACATGATTATTACAGATAAGTTTTGCCCGACTACACATGTATTACCTATATCAAACCTTTTACCTTCTCAGTGTTGGGTGTGGGAATGGAGGAAGAGAGAATTTGTAACTCAAAGTTTTAAAAATGAACGTTAGATTGTTTTTACATGTAACTGAGGAAAAATGTTTAAATAAATAAATATTTTTCAAAAAGATTGTTCTGTTGAAAAACCTACAAATAAGTTCTGTCAGTGGTAATAGAAATCTCTAGCATAAAAATAAAGAAAATAAAACATGAGAAAAGAAGAAGGAACAGAGCAAAGAGACAGAGGAGTAATGCTTGAGAAATGAAGACATGCAAGGACAGTAGAGAAGGGTCAGTGACCTCTAGATACAATATGGTAGTTCTGGTTTGATGTCAGTAGGATTGGTAAATATAAAGAGCTGTGTTTTCTCAGTAATATCAGAGTCATTTATAAGCTTGAAACAAGGTAGTAAAATGAAATTATTAAAAAATGTTTAAAATGTAAAAATTAGGTAAGAAAATCATGACTGATGAAATAAATTAAAATGAACCTCAAAAGAAAACAAAAAAGGAATCTTGAAGTTATTTTAGATTGTGAATTTCCAATGGCAACAATTAATATGTGAAAATTAGCAGAACAAATACTATTCCTATGAAGTCAAAAGGTTATTCCCTTATTCTGAAAATATTTACTTCTCCTTGTGGACAGAATTACTTCCCTTGAATTTGAAGTATTATCTTCTTTTTCATACCAGAGTATCTGCTTTTGAGGGGCAGAGGGAAAACACCAGCATCACTATCTGCACATCATTGGGGTAAATCTCAGTCAAATGGTGGTGTTTTAATCTGTTTCTTTCCAGGAGTATGTGTCCATTTTGTTGGACACAATAAGGACAGGGAAATAATCTTTTATTTATGACATGGGGCAGGTTTCTCAACCCTTTGTTGAAAGAAATATTTTGGGGAAGGAGAAGATTTCTTCAACATTCCACAAAAGCATAATAGCATTTTTTCATTGTAGCTTTCAAGCACAAATAGCTGAGGTTGGCTATTTGTCATAGCAAGTTCAGAGAAAGACGCACCAAAGTTTATGAAGTCATGAATCATGAGATCAATTACAACACACATATAAAATCCCAAAGTATTCATAAAAAGGATACAAAAAATCATGGAATGCTACCATCTTCAAAGTAGAAAATATTTTAAATTGGCTAAAACACCACGTATTTTTCTTCATCCAGAATAAGAATATTATAACTAAGAATACCTATTTAGTTCATATTCAAAATTAAGCTCATATTAATCTATTATCCGATCTGTGTAGGCACGCTTTCCAACAATACAAATCATAACTCATCCCTGACTTCTCATCCTATTCTATGCTTGTCTTTGTTCTCCCATAGGCCTAGGACAAGGATTGCACCCAAGATTTAGGATCTTACTTGCTATCTCTTGAAAATATGAAATAACAGTGGAGCACGTGTATATCCATCTCTCACTCTGGTCACTCACTTCCTTTTTCCCTTCTACATGGACTTAATGACATCTTTGCTCCCCTTTTCCTTCCTAATAAATTGTTTTAATATATATGCATACCTATCATACACCTATCTATTTCCTTCTGGGTGATCCTCATATCTGAATTTTCAGAATGTAGTATTCTATGCTTCATAGTTATACAAAAACACAGGAATTCTTGGCATTAAAATGATGGGCCTGTGTTTCAAAGAGAAGGTTAGAGGCAATAAAAGATCTTTGTAAGTTTCCCAAGAGATGTCAGTCAGTCCTGCTCCACTTATATAATTCTAGGTTCATCTCATTTGATATTTGATGTGTTGGTCCAAGAAATATGTACTCTGATTGATGAGCTCTATAGGTTCTTCATTATCCTGGATATCAAAACTAATTCATTTTCAAAATTTCTAATTCCTAGTGCATGAGCACTAGATCTTTTATGATATATTTTTTGTTATTCTAAAAATAGTTATCACAAGATAAATGTCTCTGACAAATTTTAGAAAGCCAGAATAATATGCAATATTGCTCTGAATCTCTATGAGTCATTTTATCAGATTATATTGAAATATGGTATTGAAAAATCATATTCACAATCTTATTTTCACTGACCAATAATTGTCAGATAGCTTATCACATGCAAATATATTTGGCTACCATCTCCCTTTAAAATGGAATGTATGTGTCTAATTATTTATGAAATGGGAAATCTGTATGAACAGAATGATTTGCAGGTGCAATTTAAGACTGGTTATATTTTAGCTAGCTGCAATTTTTGTAAAATAAAGAAGGGTGAGATTTCAATATTTCTGGTGTTGATTTAGTTTGTTCTTATGAGTCATTTCATTGAAAACTGTGACAGTTAAATGACTATGCATAGAAACAAAAAGCACTTTAGAGAATGCACTTTAATGTGACAGCCTAAGATTGCCTCCAAACTTTGTGGAATCCATATAGGTTGTTCACATTTTCTTTCATCTGTGGTTACTGCTGATCTACTTTGATTTAATTTATATGTTATGTGTGTGTTTTAACTTTTTATGTTCTTTCTGAAATAGAAAGTGAATAAGGGAAAAACAAAGAAAAAAAGAGGCTTCATAGGTGTGGTTGATAAATAATATCATACAACCAATTGACTTCCATTTCAAACGTCAAACAAAAGTAATCTCTATGATCCTATGTTTTCTGTTTCTGTGTACTCTCTTACACTAAAAAGTCAATTTGAATTTAAAGACATAGAAGTGATTATCATGTGGTTAGCATTTAAGGAGATGGGCACCTCTGTTGTGAACTTTTTTCAGGGCTGCTCATCCACCTTTGGTCTCCACCTGGTACTTGACTCTCACCTGTGACTCCAAGAAGCCATAGCATATGCAGAGGCTTCACCCTGGTAACACAGTCTCAGCAAAGGGGCTAAACCAGGTGGAGGGTAACGGAAAGGCTTCAGACTCATTTGGGGGATGTCTAACCCAAATATGTGAAGACTTTCCTGGAAGATGAGAACAATTTATTCCAGTGGCAATGAAGACCCACTTGAAACAGAAAGACACACAGAGCTAAATTAAAGGGCTGGAACTGGATCTAATTTGCTTCATCTGAAGTAAAAATGACAGAGAAAACAATTAGGATCTCAGACAAAGTAAAATAAAAAACAGATCTAATTAAAAGATAATCAGGAAAACTAAATTTTGCTGAAAGGTACCATAGACATGAAGTAATATAAAAAATTACAGAATATTTCTTAAATAAAGGCCTCATTTCTCAAATAAATAGAGAATTAATTCAAATTTATAAAAAAAAAGTAAGGATATTTCTCCAACTAATAGAGGATACAAACAGGCAGTTCTCACAAGAAAAGTTAAAGCTGTCTATAGTCATATTGAAAAATTCTTTAAATCAATAAATTATAGAAAAGCAAATTAAAATAACTCTAAGGTACACCCTCTTCACTCCTATCAGAATTGACAAATGCTGGAGGAGATAGAGAAAAGTAGGTACTCTAACACACTGCTGGTATGGATGTGAACTGATCCAACCATTATGGAGAATAAATTAGAACTATACCCAAACTGGAATAAAACTGCATACCCTTCTGGGTCCCTCTCCCCAATACATTATTCATTGAATATCCGAATGTAATGCTAGCCCATAGCTAAAAGTTATCATCATCAATATGAATGTCTGGATTATTTACTTTTTAATAATCAGACTCACATACAAATATTTTTGTTTTTATTGTGTTTGATCTCTTAGATTGGTATATTGATAAGGCAGTTTCTTTAGCTGTATTTTAATGTGTTTTTTAAAATGGGAGTTATTAATGAGTATTTCAATAATGTTGATTTGGATTTACCTTCATTTAACCATGGAGGTTGTATCTCTAAATAGAAGGAAAAAAAGACAGCAGCAAAAGAATGTGTTTATAAAAGACTCTTAAAACTTTCTCTGTGTTATTAGTCACATTTCAATCAAGAGCAGAATAGATATTTGCAGAGGAGAGGAGAGAGTTGAGTTTCACCTACTTACTGGGAGGTTATTTATTTGAGATCCTGTGAGATCAACTCTGATGTATCCAACTAGATTTAAAGTATCCTCTTTATACTCTGGAATTGATATATTCCTTTTTTCAAGGTAATTGAGCAGCAAAAGGCAGAAATCATTGTGCTAAAACTAAGATAATATTGCTCACAGATTGACCACATCTATGTGGTGTCACAGACTAGGGACTTAGGATCACTACTTAATGAATTTACATCTCAGCTGTGATACTTATCTAGGAAGTATGAAACCATGCTACCCATTTCATATATATTTCACCTTTCTCTGAAAAAGCTACTGAAAATAGAAAACATCTCTATTACTAAAAAAGTTTCACTGGTATTGTAGAATAGCTTATTATACTTTCCAGATTTCACAGAGAAGTTAGCAAGAGAGAGGGTAATAAATGAATTATAGAAGACACCTGCAAGGTACTCTGGGTATATTCCTGGAATAAGGCTCTGCTCTGACTATAATGAGAGACTTTTTGTAATTACACAGTGATTAACAACTGTATTTGTATTTTCTTATCTGGGTGTCATAAACATTCCCTTTTGAAGTTGCATTAATATGAGCTTTGCAAAAAGAACACTGATGGCTCTTTTGAATATCGAACAATGTTTTGCTTCAGGATTATGCAAATTGGTTCTTAAAGTCTCATTAAATGATAATATTTAAGCCCAATGAAAAAATTTCCAGTTAAAATTCAGATCACCCAAGCATGAAGTTAGTGGGTACCACCTTACCAGGGTACTGTGCATACTGCTCAACTATGTAAATATTTTATTTGCATCCAGTATTTTTGATATACCAAAGGACATACTCTGCCTTTACTTGGTATCATATATAGATACAGATGTATATTTATATATAATGTATGGCAGAATGTTCTCCAGGCAACATTTTAGTTTGATTTCTATTTTCAGCAAAATTATAAAATGACCTAGGTTGGAGGTATAATAGAAAGCTCAGAAGATTTTTGAGGTGTGTGCTTGTTGTTTTTTTCATGTGTCACCAGAGCCAAGATTTAAGTAGGGTTAGCAAGATAATTAAGTAGTTCCTGAGATATGTAATATACTTTGTTTTGCTCTCCCACCTTTACTCCAAAGAAGGAAAATTGTCCAGCACTAACAAAGCAGTTTAAATAGTTCATGGGCTTCCCTAGCATTCTAGTGAATTAATGACTTCCAGTGATTGGATCTGTCAAAATTTGTGTCAGACTGGACAGTCACTAAACAGATTTATTGCAAAACCATTTAAAATACAGTTTAGAAAATTCAGGAGGGAACCATGGAAGTCATTGATAAATCATAGTAATATTAAGGAATATCAGAAATGAGCTTATGGGGATTGGGATTTGAGTGTCTGGATGATTATTATCAAAACACAGGAAATTTCCTTCTGCTCTAGAGAGAAATCACAATTGCACTAGGCAACGTATGCATTATAAAGCAAGCCGAAGCAGCCCCCCAGAAGGCAAATAAAGGCAGAACACAATTTAGGAGACAGAGATAACACTCTTGTCCCAAATGAAGCTCACAATATTTATTTTCCATTCCTACTTATTTACGCACCATTCTTTTGCTTCAACAAATATAAACATTGAAATTATGAACCAGTGAGTGAAGGGAAAAATATGCATACAGATAAATAACGTTGGACGTCTGAAGATGGTTTTCATGGATTATCTTCATCCGGATGGCCAATGTGATGTTGCTTTACTTAATATCAAAGAGTTCAGAGTCTTTTATGTTTTTCAGTTCAGAACGTATTAACTGTGTACCCATTGCTAATGTATTAGGACACATTCAGGAAGTCTGACTGAGTTCATAGGCTACTCTCCTTTCTTCCTCTTCTTTCTTTTTTAGTAGATCTACATAGTGTTTATCAGAAATGGCATTGTTTGGACCTTTTCAATGACGAGCCATTTCCTTATAAAAGTATACTAGTTTTATGATCTATTTTGAAGGGATTCTCATTAAATTGTACACTGCACTATTGAAATACATGATTACACTAAAAGTGCTGACAAATATTTTTTTCATATTACTCTTTAAGTTAGTTGATTTTCTGTGAATGTTAAATCAAGGACAAGAGCTTACATTTCTTCATCTGCATAGAGATGAAGATGCTGCATATATATTCATTATTCCTTCCTGCCCTGTCAGTTTTATGTGTGTAGATTTGGGAGAAGAAAATGTTCTATGAAAATGTTGAAAGCAACTACCATTTTTATATCTCACACAACAACATATTTTCAAGTTCAATGACTGTAATAAACATCTTCATTTTTGATAGCTATAGCAAACCTCCTATAGCCATTTGAAGACAATTGAACAAATTAATAATAATTTAAAATTTATAGTTTATCATGATATCATTGTAATAATGTCATACTTACATCTGAGCAGATGCTCAGATAATGCACTCCGTTTTATCCAATGTTTGTCTTTTTTTGGGGAAAAATCTTTGGTCAAAAAAATTCAAATTCCCTTTTTTCTTAATTTTAAATGTTTTATTTTTACATTTCTAGAATTGAATTTGCTCATTAGTATTTATTTCTCCATTGATATTATGTTCTCTTAAAATGCCTGGAAAGAACTTTCCTTTAAAACATAGCTGGTCTCTAGATTCATTTTTCTCATGGCTATGTGTGGAGAGGATTAGAAATTGAGGTTAGTGATAATATATCTTTTTCTTCAATGCTTTACATGCACAGAAAAGTTTATCAATTGAAGTATAGTGCTATGCAACATTTCTCATACACCTACATATGGTAATTATTTTTCATATTGTCACATCTCTTTTCCCAGATTGTTATACTCCTGGATGACAGGAAGGGTCTAATTTTTTTTTTTACCTTCTTTCTCACCCAATATATCTAAGTTTTAAGAATTAGACACATAAGATTCTGTTGAATTAATGAATGTAGATAATATGTTAAACTGTCCAGTTACATGTCTGTCATGATCCTATTGACTTTGACTATTTGACTTTGAAAGTGGTATTTTTTTCTGCTGTCAACGCAGAAAAAAGACACATCTTAAATTTATATAGAGCTGCTGGTGTTTCAAAGTGCTTTCCCCATAAAGGTCCCACGAAATGGGTAGCACAGGTATGCTTATGCCTATATTATAGGTGATAATGTTAGGTTTCTGTGAAGTAAAGGGACTTAACTATCATAACCCAGAAAGCATCTGAGATGGGGAGTGCACCCAAGGCTCCTGACTAGAGGTCCTGTCCAGTATCCTTTATATCAAATTGTATCTCACTTTAAGA
The DNA here is from genome assembly GCA_028658325.1 of Potorous gilbertii. Taxonomy (NCBI): domain Eukaryota; kingdom Metazoa; phylum Chordata; class Mammalia; order Diprotodontia; family Potoroidae; genus Potorous; species Potorous gilbertii. The sequence goes on along the minus strand of CM053774.1, from coordinate 68,400,948 downwards.
AGATGAACATCAGATTTCCACGGTGTTGGTATCAGGTAAATCCCTTTCCATTTTGGAGGACTTGAGAATGTAAAAGACGAAGGGGGTAGGATTGAAGGAGTGGCTTAGGCTTAGCTGAGAAAGAGCAATTTAGTTCCTTATTTCTCAGGAGAACTACCATTAGTCTCTGTCAGTCAGCTCTTACTATCTCTTCCCTTTCCCTATGAAAAGCTCAGAGGACTTGTCTTAGGCCAGACTCTGGAATTGTAGTACATTTTGTTATTGGACTTGGCCAGCATACTTTTCTCATCATTGGCTGCCTGCAAGATGGTACCTGGGGCATGATGGAGGTGGCCTCACTAGTATAAGATTTCTTTTTACTTTTTACTTCATTATTCATGCAAATATTATAAAATCTGATAATCACAATATCAAATAATGTCATCACTCTGATGGAAGGTTACTGAATACAATCACTTTAAAAGGTACAGGTTGTAAAATTCACATTAAAAAGTAGATAAGATTCTGTCAGCTGAAAAAGCTATGACTAAGTGTGGAGTAAGCACTGTGGGAATTGTGTTAACTCTTTTAAATCCTCCAAAGAGAGCTTACTTTTAAAACATATCTCATATGCCTCCTCTTTTCTCCACTCAGAAGACCATCACATTATTTTGAGGCCTCATCCTCACTCCCTAGGAATATTGATAAATATTATAAGTGAATGATTTTCTTAAAGGAAATTAAATTGATCCTCATGTTTTACAGTGGGTAATACTGCTCGTACTCTTTCACCATCCTTCTAAGTTTTTATAAATAAGCTTGTATTTTAATTTCGTACTACATTTGGCTAGCAACTCTTTTGCTTATATAAGGGAACAGATAAATATAATTCTGGTCCAGGACTCACTCTCACTGAGAAGAACAGAGCTGCTTTTTGCCCTGACTTCCTGCTTCCTAACCTGAAAGGAATTAGTCTTTCTTGGAGATGGACAGAGGGAGAAGAAGTTAGAGGTAGCTATTCTGCTTACCTTCAAGCCACACATTGACAGCTCTCACCACATGTGACTTTCCCTACGCTAATCTTACACTAAATAAGACAAATTTCATTTTTTCAATTTTTGTCAGTTTTTTTAAATGTCAAGTGACTGACTATTTTTTCTATTCATGATTTCTGGTTGTCAGACTTTTGTATGTAAGTATTTTACCTCTCATTACTTATTCCTGATACATGATTTCCAACATATTTCTCATTATCCTCAACTATTCCTACCCTTATAATGAAGTCATTGAGTTTTAAAGTACTTGAGTTTTATTTATTTAATTGGGAGTCTCTTAGATACTTTATAGAATATCTATATCTTTACATTCTCTGCAAGAGATGTTGGTACATAAGCTGTAATTATTTTCTTAGCATTGTATTTTATAAACACTTATATTATAAAAACTGCAATCTGGAATAATTTCATGATTTTTTTTTTCTTCTTGGACAAATAATAAAAGAAACAACTTGACTAATTCTTTTACTTGCTTCTCCAAGGGGAAGTTGTGAGATATCCTTTCATTTAGTTTTAGCTTCCTTTTATACCCTGGTTTCAATTATAAATAGCTGAAATTGGTGAAATTCAACTTTGCTGGTCTTGGATAAATGTGTTAGTCATTAGAAAAGGATCTTGACTTTAGAGTATCAGTAACTAATTTGAAGGATACATATTTTTTTTTAAGTTATGTGGCTCTCAGCAGGGTCTGACTGCCTCTCTGCCCATTTTTCCTACTCTCCTCCTATTTCCACTCTCCTACATATTAATAAATATGTAGAAAGGAGCTTTATATGTATTTTCTCATTTGTCCTCAAACATTTAAGGACTGTAATATCATCATTTTAAAAATAAGACAACTGTAATTGGAAAAAGGTAAAGTTACTTGCCCATGGTCACATAGCTATTAAGTTTTGGAGCCTATACCTAAGGCTCCAAAAATGCATATTCCACCATGTAGGTGAACTTTTATCCTAAAACAGATAGATAGATAGATATAGATAGAGACAGATAATTTATATCTATATCTATCTCTCTATTTCTGTCTATCTATCTATCTATCAGCTATCTGCAAGGTTTATCCTGCCTGTAAGTAAGTTATGCGTGATCTTGGGATAATAGCAATTGATTATCACTAAGAAATATATAAATCTAAGTTATGAACCAAGATGTAGAAGGCACCTTAAAGGTCACCTAGCCTAATCTCTTCATTTCACAGACAAAGAAACTGAGGCTTAGAGAGGTTGAGAAACTGGTCTAAAGTCACAAAGATAGTAACAGATTTGGGATTTGAACTCATGACTTGAGACACAAAGGTGTTATACTATTATACCATGTTGACTAACAGGTTTGATATGAATTAAAGACATGTTAGAACCATATGATTTTTCTTTCATCATTTGGGTTTGCATGCTTGAAGCTAGGACTGTAACAGCTGTGAACATACGTAGAGCTGTATTTTCATTACTCTGATTTTCAGCACATGGTAGAAAATTTTAACTTCTCACAGTATAGCTGATTTAACATCTGGGTATTTTTCAGAGGGCAGTAAAGAATTCAGGTTCATCAAATTTCTTTCTTTTCATAGTTCAGCTAGGTTCATTATTGAAGCTTCCAAGGCTACAATAATATAAGTGAATTAAAATACCCAAAACAAAGTATAACACTTTAGAAAGCAATTATTTCCTGTAATTAAATATGTATAGATATAATCACTTTTCAGAAACAATATAATGTATATTCTAAAGTAAAAATAACTTGAGTCAGATTATTTTTGTGAAAACAAAGCAAATTTATCTTTTAATGATTTTTTAGCCTATTGAATGAACCCCCGACTTCAGTGATAGGATTGGTTAGTCCATTCACTGGGGTAAAACTTGACTGATCTATGCTTTTTCAATCTGTGTGATTCTTGTTCTTCTCTAAGTCAATAAGAAAAGGCCTACTTAACACCCTAGAGATTATAGTGTCAGGGAATTTCAATATTTCATGGGTACCATTAATGCCACACTTAGACCATCGGTTTTATTGTCCTTCTTCTTGCTTACATAATCAGTGACATCTCCTTTTTTCTATCCAGGCATGTTCTAAATGGCCTTTATGTCACTATTTGTATATAAATTATTACTAACATACAGGGAACTATCCGCTTATACTCACTTCCATATTCTTCCATTATCCACTAGCAATTTATTATTGTGTTCCATAAGTCATCATATTCAAATAATATGAGAGAGAGAGAGAGAGAGAGAGAGAGAGAGAGAGAGAGAGAGAGATGGGTTTTGGAATCAGGTTAATGTGTGGAATCACTGGAAACACTGAGTAAATCCCAAATGACATATAAACTGAACCATTCTTGCTCCTCAGTTCTGAGAACAGTTCATTCTATACATGAATCAGTTAAAATAAATGTGCTGAAAGATTAACTCAAGGTATTGCCCATTCAAATGTTCACATCATATGTGAGTACTAAGCATTCTTCTTCTAGCACTCTTACTTCCCAGACTACCTTACTTTTACTATATAAATACATATATATGTATATGTATATATATATATATATATATACACACACACACATATGTTCTGCATATACTTTCATATGTAGCAATTGTCTCCCCTATGAGAATGTTAGTTCCTTGAGGTCAAGAACTGTTTCTTGTATCCCCATTGCTTAGCACAGTACCTGACACATGGTAGGCACCTGAATGTTGATGATCATGTAGCAGAAATTCTCTTTGGTAACAGCTTCTGGTGTTTAGGTGGATTTCTTAGATGAAATTTTAAACTGAAAGACAGGCTTTACCATATCTCTATGAATTTAAGGTAGCCCAGGTTAAAATTTAAGTGACAGAGGCCAGTCACCCTTCCACCTAGCCAGTCATCGTACTGTCAGAAAGTCCTTAACTGCTCTCTCTTGAATGGAACAGAAATCTATTAGTTCCCATAATCTTATCTCCACTCATCTTTTCTTTCCAAAGGGAGTGCCTTATCCTCCAGGAGCCAAATTCTTTTTGAACATTGAACAGTTGGCGGGCTAACTAAATCCTACAGGTGTTTTCTCTGCCTTTGAATCTACTTTTTCCTATCCAGTAATAATATTTCTGCCTCCATCTTTTATTCAATTTGGTTAGAAAATATTCATGAAAGTGAAAGAGAGGAAAGAAGGCAAAGTAAAACAATAACATTAACAGAAACAAAACTAGTTAGAACTGTGAGTAATGAGTCTTCTCAGGCTCAACCCTTTGTTCTATGTTCCTGCCTCTAATAAATCATGGTCCTCAATAAGCATCCTAGGATTTGAAGAATATAAATTATGTTTATGTTGTGAAAATTTTCATTGAAAACTGCTGTTTGCTGTCTTTTCATTTCTAAATTTACCACATTTTAAATTCCACAAACATCAAATATTTGCAGATATAAAATAGGAAATTATATTTTCAAAGAACAGAAAGTATAAAAGTCATTTATAACTCTCTTTTAGACTGAGAGATAAAATTGTCTGGAGGTCACTATATCGGGTTATTTCAAGAATCTTATTAAACACTTAAAATGACAAGCTCTAACAAAGATTAGTGTCACAAGCTGGTGAAAGGAAGTTTGTATGTTTATATTTCCATTTACCATCTATCCTAACTTTGATAGATGTTAAGGAGTGAGCTATAAAGACAAATTTCTTTCTCATTATTGGTCTTTTAGAAAGTTTTCTTTTTTTCCTATATGCAGATAGTTTGTTTTTCTCTTTGTTTTCTTATTTTTTACCTTTTCCATATTTGTTAGTTGGTTTTAAATTTTCCTTTTTAATGAGATGGTCTTACTTTGGGATGTTAAATATGGTGCATGATAACTTGAACACTTAATATATTCAGGCCATATAGTAGAGATGGCACATTTGTAGCCCTTAGAGTTCTATTTGTTAATAAATGAGTCACCAATTATATTTTAGTTTATGTTTTTCCACATTAAGTGTTCAAGGAAAATATGGGTGACAAGCAAGGGTGAATAATAGGTTTTATACATTAAAACCAGGCAGATTCTTATCATACAACTATCTTTTCATTATACCTTGGGGGCACATGATCCCTAAAAAATGCTAAGTCAACGTAAAAACTTTAAGCAGTATCTGTTCATGGGGAGAGGGGGAGTTTTCTGAGAAAGTCTGACTTTATTTTTCTTTCCCTACCTTGTAAAGTGCAGAGGTTGAATTTTCCTGAGGGAATGGATGATTTAGCCTTTTAACTTTAGCTCAGATTTGTTTCTGACATCCTGATTATAAGGTTAAAATGTTCTCTGCCTGATTCCCTTTTCTTGGAAAATGACATTGAGCTCAATGCGGGAGGAATTAATTTGCATCTGTAACTAAAATTGCAAAATATGTGAGCATTGTACAGGCCCCCTTTTTGATGAATTTTGTAATTGAGCTCTATAGCAACTCAAAACCCAAATGAAGATAGCAGGGAAAATACAAACATGCCATATAACAGTGAGGGCCACACAGAAATAACACAGAAGGAAAAGGAATGAATTACCTCAGCCAAATTGCTTGAAATTCTCTGTATTACAACTGCTTCCTTAAGGACTGGTCGTATTGACAAGTATATAACAGCAATATTTACCTCACAGACCTTGCTAAAGTACTTCCTCTTCTTCAACTCAGATAAATATAGAAACCATACAGCTTCAGGCTTCCCCTAGTAGGAGGACTACAGGTGTGGTGCTACCACACCGAGCCTTAGCTTCTGAAATTAATGAAGCTCTTAAAAGTGTATTGGGGTTCTATTTTATTATATTGTGAAACAGAATTATAGAACCATGGAAACATATTTGTATTAAATGTTTCCTGAATGAATAATGTAGGTTGTTGCTAACACAGGAAAATCAAAGCAGCATGTGATTGAATGAGTTGCAATATAATTCCTGTCTGAAAGCCTTATTTCTCTAATCCACAACTAAAAAAAACTTAAAATGTTTATTTTATAAATTAATCAATCAACAAGCATTTATTACGTGTAATTATGCGTCTGGAAGGCATTGTGTTAGATAAGAGAGATACAAATAAATTGTGTTAGACCATAGAGATACAAATAAAAGAATGAAACCATCCCTGTTTTCAGGGAGGCTATATTCTACAATAGGAAAGCATGCACATACACAAATATGAACACTTATACATACACACATACATACATACACACACACATATATATATAAATTCTATAGAAAGGAAGTAAAAATTTGCATATACTTAGAAACATGAAGATATACACACATTAATATTATATATTAGACTGTATACACAATAAATATTTAAAATACAAAAAGGTTAAACACAGCATAAATATAAGTTAAGAAACACACTCAATTCCCTCAATTCAGGGGATTGAGAAAGTCCTTGTGTAGAGTAGGTTTATATTGCACTGTGTCTTGAAGGAAAACAAGGGTTTATGATACAGAAGAAAGAGAGGGGGGTGCATTCCAAAAAAAGGGGAAACAGTTTGAGCAACGACATGGAGTCTGGAAACAAATTGTCTTGTGTGAGGAACAGTTCAACAGACAAAGTATATATTGCAGAATATGCAAAGGGGGTTGAATGTCCAATGAGACTAAAAGACTAGATTGGGCCTAAGTTATGAGGGGATTTGTAAATCTAAGGAAAGGAATTTATGTTCGAGCCTAGAGACAACTTTGAGATCCTGGAATTCATTGAACTATGCAATGATCTGATCAGATCTCAGGTTAAGAAAAATTGCACTTTAGCAGCTGAATAGCAAATAGAATGCACAAGACAAATGAGACAATCAGACCATAAAGGATGGTATTGCACTAATCTAGTTGAGAAGATATGAAATCTTAAACTACAGGAGTAGCTATGTGTGTAGCAAGAAAGGTATGAGATGGAGAGATTTTGTGGAAATAAAAAAAAATTGTCAACTGATTGAAACTGTGGGCTGAGAAAGATGGAAATGAGATGGTAAAACAATTATGAATCTGAGCAATTGGAGAAATGGTGATATTATGATAGAAATAGGCAAGGTTAGAAGTGGAACAGGTTTAGAAGGAAAGGTAATAAGTTCTATTTCTACCATATTGAATTAGAAATATCTCTAGGATGTCCATTTTGATGTCTCCATTATGCTGATTCTGATGTGGTACTTAAACTCAAAGGAGGGAATAGTCTCAAATATAAAATGTCAGTTGAGAAAAAATACCCAAATATGAAAACTTTTGGAAATAATTTTACTATCAACAGAGCACAGGGCTAAAGAAGGGATGACTCCTTCCTGAATCTCTGAGGTTTTCATTATATAGTGGTGAAACAAGGGCACCAGCACATGAACTATTGAACACAGGTCTTTTGTAAGATGCATCTCATCAAGTAAACATAACTACTCAATAAAACTGGGACAAAGCCAAAACATGAGCTATTGTAGAACCCAAAATAAGAACAGGGTTAGTATGTTTTGATTAGATGAAAGTATTACTTGAAATGGTCTCCATCTTCCAGGTAGCATCTCTGATATCAGCTTGACCTCTATGATAAGTTATGGATTAAATAATTTCTAGCCACAAATATGGGTTCAAATAATGTTGATAAATAATAAAGTGTTTTAAACATTTCCCTATAATAGTCAACTGAAAAGAGATGATAGTTAAAACTATAGGATGTGATGAGAAGAGATAGGAGAGAGAGAGAGAGTTCAGTGATGTCAAAATATAGTAGTCAAATAGGATGAGGACTGTGAAAAGACTATCAGATCTGACAATTAAGAGATCATTGGCATAAGACGGAATTCTAATTGGTAAACTAAGTGGGGAAAACCGAAACAAACCAAAACCAAAACAAACATTTTGTTTCATTTTTTTGGGTTCAATTTAGTAAAGAAAATCCATAAAGATATATTATGGTGATACTGACACTCAAGACACAAATCCAAAAATGACAATGATGCCGAGACATCTACAAGGAAAATGTCAAAGAAAAACAGTTTGGGAACAAATTACTTGAAGAGATGAAGCAAAAGGTTTAATTTTTTCTCATAAATGACATAAGAACACCACAGGAAAACTGAGAAAATAAATAATGCTATAGATGAAAGAATTGGAAAGGGAATTAAATCTTGGCCCAAGAGATACAGAATCTTGTCCAAGTAACAAACTATCTAAAAATCAGAATGACTCAAGTAGGAGATAATGATTGCATGACACAATAATATTAAAACAAAGTAAAAAGACTGAAAAAATAGGAAAAGCAATGTCATGTATCTCATAGCAAAACCATTTGGAAACGCATGAAAACAAATTAAGGGAAATAAATTAAGAATCAGTGAACTACCCGAAAACAATTTTCAGAAAACGATCTTAGATATCATCTTCCAAGAAATCACAAAAGAAAACTGCCTAGGTCTCTTACAACTAGAAAAATGTGAAAAGTAAGAAATCAAAAGAAAGTGAAAATACCAAAAAGTCATTGTCACTCCTTGAAAGAAAACTGAAGCTGAACATTTCCATATACCTTATAGCCAAAATCCAGTGCTTCCAGGTCAAAATGACGTCAACAATAATGCTGCCAGAATGAATACCAGCATTGAGGAACCACATTTAGGATTTTACAAGAATTAGGAACTACCATTTTAAAGTAACGGATATCCTGTAGATGATATTTCAAAACCAAAGAATATATATTTACAACAACGCACAGTAAAACACACACACACACACACACACCCCAAAACTACAGAAAAAATAAACAAACAACTGAGTATCTGAAATCCTAAAAAGAAAAAAAATGGGTCTTTAATATGAGGATTTCCAGTCATTTCTGATGAACCAGAGCTGTATCAAAGCATAAAGTATAAAATTTAAATTAAATTAAATTAAAAATAAAATTAGAAGTATAAACAGAGGATCCAAGAGGAGGAAGAGAAGCCAAACATTAAAAAAACAAAAAAAAATTCTGTGTTAAGTTAACCAAATTGACCTATTCTTTGGGCATTATAGAAACAGAAATGATTGTTGTTGATCTGTGGATTGATTGTTGCCTGAGAAACTCGTACTGGCAGTCAATGGTCTTTATAACACTTCAAAAGGTTGGAAGAGCCACCATATGTCCAACAGTCAAGGCTGTAAAGGCACAAGTTTTGAGGAATAACCTTTGTGACTCACTATAGCAGAGCACCACTCCATGTCCTCCAGGCAAGAGAGTGACACCATCAATCAGTTGTTCCACATTTGGAAATGAACTTGGTAAGTCTTAAGTATAAAGAGCTCACTCTCCCCAGGTACTACAGTTGTAGAGGGAAGGCTATGCATCTAGTTTAAGGGTTGCATTTACATTTCTGTTCTTACTATATTAACCCACCCCTTTGACATTAAATACCCATTGACAGGAAAGAATGGGGTATTCTTCACTAAATATAATAAATAAGACTATATCTCCCTTCATCTAACTTCCTATGTCTTTATTCTTGCTTCCATGTAGCTGCCAGACTAATATTCCTAAAGTCTAGGAATAGGAAGAGCCTATTGACTCTTCTACTCAAGAAGATTCAATGCCTTTCTGTTGCCCATATGATGCAGTTTTATTTGTGTGGCAAGCTGTGATGGTAATTTAAGGTTACGGGTGGGTGGGGGGAAGAGTTAAAAATCTTCTTTATCAATTAACTTTTGTTAATTTCTATTGAGGCACTGAGTCAGAGGGTCTTATCATCCAGCTCTGAAAAGTATCCAAATACTCTCAGGTGAGGTTTTCCTTTGCGGCTTGTTTGGAAGTGCTTGTTTGGCCAGACAAGACTTTGGTAGCCACTAAGGAGCCCCCTAGCTTTGAAAATCCAGATATTGGTGCTTCTCTCTGTGGTAACTATGTATGTATATAATGTTCAGGCAGCTGGATCTGTCTGTTGATCTGTGATGTATGAACTACTTATAGTCAGACAGTTGGAAGCCCTGTCTGTTGGTTTGTTTTTTTTTCTCTGTGTTTTCTCTGTACCTCAGGGTGCTGACTTTTTGCCCTGAAATAAGTGAATGATATATATGCTTGATTAAAGTAGATTGTTGACCCCTCAAAATTCCCTTCCTTTTAGAAAACCAGATCAAAAACCTATGATAGCAGACCCCCCTGTATATATTAGGGTTCTTATTGTTACATGTTAGATGATTCACAATTTCACTCATACGGACCTTACTACTTGGAAAACATTTTCTTCTAGCATAATAAGCAGTTTGCTTACTGGTGGTTCCTGTACAAAGCAATGTATATCTTGTCCTTGTCTCTGTGCTCAGTTCATCTCCTGGACATAAAATTCTCTCCTTCCTCACCTCTACCTCTTAGCATCACTGGTTTAATGAAAATCTCAGCACAAAAGTCCTCCTATATCATGCCGTTCCTGATTTGTAAAGTTGTCCTTCCTTCTGACATCTTGAAATGACTATGTTTTTATTTTATATATAGCTTAAAATGATCTATCTATATGCACAAATTATAGCTCTGGGTAGTATCAATCAACCAACCAATAAATCCATGAGCACTTATTAAGTGCTGACTATGCTGTTCTAGATACTAAGGATACAAAGATGAAAAATAAAAATAAAACAATTCTTGCCTTCAAGAAGCTTATATTTTGTCAGGAGATAATATAGTTTAATGAAAATATATATAAAATAAATGTAACAATTACAGGAATATATGAACAAATGGAAGAATCAGGAAAAGTCTCATGTAGGAGGTATAGTTTGCAAAGGGCTTTAAGTAAGCTAGGGATTCTTTAAGGCAGGGAAGAGGAGGCAGCTAGGTGGAACAACTGATAGAGTGCTACACTTGGAATAAGGAAGACATGAGTTCAAATCTGGCCTCAAATATCTACTAGCATTGTAACTCTTGGGTAAGTCATTTAACCCTGTTTGCCTCAGTTTTATCATCCACAAAATGAGCTGGAGAACGAAATAGCAAATCACTCTCGTATCTATGGCAAGAAAACCCTAAATTGGGATCATAAAGAATCAGACGTGATGAAAATTATTGAATAACAACAAAAATGGGAGAAAGTAATATAGGCATAGATCCCATCCAGTGCGAAGGCATGGATACAGAGGATGGACTATTGCATGTGAGGAACAGCCAAAAGGACAGTTTGGCTGGATTCAGAATGAATTAAGAAGAATAACATATTATAAGTCAGGGATGGTAAGTTGACATGAGTTTGTAAAGGGTTTGAAATGAAAGACAGACGCATTTGAATTTGAGCTCAGAAGTAATAAGGGCACAGGATTTTAATGAATAGGAGTGACTTTGATAGCTCTATGCCTTAGGAATATCACTTTGGAAGCTCTGTAGAGAATTTATTGGGTTGAGAAAGGGGGGAACTTGAGGGAAAGAAACCAATTAGGAAGCTATTGCAATATACCTAGTTAGAGGTGATGGAGATTTGAAGTAGGTCATGTGACACACTCTCATATGTGAGTGGAGAGCAGGTGACAAATACAGAGAATATTACAGAAACTAACTAGATATCTGACACATGGTAGAGAGTAAAATTTTAAGAAACAGTCCCTGAGGTTGCAAATGTGGGTAACTAGAAGGATAGAATCACTCACTAGAAATAGGAAAGCTATGGAAAAGGCATTTAAGAAGGAGTGGGGTAGAATAATAAGTTCTGTTAAGGATATGCTGAGTTCAAGATTTCTTTGGGGCATGTAGTTTGAATTGCTTAATGAATAGCGTTGACATGACATTGGAGCTAAGGAGAAAAGACTAGAATTAAGTTTATAGATCTAGAAGTCAATTACTTAAAGGTGACAAGTATTCAGTTGGAGGATAAAAGAGTCTGGTGCATTCCAGTTCATAGAGGTCACTAAGAGGGAGTCAGACACTACTGAATGACAAAGTCACAAGAAGGGTGTGGAGAGGAAGAGATGGGAAGGTGATTCAGAATGGGAGTCTCAAATTACACTTGCAGGCAAAGGATTTAATAACGCGGATGTTCTAGTAAACAGCATGAGTCATCAAAAAGGTAGAGGGAATTTTCAAACTCAACTTACCAGTTAGCACTTGAGAAGATAGATCCAATAGAGCTTTACTCATATATCCCTTTGTCTTATAAACTTACATGGAGGCCTCCGTGAGAGAAACATAATTCTAATAAGGATATTTACATTTTAAAGAAAGAAAAAGAAGTCATCTTTCATCGAATTTTGTCCAAACCTGTCCTATCCAAGTATAAAACATGTGTTTATTGCGGACATTCTAATAGGAATTAGAAAAATGTCATTTTATACATGCATTTGATATTTAATTCTAATCTGGAACAAAATAAAGTATCTTATTAAGATTAAAATATGGGTGAGATAGCAGTATTGTGCTGTGCGAAATTATAAAAGTAAAAGGAGACTAGATTCTACTCAGATAGAATTTCCTTCTTATCCTATTACCTTCTCTCACCTACTCAGCACCTAACAGTAGAGGTTAATTAACATGAGAGGAGCATTAACAATAATGTAAGTGTTGATTGCTGTCACTAGAAATATGAGGAAGAATTGAAATGATTGTCTTGAATAGGAATAAGCTACTTGTTTCTTTTTTAATTATTGGAAATTATGTATGAGTTTGGTGAAAGAGAAATTTGTAAAAGAATGACTCTAAAATGTGGAATGGATTGAAATTTGAATTGTTTTGGATTACTTTCCTTTTTAAAATGACTCATAAAAAAAACAAAAACAAAAACCAACCCAAAACCTTTTGCTACTTTGCCATAAATTCTATCAAGACGTTTTTCTCTTCAATCGTTCATTACCCCACTTGCTATTGAGCCCCTACTATGTGCAAAAGACAGTGTGCTGAGAGAGTAATACAAAGATAAATCAGACATTGTGTCTCCTCTTGCACAGCTCACAAGCTAATGGGGTGATAAGACATGCAAAGAGATAAATAAGACACAAATTAGAATATGCTAAGTGAAAAAAGCAGAGTGCTATAAGATCAGATGACTGCGATCATATCAGACTGTTAATTCTGAAAAGACATGAGAAAAAAACAATTAAAGATGAAATGTTTTCTACTTTTTAATATAACATTCTTTTTGAAGACTTACAAACAATAATGTATTACAATAGTGTTTTATGTTGGAGGCAGAGCCAGGATGGCACAGTAAAGGCACGACCTGGACTGAGTCCTCACCCAGACCTCTCCAAGTGCCTTTAAATGATTACTCCAAACAAATTCTAGAGTGGCAGAATCCAGAAAAAAGATGGAGTGAAAAAATTTTTCAACCCAAGACAGCTTAGAAGGTCAGCAGGAAAGATCCATTACACCAGAGTAAGAAACACTGTCTAGTATAGGCCACACCAGTACAGACCTAGCCCAGTAAACCAGGAGCAGGCCTTTGGATGATTGAATAAGTGATAGCAGTGGAGGTTTCTAAACCTCTCAGCCTGTAGACAGTAAGGGAAATGGACAACAAGTCCGAAGGAAGATTCACTTTGATTGCATAAGGGACAAGAGTCTGAATCATTGCCTATACTTGGATCTGGGTTAGAGACCCAGGACTTGGTACCAGTGTGAGAAGGAGCACTCACACAGCAGAGTTTGTGGCTACAGGGAAGCAGGGATCCTGGTCACAGTTGTGGAGTTGAAAAAAGTATTTGTGGTCATTCACAAACCAGTGCATAGTACAGCGGAATAGTTAACTCATCTCTCCCTAGATATTATAATAAGCCTCTCTACATTATAACTTCACTCTAGGTCAGTTCTTTACTATTACTATGCAGGTGCCTACTTAGAGAAAGTCCTTTCTATTGTTTTGAGATCCTTATTGGGCATCCTGGTGGTATCTCTTTCTGATTGGCTGAGTATTGTGGTCCTGTCTGAGATTAGATGGATGTAGTTGTGTTTGAGTGCATGGACATAACTGTTGTTTGTGTGAGAAATATGAGGATGGATGTGGGGCAGTGACTAGCTAGAGATGTTTCTGTGAGAACTATGAGTTCATGGATATACCTGTTCTAGTGAGCAGTGAGGCATGTATGAAGAAGTTAGAATATTGAGTGTGTGTGTGTGTGTGTGTGTGTGTGTGTGTGTGGTAGAGAGGTGACTAGGTAGGGGCAGTGGGCCTGCTGTTCAGGGGGGCCTATAAGAAAATTAGAATATTGGGGCTGGGGATAGCTTTATTAGAATTCCATCATGTATGTAAATATAAATATACACATATATGTATATACATATATAAATACATATATATATATGTATATACATATATGTAAATGTATGTATATATCCATATATATCATATATATAAATACATACACACATACATTACTGTGGATTAGTGGACTGAGATTTTGGTGATATGAGAGAGAGAGAGAGACAGAGACAGAGACAGAGAGAAAGAGACAGAGAGAGAGAGAGACAGAGAGAGAGAGAGAAGATTAGAGATGGATGAAGTAGAAGAGGAAAGACATAAGCTGTGAATGACTAACAAGATTACTTAGAGCAACTGACTTGGGGGAAGAAAAAAACAAACAGAAGTCCAACTTGCCCTTTGATTCTCAGTGACTGCACCACTAGCCAGTGCTAAGACAGGATTCATCTCATTCTTAAGTTGTTGAATCCTTTGATAGTTGTGTGTCATTAACCTAGTCTCCATAACTTCCCCAATTATTGTTTTACTACTTGCTTCTGTGATTATCTCGTGTATTTAGTGGAAGATAAGCTAAACTGGCTAAGAGTAAACTCATCATTGTCCTCCTGGTTGGGACAGAGTGATTTCTGGTCCATTGAAATCATGGAAAATGGCCATTAGAATAGGAAGCAGCACAGCTAACACCAATCTATAATATTCTTCCAAAAAGATCAAGAAAGTGCACCAGATTAATCTTGATGATGAAATCTAGAAAACAACAGTGAGTAATGTGTCCATCCTCGGTAGGAATAGGGAAGCAGAGAAGTCTTCTTCTGACAAGTAGCACACCACTGATAGAACACTCCAATACCCAGCAAGAGAGCTTGCACCAAGAGAAAAGGACTCCCAGATCCATACTGTGACACCCCCAGACACATCCTGGTTGACTACAAAAAGGACAGGTACCAATTGGAAGATTTATCACTATTACCCAGTTCTGAGTCACAGAACTAGGATGGACTTCTGGGACCTTGGGAAAGGGGGTTAAGGAGGTGATACGTGATTAAAAAGAGGATGTTCAGAAGGAAACAGGTGCAGTGTGGCTCAGACTACAAGTAGAGGAAGTTCTCTGTTCCAAGACTAGGAATAACCTGAGCAAGCATCCCACATCCAAGGAGAGCCTACAATTCTGTCACTGAATGAAAGAGCTTTCCAGATGGTTGGTAGGAACTGAGTCTTATTAGCATTTTACTGTTTTTCAGACCAAAACTCAGCTTTAGGATTTTGTAGAACTCAGAACATGGAATCAGCAATGAGACTTTCCTTCAATCAGACCATATAGGGAACACTGAAAGTTCTTAGGTTTCTAGCCTATCCTCATGATCTTGGAGCAGCACAACTCCACGAAAGCAGCAACAAAAATCCCGACCTCCAGAGGTACCCAGAGCCTTGCCCTAACATAAGGTCTGAGGTTAGAAAATAGGCTGGAAGAATAAAAAACAAAAAAAAAGAAGCCAGAATTGCTCTTCAAAGAGCTATTATGTGAGAAGGAAGCTCAGTACCAAAACAGAAAAAGAGGGAACTTCTCAAAAATGTCTATAAGCAAAAAAAAAATTAAATTAAATTAAATTAAATTAAAAAAGACAGAATTAGCACAAATTAAAACAGAATTACTGGGATGAAATTAAACTTTTAAAAAAGAGTTTAAAAAATAATGAAACCGTATTATGTATGCAAAAAAATAAAATTTGGAAAAAATTAAAAAAAAAGAATTGGAAAATGAATGAACAAATTGCACCAAGCAATAGAAAACTTTGCCCAAGCAAAAAAAAAAATTCCCCGAAAGTTAGAATGAGCAAAATGAGGCCAAGGATTCCATGAGAAAATAAGAAATGTTAAAACAAACACAAAAGAATTGAAAAATAGAAGAAAGTATAATAAAAAAGCAAATGACCTGGAAAATAAATTGGGGGGGATTAAGAATCAGACTCTCTGAATACCATGACCCTACCCAAGGTAAAAAAACAAAAGAACCTCAGCATCAAAGTTGATTAAATCATAACAAAAACTGCCCAAATTACTTTTAACCAAACATTAAAGAGGAACTAAAAATAATTCACTGATCACCTGCGAGAAATTCCCAAATTTGAACTTTCAGAAAAATCATAGGCATAATATAGAGATTCCAGAAAAAAAAAATAGATACAGGCACATATGTGTGTGTATCTATACACATATAATCAAAAAGAAATATACACATGCATATGTATATGTTTTTTGTGTGTATAGTTAAAAAACAAACAAACTAATTCAACTCCCAAGGAGCCACAGTTGCAATTACACATGATTTAACAGTCACCATTATAAAACAGCAAAGAACATGAAATACAATACAAAGTCAAAGGTAATGCAAAACAGAATAATACTACGGGGCAAAACTTAACATTTAAGGTTTTCTTGGCAAAAACGTTGGAATGGTTTGCCATTACCTTCTTCAAATTATTTTACAACCGAGGAAATAAGGCAAACAGGGCTAAGAGAATTGTCCAAGATTATACAGCTACGAAGTGCCTAAGGTCAAATGTGAACGTAGAAGAAAAATTCAGGCCTGACACTATATCCACTGTGCCCCCTAGTCACACATTAGGGGGTCATAGATATAATTTTATTTATTTGTATAGTTGGTCTTTTTATTTATTTATTTTCAAAATCCTGGGACAATTTACTCTTTTGCCTATGAAATTTTAATTTATTATTTCTTTAAACATAGTTGTGAAAAAACAAGGTTTAAAAAAAGCCAATTGTCTTTTAAACAGAGCTGCTTGATTACCCTTTAAACCTTAATCCACTGGTAGGGTACTTGTAACCTGGAGCCCACATGGGACCCTCAAGGTCCTCAAGTGCTTCCTTTGACTGAATTCAAAATTCACAGATTCAAAGGGCCACTTTCAGGACCTAGAGGGCCACATGTAGCCTTGAGATTTCAAGTTCTCCACCCCTTCCCTAAAATCACATCGACTTTCATGAAATGGACAATGATGGCCCCAGTCCAAGCCTTTGTGACTCATTGTTTAGAAGAAGGACAATGGTGATTATTTTCTGTTCTGGTCAGAAACTTTGCTTGTCTACCCCTCCAAGATGGCTATTTTTGTGAAGGTAAATTGGGACCACTTTTGTCTCATTTCTTACCAGCCTTAGTCATGGAATAGGCAATGTTTTTTTGATAAACTGAGATCTGTGGAAACACTTTATTTAAAAAGACCATCACCCATAGCATTCTGGTTCATTTATCTTCTTGACTTCGTGCTACTGGACTTCAATGACTGGAGGAGAAAGTGAGGCTGAGGACTCTGAGTGGCTCTGCCTCACTCAAATTCAATGCAAGGGCATGTAAAGATTCACTCATCAATTTAATGATAAAACATGATTCTACATAGGTACTAACAACACATGCTGCCTGCTTCTTGATAGAAAGAAAAGGACTCAAAATATAGAATGAGGTTTCTTTTTTCCTTTTGACACAACCAGTGTGGAAAATTTTGCTTTTCTTTACACATATAGAGCAGTAGTTTGATTTTTCTTCAGTTTTCTATTGGAGGGGGAGACGTTGGAGTGGGATGGGGAGAAGGTGGATTTTTGACAGTTTCCTTACGAACAGTTTGGGCTAGATCTCAAAGCATAACTGTCTTAATAAATATAAAAACCCATCTGTAGCTTGGGTTCCTCATATTTCCTGTGGCTTTGATTTTCTGTTAGATCGTCAAAGGCAATGGGGCAATTATAACTGGCAACAAAATGAATATTATCGCTTAATTTTTATCTTAGTTCCCTTCTCAGTGGAAAGAACAGGGAAAAAATGTTGAATAACGAGTTTATAACCAAGATAAATAGAGATTTTAGCAGAACATCTGAATTATCTCAAGTTACCTGTCCCAGATGGACTACATCCTCAAAGAACCAGCAAATGTGATTCCTGAGTCATTGTCAATGATATTGGATCTGAACGCTCATGAATGATGAGAGATAGAAGGGCAAATATTGGCCTAGTTTGCAAAAAAGAATATAAGTAGTCTGCCAACTATAAGCCAGTGATTTCACTTCCTCAGAATATTTCAGAACACATCATTAATGAAAGGACTGATAAACTTTCGAAAGAGAAGCAATGTTTAAAAAAAGGCAGTGAATCAATAAAGCACAGGTCAAGCCTCATTTCCTTTTTAATGGGATTATTAAACTAGTAGATGAGGGGCATGCTATAGATGTGGTTTACCTAGATTTGAGCAAAGCTTTCCATGAATTGTATCATACTATTCTTATGTAGAAGATGGATACACATATGAGTGTATGTGCATATATGTGTATGTATAATGTATGTACATATGTATGGGTTGATAAGACAATAAATCAAGTTGTATGACCTTACTAAGGCATAGCGGATAGTAATTCAATACACTTTTATGGTTATGTTATTATATGAATTTGAAATACGACACTTTATGTACTGTCACTGGACACGTGGTACCTATACTGCATCTATGAGTTTTTCTTCTTTTTATACATTAATAGCTTTACTAAAATGTAATCAATCTGTAATTTTTGGCATAAATCCCCATGGTACCTGGCACCTAGTAGATGTTTAAAAAGTATTGATTGATTCATTTGATACATTCTATCTATTCATGATGTATAATCTTGGTGATATGTGTCTGTAGTCTCTTTGCTAATATTTTATTTAAGTTGTTGTTTCAGGGTCCATTAAAGATATTGGTCAATGGTTTCTTTCACTGTTTTGAGTATTTCTGATGTAGATATCATGACAACATCTGTATCATACAATGACTTTGGATCATTTTTCAGTATTTTAATCATCAGTAATTTAATATTACTATTAGTAATATTGAATATTAGTAGTTAGTAATACTAGTATTAAATTTTTATTGATTTGATGGTCACAACTGCTTGGAAGTTGTCTATTTCATTAACAATCTTTTTTCTGTATGTGATGATACTCAAGTTTGTTTGTTTGTTTTTTTTTTAATGAATTATTCTTAGCTGGAACCCTTTATCTTTTTACTATTTGGGACATTGTGTTCCATGTTCTCTAATCCTTTTTGGTAGGGGTAGATGCCAAATCTTCTGTAAACTTTTTTCCATGGGGCTCAAATGCATTCCTCTAATGAGTTGAATTAGTTTTGTTATCTTAGAATGTTTAAATTTTAACTGTTTTGTTCCTTGGATTTTTTCACTGTAGTTTTCTTTCAACAGGTGACTGGTGAATTATTTTTATTACTTTGTACTTTGATGCTAGAAGATGTGGGTGGTTTATGATTTCCTGAATTATGATATCCAGACTCTTTTATCTTCTTGGACTGGACTTCAAATAGTCAAAGGATCCTTCATTTTTTTTCTAATCTAGTTTTTTTTTGTTCTCAGAAATAATTCTTTTTTTAATAAATATTTTATTTGTTTTCAATGTTTTACAATCACTTTTATGTATCCCAGATTTTTTCCCCTCCCTTCCCATCCTCCTCTCTCCCTCCTCATACCCTCCCAGAAACAGCTTGCAATCTTGTGTAGGTTGTATACACACACATTGCAGTTAAATACAATTTCACCATAATCATGTTGAGTAGAAGAAAAAAATGAAAGAGAGAAACCATAAACAAAACAAAATATACACAAAAGAAAATGATCTGCTCCATTCTGAGATCCAACTCCATAGTTCTTTCTCTGGAGGTAGAAGGTGTTTTGTCTCAAAAGTCCATTGGGGATATTTTAGGGCCTTGTGTTGCTATGAAGGACTAAGACTATCAGAAAAATTTGCTACACACTGTGGTTGTTGCTGTGTACAAAGTTCTCCTGGTTCTGCTCCTTTCTCTCAACATCAGTTAATATAAGTCTTTCCAGGACTCTCTAAAGTCTTCCTATTCATCATTTCTTATAGAACAATAGTATTCCATTACATTCATAAACAAAACTTGTTCAGTCATTCACCAATTGATGGACATCCCTTGGATTTCCAGTTTTTGACTCCCACAAAGAGAACTGCTGTGAATATGTTTTATGCTTATTTATTTTTAGTTTTCAACACTCATTTACACTGAATTTTGAGTTCAAAATTTTCTCCCAATCTCTCCCCTCTCCTCACCCCCAAATGCTGTGCATTCTAATTACCTCTTCTCCCAATCTGCCCTCTTTTCTATTATACCCCTCCCTTCCTTTATCCCTTTCCCCTCTATTTTCTTGTAGGGCAAGATAGATTTCTATACCCCATTGCCTGTATGTCTTATTTCCCAGTTGTATGAAAAACCGATTCTCAACATTTGTTCCTAAAATTTTGAGTTCCAATTTCCCTCCCTTCCTCCCTCCTCACCTATCACCACTGAGAAGTCAAGTAATTCAACATAGGCTATATAATTGCAGCTTTGCAAAAAGACTTCCATAATAGTCATGTAGCATAAGAATAACTATATTTCTCTCCATCCTATCTTCCCCCTATTTATTGTAGTCTTTCTTTTGATCTTGTCCCTCCCGAAAAGTATTTACTTCTAATTACTCCTTCCTTCCATTTGCCCTCCCATCTACCATCCTCTCTACCCCACTTATCCCCTTTTCCCTTACTTTCCTGTAGTGTAAGATAGATTTTTATACCAAATTGAGTGAGCGTGGTATTGCTTCCTTAAGCCAAATGTAATGAAAGTAAGCTTCACTTTTTCCTTCTTACCTACCACCTTTTCTCTCCACTGAAAAAACTTTTGCTTGACTTTTTATAAGAGATAATTTACCACATTCCATTTCCCCCTTTTTCCTCCCAATATATTTCTCTCTCACCCCTTAATTTAATTTTTTTAGGTATCATCCCTTCCTATCCAAATCACCCTGTGCTGTCTGTCTATATATATATATGTGTGTGTGTGTGTGTGTGTGTGTGTGTGTGTGTGTGTGTGTTTGTGTATAATTACTCCAACTAACCAAATAGTGAAAAAAGTTTGAAGAATTACAAATATTATTTTTCGGTGTAGGAATCTAAACAGTTCAACTTTAATAAGACCCTTATGATTTTTCTTTCCTGTTTATCTTTTCATGCTTCTTTTGATTTTTGTGTTTGAAAGTCAAATTTTCTATTCAGCTCTGGTCCTTTCATCAGGAATGCTTGAAAGTCATCTATTTCATTGAATGACCATATTTTCCCCTGAATGATTATACTCAGTTTTGCTGGGTAGGTGATTCTTGGTTTTAATTCTAATTCGTTTGACTTCTGGAATATCATATTCCAAGCCCTTCAATCTCCTAATGTAGAAGTGACTAGATCTTGTGTTATTGAAAATGTATTTCAACAACACTTGCATTATTTCTTTCTAGCTGTTTGCAATGTTCTCTCCTTGACCTGAGAACTCTGAAATTTGGCTATAACATTCCTAAGAGTTTCTCTTTTCAGATCTCTTTAAAGAGGTGATTAGTGAATTCTTTCAATATTTATTTAACCCCCTGGTTCTAGAATATCAGGGCAATATTCCTTGATAATTTCATGAATGATAATGTGTAGGCTCTTTTTTTGATCATGACTTTCAGGAAGTTCCACAATTTTTAAATTATCTCTCCTGGATCTGTTTTCCAGGTCAGTTGTTTTTTCAATGACATATTTCACATTATCTTCTATTTTTTCATTCTTTAGGTTTTGTTTTGTAATTTCTTGGTCTCTCATAAAGTCACTATTCTATCTGCTCCATTCTAATTTTTAATGAACTATTTTCTTAGGTGAACTTTTGATCCTCCTTTTTCCATTCAGCTCACTCTATTTTTAAAGTATTCTTCTCCTCATTGACTTTTTGGACCTCTTTTTGCCAAATGAGTTAGGCTGGTGGTAAAGGTATTATTATTTTGAACACTTTTCCAGGTCTCCTTTAGCAAACTATTGACTCAATTTTCATGGTTTTCTTTTATTACTCCCATTTCTCTTCCTAATTTTTTCTCCCCTTCTCTTACTTGATTTTCAAAATCCCTTTTGAGCTCTTCCATGAGCTGAGACCACTGCATATTAATTTTGGATGCAGAATCCTTGACTTTTAGGTATTCCTCTGATGGTATGCATTTTTCTGACTCATCTGAAAGGATGAAAGAAAATACCTGTTCACCTTTGACAGTCTTATATTTTTCCCTTTTTAGGGCATTTTTCCAGTCAGTTATTTGACTTTTGAGTCCTTTGTCAAGTGAAGTATACACTCTGGGGACCTGAAAGTTCTCAATTCCTCCAAAGTGACACAATCAAGGGAGAAGAGTTTACTCCTCTCCTAACCTGCACTCTGGTCTGGGAGCTACTGCAAGCTTTTCTGCCCTTTGAAGTTGTCTTTGATGCTTGTGGGTTGAGCAACCTGAGAACCACAACTGTTGCTGGGGATTCCACCCTTGAGATCTGCTCTAGTTCTGTTCCTGCCAATGCTGTGAGGCCAAGACTGGGCTGTGCTCCACTCAGAGATTGGTGTGATAGAGCTTTTCTGCCCAGAATCTGTGAGGGAGGTTCCTTCTCCACAACTCCTGGAATCTACAAGTTGGGATCCCTCTCCACAACCACCTCTAGGACCTCCATGCCAGCATTCTCCCCCTCACCCCAGGAACGCCACTCAGGGATGAAATGCACATCAGCTGCTTGATTCCCCTAGGGGCTTTAGGTAGAAGGCTCCTAAAATTGATGCTGTGCTCCAGCAACAGCTGCTACCCTGGGGGTGCTTGGGTCAGACAACTTTCCCTTCTCACCCAGGTGACAATACTTTCTCACCGACCTTTGAAGTTGTCTTTGGCATTTGTGGGTTGAGTAATCTGGGAACTGAAACTCCTCTCTGTGATTCTGGCCCTGAGGTCTTCTCAGACCACATGGCCAAGGCTGGGCTATACTCTACTCCAAGCCCAGTGAGATTCCTATCCACCTTCCAGGCTGTCTTGAGCTGGAAATCTTTTTTACTCTGTCATTTTGTGTCTTCTGCTGCTCTTGAATTGTTTAGGGTCATTTTTTACAGATATTTTATGAACTATGTGGGGAGAGCTAGAGTGGATGAGTCTTTTTGCTCTGCCATCTTAACTCCAACCTTATCCCCCCACCCCCCAGTATAAATATTTTTGTACATGTGGGATCCTTTCCCATTTTTATGATCTCTTTGAGAAACAGTCCTAGAAGTGATATTACTGGGTCAAAGGGTATGTATGCACATAGTCCTTTGGACATAGTTCCATATTGATTTCCAGAATGATTGGATCAGATCACAGCTCCACCAACAGTGAATTAGTGTTCCAACTCTCCCAAATCTTCTCCAGCATTTATCATCTTCCTGTTTTGTGTCATATTAGCCAATCTGAGAGCTGTGATGTGATATCTCAGAGCTGTTTTGATTTGCATCTCTCTAATCAATGATGATTTAGAGCATTTTTTCATATGACTGTAGATAGCTTTAATTTCTTCCTCTGAAAACTTCCTGTTCATGTCCTTTGACTATTTATCAATTGGGGAATCCAGTTTTGTTCTTTTTTTAACATAAGATTTTTTTCTTTGGTCTTTTTGTTTGCTTTAAAATTTTTTATCTCATAGATATTAACTTCTGTTTGTTCTATTTTAAGCTTCAAGAATGATCTTATTTAGAACCCATTTTGTACTTCTTTTTCTGAACTGTCAAGTCTTCCTCCAAGTCTTTCATATAAAACTCTCACTTTTTTCCAGTTATTTCTTCTAATACTTTCATTACATTTACAAACTTATTTTAAATCCTTGAATCATTTGTTCCAGAAGTTGCAGTTGACAATTTCTAAGTTATACTTTTTTTCAAGATTTACTTATAGATATTTTGAAGTTATTCCATTTTGGGTGAGTTTGTATTTTGACCATCTTTGGCATCATAATGGCTGTTTGTGTTGCAAGTCATTTGTTTGTTCCTTTTGTTTTGTTTACTTATCCTTTCAGTCTTTTTAAATTGGATTTTATGTTAAAAACAAGCATCTTTACATTTCTGGGGGTGATGACAGGTCAATATTTTTTCAGACTGTGTTTTTGGGGGTATTGTTACTGCTTTCTTTGGGTATAGAGTACTGTGTTATCTGTAGAGTACTATCACTATCTCTGGAGTGACTCAGATTCAGGACTGAAAACTTTATAAGTTCCCTAAATAATTTGCTCTACCATAAAGTCTGATCACAGCTCTGCTGGTCTGATGTTTGCAAGTTTGTGATCCTGAGATAGATTTGAAAAATGCAGAGTTGCCTCTATTTGGATTCTCAGTAAATTTCTATTTGCTCCAATCCCTGTCAGCCAACTGAAATAATGCTGGTTCAGGGATAACAGACTGTAAGAGATCCTATATTATGATTTCCTACTTTGATTTCCAACAGCATGTTGGGGATAAATTAATTATTGAACTCATGTGTCATTGTGCTTGCTCCTATTCCTTCTCTTTCCCTAGTACAAATTTTCAAGACCAGTTTCAGTTTTATCTAAGACTATTTCTTGCTCTTTACTCAGATCTAGGTACACTTATCCCAGCTCCCCACCTTGCTGCAAGTCCCCATCTTAGACCAATTTGGATACATGATCAAGCTGTGAAGTTAGGGCAACCTAACTGTTCTTATTGCCTGTAAATTACTCATTGTCGAACCTGTCTGTGATGAATCTATGATCTCTCCTTGCCTTGGTACAAAGTTATCTATTTGGTCTTCCTGAACAGATCTCTTTTCCAGTGCCTATAGAACTATCTCCTTATGCTGATTTAAGCTGGCAATAACCCTGGGTTTTCTGCTTGTTCTTCTCAACCACTATTTACTCTAATTTTCTTCTTAAAATTTTTTGTAATACTTGAGAGACACCCCTGGCTGTACTGCTTCCCCCTACTTTTTCATTTTGTTCTTTTTCAATGATTTTTCTACCACTTCATTTTATGAAGCAGATTTTGGTATGTAAAATAATTCTCCGTGTGTTATTTTTTTCTTATGAATTCCAAGAATTATGTAAGAAGATATGAACCAATTTCCCATAATTTTTTTTTTGTCCTGTTGCACTTAGATACATGATAAAACCAATTACATCAGTTTCTTTGTTTGTCTCCCTCTAATGAGGTAAATACATAAACTTGCCTTTTGTTCCATAGCAATTTTCTTTTATATTCCAATTTAGCACAGCAACAATACTGACAGAGTATTAAGTTTCCAACTGGTATGACAACACATATTTTTAATTAAATTAATTATATTGTCTAAAACTTGTAAGTTTCTCAGTACTCTCTTGCCTCTTTATCTAATATTCAACCAAGATCACTACTGATTCAGAATGTGACTGCATAAAATGTAGGATTACTGTTTACCATATCTGTCTTACCACGAACAAGCCCCTTAAGCCCTGTGAAATTCTTTAAGACTTCAAGTTACAGGTTAATTTCTTGGCTACATCACTGTAAGGAATTTCCTAAATCAGGACAATAGAATCACATTTACTTTAGAGAAAATAAGTAAACAAGCAAACAAACAAAAACCTTTGTGGTCATTTTTACAAATTTCTTGTAAACATTTCTCTCAACCTTAAATCAGCTTCACAATCTAGGAACAATCTAAATTTAATGACTTCCCTCACAACACATAGGGATAAATAACTTTTAAGGGCTCCTTCTGTTCTTGTTTTCACTAACACTTGATGGTATATGAGATGGATCCAAGATCTGCAATGATTAATTCTATTATACAAAATATAGGTCACAATATTTTTTCATCAGTTTTTCTTTAGTTAAAAATTTGTGAGTTTTTCTTAACTTCAAGATATTTATAACTTTCTCTTGCCCTACATTTATGCTATTTTTATTTTTACCCATCTGCCACAATTTCACCATGAACTTATGAAGTCATATATTATGGTTCTCATAGAGATTCAAATGTTCTTTGTGGAGTGAAAGGTTATTGATATATGTTAGTTATTGCTATGCCTTAGCTTAAAACTGTTGATATTGTATTTAATTAAAATCCCACAAAAGAATAAGAGAAGATTGAGTTTCTTTCAAAATATTATATTCTAGGCAAATAGCATTTGAATAAATTGTCATTTTCCTTCATAACCATGTTAGATGTTATTTTACTTCATCATTTTTGTACTTTATGGGATCTGCATTTTATCAGTGTGTGCAATTCTCCCTCTAGTATTTATTGTAACTCAACCATGATATTTTATCCTATGTAATTCTTGTTCATGCTTATGTTCATAAAACTTACATAAAGATTTGGATCAATGAATTTTTTCCTCTGTGTCTTTTAAGAATACTTTAACGCTAGAATACCCTTGGACTGTCCATGTGTCTCACTTTTATCTTGGCACCTGCTCCATTTCCAGTTTATTTTTAATTAATGGTACAGTATTTGTTACTTACAACATACAAGTCATTGCAGTCCATTTTCATGCACCATAGTTTCAACATTTCAGGTCATTTGCAGTTTTTATTCTTTCCATGTTGTCACAACCCATAATTCATAAACGAAGCATTGCCAAGACAATATTATTTTTAAAAGACAAGAGTTTGTAGGAATCAATGAAGTTGATGGGCCAATGAAAACCAATTCACTCATCACCTATAGTTCATTTCTGTCTCCACGTCATTGTCCTGTTGAAATTCTTTTAGAAAATGTTTATGCTTTAAAAGGAAATTAATTAAGTTATCATAAAAATGAGCTGCATTAACTGGAGGAGGGAGAAGGGAATAATTCATTATCATGGTTTTCACCTTTAACCTCCACTTCACCATTATTATATGTGTATATATTTTAGTGTCAGTGTTCAAAATCGAGGGAATCATCTAGTGACCTGATTCAAACAGGATATTCACGTACAACAAACAATTCTAGAACATTTCTATCAATTTGGAAATCTTAGTCTATTTATTCTATTAAGTTTGTCTTGCATCATCATATTCAGTACTTTTAATAAGCACAAATAATTTTGTTTCAGGCCTTGCTTAAAATTGATAATCAGAGTTTTATTGAATGAATAGTTTTCTTTGTAGTTGATTTATTACCTGTTGAAATCTACCTAGCCTTTAAAGTCTAACTAAAATGATGTCATTTTTGTCTTCCCAAAACTCCAACTGTATGTACATTTTCCCCACTGTATTCCTAATTTCACTGTGATTTGCAACTCTGAAATGCATTCATATTATTTTACAATATACTTGTAAATCTCATCTCCCCAACTGCATGAAAATCTCCACCAAGTAATAATTTCTATTTATTTATTTTATTTATTTAATTTAATAAATAAAATATTTTATTTAAAGTGTATATCTACCCTTCTGAGCATAGTACTCTTTGCAAAGTGCTAAAGTTTGTTGAATGGTGGTGGTATGTATTGGGTAGTTAAAAGTGATTTGTATTTTAACTCAGAAGATCCATATCCTGAAAAGTTTTCTTACAGTTCTTGTAAAGAACTATGTTGTTGGGGTCAGAGTCAAGATGGCAGAGTAACAATATGGACATTTTTGAGTTCTGCCCCCAAGCAAAGCCAAATATCTGTAAAAATGGCTCTAAACAAATTCTGGAGCTTCAGAATCCACAGAATGAAGGAGTGAAGCAAATCTCCAGTCCAAGACAGCCTGGAAGGTTGCCAGAAAGTGTCTATCACAGCGCATTGGGAGCAGAGCACAGTCCAGCATGGGCCTTGTCAGCACAGAAAGAGCTTGAGCAGGACTTGAGGAGATTGAATCTTTCACACCTTGGTGGTTTCCAGACTTCATGACTCCAAAACAATGAGGATAAATTTGAAAATTCGTCGGAAAAGCCTGCATGACCCCTGTAGAAGAATGGAGAGATCTGGCCCAAGTCCTAGGGTGGCAGAGGCAGGAGGGGGTGGAGGAACCTTCTGCAACCACAGCAGCAGCAGGGGCAGCTGCAGTCACTATTTCTACAGCTCTGGGCACACAGTTTATGGGGTGATGAAGCAATTATTAGTATACTGCCTGCCCCTGCTGGAAACAGAGAACTACCTTGACAAAGAGTTCAGAAATCAAGGAAATGGCTAGGCAAACAAGTAAAATCCAGAAAAAGAAACAGACTGTATAATCTTACTTTGGTGACAAGGAAGACCAAAACATACAAAAAGAAGAAAACAAAGTTAAAGCTCCTCCATCCAGAGCCTTCAAGAAAAATAAAAATTGGTCTCAGGCCATAGAAGAGCTCAAAAAGAAATTTGAAAATCAAGTAAGAGAAGTACAGTAAAAATTGGGATGAGAAATGAGAGTTATTCAAGAAAAATCATGAAAAACAAGTCACCTGCTTACTAGAACAGATCACAAAAAATGCTGAAAAAATCACTTTAAATAATAGACTAACTCAAAGGCAAGAGAGATCCAAAAAGCCCATGAGGAGAGCAATGCCCTAAGAAGCAGAATTTGCCAGATGGAAACACAGATCCAAAAGCTCACTGAAGAAAATAATTCTTTAAAAATTAGAATGGATCAAATGGAATCTAATGACTTTATGAAAAATCAAGAAATTATAAAAAAAGCCAAAGGAATGAAAAAATAGCAGAAAATGTGAAATATATCATTGGAAAAACAACTGACCTGGAAAACAGATCCAGGAGAGACAATTTAAAAATTATGGGACCACCTAAAAACCATGTTCAGAAAAGGATTCTAGACATAATCTTTCATGAAATTATCAAGGATAATGGCCCTGATATTCTAGAACTAAGGGTTAAAATAAATATTGGAAGAATCCACTGATCACCTCCTGAAATAGGAAAGTAGGGGAGAAGAGGATAGGTGGGGTGTGGGGAGGAATGATAAAAGAGAGGGCAAATGAGAGAAGGGAGTAATTAGAAGTAAACAGTTTGGAGAGGGACAAGGTCAAAAGGCAGAATAGAATAAATGCGGGGGCCAGGATAGAGTGGAGGGAAATATAGTTAGTCTTTCACAACATGACTTTATGGAAGTTTTTTGCATAACTTTGCATGTATAAATTGCTTGCCTTCTCAGTGGAGATGGGTGGTGAGGGAGGAAGGGAGAGCAGTTGGAACTCAAAGTTTTAAAAAAGAATGTTGAAAATTGTTTTTACATGAAACTGAGAAATAAGAAGTACAGGTAATGGGATATAGAAATCTATCTTGCCCTACAAGAAAACAGAGGAGATTGGGATAAGGGAAGGGAGAGGTGTGATAGAATGGAGGGCAGATTGGGGTTAAGGGTTATCAGATTGCACAGTATCTTGGGGTAAAGGGAGGGGAGAGATTGGAAGAAATTTTGGAACTCAAAATCTTGTGGAAATAAATGTTGAAAACTAAAAATAAATAAATAATGTTGAAAATGAACTATGTTGTTTTAAGTATTTTGATGTAATCTGTGTTGTTGAATCATAGTTAATAAGCATAAAATTCATATATATATACATGTATATATATATATATCTGATTCAAGGAAAATTAGGAGCTCATTCACTTGAAAACTCAAGAGTTTCATTCATTTTTCTCCCACACAGGAATACCAGAATGCAACTAATGCAAAGTTCTTGCTGTTAAAAAGTAAATAGGGCTTCAGTTCCTACCTAATCTTTGAGCGTAACAATGCACCCAAAAGAGGGCCAAGTTTAATTTCACTCTAGAGAATATACATACACTCAAAAAAAGAAAAAACTCAGAAAAAGAAACCCTCAAATGTCTTGTACCTAAGCACACAACTAGCAGAACAAATCTCCTTCTTTCTGAGCCCCTCCATCCTCAACATAGCCCTTCAAACATAGGGAACTCCCATTCTCTAGACTTAACTTAGAAAAGGAGAGAGCCATATGGTACTGACTGAGAATGAGGTTTGTGTTTATTTCTCCATGTCATAGTTCTGTCTCTTGTTGGCCCTCAATTGGAAGGATGTGTGGTAACCTCTTCTCTCCAGGAAATAGTTTAGAAACTTCTCAGATAGTTGGATTTTCTTCCCTATTTTTTTCTCTCTGTCACTGTTTCTCCATGCCTTACTTCCCCATAACTGACAGGTTCCTGTGGTGGTGTAGAATGGTGGCTTTCCATGGAGTACTCAAGTATAGCCTCTGCATGCAGCCCCATATGCTTCACTTAGCTGGGATTTTTGTCCTTCTCCATATTTGTGTGCATCCTTTTAAAGGTTGAATTCAAAGAAGTGGCCATATGTGGACAAGCCATGAATAAGTCAGTACTCCTCAATGTCATTTCAAAGAGCTGAAAAAAATTTATGCAGCACAAGGGTGATGAGCATACCCTGTGGACAGCAGTCTGGTTTACTCAAAAGAGAATTATCTTAAAGGAACTGGTTTCAAATTATACCAGTACTCTTTGATACCTGTATGACTTTGGACAAACACAATTAACTTGGCTAAATGACATCTGAGATCTCTTCAGGCTTTGGATCTTCAATTTTAAAGTCCTAAATATGATTTTAATAAGGACACATAAAGCTCATATTGGATTTCTTTATTTTTGAAAATATCCTCTTTCTGCAATGAAGTAACAATTATAAACAAACACAAAATTTTCAAGATGAATAAAAGGACAGAGTGATTGATGATATAAAAAATTAAATTCTCTATTGTAAAGTTTTTAAAAGAAATATAAAGCAAGATAGTCACAAAACTGGGTGGGATATGTGTAAGAACTGTTTTGTCATCATTCATATAAGACTTGAATATATTTTGGTGGGTAGATTCCCAGATATTGTATATATTCTGTAGTTTCTTTGGATAAGATTTATTTTTCTATCACTTTCAGTTTTTTTTATACACACACATATGTGTGTATAAATTGTTGGTTTATTTTATGACATTCTACTTTCTTGAAGTTATTCTTTTAAGTGATTTTAAGTGAATCTCCAGGATCCTCTAGCAAACAATCATATCATCTATAAATTTCAATAATTTTATTTTTCTTTATCCTCTCCTTATTTCCAAAAATTATTTTTCTTATCAATTTTATAAGTAGCATTTCTTGAACTACATTAATAAATAGTGGTAACAAGGAGCACATTTGCTTTACCACTAGTATTTGGTACATACTGTTTACCATTTTAAGGAAAGTTCTACAAATCTATGCTAGATGATTAGAGGATCATAAAACTAGAAATCGAAGCAATGTTAAAGGACATCTAAGTCACCACCCTACTTCATTTTACATGAGAGTTTAAGTAATTTACCTAAGAAACTAAAAATCAAAATTTCTAGCTGTAGGATTCAAATTCAAGACTAGTCAATAGTCAGATAAGAATAATTTATTAAGTGTCTATTTTAGGACAAGTGGTTTTCTAAGTGCTAAAAGTTTATAAAGATAAAAGACAGCCCTTGCTCTCAAGGAGCACACATTGGGATGGGGAAGACAATACGGCAAACAACAAAGTATAAACAAGCAGTCTACAGGATAAAATAGAAGAAAAAAAAATGAGGGAAGTCCCTGGCACTGAGGAAGATGAGGAAAGGCTTCTTGTAGAAGATAGAATTTTTAGTTGGTACTTGAATGAAGATGGGGAGGTCAGGGAGTGGAGATGAGAAAGGACAGTATTCCAAGCATACAGAAAAATCTGGAGATGGTGCTTCTTATGCAAGAACCATCCAGGAGGTCAACGTCCCTGGCTTGCAAAGTATATTGGAGTGACTAAGGTGTAAGAAGACTGGAAAGATGAGGACAGTGAAGGATTTTCAATGCCAAATAATTTTATATTTGATCTTAGAAGTGACAGAAAATCACTGGATTTTATTGAATATGTGTGATATGATCTTTATGTGATATGTGCTGTATGTGATATGTGCTTTAGGAATATTAATTTGACAGTTGAATAGAAGATGAACTAGACTGGGAAAAATGAGGCAAAGAGACCAACCAGCCCACTATTTCAATATTTCAAGTGTGAGGTGATGAGGACCTGTGCTAGAGTGGTATTGGTATCAGAGAAGTTGTAACAAAGGTGAAATCAACAAGTTGAGGATTAGATATGAGGAGAGGATTAAGTACAGAAAAAATTGGACCCTGGAAGACTGAAAGGCTGGTTGTATCTTCAATAGTAATAAGCAAGCTGAGAAAGGGAAGGATGGTTTTAGGGAGAAACAAAAGACATTGTACAAAGTACAATAAATTCACTTTTGGATATATTGAGCTTATGGTGACTATGGGACATCCAGTTTGAGATGTCTAATGAGAAGTTGGAAATGTGAGTCTTGAGGTTAAGGGAGGATTAGGGCTGAGATGATTGTTGAAACCATGGATGGTGCTGAAATAATATAGAAGAACAGAATAAAGCCAGGTTAAAAATCTGAGTTAAAATTATCTCAATAATGACACAGTAAAGGAAACTGTAACTGCAGGCAGGTCAGTCAGTCTTAGGAAGGATATTTGAAAATTTTATTTTTGGTATAGACAATTTTTTTTCAAAAGCTAACTTAATTAAATCTAATTTTCTTTTTCTCTCCACCTGCATGATTACTTTTCTCCATAGAGAATTCCAAAATCTTAAATAGGTGTGATTTCATTATATAGAAACCAAAGTGCTATGGGATTCCATCCTTAAGCATAGATGCAAGTAAGAACTACTGTACGATATTATCCAGGCTTCCCTTTTAGTACTGTTCTAAACATATTCACCAAGATATGTATGATCAAACTTTTAAGAGGCTCTAAAAATGTCCAATGAATTCTATCTACATTTGAAAAATGAATACAATCATGTCTTAACTATACCAATTAATCTATTATCTAACGACTGTAGGAGCAAAATTGAGCAAGAATTAAAGAAATGCAGCACGTTCAGCATACATTTTTGCTTTCTCACTAAATTCAATTATTATTAATCTTTTCTTATTTAATAATTTGATTTTCTCTCGGCCCTAAGGTACAATCTTGCTTTGATTGTTTTTCTTGTCCTAGCTCTAGAACTTTTCCTTCGCATATGACATTACAAGTTACAAATATTTCCATATAAACTGACTTTATGTGATTTCTTTTAATTAAAGTATCCCTGTTATCAATCAGACAACAAATATTTATTAGCAGCCACCATGTTTAAGGCACTGGGGAAACAAAATACAAAAAAAAAATGAAACAATGCCTCACTTGCAAGGAATTTATTTTTTATCAATGCTATTTGGCAGAAAAAAAAGTTTGACTTTTAAAATACTATAATATTTCCTCAGTATTGAAATAAATATTTTTATGGTAGTATTCAATAGACTAAATATATTATCTATATACTTTTTTACTAAGGAAGACATTAGAAGAATTCCCATTCCCAAACTGTGTTTTAAATCAGACAGGTTGCAATTAACCCAACAGCAGGAGAAAGTAGCTGGAGGGCCTTTTTAACAAGAGACTCAGTCTTCTATCTCCAGGTTTTGCTCAATCTGGCTGGCTGAGGCTGGATTAATTGCCTTTAATTATCTTGCTTAATTACCCTAACTACAACCATATCTGTTTGTGTCCAGCTAATGCCAGGGCCTTGAATTCCATAGGGCAGAATTGTTTTTCTCCATGCTATCTTTCTCTGAAACTCCTCTACCTTCTTTGTCTGGCTGAATGCCAGAGCTCTCAAAAAATATAGAAGAACATAACCAGTGTCACCGCTACCTCCCCCTTAGTGTATTGGTCTTTCTCTTTTTTAATCAAGAAAGTTGGTTCTCAATTCCTCCTTGCTGAAGGCCTACAGGTATTACTCTATAATGAAAAATTCTTATAGCTATACAGGTTTTAGCCTTTTGCAATCTAATGCTAACAAAGTTCTCTATAGAGTAAATTGTTTTAAAAAAGATTCAACTTTTGTGCATTATAGGAACAGTGTTAAACATGTAAACAACAGAATGATCTTAGCATTATAAAAGTAACAAGTAAACTACTTGAGGGCAGAGGCCCTTTTGTTTTATCCTTACAATGAAAGTGTCTGGCAGAAAGTGGACACTTAGTTTATTCAAGTTAATTGTCTTTCTTCAAAAGTAAAAATTGCATACTTCCTGGAATTATAAAATATTTAGGCTAAAAAGATATATATGTATAAAAAATAGTGCATCTTATCTCTTTGCCTTCATCCAATTAAAACATGCTGACATGAGATATCAGATAGTTTTAAAAGATCTGAGTTTCTACAACTTCTATTTTAAATCAATCCCTCCTTTATTACTTAGTTATATAGTCTTTATTTTAAACTGAACAGAAAATCATCATTAAACTTTTAGCTAATGGGAGCTATGCTAGTGGCATAGAAAGAGGTTTGAAATATCAAGATTGGTTTCACAATTATCATTGTTATTCTCATTTTTCTTGTATATAATATATACTACTAGTCATCTAAGAAGTTAAGATGGGAGGCAAGGCCAAGATGGCAGAGTAGAAGGATGCATATACACTAGCTCTTCCTCCACTGCCCATAAAATACCTGTAAAGAAAGACTCTCAACAAATTTTAGAGCAGAAGAAGTCACAGAACAACTGAGTGGTGATTTCCAGCCCAATGTGACCTGAAAGGCCAATGGGAAAGGTCTGCCTTACCAGACTCAGAACAGAGCCTAGCCCTACCTTAGCCTCACAGCACAGCACCAGGAGGAGGAACCGAACATGCCTCAGTGGCAGAATGCCCAGCGATGGTTCACAGATCCCTCAATTCACAGGTGCCAAAGATCAGTGAGAGGGTTTTTCAGCTGGTCAAGAAGGCAACAGGGTTTCCCCATAGCTCCTGCCTCAGGCAGCAGCAGAGGCACAATCAGGCAGTGCCTGCATCCATTGTTGTATCTAAAGCCCCTGGGAGAACTGAGCAGCTGATCTTTATCTCACACTGAATGGTGACCCTGCCCCTAATTCAAGCCCCTGGGGGAATTGAGCAGCTGATCTAAATCTCAGCCCCCAGTGCAAGTATGGAAGAACTGGAGGCCAGGTGGTTGTGGAGAGGAAACTCTACTACTCTAAGATTCTGGGCACAAAAGATTCCACTTGCTCCCAGACCAGTATACATGCTTCATTGTGCCACCTTGGAGGAACTGAGATTTAGAGATCACCAGAGTATACCCTACTTTTGACAAAGGACCCGGAAGTCAAATAACTGGTTGGGAAAATGCCCAAAAATGGGAAAAAGAAGACTATCGAAGGTCACTTTCTTGGTGAACAGATACCTTCTCCCCTACTTTCAGATGAGGAAGAACAATGCTTATCATTAGGGAAAGTTAAAAAAGTCAAGGCTCCTGTATCCCAAACATGCAAATTAAATATCAAATGGTCTCATGACATGGAAGAGCTCAAAAACGATTTTGAAAATGAAATAAGAGAGGTGGAGGAAAAATTGGGAAGAGAAATGAGAGAGATGCAAGAAAACCGTGAAAAGCGGGTCAACAACTTGCTAAGAGACCCCCAAAAATGCTGAAGAAAACAACACCTTGAAAAATAGGCTAAAATTGACAAAAAAAGGTACAAAAAGCAAATGAGGAAAAGAATACTTTAAAAAGTTGAGTTAGCCAAATGGAACAGGAGATTCAAAAGCTCACTGAAGAAAATAGTTTTTAAAAATTAGAATGGAACAGATAGAGGCTAATGACCTTAGGAGAAACCAAGAAATCACACACACACACACACACACACACACACACACACGCGCACACACACGCAAACAAACCAAAAATAATGAAAAAATGAAAGATAATGAGAAATATCTCACTGGAAAAACAACTGACCTGGAAAATAGACCCAAGAGAGACAACTTAAAAATTATGAGTCTACCTGAAAGCCATAATGATAAAAGGGCCTAGGCATCATCTTTCATGAAATTATCAAGGAAAACTTCCCTGATATTCTAGAACCAGAAGGCAAAACAAATATTGAAAGAATCCCCTGATCACCTCCTTAAAGAGATCTGAAAGGAAAAACTCCTAGGAACATTGCAGCCAAATTCCAGAGTTACCAGGTCAAGGAGGAAATATTTCAAACAGCTAGAAAGAAACAATTTGAGTATTGTGGAAATACAATCAAGACAGCACAAGATCTAGCAGCTTCTACATTAAGAGATCAAAGGGCTTGGAATATGATATTACAGAAGTCAAAATAAAGTAAAATTTGAGAGTCACCCAGCAGAATTGAGTATGATATTTCACGGGAAAGAATGCTCTTTTCTTTTTAATTAATTTATTTAAGTTTTAACATTTATTTTCACAAAATTTTTTCCCCATTTGTTCCCTCCCCCCACCCAGATACACCAAGCATTCTAATTGCCTCTATCACCAATCTGCCCACTCTTCTATCATCTCTCCCTTCCGTTGTCCCCATCTTCTCTTTTGTCCTGTAGCGCCAGTTAACTTTCTATATCCTATTACCTGTATTTCTTATTTCCTAGTAGCAAGAACAGTACTCAACAGTTGTTCCTAAAACTTTGAGTTCCAACTTCTCTTCATCCCTCCCTCCCCACCCATTTCCTTTGGGAAAGCAGGCAATTCAATATAGGTCTTATCTGTGTACTTTTGCAAGTGACTTCCATAATTGTCATGTTGTGTAAGACTAACTATATTTCCCTCCATCCTATCCTGCCCCCCATTACTTCTACTCTCTCTTTTGATCCTGTCCCTCCCCAAGAGTGTTGACTTCAAATTGCTCCCTCCTCCCATTGCTCTTACTTCCATCATCCCTCTCCTATCCTGCTTATTCCCTTCTCCCCACCTTTCCTGTATTGTAAGATAGAGTTTCATACCAAAATGAGTGTGTATTTTATTCCTTCCTTTAGTTGAATGTGATGAGAGTAAACTTCATGTTTTTCTCTCACCTTCCCTCTTTATCCCTCCATTAAAAAGTCTTTTACTTGCCTCTTTTATGAGAGACAATATGCCCCTTTCCATTTCTCCCTTTCTCCTCCCAATATATTTCTCTCTCTCTGCTTAATTTCATTTTTTTAAGATATGATCCCATCCTATTCAATTCAATCTGTGCTCTTTGTCTCCCTGTGTGTGTGTGCGTGCATGTATGTGTGGGTGTATGCGTGTGAGTGTGGGTGTGTGTGTGTGTGTGTGTGTGTGTGTGTGTGTGTAATCCCTCCAACTATGCAGATACTGAAAAGTTTCAAGAATTACAAATATTGTCTTTCCATGTAGGAATTTAAACAGTTCAACTTTAGTTATTCCCTTATGACTTCTCTTTGCTGTTTAGCTTTTCATGTTTTTCTTCGTTCTTGTGTTTGAAAGTAAAATTTTCTATTCAGCCCTGGTCTTTTCATCAAGAATGCTTGAAAGTCCTCGATTTCATTGAAAAGCCATATTTTCCCCTTAAGTAGTATACTCAGTTTTTCTGGGTAGGTGATTCTTGGTTTTAGTTCTAGTTCCTTTGACTTCTGGATTATCCTATTCCATACCCTTCGATCCTTTAATATAGAAGCTGCTAGATCTTGTGTTACCCTGATTATATCTCCACAATACTTGAATTGCTTCTTTCTAGCTGCTTGCAATAATTTCTCCTTGACCAGGGAACTCTGGAATTTGGCCACAATGTTCCTAGGAGTTTCTCTTTTTTGCATCTCTTTCAGGTGATGATTGGTGAATTCCTTGAATACTTATTTTGCCCTCTGTTTCTAGAATATCAGGGCTGGTTTCCTTAATAATTTCGTTAAAGATGATGTCTAGGCTCTTTTTTTGGTCATGGCTTTCAGGTAGTCTCATAATTGTTAAATTGTCTCTCTTGGATCTATTTTTCAGGTCAGTTGTTTTTCAATGAGATATTTCAAATTCTCTTCCATTTTTCCATTCTCTTGGTTTTGTTTAGTGATTTCTTGGTTTCTCATAAAGTCATTGGCCTCCATCTATTCCACTCTAATTATTAAAGGACCATTTCCTTCAGTGAGCTTTTGAACCTCTTTTTCCACTTGACTAATTCTGCTTTTGAAAGCATTCTTCTCCTCATTGGCTTTTTGAATCTCTTTTGCCAATTGAGTTAGCCTATTTTTCAAGGTGTTATTTTCTTCAGCATTTTTTTGGGTCTTCTTTAGCAAGGTGTTCACCTGCTTTTCATGCTTTTCTTGCATCTCTCTCATTTCTCTTCCAAGTTTTTCCTCCACCTGTCTAACTTGATTTTCAAAATCCTTTTTGAGCTCTTCTATGTCCTGAGTCCATTGAATATTTATTTCGGATGATTACAATACAGAAACCTTGACTTTTATATCTTTCCCTGATGGTAAGCATTGTTCTCCCTCATTGGAAAGGATAGGAGGAGACACCTGTTCACCAAGAAGGTAACCTTTTATGGTATTATTTTTTCCCCCTTTTGGGGGTATTTTCCCAGCCAGTCATTTGACTTTTGAGTTTCTTCTCCACACCTACCACACCTCCAGATCTGCCCAGCCAGTGTTTGGGGTCTGAGTGGAGCTGCTATTCAATGTGAGATGAAGTTCAACTGCTCAGATGGGGGCAGGGCCACTACATGTGGCTCAGTTCCCTCAGGAGGTTTATGTGGAGACCTTCAACAATGGATCTGCACTCCTGCCTGCTTTGGGAGCCTCTGTCCACGGTTGCCTCCTGAGGGGGCCTGAGTTTTAGAGACATACCGCTCCCCTCTCAGCAAGCTGAAAAGACCCTCCTACTGACCTTTGGCACGTGTGGGTGGAGGGACCTGCATGGCTGCTGGAGATTCTGTCCCTGAAGCCTGCTTGGATCTGCTCCCCTCGGTGCCACGTGGCCAAGACAGGACTGGGCTCTGCTCTGGGTCCAGTGTGCCATGGATCTTTCGTGTCAGTTTTTCAGGTCTCTCTGGAACAGAAATCTCTTCCACTCTGTTTTTCTGTGGCTTCTGCTGCTCCAGAATTTGTTGGGTGTTCTTCTTTACAGGTATTTTATGGACTGTGGGTTAGGAGCTAGCATACGTGTATCTTTCTACTCACCATCTTGGGTCTTCCTGTGAAAGAATGGTCTTTCAATGAAAGCATTCTTGATAAAAAAGACCAGAGCTGAAAAGAAAATTTAACTTTCAAACACAAGAATCAAGAGAAACATGAAAAGGTAAACAGGATGGAGAATCATAAGGGACATACTAAAGTTGAACTGTTTACATTCCCACATGGAAAGACAATATTTGTAACTCTTGAAATTTTTTTCAGTATCTGTGTATTTGTTGGGATTATACACACATATGCACACACACACACACACATATATATATATTATATATAATATATATTTATATATATATGGAGAGAGAGAGAGACAGAGACAGAGAGAGAACACAGGGTGAGTTGAATAGGAAGGGATTATATCCAAAAAATAAAATTATGAGGTGAGAGGAATATATGGGGAAGAGAAAAGGAGAAATGGAATGAGACCAATTATCTCTCATAAAAAAGTCAAGGAAAAGACTTTTCAATGGAGGGAAAAAGAGGCAAGGTGAGAGGGAAAATGTGAAACTCACTTTCATCATATTTGGCTTAAAGAAGGAATAAAATGTACACTCATGTTTTGTATGAAACCCTAATTTACAAAACAGAAAAGTGGAGGAGAAGGGGAAAAGCATATTGGGGCTGATGATGGCATGGAGGGCAATGGGAGAAGGAAACAATTAGAAATCAACAATCTTGAGGAGGGACAAGGTCAAATGAGAGAATAGAAAAAATGTGAGATAGGATAGAATAGAAGGAAATATAGTTAGTCTTAAACAACATGACTGTTGTGGAAGTCATTTGCAAAATTACACATATATAGCCTATATTGCATTGCTTTCCTTCCCAATGGGGATGAGTGGGGAGGGAGGGAGGAAAAGAAGATGGAACTCAGAATTTTAGGAACAAATGTTGGGTATTGTTCTTGCATTCAATTGGCAAATAAGAAATATAGGTAATGGGGTATAGAGATTTATCTTTCCCTACATGACAAAAGAGAAGATGGGGATAAGGGAAGGGAGGGATGTTGGAAGGGAGGGTAGATTGGTGGTAGGAGTAATTAGGATGCTTGGTGTTTTGGGGAAGGGGGAGGGGAGAGATGTAAAGAAATTGGAACTCAAAATTTTGTGGAAATGAATGTTGGAAACAAAATAAATGAATAAATTAAAAACTAAACGAAAAATAATTTACTTTTGTATTAAAAAATAAACAAAAAATAATTTACTTTTTTTCTAAAAAATAAAATATGTAAACATTTTATGAACCTTTTGTGAATTTGGTATTTTCTTTTTCCCGAAGAAAAGTTGAATTCTAAAAAAGTCTGTTCTTTGCATTGCTTCATCCTTTTATAGATTATATGAAACGTTTCATACCTCTAGGGCTTAGCACATTACCTGGTAAGCAACAGTAATAAGAAATAATAAAGTAAATAATAAACAAAAAAAGTTAAGGTGATGTTTAATAAAATAATCAAAAATATTATTTCCTTTTCATTACAATGAGGTAGGTGTACAATAACACATATATAAGTTTTTTATATGCACATGGTTATATTCACATTCATGTATATGCATGCACATATATGTGTATATATGTATCTGTATGCAAAAAATACAAATATATTATGTGCATATATATATATGTTTATGCATTTACTTAAAATTATTTCCCCCCGTGATTCTGTGTTGTCATAGTTAAATTTTATTCTAATGGTCTATTTGGTACATATGCATTTTGTGCTACATTTAAACAGCTCCACTGCACTTTTTTATCCAACAATGAAAGTTCTACAAGTTCATGAGTTTTTTTTCTTTAATAATTAATTATAGTCTCTACTATATAGTATTTAGTGAGTATTCATGAAATGCTCAATTTTTTTAAAAAAAGTCATTTATCAATGAGTTTCTTTCCTCCATTATCAGAATAATTGAAGTTAAAATGAATATAGACCACAAATTTTCAAGAGTTTAGTATAGAGTTTCATGGCTGACCAAGCCAAAAAAAGTTTCTTGGTGGCTAATATTCTAAATAAGGATTCTCTTAAAGTGTCAACTATCTCAGACTATTGTAAATCCTGTCTTTTTTTTTCTTCATAAAACCTATCTGCCAGAGCTTGATTCTTTTAGCATAGATTTCAAGGAGTTGGACATTATATGTCTGAAAAAAACATTGACATAAGAATTTTTGGAAGAGTAGGTTGACAAATTCTCAAATATAAGGAACTAAATTCACTATAACTCAGTGATAATATAGTATATCAGAATAAATATGGCTTTACAAAAATAATGACAATTTGTTTTCTCAATTTATTTAATCATTTATATATTTGCTTGGGAATATTCTAGGTATGCATTCTATAAATAATGGATGATTTTCTGGTTTATCCAAAGCATGTGATTTTTTTTCAGTTAAGTGATTGCATTCATATTTTTAAATTTAGTCAAGAAACAAAAATAGACTACACTGTTACCTATTTTAGCCAAGGTTAAATCTCTTACAAAACAAAATGAAAGTGATGATAAATAATTGATTTAATATAAATTGAAAGACAATCATTTCAAAATGGATACAGAATAACAGCTCTTACCAGTGTGTTTTTCTTTTTAATCTCTTTTTCTTTTTTGGATATAAATTCCATTTATGAATCAACATAACTGGTGTCACCACTACTTCCCCCCTAGTGTCAGAGATGTCTGGCGATAAATTTTGTGAATTATTGAACTTTAATTTTAGTGTTTGTTTTCAGTTAAAATTAATATGGACAATATTTCATTATTATTTTTATTACTTCATTTTCCAAATTTGCCACTTTGCACCGTAGTATACCATGTTAAAGTGTCTTGTCCATTATTTACCTTTATCCCACTGCTGACATCTTTCTTCTTTTTCCAACTTAATTTGAATCTTTATCTTCAAATAATAAGAAATTCAGAAATGTCCTTTAATCAATTCATCCAAAGCAGGTGGGTAGTTCTGCTTTTTCCAAATTGTTCAGCAGATGAAAGAGACTTGAACTATCTGTGATCAAAAACAGAATAGTTCTTTGCAGGTAACTAGTTTACTTTTTGAAGTTTTTTTTAAACTCTTACAAGTTATGTTAATAATTAATCTAGATGACAAGTATTTTTTCATAAAAA
This sequence comes from Potorous gilbertii, assembly GCA_028658325.1. Classification (NCBI taxonomy): domain Eukaryota; kingdom Metazoa; phylum Chordata; class Mammalia; order Diprotodontia; family Potoroidae; genus Potorous; species Potorous gilbertii. The sequence continues at coordinate 68,358,854 of CM053774.1, read as the reverse complement.
AATACTTAGAATATGAAAGGGCATTAAAAATATATAAGTAAGATTGGGGGATATTTAGATTACCCAAATTGAACTTGACTTTTATTGCTGTAAAGGTCAACAGGATGAAAAGAATTAAAATTACCTAGAATCTGTGAAAAGCCATAATTTTAATGTGTAAGCAGAAAAATGATTATATTTTATGATATGCAATATAACATATAACTTAGATGTTCCCAATAGTACCTCTTTTTATCTGATGTAAAGTACCATATTACAAATAATATTTAGAAAACATTTAGAAAAGAAGATCTTGTAGATACAGGGGCACATGGTAATATTAATGAACACATAACATGCATGCATGCCTGCATACATTTGTACATACATTCACTCACTTTTAAGGATTTCTGCATTCCATAACTATTATTCCTAGGAGTATTTAGTCTTGTATACTTAGAAGAGATTGTGATATGAATGAAGACACAAGAATTAGGCCTATTATTTTTAACAGTCTGTGAGGTTAGTTTGACTATTTTAATTACTTTCATTGGCTGACAAACATATTCTGACAGCTGACATGAATTTGTGTTGCAGTGAATTGATGAATTATCCAAATGAACTGATGAATTAGACAGTTAACTTGGCTTCCTGTAGACAAGAAACTTAGCAAAATTGCTCCAGGACATAATTAAAAAAGGGACTTCTAAAACCTGCTGTATTTTCTCCATTGACCTTTGAGTTATAGATAGTATATATTCTTGTTAAGTTTAAGGTTTTTATGATTCACAGTCATATGGCACAAATGAAAGAATGTTGGTATTTGAAAATGGGTTTTTATAATAGTTTGGGATCATTAAAAATGGACATTTTTCCAAAAGTGATCCAGCCTCATCTCTTCTATTCAATAGCATAACATTGACAGAACTCATCTGAAATAAGACATTTATTATGCACAAATCCATTATATGATTATTCCTTCCACACCATCTCTTTGGCAGTAAAACCTTGACCCATTTTTTTATATTGGCATGGGCAAAATCTATTTTTTTTTCTTAATTTTAATCATAGTGAAATATATTTAATTGAGCTGTTTAAATGCTATAAAATACTAGTTTATAAATGCATTGGTACCATTGCTATAACAACAAATAACAACTCCTAGGCCCTTTCTACTAAGGGGTCCCTCTCAACTCTATACCTATGATATACAAATTTGCTTAGGTTTAGGGACCTTTAGTCTACAAAAAAGGATCAGCTTCTTTTGTTAACTTCTTTGGATCTTTACAACCTACCTCTGTGGTGCCTGGGAGTAGGAGGGGGAAATGCTTAAAGTTTAAGCTTTGGATCATGTTTAAGATTTCCTATAGAAGAGAGTAGAAAAATATATAATATGCAATATAGTCCAATTATAGGAGAGATACTCATTTTCTGTACACAAATACATTCACACAGAAGTGTTTATAAAAAGCATAAGATTTCAGTATATACGTTTATAAAAACTTAAAACAAGATTCAGTAAGTGTTAACTACTGTTATACTTTTTGGGAAGGTTGAATATAAATCATGAAGTAGTTTGAACAGGCATAATATATTTCCCTTTGACTCTGTCCCATACATATACTTCCCACAAGATCCATTTCTTATGGTCAGGTCAACTAACTCTTGGGTTCATCATAGTGAATTAAGTTGTAGGCATTGATATGATATTAACTGAGGACTCAGGATTTCTAAACTTCTCAAACTCACGTAGCTGCCTCCACATCTTGAAACTTCCATCTTGGAATCACTGCTCAAACACCCAACCATCAAACAAATGAAAGCAAAACAGAAGAGATAGCCAGTGACTCAGGCTCCAGCTTGCTTAGCTGAGGCCTATCCTATGTACTAAACTAGAATGGTTCAGACAGTTGGGGTTTAAAATGTCCCTCTGCTTTACTTTATGAAAAGGTCTAGAATTAAATGATACTACCTGGATTCTCCAAGGAAGTGAGAGGAACAGTCTAATAATCACTTTCTTTTTACATTACATGGAATGAGTTACTTCCTGGATTAGTTGTTTTCTTATCTGATATACCTTTGATAAAATCCTCCCCATTTGTCACAGTCTAATTATCCGAAAGATCATCCAGGGTTATTTCATAGTCAAACCTCTAATCCTACCAAGCTGAGCAAATGTTTCCTCAGAACTAGATGTGATCATTTCCACAATATAGAGCCCATTACAACATACTCTAAGTATGAGTTTTCATTGTACAAGATACATATAAATCGTCTGGGAGCTATAAATCTTTGGGGTGTGGAGTTTTTAAAAAAGATTATGAAAAATTCCATTAGAAGAGAGAAAAGTTTCAGGTGAAGACATAATTCTGATTGACCATGTTGATTGTTAATCTTTCCCATAATAGACCATAAATCTAGTTTTAAGTTAAAAGTTAACCTATCTGTTATGTTCCAGTGCACATTGTCCTTCCTTAAACCAACTGGAAAAACAAAACTTTAGAAAATTGCCCAGACAGATTTTGACCAAGACTTGCTATCACTGACCTAGTTCATTCTAGCTACTACGTCATAAAGAACAAATTAAAGCAGCTGCTTTTTTAGCTTCCATGTCACATAGCTGACACATTTCAGCTTTGTAGGTCCTTCAAATGCCTAGATATTTCTCACAACCACTTCTACTAAGGTTCAGACCATTGCCACATTTTACTTGAGGCATTTTATGCCTTCCTTAGATGTTGGTGCTACTGTCTCCCCCCCACATCCCCTGCCCTGCAAAGGGCACTTTGAGGAGGATAAATTTTACTTTTATGTCTGCATATTGTTACCCTAGAGTAGAATGTAGTATTCTTGAGGTTTTCAAACATTTATTTTATATTTTGTATGCCAATAAACTGCTACCCTGCTTAATATATGGTAGTTATTAAAACAAAACAAAATATATGCTGAATAAAATTTAAAATTGTAGGCTGAATGTATATAAATTAAAAAACTTTACTGATAAGATCAAGGGTGGACCAAGGATGCCCATTAACATCACCATCACTTAAAATTGTAATATAAATGTTTGTTATAGCAATAAGCAAAAAAAGAAATTGAAGGAATAAAAATATTCAATGAAAATTCAGTATTAAGATTTTTTCAGATGATTTGATGAGATACTGAGAGAATCTGAGAGAAACAACTAAAATACTAGTCAAAACAATTAACAATATTACAAAAATTGCAGGATATTTCATAAATCCACCTAAATCATCAGCATTTCTATACATTAACAAGAAAACCCAACAGGAAGGAATAGGGAAATTCTATTTGAAATAACTACAGTTTGTATAAAATATTTGGCAGTCTACTAACCAAGACAACCCAGAGACTGTATAAACACAGTATCATAACATTTTTTCACCCAAATGAAATCAGATAAAAATATTTGGAGAAATATTGGTTGTTTATTAGTAGGCTGAGCCAATATTATTAGAAAATATATTGTCAAGAATTTAATGGTGCAATGATAACAATCCAACCACCAAAGAATTATTTTATAGAGTTAAAATAATTACAAAATTCATCTGGAAGAACAAAGTCAAGAATATAAAAGGGATCAATGAGATAACATGAAGGGAGGTAGCCTAGCAGTATCAGATCTCAAACTATACTGCAAAGTAACAATCATCTAAAGAATGTCATACTGAATAAACAATACAGTAGTTAATCAGTGGAATAGATTAAGTCTATAATATGCAAAGATGGCAGAGTAAAGGCAGGGACTTGCTTAACCTCTCTCTGAAACTCCTCCTAATACCTGCAAAAAATGACTTGAAACAGATTCTATAGAAGCAGAACCTACAAAATGACAGAGTGAAAGAAATATCCAGCCCAAGAAAACAGTGAAGGTTCACAGGAAGGGTCTGTTGCATCAGTCTGAGAGAGGAGCACAGTCCATATCTGCACAGACCAGGACCTAGCAAACTCTGAGCAGGCCTCAGGGGACTGAATCTCTGGCAGTTCTGGTGGTTTCCAGACTTCTGAACATACAAATACCAAAGACAACTTTGAAGATCAGCAGGAAAGATCTGTGGGACCTGAAGGGAGGGGAGGAGTGTGGCCTGGTCCCAGGGTGCAGTAGCTGCCCCTTTGGGAGCTCTCAGCCCACAGATAGTGGGGTGATCAAGTGGCTGATCACAGGGGGATTGAAGGGATGTATTTGCTGGTGCTGAGGCAGGATTCTCTTGCTTTGCCTGTGCCAGGATCTAGGTTATAGTCCTGGGTGACATTCCAGGGATAAGGAGAAGCATTAGCGTGGTGAAACGTGTCATGATAGTAGGGAGGGAATCCTCCTCACAATTCTAATGCAGAAAAGAGTGTTTGTGGTCACTCACATCCCATAGCACAGAACAGGAAAGGACTACACACCTTTCCTTTGATCTTATTACCTTGGAAGAACTGAAAATGTATAGGTCCCTAGAAATATCTCTGAAAACAACTGCACAAAACACATGAAGCTTGTAACAATATAGCAGCTACACTGAAAGCAGAGACCTACCTTTAAAAAAGGGTTAAAAGGCAAAGTAATTGGTCAGAAAAATGAGCAAAAAGAGGGAAAACATTATACCATAGAATCTTACTTTGATGATAAAGATCAAAACTTATAACCAGAAGAAGACAGCAAAATCCAAGCTCCTATATCCAAAGTCACCAAAAAAGACGAATTGGTCACAAGCCATGGAAGAGTTCAGAAAGGATTTTGAAAATCACATAAGAGAAGCACAGGAAAAATTGATAACATAAATGAAAGCCATGCAAGAAAATCATGAAAAGTGAGTCAACAGCTTGCTAAAGGAGACCACACAAAATACTGAAGAAAATAACACCTTAAAAATAGACTAACCCAAATGACAGAAAGAAGTGTAAAAAACCAATGAAGAGGAGAATTCCTTAAAAAAAAAAGATCTGATCAGATGGAAAAGGAGATCCTAAAACTCAATGTAGAAATAATTCATTAAAAATTAAAATGGAGCAAATGGAAGCTAATGATTTCATGAGAAACCAAGAAATTATAAAACAAAACCAAAAGAATGAAAAAAAATAGAAGACAATGTGAATTACCTCATTGGAAAAGCAACTGATGTGGAAAATAGATCCAAGAGAGATACTTAAAAACTTATAGGACTGCCTAAAAGCCATGATCAAAAAGAAGAGCCTAAACATCACCTTTCAAGAAATTATCAAGGAAAACTGTTTATTCTATAAACAGAGGGTGAAACAGAAATTATAAATTTGCCAGCAGGTAAAGTTGACCACTCACTTCCTGAAAGATGTCCCTAAAGCAAAACTCTAGGAATATTGTAGCTAAATTTCAGAATTCCCAGGTCAAGAACAAAATATTCCAAGCAGCCAGAAAGAAACAATTCGTGTATTATGGAAACACAATCAGGATAACAAAAGATTTTTCAGCTTCTTCTTCAGATATTAAAGGACTTTGAATCTGATATTCTGGAGGTCAAAGAAGCTACAATTAAAACCAAGAATCACCTACCTAGGAAAACTGAATATAATATTTCAGGGGGGAAAAATGGACATCTTAAGAATTCTTGATGAAAAGATCAGAACTGAATAGAATATTTGACTTTCAAATACAAGAATCAAGAGAAGCATGATAAGGTAAATGGAAGAGAAATGATAAGGGACCTATTAAAGTTGAACTGTCTATATTCCTATATGAAAAGATGATATTTGTAATCTGAGACCTTTTTCAGTATTAGATTAGTTAAACATAAGGGGGAGGGGTGCACGGGGTGAGTTGAATATGAAGTGAACATATCTATAGAATAAAATTAAGGGACAAGAAAGGAATATAGTGGGAGGAGAAAGGGAGAGGTAATATGGGGTAAATTCCCTCACATAAAAGAGGAAAGAAAAAGCTTTCACAGTGGATGGAGAAAGGGGGTAGGTGAGAAGGAATGAGTGAACCTTACTCTCATCAGATTTGGCTTAAGGAAAGAATAGCGTATGAACTCAATTGGGAGTGAAAATCTATCTTACTCTACAAGAAAGTGGGGGTTGAGATAAGAGAGAAGAATATGATAGAAGAGGGAGCAAATGGGAAGGGGGGCAATTCAAAGCAAGCAGTTTTCAGGGTCAAAGGAGAAAATAGAATAAATGGGAGTGGGATAGGATGGAGTGAAATAATATTGTCTTTCACAACATGACTATTATGGAAGTGTTTTGCAGGATAGCACATGTATAACCTATTTCAAATTGCTTGCCTTGTCAATGAGGGTGGGTGGAAAGGGAGGAAGAGAGAGGATGGGGAACTAAAAATTTTAAAAACAAATGTTAAAACATGTTTTTACATGCAATTGAGTAATAAAATATACATGAAATGGAGTATAGAAATCTATTTTGCCCTATAGGAAAATAGAAGGGACAGAGATAAAAGAAGGGAGGAGGTGGTGGTAGAAGAGAGGGCAGATTGGGGAAAAAGGTAATCAAAATGCATGGCACGTTGGAGTGGAAGAATGAAGAGATAGGGAAAAATTTGGAACTTAAAATCTTGAGAAGTCACTGTTCAAAAAAAAGTAAATTAAAAAAAAAAGAACACAATATTCATAAGTAAGTTACCACAATAATCTAACGTTTGATATACTCAAAGATCCAAGCTTTTGGGTGAACAACTAAATACTTAATAAAAACTGGTGAGGAAACTAGAAAACATTGTGGAAGAAACTAGATATAGACTACCATATCATGTTGTATACTAAGAGCAGATGGGTATACAATTTAGTCAGAAAGGGTGAAATCATAAGCAAACTAGGATAACACAGAAAAAATATTATCTGTTAAATCTATGGATAAGGAAAGAGTTTAAGCTCAAACAAGGAAAAGAGAGTATCAGAGGAGGTACAATGGATAATTTTGATTGCATGAAATTATCTTTTCTCACAAACAAAACCAATTCAGTCAAAATAAGAAAGTAAGACTTGAGCCAAATTTATTCAAAAAAATTAGAGCACATATCCCATTGATAAATGGTCAAAGGATAGGAATCAGGGATTTTCTGAAAAAAATCAAAGCTACCAATAATCATGTGAAAAATTAAAACAACTCTGAGGTACCACATCACACTTGTTAGACTGGCTGCTATGACAAATGGAAAATGAAAAATATTGGAAAGCAATATGGAGTTGTGTACTGACCCAAATATTTTGAGGAACAATCTGGCACTATGCCCTAAGGTCTATTGACCTAGAAATACCAGGTCTTGTAATGAGAGTTAAAGATCTCCCCCATCCCATTAATTGGCCTCAGGTGGAGCCCCTTAAGGGAAGCTTGATTAGAGTAGTCTTGTTCTTTAGGAAGGATCTTTCTTGGCTAATGAGGCAAAGGGACAAGAAGGTTGTGCCCTCTGCCTATGAAAAGTGTATATATACTCTGAGGTGAGGTTTTGTTTTGGAGCATTGGAAGTAGGTTCATGCGCTAGATGAGATTCTGTGTAGTCCTTAAGGAGCACCCCACTCCCTTTTAAAAACCCAAGTGCTTTTCTCTCTGGTAACTATGTATGTATGTATGTAGTGGTCAGACAGTTGAATCTGTCTATTGATCTGTGATGTATGTACTGCTCATGATCAGAGAGTTAGAAGCCCTGTTGGTTGGTCTTCATTTCTCTGCTTGTATTTTCTCTGTTAATATACATGTAATTAAAGAAGATTGTTGACCCCTCAAAAGTTGTTTTCCTTTTAGAAAAGCTTATCTATGAACATGTGCTAAGTCAAAAAGATCAAAGAAAAAGGAAAAATATCTGGATATTACAAAATATTTTTAGCAATTCTTTTATTTATGTTGGCAGATTGGAAATTGAGAGGAAGCTGATCAGTAGGGAAATGGCTAAACAACTTGTACTATATGATTGTGATGGAATACTCTGGTGCTTTAAAAACTGTGAGAGGAATAGTCTCATAAAAATATGGAAAGACATACAAAATGATGCAAAGTAAAGTGAGCAAAATCAGAATGAACACTGTACATAGTAGCAGGAATTTTGTAAAAAGTAATTGACTACAAAATATAGTGCTACTCTGATCTATACAGTAATCTAACTCATTTCTAAAGGTCTCATAATGAAAAATGCTATGATTCTCCACAGAGATTATGGAATGAATTCTGACTGAAAATTGAAACGCTTTTTAAACTTCATTTTTTGCTTTTTTTATTGCAACATGGCTAATGCAGGAATGCAATTTACATGACTTCACATGTATAATGAGTATCATATTGCTTTCCTCCTGAATAGATGAGGAAGAGGTTAAATGGAGACAAGGATTTGAAAGTGATTTAAAAAAATAATTGTAAAAAAGAAAATTGAAAAAGAATAAATTGTAAGCTCTTCTATAACCATACATTATTATACTACTTTAATGTTGTTTATTGAAACTAAGCATAAGGTTCATATTTACCTCTATTAAATATAATATATTTTGTTTATTTTATCTCTGAAATTATAGCACATCCAGTTATTTTGGGATACTTTTTTATATTTTCTTATATTTTGGTAACTATCTTTTCCAACTTCATGTAAATGATAAATTGGATAACCAAGCCATATATGCCTTAGTAATTTATGGATGCTTAATTTGTCCATATGGATATTCTCTTCTTCTCCACAAATCAAAAACCTACCTGTAGTTTAGCAAAAAATATTTATGAGTTTTTGTGAATCAAATACTTATCACCCTGTACTGAAATGGGCACTTAGCCTCTCTGAACTTTGCTTGACTGTGTCTTCAAACATTACGCATGGAGTATATCACATGGGATAGACTCTAGGACCTGCCAGAACTCACATTCTAAGAGTATTTTTTCAAGAATCCAGTTTTCCCTAAGTTAAGATGGATCATCCAAATAGGAACTTTGATGGCTGACACGTTCATACCAGTCATCAATATGTGTGCTAAGCTAGCCATAGATTTTGGAGGCATTTCACTAGACACCTCTCTATGTCAACATCTAAACACTGGGTCTTTTTCTTCAACAGGTTCCATATCCTCATGACTACTATTGTTTAGGACACATGTCTGAATCTTGTCTACAAAAATAACATGAGAGATTCTCTTAAAGATTTCCCTGAAATCTGTGTATAGTCTGTATATGTCTACTGTATTCTCTTAGTTTGCCTATCTGGATTTATAAATCTAAAAGGCAAATGAGATTTTTCTGGTATGAACTATTTCTGTGAGGCTGTCATGGTAGCTAGTAAGTATTAGTTCTTTTGTTTAGTAATCATAAACTACGCCTTTAATAATACAGTCTAGAATTTTACCAAGGATCAAAATCAATCATTCTGGTCTCCTTTTCAAATTCTGTTTTCTCTCTTTTTATTTATTTATTTTTTTCAGTTGGAAATACATTTGTCTTCCTACCATGGTGTAGTATATAAAACACACACACACACACACACACACACACACACACATATATATCATGGTTAATTATCACTGATAGCAATTCAAAATTCACATCTGCTATTCATTAAATTCTCTGAGATATAAAATGATATAAGACTGATGACTTAAAATGGTTAAGGTAGCTCTGTTCTCTTACTATAATGTTTACCTTTAATTTCAACTCCTTGTTAACCTGTTTAATTCTAGTTTTTCTAAAATAAAAAATCTTGTTAGAGAAAACCAAGGCAAAGCTATTATTGCTTATTTATAATTACTTTATAAAGAGAAAACATCGAGGAGAAGGAGGTCAGTGTAGAGAGAATAATTGACTTTACTTCATGAGCTGTCACATAGGAAAATGGATTAATTTAGCTTTTCTCGGCCCTCATATGTCAAAATTAGCAGCAATGGGTGGATTGTGAAAAGATATAACTTTGGATACGAAGGGCGAATAAAGAAAAACAGTGTTCTACCATTTAGAACCTAGAAGTTGTCCCTTATTGGATGTCTATGAACAAAGGCTGGTTGAATATTTTCAAATATGTCATAGAGGTGTGGTTTGGATCATCACACCTATGAGTTTTTGTCCAAGTCTGATTTTGTGATTTATTTTTATCCACAATTTTTTCAGCATTCACACTTGGCATAATTTTCACTAATATTCCATTTTTTTTATTTCTCTTCTATTGCTTTTTATATGCATTTTTCTGTTTCTTTCTTTACAGTTTCACTCTTAAGGTCTTTCTCTGCCCCTCTGAGCAATTTGAGCTACAAAAATTTGTCATGAGATTTTGCTTAATTTTTCCCTGAATCTAATGAAAACAATGTCAGATTTATGTCAGATTATGTATATTTAGTTTTCCTCTCCTTTACTATCACAAATTATAGAACTGAATGCCTATTTCCCCTATAGCATGCCATAATTTCGACTTCAAAATTAAATTTTTTGTTGTTAAGAAGAAAGTTCAGGAAAGTAGTCATTCTATCATTTTGTCTATATTTTCACATACACACACACACATAAAGTTTATTAGTTATTACTAATTGAATGAATATTGAAAATAAGAAGCATTTCTTTGAACAGAGAGACTTTTCACCTTTTGTCCAATCAATATGTTATGAAAAAAACCTGGTGAACCTATTTCATTAGATCAACCTAGAGCTACTTCATTCCTGGTGACACATTTTCCCCTTTCTGGTGGACCTCTTTGACAGAAGATATGGTTTCTAGTTTGATTGTTTTGGTCACCTTTTCCCATCTACCCCTCCCCTCCAGCAAAGGAACGGTTAGGAAAAGAAATCTACATCAACACAGAATGAGATTAGTTACTGAGGAAGAACTACTTACTCAGAAAACCTTAAAATATGTAAATTTGCCTTCTGGTGTTCTTTTTCCTCCTTTCCTCTGAAATATAGTGTGGCATTCTCCTAGGAATTTCCTGTGAAAGGACCTAAGGAGCTTCTTCCTGGACCTGGGGCTCCTGCATGTAATGGTGAATTTTATTTCAAAATTCCTAGATATCTCTTTTATTTTTCTTGTTTATCTGAATATGGGTGCTCTGAATAGAGATCCTGAGGTAGGCATTAACAGTCTTGAAGGCTATGATGTTGACAAGTTAGAAGTTCTGAGATTCTTGTTATTGACAACTGTACTACAAAAAAATGTGGTGCATCTAGGTGATGCAGTTGATAGAGCACCAGTGCAGGAGTCAGAAGAACCTGAATTCAAATCTCACCTCAGACACTTGACACTCACTAGCTATGTGACCTTGGTCAAGCCAGTTAGCCCCAATTGTCCCATCGTGGGTCATCTCTCTGGAAGAGAAGTGAGGCTGGTGACTTGCACAGGGCTCCCTCACTCAAAACAAAATCAAGTGCAAGTCATGTCATTATTTCTCTGATGGCATGGTCTTCTTCTGCAAGGAAGGACAAAGACACAAAGGAGAACAACATGGTAACCATCAGGAAATGGGCATGATTTCTGGTGGCATGGCAAAAGATTTTTGACTTTGAAAGTGTTATTTGGAAATAGCATAGCTATGGTCATGTTAAAATCCCTATTCATGAATGACGAGTGCTTTATGGTTCAATATTTTAACTATCAAATTTCTGTGAGAATATGGGAGTAATTGTAAATTTCTTAACATTTACATTATCATCAACAACTTTTGCCAGTCTTCAGTGTTTTTAGCAATTCTTTAGTTGTGGGGAACATAAATGGCTGACCTCTACTTGATGTGTGCTATACATTACATACCTTCCTATTCCATGTTTTTTAGAAATATTAGAAATCAGTTAAACCTAAAATCTGAGTCATTTTTCTCAGGATACTAGGGTAACTGGTATGAAAAAAAACAGAGAGTTTGAGATAAAAGAGCCTGACTTGACTTTCTAGGGACTCTGTTCCCCCAGGACTGAACTTGATTAACAAGAATACATCTAGAGCTAAGAGCCCTGTAGAGGGAGAGAATGAAACCTTTCAGGCTTCCCTAGCTTCAGCAGTAGCTGTACTGTTACTCATAAAAGAAAGCTCTGTGTTGCTTGTAAATCTGTAGAGAATTAACAATCCTTCTGTGAACAAAACTTCCTGGAATTTGTTAAAACTGCCTGATGCTCATTTGTGCCTTGTTGAATGTAGGTAGTACAGAGATAACTGGTACAAGAACATGGTGGATAGAAGGATTAGGAAAAGGCAGCCCTAGGGACTGGTTAGGTAGAAGATAGGCAAAGTTGAATATTTGTCACTAATAGAAGCTAATTATCACATAATAGAACTCTTTGAGGATATGTTCAAAATCTACTTTTATTTATTCCTATTATTAATGAGTGGCAAGATTGAGATTCCTGCAAAGTGATTAAACCCACAGAGGTATAGGGTCAACATCAGGACTGTTGTGAAAAGAAGACAGAAAATTCTGGAAAATTAGGAAATATAGACAGTGATTTTTGAAAATTAAAAAGAAATTCATTTCTGGAGGTACCACCCAAAGTTAATGCAATTTTAGTTACATTCATAGAAAAAAAATTTCAATCATATATCTTTGAATTTTTAACCCTAATACACTTTTCAGTTATGCAACTTTAAATGTTAGGGGGTAGAAATAGGTAAATGAGTGGTTTTTCAAAGAAGAACTAGATTTAGAAAAGAAGACAACATTACTTGTAGGTAAAGATCAAGTAGATTAAAAAGTATTGCTATGTTCATTACCAAAAAGATGTTAAGAATGATTGAAGATGGCAGAGCAGAAAGACATACATACTCAAGCTCTTCCCCTATAGCCCATAAAATATCTATAAGAAATGACTCAAATTCTAGAACAGTAGAAGCCACAGAATGATGAAGTGGAGACTTCCAGCCCAGGGTGACCTGGAAGGGCAATGGGAAAATTCAATCACACTGGATACAGAGTGGAGCACAGCCCAGCTTTGGCCATGTAGCATTGGGAGGGACAGGGCCTGACTGCAGATCCCTCAACCCACAGGCGCCAAGTGTCAGTGAGAGGGCTTTTACATCTGGCTGAGAAGAGGTGAGGGTCCTCCCTAGCTCTAGCCCCAGGCGGTGACAGCAGAGGCAGTTTTAGGAAAAAATGTTGAGTATTGTTCTTGCATAAAACTGTGAAATAAGAAATACAGGTAATGGGGTATAGAAATTTATCTTGCCCTACAGGACAAAAGAGAAGATGGGGATAAGGAAAGGGAAGGATGTTAGAAGGCAGGGGAGATTGGTGGAAGGGGAAATCAGAATGCTGGGATGGGGAAAGGGGAGAGATGGGGAGAAAATTTGGAACTCCACATTTTGTGGAAATGAATGTTGAAAACTTAAAATAAATAATTAAAAAAGAAGAATGTTTATAAGGAATTTAAAGGTATTAAAATAAGAGATTTGTGGTACTGAACTAAAAAAAATAAACAAACTAAATGATGTTGCAGTTAAATCACTCTAAGATGCAGTGGAAGGAACAAAGGACATAGGTCCAAGCCAAGTCTCTGTCACCAAAGAGGTGAGTGACTTTGGACAATTCATATGACCTTTTAGGGCTTCAATCTCATCCTAGGTAATAGTGTCTGATTATATGAACTATAAATTGAATGAACTCTAAATTTCCTTCTATATCTAAAATTCTCTGAATCCACATCATTTAAAATTTTCCCAAATTAAAGCTAAAAATGAGTAAAACGTTTTTGAAAGAATATATAATGTATTTATGGCCTAGTATGGTAATGCCTATTTTCTAAAGCAGTTTTAAGAAATATGATATACCACTACTTGGGGGCAGAGGTAAGATGGCAGAGTAGAAGCATGGACCTGCTCAAACTCTCCCCATCAAAACCCTTCAAATACCTGTAAAAATGGCTCTAAATAAATTCTAGAGCAGCAGAATTAAAAAAAAAATGACACAGCAAAACAGATATGGAGCCTAAGACAACCTGGAAGGCCAACAGGAAGGGTCTATTGCACTGAGATTCAGAGCAGCATGTAGCTGTATGGACACAGACTGGACTGCAGCAGACCCTAGGATATTGGCACTTGTTGTACTTTCCAGATTTCTCAGCTCACAAATGCCAAAGGCAGCTTCAAATGTCAGAGGAAATTTCTCTCACCTTGGTGAGAGGGAAGCATGGTTCAGTCCCATCTCCACCCCCTAGGGTGGCAGCAGTAACTGCCTCAGCAGCAGCCACTTCTGGAGCTCTCCACCTACAGAAAGTGGGGGAATTGAGGAAGTGATCTGGGTCTCAGTGTTGAGTGGAGGTCCTGGGGTGAGGAGGAGCACTGGTGTGGTAGAGTTGGTGGCAGCTGTGGAGAGAGAATCTTATGTGCAGCTTCAGGACAGAAAAGAGTACTTGTGGTTTCTCACAGAATAGAGCACAGTGCAGAAGAGAAGTAAACCCCTGGTATGTCCAAGGCAACATTCACAGCACTAGTGGTGACTACAACTGTGCCAGCATAATTGTCAGTCACAAAATATAAAAGACTCTCCACATAGAAGGCAGAAGAAAAACCTGGGCCTTTTCAACTATCAAATGTCACAATGTTTCAGTTGAACTGTGTCAGTTGTTCTGTGTTCTTTCCCCTCTGACCTGACCCAGTCAATCTCTTCCTCCCAGTTCAGCTCCACCTATCCTGTTTTGTCTTTTCAGCAAACTCCTCCCACCACATGTGACCCAGGCTTCCAGGCAATCCAAGCAGACCATATGGACCAATTAAATAATGAAAGATCTTTCTATTTTAAATTACTATTCCATTCCTTGATTATACCACTTTTGAGCAACTGAGAACTTACAGGTCCCTACACATAATTCTGGAAAACACTTGGATGAAACCTTTGAAACCTGCAGTAATGTACCCTCCACTTAGCAGAGGGCTCAAAAGTCAAGTAATTGACTGGAAAAATGAGGAAACAGTGGGAAAAAATCAGATTCTAAAAGGTTACTTTCTAGACGAAAAAGTATTTTCTTCCACCCCTTCTGGTGAGGAATATCAAAACACACAATAAGAGGAACATAGCAAGGTAAACTCCTATGTCCAAAGTCTCCAAAAATATGTGAAATGGTCACACACCATGGAAGAGCTGATAAAAGATTTTGAAAATCAGATAAGAGAGGGAGGAAAATTTAGGAAGACAAATGAGTGTTATACAAGAAAATAATGAAAAACAAGTCATTGTCTGAGTCCACAAAACACTCTTCTTTACCTAATTGAGGTATTAAAGTTAAAAATGAAGTGTTTTCAGTTCTCCACTTTCAGTAATTGTATAGACAATTGTATACTCAACTTCCTTGGTAGATAGAATAAGATACTATTAATGTGTTATAGAAAAAAAATCTACTCACAAAATGAAAGAATGAACTTTGGAAAATCCTGTCCAAATTAAACACTGTCTTTCTATGAAAATTTCTTTTAAAATGCAGAAGAAAATGCTGAAAATATCTATTGGGGTGAATCTAATTCATTGATGAAATGTTTTCCATATAAGAAGGTTATCTCTTTTTCACTTTTAAGTACATAGACACACAATGAAATAGCACAAAATGATTTTCTTGATATATCCTTTCATGTCAAACCAGCTTCTTAACTTGAAACATTTGGATTATCTTTCAGACTGTGCTCTAAAAACATAGATATTTGATTCAATTCATATCCACCATGAGTGAAGATCCTCATGGATCAACACAACTATATTATTACTCCTGATAGGATAAAAAGGGTGTTTCTTATGAAAGTTAATTTTTTGTGGGGGAAAGTAAAGGCCTTGAAAGTTGATTATTGCATTTGTATGTCTTTTAAGGGTAAGAAAAATCCAGATAGATAATGTATGTTGGAACATCAAGATAACAGTTGAGCGTGATGATTCCATGAAAGTGAAAAATAAATTGTTTCTTCTTTATGCCTTATTTAAGCTCCTATTCAGGAGTGATTTGAGACAGCTTTATTTTATCTGACATGAGAAGATTATTTTCTGCTTACAAGTGATGACAAATCCCATTACTAGTTTCAAGGATATTCTTATGTTACTTTAAGACAGGATGGAATATTTTACAGAAAATAAACAATTGAAAATATGAAATATTATTTGAAAAATTTTAAAAAGCACAATAAAATTTTAGAAGAAACAAAGGTGTTAAAGGGATAAATAATTGGAAGGGGATGTTGAACTGTTGATAACTTAAAACAAGTAGACTCTCATATCATTCTGCAATTCTGTATTAAAGTCTAAGTTATAGAGTACAACTGGCAAAATCCTGTCCCTGGAGAATATGATTTAATTAAACTTAAAGGACAGCAAAAATGCCTCTATAAGTATAATTTTGAATGTAGTAGAGGTTTTCCAATGCAGTCTAGCACATAAGCTCAGAGTTCTTTAGGCTATCATTCTATAGCTCCATTGACTTTATTTAGTTTTATGATCTATTTCATATTTTCTTATGTATAAACCTACAATCTCTATCTATCTATTTATCTATCTATCAGCTAACAGTCTAGCATCTATCTTTATCTATCTATCCAGCATCTATCTACCTATCTGTGAATCTATCTCATCTATCTATCCATCCATCCAATCTGTCTCTCCTTTTGTCACTCTGTCTCTCTATCTCTATCTCTGTCTTTCTCTTTCTCTCTGCCTCTGTCTCTCTATCTCTGTCTCTCTCTCTCTCTTTTTCTTACATCTAGCTTTCATCCAGTTTTTATATTTCTCTTTGTTAGACCTTAGTAAATCCAGCAGCTTCTCAAGAGAGAATATTGTTGTTGTTGTTTTCCCCCCAGACATCTGGGCTTATATTTTACTAATGATTATGAGTTCCTGATTGTATACTTCATCAAGTACAGGTGAAAAGAATAAAATGAAGGATACTAGACCTATAATTTCCTGACCTATATTACTGGATATAAGGTGAACTTCTTGAATTCCCCAAACATACTTGGAAAGTCCTACAGTATCCATCCCTTAATAATTATGAATACAGTGATCAGTAGATGTGATCAACTAGAATCAAGCAGTTTTTCTCTTTTCTTTGAAATTATTTTATTTATTATCAATTTTCTACAATTGCTTCTATATATTGTAGATTTCTTTCCCTCCTTCCCCTCCTTTACCCTCCCTCCCTAACACAGCCTGCAATCTTCTAATGGGTTCTACACATACAATCCTACTAAGGACATTTTCACCTTAGTCATATTGCATAAAATTAAAATGAATGGGAGAAACGAAAAGACAAAACATAACCCAAGAGGAAATGTTCTGGTTCATTCTGTGTTCCAATTCTATAGTTCTTTCTCTGGATGCAGAAGGCATTTTGCCTCAAAAGTCCATTGGGAATTTTTCAGGTCCTTGCATTGCTGTGAAGAACTAAGTCAACCAGAAGAATGTCTCACACACTGTGGTTGTTACTGTGTACGAAGTTCTCCTGGTTCTGCTCTTTTCACTCAGTATCAATTCATATAAGTACTTCCAGAACTCTTTTAAGTATTTCTGTTCATCATTTCTTATAGCACAATAGTATTCCATTACATTCATAC
The DNA here is from genome assembly GCA_028658325.1 of Potorous gilbertii. NCBI lineage: Eukaryota > Metazoa > Chordata > Mammalia > Diprotodontia > Potoroidae > Potorous > Potorous gilbertii. The sequence continues at coordinate 68,341,418 of CM053774.1, read as the reverse complement.
ATCACAACTTGTTCAGCCATTCCCCAATTGAGAGGCATCTGTTGACTTTCAGTTCTTGGTCACCACAAAGAGTGCTGCTATAAATATTTTTGTACATGTGGGACCCTTTCCCATTTTTATGAACCTTTGGGATACGGTCCTAGAAGCGATATTGCTGGGTCAAAGGGTATGCACACTTTTGTAGCACTTTGGGAATGGTATAACATTGCTATCTAGAATGGTTGGATCGTCTCACAGCTCCACCAACAATGAATTAGTCTTCCAACTCTCCCATCTCTTCTCCAACGTTTATCATCTTCCTGTTTTGTCATGTTAGCCAATCTGATAGGTATGCTGTGATATCTCAGAGTTGTTTTGATTTGCGTCTCTCTAATCAATAGAGATTTTGGATATTTTTTTCATATGACTATAGATAGCTTTAATTTCTTCCTCTGAAAACTGCCTGTTCATATTCCTTGATCATTTATCAATTGGGGAATGACTTGTATTCTTGTACATTTGAATCAGTTCTCAATATATTTTGGAAATAAGGCCTTTATCACAGACACTAGCTGCAAAAATTCTTTTCCAGTTTACTCCATCCCTCTAAATCTTGGATGTACTGGATTGGGCTGCGCAAGATCTTTTTAGTTTAATGTAACCAAAATTATCCAGTTTGCATGTCATAATGCTTTCTATCTCTTCTTCAGTCAAAAATTCTTCCCTTCCTCATAAATCTGACAAATGCACTATTTCTTGCTCCACAAATTTCCCCATAGTATCAATCTTTATGCCTAGATCATGAACCCATTTGGACTTCATTCTTGTGTATAGTGTCAGGCATTGGTCTATGCCTAGTTTCTGCCACACTTTTATTCAGTTTTCCCAGAAAATTTTATCAGACATTTAGTTTTTATCCCAGAAACTGGAGTCCTTGGGTTTATCAAACAGTACGTTTCTATAGTCACTGAATACTGTGTCGAGTATCTAGCATATTCCATTTGTCTACCCTTCTGTTTCTTAGCCAGTTCCAAGTGGTTTTGATAATTGTTGCATTATAATACAACTTGCGATCTGGTAGAGCTAAGCCACCTTTCCTAGCATTTCTTTTTTTTTTTTTTTTTTTAGTTCTCTTGTTTCTCTGGACCTTTACTCTTCCAGATGATTTTGATATTATTCTTTCCAGCCCTAGAAAATAATTATCAGATAGGTTGATTGACATGGCACTAAATAAATAGATTAATTTAGACAAAATTGTCATTTTTATTATATTGGCTCAGCCTACCCATGAGTAACTGATGTTTTTCCACTTACTTAAATCTCACTTTATTTGTGTGAAAAGTATCTTGTAATTTTGTACTTACAGTCCATGGATTTGTTTTGGCAGGTAGACTACCAAATATTTTGTAGTGTCTATGCTAGGTTTAAATGGAATTTCTCTTCCTATCTCTTACTGTTGGGCTTTGTTAGTAATATATGCAAATATTTGCACAGGTTTATTTTGTAACCTGCAACTTTACCAAAGTTGTCTATTTTTCCAAGTCATTTTTTACTTCAATCTCTGGGATTGTCTAAGTATATCATCATATCATTTGCAAAGACAGATAACTTAGTTTCTTCTTTGCCTATTCTAATTAATTCAATTTCTTTATTTTCTCTAATTGTTACAGTCAATATTTCTAGTACCATATTGAAAAATAGTAGTGGTAATGGGCATCCTTGTTTCACTCTTCATCTTTTTGGAAATGCATGTAGCTTTTCTCCATTACATTTAATGCTTACTGAAGGTTTTGGATAGATATTATTTTATGGAACATTCCCTTTATTTCCATGCTCTTCAGTGTTGTTAATAGGAATGGGTGTTGTATTTTGTCAAAAGCTTTTACTGCATCTCTTGAGATATTCATGTAGTTTCTGTTAGGTTTATTGTTGATTTTATCAATAATGCTAATAATTTTTCTAACATTTCTGTTATGAAGACTGGTATGAAGCCTACCTGATCATAATGTATTATTCCTATGATAAGTTGCTGTATTTGTTTCTAAAATCTTATGTAAAAATATTAGCATCTATATTCATTAGGGAAATTGGTCTATAATTTTCTTTCTCTGTTTTGCCTCTCCAAGGTTTAGGTATCAAAACTATATTTGTATGATAAAGAGAATTTAGGAGGACTCTTTATTCCCAAATTATCCCAAATACTCTATATAGTATTGAAATTAACTGTTCTTTAAATGTTTGATAGAATTCACTTGTAAATCCATCCATCCCTGGAAAGTTTTCCTAGGGAGTTCATTGATGGAAAGTTCAATTTCTTTTTTCTAAGATGGGGTTGTTTAAGTATTCAACTTCCACTTCTGTCGATCTAGGTAATTTACGTTTTTTAAAAAATAATCATCCATCTCATTTAAATTGTTGAATTTATGGGTGTAAATTTAGGTGAAGTAATTTCCAATTATTGTTTTAATTTTCTCCTCATTGGAAGTGAGTTCACCTCTGTCATTTTTGATATTGGTAATTTGGTTTTCTTCTTTCTTTTTTTTTAATCAAATTGACCAAAGGTCTATCAGTTTTATTGTTTTTTTTTCCATAAAACCAACTCTTTGTTTTATTTATTCATTCAATAGTTTTCTTCATTTCAATTTTATTAATCTGTGCTTTGGCTTTCAGTGTTTCTAATTTGGTATTTATTGCAGATTTTCAATTTCTTCTTTTTCTAGCTTTTTCAGCTGCATGCCCAATTCACTGATCTGCTCTTTCTCTATTTTGTTTAGGTAGTCATTCAAAGATATAAAGCTTCCCCTAAGAAATACTTTTGCACTGTGTCATAAGATTTGATAGGTTGTCTCATTATTTTCCCTTTCTTGAATGAAATTGTTGATTGTTTCTATAATTTGTTCTTTAACCCATTCCTTCTTTAAAATTGGATTATTCAATTTATAATTACTTTTTGGGCTATCTTTCCATGGCCTTTTATTACATGTTTTTTAATTGCATTATGATCTGAGGAGGATGCATTGACTATCTTTGCTTTTCTGTACTTGATTGTGAAGTCTTTATGCCCTACTACATGGTCAATTTTTGTAGATGTGCCATGTATCACTGAGAAAAAGGTATATTCCTTTCCATTACCATTCAGTTTTATCCAGGGATCCATCATTTTTACCTTATCCAGAATTTTATTCACCTCTTAAACTTCTTTCTTGTTTATTTTAAGGTCAGATCTATCAAGTTCAGAGAGGGGTATATTGAGGTCCCCCACTAGTATATTTCTTCCTGTAACTCCCTTAACTTCTCTTCTAAGAAATTGGATGCTATACCACTTGAAGCATATATGTTTGATAATAATATTGCTTCATTTTCAATGGTGCCTTTTAGCAAGGTATAGTTTCATTTTTTATCTCTTTTCATTAGATTTATTTCTGCTTTTGCTTTGTCTCAGATTAGGATTGCTACCCCTGCTTTTCTTACATCGGTTGAGGCATGATATGTTCTGTGCCAACCTTTCACCTTTACCCTGTGTGTATACCCTGTTTCAAATGCGTTTCTTATAAACAGCGCATTGTTGGATTATGACATGTAATCCATTCTGCTATCCATCTCCATTTTATGGGAGAATTCATGTCATTCACAGTTATGATTACTATCTGTGCCTTCCCCTCCATCCTCTTTCCCACCATTTGTGCCTTTAGTTCTCCCTTCTCCCTACCTCTCCACAATAGAGTTTTAATTTTTTACCACCACCTCTCAGTCTGCCTTTCTTTCAGTCCCCCTCACTTTTACTACCCTTTACCCTTACTACTTCTTCCCTCCCTTTTAGCCTCCTCTCCTCTTTCTTTCCCCCTTTCTCCTCCAACTGTCTATATAGCTAGTTAAATTTATATACTTAATTAAGTTTGTTGTTCCCTCCTGAAGAACCTGGTGCTGAGCTGGTTGGTGTGAGAAAGTGAAAGCAGGTGAATTCTGTTTGTGTTTCCCTGGGTAAACCGTGGTGCTAGCTTGTTAGTTATGGGAGAGGGGTGGTCTGGTCATGGGAGACCTCAGCTAAGCTAGAGCAGAGGCAAGTTCAGGGCGTGGTGATCCCAGGTTACTCTGTTGTCTTCTTGTTTCCCCTGAAGGGCTGAGGCATGCCTGGGTCCTAGTGTGATGCTCCAGCCACCTGGATCATTGGTCCTCTGGGACAGCTCGGTCCTCTGCCACAGTAAGAGAAATCCCCCTTAGTTATTTTCCTGGCCTCAGGTACTATGAAACTGTTCTCCCCTTCTACTGATCTCACTGATCCAGGATTTTCTGGGGAAATATTTTATTCTTCTTTCAAGGTCAACAATGGGAGAGGGAGAGAGCATTTACTGATTACTCTGCCAATTTGGCCCCCAGAAGTTCGAGTAGGTGACTTACAGACATTTAATCTGCAGGCTGAAAGTTTTGGGTGCAGCTGTTACAGATACCTGGACCTCCTTCAGTGCCTCTCACTTGATTGGTTGACCTCTTTCTTATTTGTATTTTGGTCCTTGTCCCCATAGAAAGATTCTATGGTCTCATCTTTTTCTTGTTTGCTCCTTGCCCATGATGATTGCCATTTTCCCTGGAATTTAAAGTGACTTCTGGGGCATAGGGGACTCTGTACTACCGTTCTTATTTTTAGAACTTGAGACTTTCTGTATTGTGGCCTGTGATTCTTTCAGCTAGTGGCTAGAATTCTGTAGTTTATCTAGTGCTGAGCTGGCTGATGCACCAAAGCAGATGCCAGGTGAAGTTTTCTGAGTTTCCCTGGAGTTACCTTGGAGCTAGGTGCATTAAGTGTGGGGGAGGAGGTCTCATCTCCTAAGCACAGGCATACTCAGTGGGTGGTTAAATACTGTGTGCATTAATGTCTTCCCTATTCTCCTAGATGTGCTGAGGCATGCCTGGTGTCCTGGTGTTGATGATTGCAGGCTCCACTCTCTTGGGGTCAGGATATCCGCTAGGTTTGCTGAGGTGGGGCTGTCTGGGACAGCTCTGTTCTTGCACTTGTCCCCTTCAGCCTGAAGGACCTTCTTTGGTGATTTTCCTAGCCTCACTGTTTAAGAGACTGTTTCCCCCTTCAACTGATTTCCCTGTTCCAAGATATTTCCTGAGGAAATATTCTATGGGTTTTTCAAGGTTAATAAAGGAAGGGGTAGAACATTTATTGTATATTCTGCCATCTTAGCTCCATCCAAGTTACCATGCAGTTATTCTAAACTAAGATACTAACAATGTCATATCTACTTTTGAAATTAAGGCCTGAGTTCAAATCCCAGCCAGTCTGCATTTGATGGTGGGGTGGTATTTTGTGACTCTGTTTATATGTGAAATGAACATATTTTACCAAATACACTCTAAGGTCTTTTCAAGGTTTAAATTCTAGGATATCAAGATCACGTTGTAACTGATGCACTTGATTCATAATGTAGCTAACAAAGAGAAATATGAGCCAGGATATAACAAGTAAATGAACAAAAGATGCCAAAATGATTAATGTAGATTGTTTTCTTACCTTCCTATTAAACATTTAATGATTAGAACATCTTTCAATTCTTGCAATTTTTCTTCAATGTTTCACATTATTGAAAAATAGCCTACACTGAATTTGAAGTAATGCCCTTCACTTTGAGTAGATAAGGTCAAGTTTTTGTGCCACAAAGAGCAGGTGTTCTTAACTTAAAAAAAAGTGAAACACTGGGGCAATCTGGCAAAATGTACAGACCCCTTTGCAGAATAATGTTTTTAAATGCATTAAGCAAAATGCATAAGAGAATAAAATAAATCAACCATATTGAATTATAGTCAACAATATATGGAAAGATCTAAGTTTATATACAACCTATCCATCATAAAAAGATAATTTTGATACCTTTGCTCACCTTAAACAGCATTTATTCAATTCATTGCAATTCAGTGGGTATCAGTAGTTATATTAATGAATTAAGCAGAATGGAATTAAGCTTGAATTAATTAGTTAATGCTGTTAGGATTAGAGTTATGATTGATTATTCCTTTTTATATTGATGATTATAATGTTTGTGTGGGATTTATGAGCTAGATTCATGTAATAATGTCTGCTATAAGAATGCAATTGCTTCACTACCCCACCCCCACTTCAAGTATAGTGCTTGTAATAAGATTCCTTTAACTTTCCACCCCTGTAAATCACTGCTTCTCAATCCTTAGTAAAATTTACCTCAAAGTTGCAACTTTTTTGAGCTGTAGGATACTATTAGTTAAACACTAGGGTCTTAGGACCAGAGATGTTGTTGATAAGGTCTTATTACATGTGGAAAGTGCATGCTGAGATGGCCTACGGTTGATGGTCAATATTTGATGACCTATAGTTAATGACCTGTTTCTTAAAGCCTGTTTATTTTTTGTAATTTTTTTTAATGATTGATGGACATTTCCCTTAGCTAAATGTAAGAGTTATTCGTTTTTGGAATTGACTAATTATGGAATTGACTAATTATGGAATTCTGCCACTTCATTATATTTTTGGTACTCCCTCAATGCCCTCTACAGATAGGGGCAAGGAATATTTGTGTTATAAACAAAAATTTCTTAGTTCTTAGCCCCAAATGGAATAGAAAAATTGGAGTATAAACTCCAATTTCTTGCTGAGATAAAGGCATATTTGCATAAAAATGGTGTCACACTGATAAGTAAAATATCTATAGAACAGGTCAAGGTCAAATTCCACAACTTGTTAGTTATATTTTTAGTCATAATAAAAAGGACAAAACAGTATTGTTGGAGTCAGAAAGGCAGGAATTCAAATTCCACATCTAGCATGTCACTAGGGGCAAAACACTTAACTTTCACCATGCTTCTTCACCTGTAATATGAGTAGATTAGATTAGATTCCCTAGAGTCCCTTCTGTCTCTCAATATTTAGAACAACTGCTCATCTTCATGAGCAGAAAGAGTCCCCTCCTCAATTTTGGTCCAATAATAATTTTATGGGAAATATGACCTATTGGATCTCCAGTTTTACAAAAGGAAGAATGAGGGAAAAGGAAGAGGGGGATTAAGTAAAGTAAGAACTATTTATTTATTTTGCAATATTTGATATATTTTATTCAATTTTCTTTTATTTCCATATGTGCCTTCTCTCCTTCCCCCCTTCATTACTGTTGACAAGGCAGGAAAAAAATCTGTATTTCAAACTTATATAATCAAATTAAATTTTGTGCATCTGCTTTAGTTGTATTTTTTAAGTTTATGACATCAACTCTTATTTAATGAATCTATGAATGAACAAAAACTGATTCAGTATACCAAGAGAAAGTATAAAATATAAGTTCCTCTGTCCCTCTCCTGTCCACCCCTCTCAATAAAACTACAAGTCATTTATTGCTTAAATGTCTGCAGTCAGAGAGATAGGAAGAGTTCTGGTCTTCTTAGAATTTATTTTTCAGTATTGTAATCATCAACTTATTTGTATATCTGCAAAGTCATGATTTGCACATCCAGAAGTAATTTATCCACTCCGTTTTCTCTCTTTTCCTTAGATATACATAACATAAGCAGACTTGAAACCTCTAAGGTAGCACAGATTTGGCATAGCTGCTATTTCTTAAGTGAAGGTCATGTCAGTTTTTGCTTCTTCACCCTCTTCCCTGAGTCATAGACCTCACTCTAATTGTTACCCATTCTTTCAGGATGGCCTGGTGGAAAGGTGTACCTAACAGAAAATCCTTGCTGCCATTCTACTTATTTGCCTCACTGCTTTGGGAATGTTAATAAGGCTTCTTTTACCCGCATTAGATTAAAAGCACCAGAGAGGCAAGGCACCATTCTACTAATTTTAATATCATTTTAAATTCCTTGCAAAATACCAGAACATCTAGGAATTCTGGAGGGTGTGTGTGTGTGTGCATGTATGCATAAACAAGTGTGTGTGGTATAGGAGTTGAAATGACTGGGGCTTTAGGTAAATCTGTGTTGTGGAAAATCCCTACAATAATTCGGACTGGTGACTTATAGGTTCAAAAAGTCACCTTTATGGTGTCAGGTGATTAAGTTCTACAAAATAAAACATGTAACTTAGTGTCTTTGTGTTATGTTAGAGTATTGAATTCAGAATTAAAAGAGTTAGGTTAACATAGTGCCTCTGTTACTTGTTCCCTGTATGAATTTTGGCAGATCCATTAAAGTATTGGGCCTCAGTTTTCTCATCTGTATAATGGTAGAATTAGACTCCATGATCTCTAAGTTTTCTTCTCCCTCTAAATCTATGAAAAAAAGGGAATAAGCATTTATACAGTGCCTCTACTCTGTGTCAAGCATAGTGCTTCACAAGTATTACCTCATTTGATCCTGAAAGCAAGGGGTTAATTTAAATGCTATTATGATCCCCATTTTATACTTGAAAAAACCGAGGCAGAGGTTAAGTGACTTTCCCAGGATAACACAACTAGTAAATGTCTAAGATGGAATTTAAACTCAGATGTCTCTGACTCAAGGCCCAGTGCTCAATCCATTGAGCTACCTTAGTGCCTCTAAATCTATGATCCTATGATCTTTCCATCTCTGAGTCTATGATCTATTTTTAAGCTGGATCTTTGTTCAAATATTTAGATGAACTCTTCCTAAAAAATAAATATGTTCTGAGTTACTCCAGAACTCTAGTTCTGAGTATTGCTGAAGAAAAATCATGTTACATGACAATGTTACCTCCAGGCAATTTTTGTATATTGTGTGTAGGAGTATGTGGTGTGGTGGTGGTTTGAGTGAAGGAATATAGTTTAATTTAAATATCTTTAGAGTTCTTAGATTGATTAGGTGATTTGGACATATTAGAAATTTTACCATTTGAAACGGCTATGTTTTAGGGTCTGCAATTTGTTTGTAGGAAATAATACCAAAGGATATTTATACTTTCACATTCTTTATTTTCAAAGTAGTTGAGATCCCAGGTTAGACCCCTGACATTTGTGGTCATGTACTTGCTCTAGAAGATACTCATTTAGCATGAAGTAATGTTGGTAATGTCTAGACTTGACAGCAGTTGCCATCAGAGAGAATTCTTTACTAACAAACTTTCATTGTGAGTAATATGAGCTTGGGCAAAGTATTTTCCATAGATGTCCAAAGTTCTGAATTGAACTTTTCTTAATGTAATAAATATTTTTAGCCTTTTAGGTCTGGTGAAAGGGCCCATCTGTGGCATTGGATATTTACTTAGTCGATGTGGAGAAATTGGCAAGTATAAAAGCCAGAAAGAGAAGATATATTTGCAGATATGTTTTGTGTATCTGCCCAAAGGCTGAGAGTGGAGTGTGGTTTAGGAATCATAAATAATATACACACTCATCAGCTGTGAAGATAGCAGAACAGTTGTAACCTACAAAAGAGGAATGTATGCCAGTTGCTATTGCTACCCAAGAACAGACTTGGAGATGAGCTATTGTTTCCAGCATCATCCAAGAGGAGATGAGAAACAAGATGAATATCAGTCTCTCCCAAGAAATATAGCCACCTAGGGGCTAGAAGTCAGAAACTTTTCTCTCAGACATATGTAAAAATTTGGAAGTTGGAACCTGTACTGCATGCCATATTGGTGTTTCAAGGAAAACAAAAACACTGAGATAGATCATCAACTCTTCTCTGAATTCTATTTTAATGACATGTATGCATTATCTCTACATCCAAAGTTACAAATGAAAGATGATTAATCTAAACTTAATATTCCTGGAAATACCATTTTCACTATATGTTTATATCTTTTCATTTAAACACAGTCTATGATTGAACTATTCATATCATTTAGGGTTTAGGTACATGTTAACTATCCATCGAATATGAGCAAAGTAACTTCAACAGCAACTACAGAAACTTATTAAAGCACCAACTGTGTGCAAGAAATATGGAATTAGTGCTGGAATATAAAAAACAAAACTGATGTGAGTTTGACCTTAAGCAGCTTATATATTCCTGTGAAATTTAACATGTAAAAAAAGTGAATCAATAGAAAATAATTTAAAGAGGAAGAGAATAATATTAAGTGGGGGAATAAGGAGTGGCCTTGTCTAGTAGGAGCTATATAAGGAAAGATTTTAAAGTAGCTAGGGATGCTAAAAGGTAGGGTTGACAAGGAGCTGCATAGCAGAACAGAGGGTCACTGATGAAGTCATGGAGGTGAGAGATGGAATGTTATTTAAAAGAGTAGACAAAGGCTGATTTTTCTCTCTTAATTATTGTCACAGTTACACGTATTTTACAAATAATGTATACTACTTTCGTCAACATCTAGAACATGGTGGGGAGTATGTTTTAACTTATGATATCTCATTTTATTCTATTAACCATGGAAAAATCATGGAAAGTTTATTAGCAAAACAGAACTACAATAAAAAACAACAAAAAAGATATCAGCAGCTAGCAATTCACTTTTTTTCTCTCTTTAAAACTTTTATGAGAATGTATGTATCAAGGATATCTTAGATTTACAAAAAAAGTAGAGAAGGAACATGAAAGTTTTTTTCTTCTGTAAATGATTTTCTATAGACAAATGCATCTTCGTAGTCAATTAATTTAAGAAGTGTAGGGAATACAAAACCCTTTGTGTTAAGGTTTTTTTTAATTTTTTTAATGACTCAATATAGCATAAAAATCTTTAAAGGTTCACCTTCAACAAGATTTCTTGCATTCAACATTTAAAACTCAGATTGACGCAATTAATTGTAAGCACAGATAACTGCCTACGATGATTGTTTGCTTATCAATGTGAAGCAAAACAAAAACAAACAGGCATGTAATCTACTTAGGTGTTCACCATTGTCGTTAAAGTTGTGCTTTGCAAAGTGAAAATGGGATCCCTATAAATAGATAGGGAGGTATTTGATTACAGATTACATTGTACAGATTATGTCAAAATCTAATATTCTGTATTGTTTCCTGTACTAGTGCCATAGCCATTGAAAGATAGGTAGGTTAACAATCTTCACAGAAGGATCCAAATGAGTGAAGAATGTGTGTTATTCACATATGGCATGAAATTGGTTAGGTTAGTCCATTAGTTCCTATATCTTAGACAGGTACTATCATCACAAAAATAAATTGGGCCCAAAATTAAGTACAAAAGGAAGATTAGTCTTCATGAGATTTGGGAACACATTGTTTGGTTTGGTGTTGAAGTACTTGATATTTATTGATACTTTTTCATTTTTCATCAATAATTTCTGAATAGATTATCCTCATCCCCTTATTCACCAATCATTGTCACAAATCTTTTTAAAAGAAAAAGAAGGAAACCTCCCAAAATTCAATGAAAAATATCAACATATGGATTATGTGAAGGAGTGCATATAAAAAAACATGTATATATTCACATGTGTATTTACACACATATATAAATACCTAGGCATGTATGTATGTGCATGCTTATATGAGTGTATATATTGTATAGTATATGATGTATATGTATATATACCACACATATACCTCCTACTAAACAAGGTTGGTCCTAATAACCCCACTTGTTATTTCTCTTTTCCTCTTTGAATTACTTTTTATTGACTTACATTTTTACATTTTATATCTCACAGTTATATATAAGTTCCTTAATGACAATCTTACTTCCTTTTCTTTTTTTTTTTTGTATTCCAGTACTAGCTCTGTATTCCTTATACACAGTGGGTGATTTAATAATTTTCATAATTGCTATTGAAGTGAATTTGCCTGTTAGATAGATAGCTAACCTATACTTAACCCTAAATTACATGAATATTCAATTATAGATTGTATTTGAATGAAGAGGTGTACACATACCCTGTAAATGTATGTGTGTATTAATGTGTGTATATATAACTTAGAGGAATCACAGACACACACAAATACACATATTATATATAACTTACACATGTCACACATAACAAGCATGAATATGTACACATATAAATAAAGGAATTTTGTATATGTTTGTGTATCTATGTATTTTTTCCCATTTCCACCTTTCTCTCTAAGGAAGCAAGTTTGAGCTTATCTTGGTTTATAATATGAGAGGTTGGTATGCACCTATCTTATGTCCAACTATTTTTCAGGTTTCTCAGCTGCTTTTTGCTAGTCTCCTAAATAGCTTATTTCTTGAGTTTATCAAATACCAGATTGTTGACTTCAATTATTTAATTCCTCCTTATCCAGTATTTCCCCTGATCCATGTTTCTACATTCTAACCAGATGATTACTTCTCCATAGTATAATGAAAATTTAGGATGTATGATTTTCTCTTTCTTCCCTTGAGATTCTAGATGTTTGGTTCCTCAGAACCAATTTTCTTCTTCATAAATTCCCCTTTCTGGATGAGATTCATTCCAGGGAGGTGTAAATCTTTTGCCTGAGAATAAGATCTCATAATGTACAAATTACCTCCAGACAAAATCCATTATAAAGTACCTGTCTCAGAATACATTTCCCTTCATGGCATTATTCTTTAGTGGTCTCTTTTCCTTTTCCTGTATAGCCCTTTGGCATCCACAGTCCCTTCCTTTAAATTGTTTTTATCCTTTTTCCCCTTCATTCTTTGTAATAGACTGAAGAAAATGTTCTTCCTTTGCTGTTTAATTTTGGATATAGTTGGTGCGTAGTTATAGCTCCTATCTCTTTTTTAATCACCCTCTCTTCATCTGTGGAGTTCCTTACTGTAGTATTGATATGTTCGTGGTGAGTAAAGAGGATGGGGTTTGGTCCACAAAGTACTAATTCAGCTCTTACCCTTCCCTTGTCTAGAATCTCTATTTTCCTTAAACCTTTAACACTGTAGCATCCTTTGTTCTTCATGAATCCCATTTTTAATATCTACCTCAAATTTCTTCTTCATGCTATTTTAAACTGTAAATGGATTTTATCAAAGGATTTATTTTTTTTATTTTTTACAAAAGGATGATGAACAAGAATTTGTGGTTTTGCGTAAGTGACTTATTAAGCTGAATCTAGAGGGATTCTTGGGAAATGCAAGTAAACCACGCAAACCTGATGGAAAGGAAGAAAAACAGGAAAGAGATGTAGAATGCACGGAGAGCAAGAAGTCAGAAAAGTGGAACCAAAAGATATTGGGGAGAGAGAGAGACAGAGAGAGAGAGAGAGAGAGAGAGAGAGAGAGAGAGAGAGAGAGAGAGAGAGAGAGAGAAGAAAGAAAGAAAGAAGGAAAGTAAAGAAGAAGACAGAGAGAAGGAAGAAAAGTGAAAGAGAGGAGACAAAGACAGACAGATAGGCATACTTTGGGATGACAGACATCTAAGAAAGAATGATACCATTATGTACCTGAATTTCTCGAAATTTTAGAGACTGATGAAAATGAATGTCCTCTGAGTAATATTGTTCTCTCCCTCCCCTCCCGGTTCAAACTGAGATCTCTGCCTCAGCTAAAGCGCTTGTTTATTCTTATGTATTCTTTGGTATATTTTTAATCTGTACAATTTTTCTAATTTCTGTTTATTGTTTTGCTTTAATAAATATGTTCATTTAATGTTTGTATTGTGTGTGTGGGTGTGTATGTGTAACTAATTTTAAAAGGGAAGGAAGAGCTAAGTTAGTGAGAGTAAGCAAGGAACAAACTGCCCTGTTAAAGGCAATTAGTAAGATAGATTTTGTTGTGAACCTATCCTCTCTTAGATTCTCAATATATAAGAGGAACAGATAGATAATTCTAGACCTAGACTGAAAGAACATCCCCAGTCCTCCAACTTCATGACTGCCTTTTCCTCACAGCTAGTGCTCTGGCCCATTAGGAGTGGCCCTTGACAGACTCTATTTGTCTCTATTGATACATGTCATAACTCAGATCATTGTCAACAAAGAGCCACATCTTTATATTTAGACAAGTCATATTTTCACACAGATTGCATATCAATAGTCTATAATCATAAAAGAATAATTTGATTACTTGATTTCATTGATGAATTTGTTTTTGTTTACTTTCATTGAATTTTTCTTTGAAGACATTCACATAGAGGATATTTAGCTCACCTTTTTTGTTTCTAGGAGTATATCAAATTCTCTCTTTTGCTAATCAACTTTTTTTTCATTCAAGATTACACTCAGTTTTACACTCTGAATGTTATCTTGGTTTGAGTAACTGCTTTTTCAAATATCTTTTTGCATGTCTTTCTCTAAGTTCTAATAACTCCAGAGTAATCTTGTACTATTTGAGTGTGTTTTCCTTTATTTTTGGAAGAATACTTCCTTGATAGGAAAGTCCTAGCACCTTGCAAAATTTATTGTTTGCAACTTAAACTGTGAGAATCTACCACTACAAGACCTAGAGTTTTAATCACTGTTTTCATTCAAAAGTTCTAAAAGTATTTATTTCTTATCCTTCATTGTAGTATTCAGACTTATTGTGTTCTTTAGCTAGACCTATAATCTTTATTTTATCTGTGTATATTCTCTTTCTTCCAGGTAATTGTTTTAGTTTACATAGAATTATCACATTATTAAATTTCCTTTGTTTCTTTTGTGACTTTTTCAATGCCTTCTTTTTTGTTTTCTATATATTTCATTTTCTCCTCAAGAGTCTCTACTTTAGAATGGAATTGTGCTTTATATTTTTCGTTCTCAATTTTTTTTTTTATTTTGAGTTGAGAACTCTGATTTCTGATATAATTTCATTTTTAATTTTTAAAAAAATTTTGGGGGGTTTGAGATGGCAATTATTTAGTATCTTGCCATTCTATGATCTCTGGGTTGTTAGAAAAAAATTTATCTTGATCAGAGAATTTTAGAACATTGCCTTTACTACTGTAGTGATCATTTGCATTGATTTTCCTTTGAGTTTTTCAATTATTCTGCCTTCTGTATTTATTTTTTCTTCCTTCTGCCTATTTATTTTTCTCCTGCTTCTGATGCATGTTTTTATTGTTGTTCTCCCATGTACATTTCTGATCTTTCAGTTTTTCTACTGTATTTTTCAGTGCTCATCTATGTCTTCCTTCCTTGCTCTTTGAATTCCTCCCTTGATTATTCTCCCTTGCCCAGGTCCCCAGGCTAGATTTCCTCAGCCTTGAGATGAGTCATGTATGTTCAACTCAGCCCATTCTTTGCCCAGTTAAAACAGGGAAAGATGATTTATCCCAGCTCAGTTTTTAGTCTCCTTTCCCACAGGTATGGGAGCTCTTTTCTTTAAATAAGCTTCATTGAAATACTAAACTTACAAATTCTTTTCCTTTTCTTTTCTCTAATTGTTCTGACTTACTTCTTCAAGTAGACAGAAAAAAATGGCTGCCACCCATTGTGGACTGAGAAAGGATTCATGCTAAATTATTTCCATAGGGAAAACCTGGAAGAGATTGCTGCAAAAGGACCATAAATCATGTATCTCTGAGACTGCTTGCATTGGCTGGGATTGGAAGGAATGATTTTGAAGGGTGGTTAGGATACTGAGTAGCAACTCCAAGTGTTCAAATAGTTTGTTTTCCTTTCATGGCACTTTTATTTTGTGTGATGTTCCTGCCTTTATGTCTTAAGGATTTGGTGTCTGAGATATCCATGTTGTAGAGGTTTGGCAACGATGTTTTATCATCTTCCCTATGACAATAACCAATGATGAAGCTTCAGTTGACCCAACTTGTCCCCTGTTCCCAATGTTTATCTCTTTAATATCAATATTGTCTTTTTTTGATGGTGGTATGGGGATGGCTGTGAGCAAGATATCTCAATTCATCCAACAGTGCTCAATATCACCTAAGGAAAAATTGCTCAAAATATCTCATGTGACAAGCTGGAAACAGGAACATTCTTGAAAAGCCAGATCCTCCAAATGTTGATTTCTTCTTGGAGTCTTTCTTTCTCCAGGGTCAGCTACCCGTAATAAGAAAGCCAGGAAAGACATATGAATTGATATATTTTGAAGCAACAATTTATACAATAAATAATAAATTTCACAATACAATCCATATTGTAAAAATGGACAATTTTCAAAACTTTGAAAATTATCTATTTTTATGTCTATCTATCTGGAAACAATTGGATAATTCAGAAGTTGTAATAATTTTCACAAAATACTAAAAAGTTCCTCAGATGAAGACTTCCATGATTGATCCTTTGTAAAGGACTGAAAGATTTATAGAAAAAACCTGGATCAGAATCACAGAAAATAAAAAGCTACACAGTGACTATTATAATGGACAGATGGAAGGTATATCCACCTCAGTTGCAACCAGGATCCATTGATACATCAAAACCTTAATGATCCTCGAAGTATGTCTTGTTTTCCTACCTCCTCCGGGTCAAGCACAGAATACAAATTCCTCTCATTTGCTCACCCTTCAACTTTGGCTATGGGAAGCTTCAACTGGTCTCTTTAAATCAGAATTTAGAAATCTCCCTAGTATTATATTTTATTTATATAATGTCTTATTTTCTCAGAAATAAAATGAAGTCTAGCCTATTGTGCATTTCACCTCCCTTCAGATAATCAAAGATCTCAAAGAAAAAAAATGGTCCTAAGTGTAACAAACAAGTATTTACATATTCATGAACTCTATATTTGGAAGAAGCGGTAAACTGTTTCAGCTTTCAAAAGGAATTCTCTTTCTTTGTTGACTGTGCACAAACTCTCGAAATATATTAACACTAACAATATATTAACTTTCATAGAAATACAAATTTATATACACTTCAGAGTCATTGCTGAAAGTGACCATTTCTGAATAAACATTGAAAGGATTGCTGAAAGTGACCATTTCTGAATAAACAATGAAGAAAACAAAGTTGTTCACAAACTAATATTTGATACCGGGTTTCCAAAAGCTAAATCGTGTTGACTGGAAGACTATTCTTCAATTCATTAGCCGGGATGTCAGGTGTTCTGAAGGGAAATAAATAATCAAAAATGTATTTGATCAAAGGTAAATCACAACCTTGAAAGTTACATAGCCTTAAAAGAAAATTTTGGTTTTAATTCTGCCTCCTTTCTTTACTATTTAAAGGGAAATGGTCAGCTCTTAAAAGAAAATGTCATTTTAAGAAAAGATGTGACCAGCTATCAGAGATAAGTTTTCTTTTTTTCATGAAAATATATTTTTTAAAAAAAATTACACTCTAAAGAAAATAAATATCTAGAAATTCAATTTTTTGATTCCCAATCTTCAGAATTATGAAATCCTAATGTTGTTTACTTGACTCTAAGTATGATATGGTTCCTAAATTTCAGTATGATATTATATGTTTTTTTTAATATTATTTTAGGTGGTGAAGTAGAAACAGGGAACTGCCTGAGTTCTCCCCTGCAAAATCCCTTCAAATATTTGTAAAAAGTGACTCTAAAGAAATTCAAGAACAGCAGAAGCCAGAAAATATCAGAGTGAAACAGATTTCCAACCCAAGACAATCTGGAAGACCCACAGGAAGGATCTATTGCACCAGGGTCAGAGCAGAGCTCAACCCAGCATGGGCCTAGACAGTACACTAGGGATTAGAGCAGGGCTCAGGGTCCTGAATCACTGCACCAGGGTTTCTAGACTTCTCAACCCACAAATGCCAAAGACAGTTTCAAAAGTCAATGGGAAAGCTCTCTAACCTGGGTGAAAGAGGAATCTGCTCTGGCTCAAACCTCAGCCACAGGGCAGAGGCTACCATTGCTGCAGAGGCAGCTACTTCTGGAGTGCTTAGCCTACAGACAATGGGGAAATCCAGTGGCTGATCTGGGTCACAGTACTGGGTGGTGATTCTGGGGCACAGAAGATGGATGGTGTGGCAGAGCTGGGGGCCACTGTGCAGAGGGAAACCTATTTAGAGTTCTAGGCCAGAAAAGAGTGCTTCAGGCTGCTCATAGACCAGAGTGCAGACCAAGAAAAGAGTAAACGCCTCTCCTTTGATCATACTACTTTGGAGGAACTGAGAATTTATACATCCCAAGAGAGAAAAGAGCTGGCCAAACCCCTGAAACTGAGAGTAGTATACCCTCCTTGTAAAAAAGAGTGAGCTCATAGGTCAAGTAATTGACTGGAAGAATAAGCAAACAGCAGGAAATAATCAGATCATAGAAGATTACTTAATTTGTGTAAAAGTGTTTTCATGTGATGAGGAAGATCAAAGCATATAACCAGAAGAAGATGGAATGTCAAGACTTCTAAATCCAAAGTCTCCAAGAAAAATAACAAATGGTCTCACACCATGGAAGAACTCAAAAAGGATTTTGAAAAGAAAATAAGAGAAGTAAAGGAAAAAATTGTAAGAGAAATAAGAGTGATAAAAAAATTGTGAAAAATGAGTCAACAGTTTGCTATAGGAGACCCCCCCCCCCGAGAAATGCAGAAGAAAACAACACCTTAAAAATTGACTAAACCACATGGCAAAAGAGGTTCAGAAAGCCAATGGGGAGAAGAATCCCTTAAAAAGTAGAATGGGCCAAATGAAGAAAGAAGTACAGAAGCTCGCTGAAGAAAATAATTACTTCAGAATTAGAATGGAGCAAATGCAAGCTAATGACTTTACAAGAAATTATAAAATAAAATCAAAGGAGTAAAAAAATAGAACACAATGTGAAATATCTCATTGGAAAAACAACTGACCTGGAAAATAGGTGCAGTAGAAATAATTTAAAAATTATTGGCCTACCTGAAAACCATGATCAAGAAAATATCCTGGATATTATCTTTCAAGAAATTATCAAGGAAAACTACCCTGATATTCTAGAATCAGAGGGAAAATAAAAGTGGAAAGAATACACTGATCATCTCCTGAAAGAGTTCCCAAAAGGAAATCTGCTGAGAATACTGTAGCCAAATTCCAGAGTTCCCAGGTCAAGGATAGAATATTACAATCAGTCAGAAGCAAAACAAATTCAAGTATTGTAGAAATACAACCAGAAAAACGCAGGACTTAGCAGCTTCTACATCAAGGGATTGGAGGTCTTGGCATATGATATACTGGAAGTCAAAGGAGCAAAGATTAAAATGAAGAATCACCTACTCAGAAAAACAGAATATAATTCTTCAGGGGGAAAAATGGAATTTCAATGAAATAGATATTTTCAAGCTTTCTTGTTGAAAAGACCGGAGCAGAATAGAAAATTTGTCTTTCAAATACAAGAATCAAGAGAATCATGAAAATGTAGACAGTAAAGAGAAGCCAAAAGAGATTCACTAAAGTTGAAGTGTTTACATTCCTACATGGAAAGATGTGAAACAGAAAGGAAAAAAATTTAAGAAGGTATCTGTAATTCATGAGACTTTACTCAGTACTAAGTTAGTTAGAGGGAACACACACACATACACACACTTACACACATATACCCACACCCACACACACACACACACATACATATATAACATATGTATATAAATATATATCCCTATATATGTATATATACATATATACGTATATATACATATATATACGTATATATGTACAAATACATATATACATTTATACTTACACATGTGTATATTTGTGTGTATGTAAGGGTATATTATATAAACATAGGTATATGTGTATGAGTTGAATATGAAGGGAGGATACCTGAAAAATAAAATTAAGTGTTGAGAGGAATGTACTGAGAAAAAGAAAATGTGAGACTAGAACGACATATGTACATAAAAGATAATCACATCAAAAAAAGACAAGAAAGTTTTTTCAATGGAGGCAGAGGGAGGGAGAGTGAGAGGGAACAAGTGAGCCTTACTCTCAGTGGAATTGGTTTAAGAAGGGAATAACACCTTCAAATGGGGTATGAATATCTATCTTACCATGAAGGAAGATGGGGGGAGAAGATAGGAGAGGGAGGATAATAGAAGGGATGGCAGATTTGAGGAATCGAAAATCAGGAGAAAATACTATTTTCAAGGGAGAAAATGGAATAAATGGAGGGCAGCACAGGAGAGAGGTAAATATGGTTAGTCTTTCACAACATGACTATTATGGAAGGGTTTAGTAAATTTTCTCCCCATCTCTCTCCTCCCCCCACCCCAAAACACCAAACTTTCTAATTACCCCTACCACCAATACGCCCTCCCTTCTAATATCTCTCCAACTTCTCTTCTTTCCTGCCTCCACACACATCCCAACTGGAAAGACAAGCAACTTAATGTAGGCCATATATGTGTGGTTTTGCAAATGACTTCCATAATAGTCATGTGGTGAAAGACTAATTATATTTCCCTCCATCTTATCCTGATCCCCATTTCTTCTATTCTCTCTTTTGACCTTGTCCCTCCCCAAGAGTGTTAACTTCTAATTGCTTCTCCTCCCATTGCCCTCCCTTCCATCATGCCCCCCCCACCCTGCTTATCCAGTTCTTCCCCACTTTCCTGTATTGTAAGACAGATTTTCATAACAAGATGAGTGTGCATTTAATTTCTTCCTAGAATCAACTGTAATGAGAGTAATATTCACGTTTTCTCTCTCACCTCCCTGCTTTTTCCCTCAATTGAAAAGTCTTTTTCTTGCCTCTTTTATGAGAGATAATTTGCCCCATCCCATTTCTGCCTTTCTCCTCCCAATATATTCCACTCTCACCCCTTAATTTCATTTTTCAAATATGATTCCATCCTATTTCACTCACCCTGTGCTCTATTTTTCTATGTGTGAGTGTCTGTGTGTGTGTGTGATCCCATTAACTACCTAAATGCCAAAAACTGTTTCAAGAGTTACAAATATTGTCTTTCCATGTAGGAATGTAAACAGTTCAACTTTAGTACGTCCCTTATGATTTCTCTTTCCTGTTTACCTTTTCATGCTTCTTTTCATTTTTGTGTTTGAATGTCAAATTTTCTATTCAGCTCTGGTCTTTTCATCAAGAACGCTTGAAAGTCCTCTATTTCATTGAAAAACCATTATTTCCCCTTAAGTATTATACTCAGTTTTGCTGGATAGGTGATTTTTGGTTTTAGTCCTAGTTCCTTTGACTTCTGCAATATCATATTCCAAGCCCTTCAATCCCTTAATGTAGAAGCTGCTAGATCTTGTGTTATCCTGATTGCATTTCCACAATACTCAAATTGTTTCTTTCTAGCTGTTTGCAATATTTTCTCTTTGACCTGGTAACTCTGGAATTTGGCCACAATGTTCCTAGGAGCTTCTCTTTTTGGGTCTCTTTCAGGCAGTGATTGGTGGATTCCTTGAATACTTATTTTGACCTCTGGTTCTAGACTATCAGGGCAGTTTTCCCTGATAATTTCATGAAAGATGATATCTAGGCTCTTTTTTTGATCATGGCTTTCAGGTAGTCCCATAATTTTTAAATTGTCTCTCCTAGATCTGTTTTCCAGGTCAGTCATTTTTCCAATGAGGTATTTCATGTTATATTCCATTTTTTTCATTCTTTTGGTTTCATTTTGTGATGTCTTTGTTTCTCACAAATTCATTAGCCTCCCTCTATTTTTTTAATTTTTGAAGAACTCTTTTCTTCAGTGAGCTTTTGAACCTCCTTTTCCATTTGGCTAATTCTGCTTTTTATAGCATTCTTGCCCTCATTGACTTTTTGAACTTCTTTTGCCAATTGAGTTAGCCTATTTTGAAAGGTGTTAGTTAGCATTTTTGGGGTCTCCTTTGGCAAGTTGTTGACTTGCTTTCCATGACTTTCTTGCATCTCTCTCATTTCTCTTCTCAATTTTTTCTCCACTTCTCTCACTTAATTTTCAAAATTCTTTTGAGCTCTTCCATGGCCTGAGACCATTGAATATTTATTTTGGATGTTTGGGACACAGAAGCCTTGACTTTTATGTCTTTCCCTGATTGTAAGCATTGTTCTTCCTCATTTGAATGTATGGGGGACAATATCTGTTCACCAAGAAAGCAATCTTCTATACTCTTATTTTTTTTCCCTTTTGTGGGCATTTTCCCAACCAGTTACTTAAATTTTGGGTCCTTTTTCAAAGGTAGAGTATACTCTGGGGATCTGTAAGATCTCAGTTCCTCCAAGGTTGCACAGTCAAGTATGTACACTGGTCTGGGAGCAACCAGAAACTTTTGTGCCCAGAATCTGTGAGTAATAGAGTTCCCTCTCCACATTCACCTGGTATCCAGTTCCACCAAGCCAGCACTGGGGGATGAGATTCAAATAATCTGCTTGATTCCCCCAGGGGCTTTCAGTGGGGGCAGGGCTGCCTGTCAGTGTGAGATAAAGATCAGTTGCTTGATTCCCCCATGAGTGTTAGATAGGGGCAGGGCCACCATACAGGATTGAGGTAAGGATCAGCTATGCATTGCCCACAGGGGTTTTATGATCCAATAATGCATGCCACCTGCTGTGGGAGCTGCTGCTGCCTGTTGTGGCCTCTATGACTGGGGCTATGAGAAGACCTTGGGTCAATTGAAAAAACCCTCTCACTGACCTTTGATGCCTGTGGGTTGAGGGATCTACAAACCACCACTACTGCCCCTGGGGATTCCACTCCAAGGCCTGCTTGAGTCCTCCTCTCAGTGAAAGAAAGGCTGGGCTGGACTCTGCTCCACATCTGGTGTTACAGACATTTCCCATTGGCCTTTCAGGTCACGCTGTGCTGGAAATCTCCTCCACTTCGTTTTTGGGTGGCTTCTGCTGCTCTAAAATTTTTTAAGAGTCTTTATTCACAGGTATTTTATGGGCTGTGGGAAAGAGCTAGTGTATGTGTGTCTTTCTGCTCCACCATCTTGACTCCATCCCCACTTTTTCTTTCAGATTCAGTGAAAAGATTAGTATAAGAAAATAAATTATAGTGAGAAAATTGGTTCTCTAAAATCATGGAAGCAAAGAAAGCCAAAATTATATTTCACATATTTGAGTGTAATATTTTTGTTGTTTCAATTGCAGCATGTTACAATTAATTTTTTTAGATGATTATTGTATTCTCTTTAAATATTTGAAGCCAATGAAAGTGTTGCAAACACAAATGAAAAATTACTAGTTTGGTGAATTTTCCACTAAAACTGAGTGCATCAACCTGTCAGGCATACCTGCTTTCAAAATAAATGGAAATAATACCAGGGGAAAAATGTTCTATTTACTTTTTTAATGTTTTTATTTTAAAATCTTGTTTATGCAAAACAATTTAATTTAATTTAACACCATTCTAATATCTAGACATTTTTAACTGTGTGAAAGATGGAGATGTTTAAACTTACATAGTCCTCAGTGCCCTCCAAAATGACTATATGACCCAAGTAGATTTCAAGTTACATATGACAGGAATCATGAATGAAAAAACTAAAATGTCACACTGTGTCTAAAAAACATTTTAACTTAAGTTCAAATTTAATTCCAAAAGAGTTGAGTAATAAAGTCACTATCCTATTCCTCCTTGAGTCACTCTTTAAGAATTCAGTTGGAGAGGGGCAGAGCCAAGATTTCAGAGTGAGAATATTTACTCACCCAAGCTCTTAGACAAACTCCTCCAGATACCTCTAAAAAGAGAATCTTACTAGATTTTTGAGGGACAGAATTCCATAGGAAACAGAGTGTGACAGATTCAGAGCTCAGGACAGACTAGATGGTTGATGGGAAGGATCTGCTCTGCAGGACTGGAAGAACCCACAGTGCAGAGTGCACAGGTTGTACCAACATGTCCCTGCTGCTGCAGTGCCAAGCAGGAAGCCCTGGGGAAGTCTGAGGCAGTGGTTGCACTTCAGTATCTCGGGCATATCAGCTCAGGAACGGAGTCCAGAGGAACCAAGTGAGTGAGAGTCACAGAGCCCCCAAGTATCTTCAGTGGCTGTTCCTTGACACTATCAGCCCACAGATTAGATGACTATAAGTCATGTAGCTGAACTTTTGAGAGCCAAAATGGCAGAGTGATTAGTAAATGCTACCTTCCCCTCCCTTGTTGACCTTGAAAGAACCATAAAATATTTACCCAAAAAAAAACTGAAACAGTGGGATCAGCAGAAGGGGAAAAGAGTCTCTTAGTATGTGAGGCTAATGGAAATCACTAAGGAAAGTCCCTCTTGCTGTGGCTGAAGAGGACTGGTGCAGGATCAGAGCTGTCCCAGATAGCCACACATCAGCAAACCAGGAGGAAATCCAGAGATCTAGGGGGTGAAATCTCACAATCACCAACACCAGGACCCCAGGCATGCCTCAGCAATGCAAGGGAAACAGGAAGACACTAGGGCACCCAGGATCACCAATACTGAGCTGTCTATGCTCTAGCTCAGCAGAGGAAACCCACTGTGGCTAGATCACCTATGCTTGACAATTAACAAGCCAACCCCAGGGTTAATCCAGGGAAGCACACAAAGATTTCACCTAGCCTCTTCTTTCTCACTCCAGCCAGCTCAGAACTAGGTAAGCTGCAGCATTTAAGCTTCTAGTCTAAAGAAGCAGAGGCCACAACATAAAAAGTCTGACGTTCAAGGCACAAGAACTGGGAGACAGAGCCCCTTGAGCCCTAGAAGTATAGATCTATTTTAATAGCCAAGAAAAGGTGATTATCATCAACATGAGTGAGAAGCAAAACAGGAAAGAAAAGACCCCAGAATCCTTCTATGGAGACAAGGACCAAAATACAAATACCAAAGAGGTCAGCATTAAGACTGTACTCCCATCTGAAACTTCAGAAGGGACTATAAACTTGTTGCAAGCACAAAGAACACTCTTGGAAGAGATGAAAAAGAATTTTAAAACTCAAATTAGAGAAACAGTGGCCAAGGACTTTAAAAGTATGAAAAAAGAATGCACTTAAGAGAACAGCTCCTTCAAAAGGAAAACTGGACCAACAGAAAAAGAAGCACATAACCTAACTGGGAAAATTGAACAAATGGAAAAGGAAGTACAAAACCTAACAGGGAAAATTGGACACGTGGAATAGGAAGTACAAAAATTAATTGGAGAAAAATAATGCTTTATAAGGAGAAATTGGACAGATGGAAAAGGAGATGCAATAGTTAACTGAAGAAAGCAATTTAATAAAAATTAGAATTGGGCAAGTAGAAGCTAATGACTTTATGAGACATCAAACATTAGTCAAACAAAATTTAAAAACTGAAAAGACAGAAGGAAATGTAAAATATATAATTGAAAAAACAACTGACCTAGACAATAGTTCCAGGAGAGAATATCTAAGAATTATTGGCATACCAGAAAGCTATGATGAAAAAAAGAGCCTGGGTAATGTCTTCCAAGAAGTCATCAAGGAAAACTGCCCAGAAGTCCTAGATCCAGAGGGCAAAATAGTCATGGAAAAAAATCCACCATTCCCCTCATGAAAGAAATCCCAAACAAAAAGCACCAAGAAATGTACTTGCTCAGTTCTAGAACTATCAAGTGAAGGAGAAAATACTAGGTTAGTCATAAAGAAAATGGTCAAATATCGAGGAGCTACAGTCAACATCACACAGGAACTTTCAGCTCTCACATTAAAGAACTGAAGGAAATGGAATATGACATTCCTTAAGCAAAGGAGCTGGGACTACAAGCAAGTATCAATTACCAGCAAAGCTGAGCATAATATTTCAGGCAAGGAGATGGACATTCAGTGAAATAATTGATTCGCAAAACTTCCTGATGAAAAAGCCAGAAGTAAATAGAAAATTTGATCTTCAAATGCAGCTCTCAAGAGAAGCATAAAAAGGTAAACAGGGAAAGAATGTTAATATGTGAAAACTCTTTACATCCCTATAAGAGAAGATGATACCTGTCAATTTTGAGAATTGCATATTTATTATGAAATATAAAAATAATATACCTAGATAGAGGGAACAGGTATAAAGTACATGATGAGATGATAAAAATGTGATTTAAGCATGCTAAGGGAATATAACAGGAGATGTGAAAAGGAGGATGCAGAAAATGGTAAATTACATCACAGGAAGAGGAACAATTATATCACAGTAGAGGGAAAGAGAGGAGGGAGATTAACATTTTTTGATATGTATTCTCATCTGATTTGGTTCAAGGAGGAATCAACAAACTTAAGTTTATAAATTTAACTCTATAGGTGATACAAGGATACTTTCAAGGTCTCTCTCAAGAACTTTGTATTGGACTGTGCAACATAGGAGACCTGGCACAGGACCACTCAGTATGGCATGCCCACATAAGAAAAGGTATTGTGCTCTTTGAGCAAAGCAGAATTGAGACAGCACAAAGTAAATGCAGGATGCACAAATTTGGGACATCTACCCCAAATATCCATACAATCTGTGCCCAACTTGTGGTAGAGCATTCAGAGCTCATATTGGTCTCATCAGTCACAGTCAGACACACTGAAATTTCACTTTACAATGGTGATGTCATTTTGATCCTCTTCTAAGACAGACAATAACCAATAGGAAGTAGGAGGGGAAGGAGGAAAGAAAAGGGGAGGGGAGGATAAAGGAAGGGAAGAAGTAGTAAAGGCAAAAGGGAATAAAAGGGAGGGGAGTTGAAGGAAGGAAGGGAAGACTGTAGGAAGTGGTGGTCAAAAATTAAAACTCTGTTGTGGAAGGGAAGGGAGAAAGGAGAACTAAAAGGTCAAAAGCGGGGAAAGAGGATGGAGGGACAGACACAGGTAGTAATCAAAACTGTGAATGTAAATGGGATGAACTGGCATAAAACAAAGAAAGATAGGGAAATGGATTAAAAAAATAATCCAACAATATGTTGTTTACAAGAAATACGTTTGAAATAATGCAATACACACAGGGTAAAAGTAAAAGGTTGGAGCAGAATATATTGTGATTCATCTGATGTATAAAAAAGCAGGGATGGCAATCCTACTCTCAGACAAAGCAGGAGCAGAAATAGATCTAATGAAAAGAGATAAGGAAAGAAACTATATCTTGCTAAAAGGCACCATAGACAACAAAGCATTACTAAATGTATGTGCTCCAAGTGGTGTAGCATCCAAATTCTTAGAGGAAAATTTAAGGGAGTTACAGAAAGAAATAGAAAGCAAACCAATACTAGTGGGGGACCTCAATCTCCCCTTCTCTGAACTTGATAAATCTAACCTCAAAATAAACAAGAAAGAAGTTAAAGGAGATGAATAAAACTCTGGATAGGATAAATATGATAGACCTTTGGGGAATATTGAATGGAGATAGAAAGGAATATACCTTTTCTTAGTGGTACATGGCACATATACAAAATCTGACTATATACTACTGCATAAAAACCTCACAATCCAGGGCAGAATGGCAGAGATAGTGAATGCATCCTTATCAGATCATAATGAAATAAAAATTTTATGTAATAAATGGCCATGGAAAGATGAAACAAAAACTAATTGGAAACTAACTAATCTAATCCTACAGAATGAGTGGGTTAAACAACAGATCATAGAAAGAATTAACAACTTCATTCAAGAGAATGACAATAATGAGACAACCAACCCAATCTTATGGGACACTGAAAAGCAGTTCTTAGGGGAAGGTTTACATCTTTGAATGCCTACATGAATGCAACAGAGAAAGAGAAGATTAGTGAGTTGGGCATGCAGCTGAATAAGCTCAAAAAAGAACAAATAGAAAATTTCCAAGTAATCACCAAATTAGAAACACTGAAAACCAAAGGAAAGTTTAATAAAATTGAAATCAAGAAAACTATTAAAATAATAAGGAAGACTAACAGTTGGTTTTAAGGAAAAAAAACAATAACATTGACAAACCTTTGGTCAATTTGATTAAAAAAGAAAGGAAGAAGAAAACCAAATTACTGATATTAAAAATGAAAAGGTAAACTTGCCTCCAATCAGGAGGAAATTAAAAAAATAATTAGATATTACTTTGCCCAACTGTTTGTGTATAAATTCGACAATACAAATGAGATGGATGATTATTTTATTTTTTTAATGGAAATTGCCCTGATTTAAGAGGAAGTTGAATCCTTAAATAGCCCCAAAACAGAAAAAGAAATCGAACCAGCCATCAGTGAATTCTCTAGGAAAAAAATCTCCAGGGCTGCATGAATTTACAAGTGAATTTGATCAAACATTTAAAAAACAGTTAATTCCAATACTATACAGACCATATGGGAAAATTGGGGAAGAAGAAGTCCTCCCAAATTCTTTCTATGATACAAATATGGTTTTGATACCTACCCCAGGAAGAGCCAAAACAGAGAAAGAAAATTATAGACCAATTTCTCTAATGAATATAGATGTAAAAATTTTAAATAATATTTTAGCAAAAAAATATAGCCACTTATCATGAGAATAATACATTATGATGAGGTAGCATTTATATCAGGAATGCAAGACTGGTTCAATATTAAGAAAACTATTAACATTATTCATTGTATCTACAAGAAAACTAACAGAAACCACATGATTATCACAGTAGATACAGAAAAAGTTTTTGACAAAATGCAACACCCATTCCTATTGAAAACACTAGAGAGCATAAGAATAAATGGAACTTTCTAAAAATTAATAAACAATATCTACCTAAAACCTACAGCAAGCATTATATCCAGTGGGGGTAAACTAGATGCAATATTCCAGTAAGATCAGGAGTAAAACAAGGATATCCATTATCACCACTATTATTCAGAGTGGTACTAGGAACATTAGCTGTAGCAATAAGATAAAGAAAATAAATTGAAGGAATTATAATAGACAAAGAAGAAAATAAGTTATGATAATTTGATGATATACTTAGAGAATCCCAGAGAATCAAGTGAAAAACTACTTGAAATAATAAACAACTTTGGCAAAGTTGGTTACAAAATAAACCCACACAAATCTTCTGCATTTCTATATATTACTACAAAAGTCCAACAGATAAAAAGAGAAATACCATTAAAAACTAGGGTAAACACTACAAAATATTGGGGAGTCTACCTGCCAAAACAAGCCCAGGACTATATGAACACAATTAGGAAACACTTTTTGCACAAATAAAGTCAGATCTAAGTAAGTGGAAAAACATCAGTTGCTCTGGGTAGGTCGAGTCAATAAAACACAAATGACAATTCTGCCTAAATTACTTTGCTTATTCAGTGCTGTATCAATCAAACTATCAGAAAATTATTTTCAAGAGTTAGAAAAAAATAATATCAAAGCTCATCTTGAATAACAAAAGGTTCATAATATCAAGGGAACTAATGAATAAAGAAGAATGCTAGGGAAGGTGGTCCAGATCTTCCAGATCTCAAATTGTATTATAAAGCAGCAATGATCAAAACCAGTTTGTACTGGCTAAGAAACAGCAGGGTAGAACAGTGGAATAAGTTAGGTAGTCAAGACATAGTAGTCAATGGATATAGTAATCTACTGTTTGATAAATCCAAGGACCCCAGCTTCTGGGATAAGAACTCACTGTTTGACAAAAATTGCTGGGAAAGCTGGATAACAGTGTGGCAGAAATCAGGCATAGACCAATGTCTGACTGTACACAAGAATAAAGTTCAAATGGGTACATTTTCTAGGTGTAAATATTCATACTGTAAACAAATAAGTGGAGTAAGGAATAGTGTATTTATGAGATTTATGGAGAAGGGAAGAATTTTTGAACAAACTGGAGAAAGAAAACATTATGAAGTACAAAATAGATGATTTCGATTATATTATATTGACAAAGTTTTTGGACCACCAAACCCAGTGCAACCAAGATTAGGAGGGAAGCAGAAAACTGGGAAAGAATATTTTCAATTAGTATCTGTGATACAACCTCATTTCTAAACTATATAGACAACTGAGTCAAATGTACAAGAATACAAGTCATTCTCCAATTGATAAATGGTCAAAAGATATGAACAGGCAATTTTTAGAGAAAGAAATTAAAACTATCTATAGTCATAGGAAAAAATGCTGTAAATCACTATTGATTAGAGAGGTACAAATTAAAACAACTCTGAAGTACCACATCGTACTTATCAGATTGACTATCATAGCAAAACAGGAAGATGATAAATGTTGGAGAAGATGTGGAAGGATTGGAACACTAACTCATTGTTGGTGGAGCTGTGAGCTGATCCAACCATTTTGGAGAGCAGTTTGGAGCTATGTCAAAAGGGCTACAAAAATGGACATACTCCTTGACCCAGAAATTTCACTTCTAGGGCTGTATCCCAAAGGGATTATAAAAATGGGAAAGGGTCCCACATGTACAAAAATATTTATAGCAGTTCTCTTTGTTGTGACCAAATACTGGAAATCATGGCCATGTCCACCAATGGGGGAATGGTTGAATAAATTGTGGTACGTGAATGTAGTGGAATACTTTTGTGCTGTGACAAACGGAAGACTTCAGAGAGGACTGGAAAGACTTATATGAACTGATGCTGGGTGGAAGGAGCAGAACCAGGGCAACTTTGTACACAGCAACAACCACAGTGTGCGAGAATTTTTTCTGATAACCTTAGTACTGTATTCCAATGCAAAGACTTAAAAAATTCCCAATAGACTCTTAAGGAAAAATGCCTTCCACATCCAGAGGAAGAACTATGGAATATGATCACAGAATGAAGCAGATATTTTCTTTTGTATTGTGTTTTGTTTTGTTTTATAATTACTCCCATTCATTTTTATTCTTCTATGCCACATGATTGAGGTGAAAATATATTTAATAGGTATGCATATGTAGAACCTATATAAAGTTGTATACCATCACAAAGGAGCTCCTTTTAGATTCCAATTGACTTTTTTTATTATTTTATTTGCTTTCAGTGTTCTACAATCACTTCCATATATCTTAGAGTGTTCTTCCTACTTCTCCCTCATTCCCCTCATCTCCTTAGGGAGCACTAATTATTTCAGGGAACACCGACACCAGGAACTGAGGTGTGTGATAAAACTACATTGAACAATGTTCTAACTTTTGGGAGACTGAGCCAAGATGGCAGAGTGAAAGCAGGGACTTCCTTGACTCTCTCACTAACTCCTTCAAATACTTCCAAAAATGACTCTAAACAAATTCTAGAACTGCAGAACCCAAAAATGATGGAGTGAAACAAATTTCCAGACCAAGACAGCCTGGAAGATTGACAGGAAGGGTAAATACCACAGGAATGGGAGAAGAGCACAGTACAACATGGCCAGTGCCAACAAAGACTGGAAAGGAGTAGACCTCAAGTGACAGAATCTCTGGCACCTATGGTGTTTTCCATACATCTCAATCCCAAATCACCACGGACTACTTGAGAGGTCAGTAGGAAAAGCCAATGGCACCTGTTTGGAGGTACCTAGAAGTATCTCTGAAAACAGCTGCACAAAACCCCTGAAGTTTGGGGTTGTATGCCACCCTACCCCCCACCCACCCTGGAAGCAGAGACCTACCTTGACAAAGAGCTCAGAAATCAAGTAATTGGATGAGAGAAAACAATGGGGAAAAATCAGTTATAGAATCTTACTTCAGTGACAAGGAAGACCAAAACACATAACCAGAAGAAGGCAACAAAGTAAAACTTCTACATCCAAAGCCTCCAAGAAAATGTGAATTGGTCACAGGCAAAAGAAGATTTGAAAAAGGATTTTGAAAATCACATAAGAGAAGTAGAGGAAAAATTGGAAAAAGAAATGAGAGTGATGCAAGAAAATAATGAAAAATGAGTCAACAACTTGCTAAAAGAGACCCCAAAATACTGAAGAAAGTAACACCTTAATAAATAGACTAACCCAAACAGCAAAAAAGGTCCAAAAATCTAATGAGGAGAAGAATTCCTTAAAACAAAACAAAAACTGGTCAAATAGAAAAGGAAGTCCAAAAATTCACTGAAGAAAATAATTCTTTAAAAATTATAATGGAGCAAATGGAAGCTAATGTCTTTATAAGAGATCAAGAAATTGTAAAACAGAACCAAAACAATGGAAAAATTGCGTGCAACTGGAAAAATAATACATAGAGACAATGAGGTATAGACATATATCTTGTCCTACAAGAAAATAAAGTGGAATGGGATAAGAGAAAAGGAGGGGGCTGTGATAGAAGGGACTATATATTGGGAGAAGGGGTAATTACAATGCAGGCTGTCTTGTGGTGGGAGAGAGGAGAGATAGGGAAAAATCTAGAAGTAAAAATCTCATGGAAGTGAAAGTTGAAAACTAAAAATAAATTAATTCATTAAAAAAATATTTTCCCTGTGGTCTCCCACTCTTCTTGCCTCTTTTTTTTCTGTTATGTCCCCCACCCTCATATAAGATTGTAAGCTTCTTGAACCATCGGACTGTCTTTTTATGTTGTATCCATAGTCCTTAATGCAGTGTGTGGAACATAGTAGGTCCTTAATAAATCCTTCTTATGTTCCACTGGGGAAGGGGTGATATCACACACACACACACATACACACACACACACACAACACACACACATTGATTTTGCTACAGCTTTTAAGTAGTCTTTTGTTAAAAAAAATTACCTCATCACTAAGTGGTTAAATAGAATTGGAATTCAAGGGGCCTCTAAAAATGGGAAAACACCATTTATGGGAACTGGTGACCTTCAGGTAGTGGGGGAAGAGTAGTCACTCTTAAACCTAAGAAAAACATTTTTGTCCTAAATAACCATATATCTTTTCGAGGGTGTTTTTTTTTTTATTGTTGTTGTTGTACTCTCCCCACCACTTCCAGAGTCTGGAAAAAGGTTTCCTTAAATTGTCTTAAAACCATTATAACCAAATTAAAACTATTAAAACCAAAATATTACTTCTCAATATTTTAAATTTTACTAAAAATGAACTTTTTAGTCTGCTTTCACACCTTTTATACTTGCATTTGGTTTTTTTTAAGGTTTTAGTCAAATAATAAATATGTTTATGTAAACTGTGGCTCAGAGGTATAGTTTTAAGTTCACACGAATGCTATTCAGACTCAGATTTCTCAGAAAAAAGTCACTGTCTCATTTTATACTCATTCAGAGAAACAGCAAGAATGTATGAATTTGATTTACCTCTTGCTATTTACTATGAATGTGATTTTCTCCAAATTAGACAATACTTATTTAACACATATTAATTTTTTTATTTATTTTTAACACAGTTTATAACAGTTAAAGCAATTCAAACTTTTCGTCAGGTGATACATCTTTTTAAAGCATTTGCAATGTGGACCACAAAAGAATTTTTTTTAAACATAAGCCAACGGAGACACAGATAATATTTATATTGCTAACTTCACAATCTCTTGATCTATTTATCTCCACAGTATTACTAAGAATAAAAGGAACCTACCTTAATGTTGTTGGTATAAAGTCCTATGCCTAATTTTAATTTTAGACAGCTTCGGATGTCTCTACCCATAATCTGTAATTGAATAGATCTGGTATTAAGCTTAAAAATCTTTTGACTGTAGGAAATTGCCACCAAGAGTGGGGACATTGCAGGAAAACAATATCTCCCCAACTTCATTTCTATTCCAGGCAGGAGTAGACTGTCCACTTGCATTCAGTCAGGCTTAAAGTCTACAGGTGTAGACACCAGGTGTCAGTGGGGAAATTGATTCAGGAGAATTCCACCTCAGCCCATGCTGAACAGCCACTCTCCTACCCTTCCCTTGAGATCACCTATGCAGTTCATACCAGCATCTCATGAGCATACTGGCATCATGTAATAGAGACTCAGATTGCCTTTCTTTCTTCCCATACCCAGAGTTAGACTCAGAAGAACACTCAGTAGTCCCATAGAATCTAATAATGGCAAGTTCCTATAACCAGGTTTAAAATATGATTATAGTTTCACTTTGGCTAAGGAACATCTTTTAGGCAAGTCTTAAGTGGCTTACATGTCTTTCTATACATGTTCTAGTTCCTGATTAAATGACAATCATAAAATCAAATTTACCATTAAAACCTTGACTTTTTCATCAATGTCAAATTTTATCAGAGGTTACCTTCCTCTTGGAAAGTTAGATTGAAATTCTTTTCTCCAAACCAAAGATGTCATTGATTTATTCTCAGTAATTAATTCAGTCTATTGTTTTAATACAAATTGCTTTTACCTCACTTTGGAACATGACCAATTTATCTCCCCATTACCTCTCTTCCCTCACTTCCTAATACCTTGCATTCTGGTTGCTCCTTCCCTCAATGTACCCTACCCTCCATCACACACCACCACTCTCCTATCCCCATCTTCTCTCTTTTCTTTCAGGGCAAGATAAATTGTCCATACCCTATCACTGTAATTCTTATTTCCCGATTATATGCAGTAAAAATTCTCAACATTTGTTTCCACTGCTTTGAGTTCTAACCTCTCTCTCTCCCCCTCTCCCTCTCCAGCCCCACTAAAAAGGGAAGCAATTCAATACAGACTAAACATGTGTTGTTTTGCAAAAGACTCCCATAGTAATCACGTTGTGTAGTACTAATTATATTGCCTTCTGACCTACCCAATGCCCCTTATTTTTCTCCCCTACAATTGACCTTGTCCCTTCTTGAAAGTGTTTATTTCCAGTGACTCCCTTCTCCCATTTGCCCTCCCATCTAACATTCCCTTTGCTCTACTTGTTGCCTCCTCTCCTAATTTCCTGTGGTGTGATATAAATTTTCATATCAAATTTAGTGAGCATGTTATTCCTTCCTTCATCCACATGTGCAGAGAGTAGCTTTATTCCCCCTTGCCTCCCCTTCTCCCTCTTCTCTTCTATCGAATAAGATTTTTCTTATCTCTTTTATGAGCTATAGCCCGCCCCATTTCGTTACTCCTTTTCTCTTCCCAGAATTTTCCTCCTTCACCCCTTAATTTTTATTTTATTTTATTTATTTTGTGTGGGTATGTAAATAGCATCTCTTCATATATAACACACTCTGTACTCTCTATCTATCTATGTGTATGTGTGTGAGTGTGTATGTACAATCTCTCCAACTCCCCAAATACTGAGAAAAGATTCGAGTTAAAAATATTTTCTTCCCATGTAGTAATGTAAACAGTTCAGCTTTAGAGAGTCTTTCATGATTTTTCTTTTTTTCTCCCTGTTTACCTTTTCATGCTTCTTTTGATTCTTGTCTTGGGAAGTCAAATTTTTAAATACAGATCTGATCTTTTCCTCATCATGAAATCTTCCAATTTGTCTCTATCACTGAATGTCCCCAGCATATCTGAATATATTACTTCAGGGGAAGAAATGGACATTCAGGGCTGCCACATGGGTCTCAATTTCCTCAGGGGGTTTACCTGGAGACCTTCAATAATGGATCTGAGCTCCTTCCTGCTTTGGAAGCCCCTGTCTGTTGCTGCCTCTGCTGCTGCCTTCCAAGTGGGCCTGAGTCATGGGGACACCCCACTCCCCTCTTGGTGAGCTGAAAACACCCTCTCACTGACCTTTGGCACCTGTGGGTGGAGGGACTTGCTCTGCTGCTGGAGATTCTGTCCCTCAAGCCTGCTCAGATCTGCTCCCCTCGGTGCTACTCGGACAAGGGAGGGCTGGGCTCTGCTCTGGGTCTGGTGTGTGACAGACATTTGGTACCGATTTTTCATATCTCTCTGGAACAGAAATCTCCTCCACTCCATTGTTCTGTGGCTTCTGCTGCTCCAGAATTTGTTGGGACTTCTTCTTTTTATGGGCTGAGGGTTAGGAGCTAGCATATGTGTGTCTTTCTACTCCGTCATTTTGGCTCCTCCCCCATAACAATAATTTTTAAAAGCACATAAAGAACAGAAAGGGCAGCCATTGGAATCTTCTTTTTTGTTTTAAATAAATTTATTTAACTTTTTACATTCATTTTCACAAGATTTTGGGTTCCAAAATTTTCTCCCCATTTGT
>CM053774.1:68276933-68305396 GCA_028658325.1 Potorous gilbertii | reverse complement strand
TTCAAGCATTCTTGATGAAAAGACCAGAGCTGAAAAGAAAATTTGACTTGCAAACACAAGAATGAGAAGTATGAAAAAGTAAACAGCAAGGAGAAGTCACAAGGGACTTACCAAAGTTGAACTGTTTGCAGTCCTATATGGTAATTTGATTCTTTTAAGGGGGCATCCCTTGACTCACTTGCAAACAGGCCTAATCACTGAATAGGAATTGCTTCAATGAAAGGGAGAATGTGGAAAGACCTTAGCTTGAAAAGGTCAAGATCTTCCACTGGATCCTGAGGACACCTCCAGTGGTCCTGAAATACCTGGCCACTGGACTCAGATGGCTTAGGAGGAGAAAGTGAGGCTGGGAGCTTTGCATAGCCCTTCTTCACTTAAATCCAATACAATTGCAAGTCATGTCATAATCTTCCTGGTGTCACGGTCCTCTTGGAGAAAAATGGACAAAATACACACTATAATGAGAAAGAGGTAAGTACAGTGCATAAATTAGAAAAACAGTACAAGATTAGGAGGCATGGCATTTGAGTTCAAAGGCTGTCCCTTACACTGAGTACCTGCATGACCATGTACAAGTCACTTAATCTTTCAGTCTCAATTTCTTCATCTACAAAATAAAGATTATCTTATATTATGTTAAGGACATCTTTAATGTATGGATTAAACTAATAGGTCCCTCATAAATCTCAAATTCAATGATTCTACAAGAGAAGCCCTGAGCTCTCTCCCTCAGACCCTTACTATGTGATCCTGGGCAAACCATTTAACTTTTATAGGTCTCAGTTTCCTTTTATCTAAAATGAGAATCATAATATCACCTTCCAAGGTTGTTATATCAGATGAATATGAAAAGCACTATTATGTCTATCATCTACACAATAATCTATGATACATATTTATGTGTTTATTAAAATAGTACCAATTACTAATTACGTTAATAATTGAAGACCTTCAGAAGCTTTATAAATGGAAATTCTGCATTGCTGCTCCTTGGTAGTAATTGATGGAAGTATCCAGTAGATGTAACGATTACTAATGATGCTGTTACTATCTTTCACGTAGCTACCAAAGCGCTAGGTGTAGATATGACCACGTTATTTCCTTAATATATAAGCCCTAGTGGTTTCCTGTTATCTCTTGGATTAAAGATAAACTTGTGTTATAATATTCTTCACAACATAGTCCCAATCTACCAAGTATCCCTTTTCTTCTAATAGTCTATAATCCAGTCAAATGGACCTTTTCCTTATACTTCACATTTCACACTCCATCATCTGTCTTCACATCTCTCCACAGAGTTTCTCTTAGTATACTGGGATGCAATCCTGCCACATCTCTACCTGAAAGAACTTCCATTTATTTCCTTCAAAGATCAGCTCAAACACCCCAGAAAAAATCTGCAATGAAATGCCAGCTACTTGAAGGCAGTGACTGTTTCATTTTTGTCTTAATATTTCCAATCACCCCATAGACAATAAATGTATGTTGATTCTTGATTGATAGCTGCAGAAGTAATAATTTCTTCACTCCCTCCTTTTGAAAGGAACTGACTTTCCAGGATTTAGGAATCAACTTATGATCCTAATGCCATAAAATAAAATAAATGCAAAATGTTGATAAATGTACATTTATTCTTTAGAAATAATTGAGGGGAAAAAAAAAGTAAAGATGGCAGAGTAAAAGAAGAGACTTATCTGAGCTCTCCTGAATTCCCCTACAAACAACTTTAAAATAACGCCTGAAAATGAATTCTGGAGCATTAGAACCAACAAAAAACTGGAGTGAAACAGTTTTTCAGGTCAAGACAGCTTAAAAGGTGGCCAGGAAAGGTCTGTCTCACTGACATGAATGTAGAGCACAGTGCAGTGCAAGCTGTGTCTGGGCAAGTATAGCACCAAAATAATATTCACAACACCTACAGTAGCCATGAATATGCCAGTGCAATTCTGAATCATGAAATTCAACAAGCCCTCCATATGGAAGACAGAATCAAAACATTTGTTCGGACACCAGAAAGCCAAATCCATCATAGTAACAAAGAAATCTATACACAATAATAATGCAAAAGGCAAAGCAACACCAGCCCCAATCCTCCCCTCTGTTAGGCTTCCCACAAACCAGCTCCCTTTGTGATTAAACAAATCACAAATAGTCTCCCTTAAAGAAAATTCCCTTCTCTCACTCACAGCCATCTGCCTGTTTGCCTGCATCCCTCATTTCTGATTGCTCTCTGACTAAATTCTTCTTAGCTCTACTTTAGCACTACTTCTTCCTATTCTACCAGTCCTGCTCCACAAGTCCAGCAACCTCCTCCCACCAAATGTGATTTAGACTTCCATGAGATTTAAGCAGGTCATTTGGGACTATTAATGGATGAGAAAGATCTTAAAATTAAGCAAAAAATTGCATTAACCATAAGCAAAACTGCTTTATCAATATAGGAAGGGAGCAGTAGGTCTTGGGGGTGACTGAATCAGCAAACCCAGATTCTACAACTCCACAATTGTAGGGAGTCAGAAGGGGATTACATGGGTCTCC
Source organism: Potorous gilbertii (assembly GCA_028658325.1). Classification (NCBI taxonomy): domain Eukaryota; kingdom Metazoa; phylum Chordata; class Mammalia; order Diprotodontia; family Potoroidae; genus Potorous; species Potorous gilbertii. The sequence continues at coordinate 68,302,858 of CM053774.1, read as the reverse complement.
TTTTCTAGTACTGGGTGCAGGACTCTGCTGCTGTATCCACTCACTTTTTGTTGTTGGATAGGATGCCAAAAGGAAGTACAGACAGAAAAACTGTAAAAAGAAATATCCTATAGAAAATTTGGAGCTGTTTCACATGTATGACTTAGCCATGACCTGTGTATCAGATAAGAAACAGAGAGAAAGAAGCAAGATGACTATGTGGGGAATTTGATTTGATTTTGGGTTCTTAACTTCTGATTTTTTTAACCCATGTCAGGCAGTCCCTAAGCATTTATTATATACCTGTCATATGCCAGGCACTGTGTTAAGCACTAGAGATACAAAGAAAGGCAAAAGACACTCTCTGCCTTCAAAGAGTTCATAATTTAATGAGGGTGACAACATGCAAATAACTATACATACAAACACATACATATATTGAAGGATATAGGATAAATAGGAAATAAAGAAAAAAGTGTTAATATTAAGAAGAATTAAGAATGTCTTCCCATAAAAGGTTAGATTTTAGATCATACTTGCAAGCAAATACTTTGCCAAGCAAATCAGGAGGCAGAGTGTAGTGCCAATAGGATAATCACAGAATATCCCAGCACAATTCTGAATTGCAAATTACCACAAACTCTCCACATGGAAGGCAGAACCAGAGCATTTATTTAGACACCAGAAAGCCAAATCCATCATAATAACAAAGGCATTTTTACACAATAACTATGTAGAGAACAGCACCATCCCCAAGCCTTTCCCTGCTAGGCTTCCCACAAACTAGGTCCCTTAAACAAAATCACAAACAAATTGTCTCATTCATACCATCCAGCTTCCTGCATCTTTCCTAGCTCTGACTGCTCACTGATAACTGCTCTAGCTCCCTCTCTTTCAGTTCCACCTATTCAGCAAAATCCGTCCCACAGGCTCCATTATGACTCACACTCATATAACTCAGGCTTCCATGTCATCCAGGCAGGTCACATGAGTCTATTAATGAATATGAAAATTTTTCCATGTAAATCACCATTACACAGAGTTGAGGAAGGAAAGCATTCCTTGTATGGGGGATAGCTGGTGAATATGCCTGGAGACAAGAGATAAAATATCTTATTCATGAATCAGAAAGGAGAATATTGTCATGGATCAAAGTGTACCTGGGAGAAGTGTAAGGTATAAGAAGACTGGAAAGGTAGGGAAGAACTAGATTATAAAGATCTTTGAATGCCAGAAGATTTTGTATTTGATCTTGCAGGTCTACACTGGAATTTATTGAGTAGGCGTGGTAATCAGATCTCTACTTTAGAAAATTCACTTTAATAGATGAATGGAGAATGGAGATTGGAGGGTGGACAGAAGTGAGGAGAGACTTGACAGATCCAGTAGCAAACCACTACAATAATCTAGACATGACAAAATAAGGGCTAGCACCAGACTGGTGCCAGTTTCATATAAGAGAAGGGGGTATATTTGAGAGATGTTTTAAAGCTGAAATAAACAGTTCTTAGCAAAAAAAAAAAGTGGATATGCAAATTGAGGGGAGCTGAGGATCACATCGCATTGCAAGCCCTTGGAGGATAATCATATGCTCTCTATTATATGGGAAGTTTGGAAGGGGAGATGATTAGGGGATAAAGACAATAAGTCCAGTTTTGGACACGTTGAACTTAAGATATCTATTGTACATCCATTTAGATATGTCTAATAGATAGTTGAAGATATAAGCCTGGATGTCACCAGAGACATTGGGATAAGTGATTTTAAAATCATCAGAATAGACTTGATAATTCCAAGGATGCCTAAGGAGACCACCATGTAAAGTAACATAGAGCAAGAAGAGAAGAGAGCCAAGGATAGAACCCTGTGAGGAAAGACAAGGTTGGGGAATGATCTAGATGAAGATTCAGAAAAGAAGACTGAGGAGTGGACAAACAAAAATGATTAGAACCTAGAGAGATTTTGTTTAACATAAAGACAATCCCTTAAACACATCACTTTCTTTTTTCTAGCTTTCCTTTCTTGCATTGATCTATAATTATTTTCACAGTCTAATAGTTACAACCTATCTTGTTTTTCAATTTGAGGTGATTAAAAAAAGGAGGAAATTGACATTCAGAGATACTAAGTGACACAGCCATACACTGAGCAAGTAGAAGTAAGAAACTGAGCCTGGGTATTCTGATGAAAACAAACAAACATAGAGTTCTTATATTATTATAAAAAATCCTATTTTACCAGTTTCTCTAATCCTAAAGTCTAGTCATTGATACTTTTTTTATTTTAATCTTATCTTCAAGATTGCCAGCCAGTTTTTTTGCCCTTTATATGTCTCAGAATTTCATTTGTTTCCTATTATTCTTTTTTCCATCAGCACCTTGACACAGTGCCTCGAAGTCTTCTTCTAATGTTGTTCCTTATTTTATAGACAAGGAGAGAGATTCTCAGAGAGACTAAATCATTTTCCCAAGTCATACAGCTTTCAAAGGTTGGTTTTAGGACTCAAACCTTCCCGTAGGCCCTCAGCATAGATCTATTGACTCATACTCTGCTGACTCCTTTCATTCTTTTGTAGATGAAAAGTACATATTTATACTGAGCATTTATAAAAAATCTTCATATTTTGCTATTATTCTTTTCTTAACATTTAGCACTAATTCTGTAAAATATGATAAATGGCAAATAATAACTAAAAGCAGAAAAAATTATTACTTAGGAAAATAAAAGAGGTACTTACATAGGTACATAGATATTAACTATTCATGAATAACTATTCTCCTTATATAAAAATGGATGCACATCTTGCTGAAAAGTAAGATGAAACCAAAATAACAAGTTAATGGTGAGCAGAGAACGTGGCTAACTCCATTGTGTGTTTGAGCAATTATTGGGAATCAATAGCTCAGCATGAGTTGTAGCATTACATGTGGACCACTTCTCTACTTTTGGAATGGTGAAAAAAATAATAAAATAATAAAGAAAGAAGCCTTATGCAGTGAAATAAACTACATAAGCCAGGTAAAAAAAACTTCTAAATCAAAAGATTCTAAAATTCTGTGGAAAACTATCCATCAAAAACATGGGCTCAGGTGTTTTCTACACATTCCTTTTTGAGAAAATGAAAGTAATATAGAAGACCATACAGTAAAATGATAAAGACTGAGAGGAAGTTCATAGAGAGGTATTCTGGCCAAGCAACAATTTTGAAGTAAAAAAAGTAAGTAATTTTATGGAACATAAAACAACAAACTCTACCTACCAATAAAGAAAAAAACTCACATTTTGATCACTCCATATAACCCTAAAACTAATTGCTAATCAGTTTCAGTAAAATTCACTGAGAAGTTTCTACTCATAACTTCTTTCTTTTATTTGCTGATTATTTATAATAAAACCTAAAACCTTTTAATTTTATTAACTTTTAGTCATAGAAAAACTGATTTTGCACTAGTGATGTCTCCTATATATATGATTAATTTCTGTAATGTGTAATGCTATCATATACTTTTTATCTCAATTTAAAAATAAATAAGTATGAAATAAATATGAGCTATATAAGCTACTTTCCCTATACATTTGGGAAAAATCTCTCACTTTTTATCTGGATTACATGTGGTTGAAATGTTTTATGCTGTGACATGATGTAGCCAATGACAGGAGTCATGGAGATGGTCAAAACATTCCTATGTTTTTCTGTTTGTATTAATTTTCTTCAGGTAACTTCTCTGTGTTGATTTTTTTTCTGGCCCCAAAAGAAGTAAGGGTGGAAAGTTTCATTCTGTCATGTCATTTCTCTCCACAGAGGAAAGTCAGTTGTGAAACAAAAGGTCAAAGTAAGTCCTTTGTGGCTTTCATGTGGAGAAAAGAAAGAAGAAAATAATATACTATTCACCCCCTCCTCCCCTCCACACACACACACTTCATACCTCTCCAGTACAGAGTGGAGTGATAACACAGATGGACCAGGTTTTTAAGGTTTCTGTTGCTCCTACTTAAGTCTACATAAAAAATAAGGGGAGCCAGTAGAAAGCAGAGGTTACTTCCTTGGTGAGCAGGCAGTTCAAAAGTCTGCCCTTCCTCTGCACAATGAACTTACCTAGTGCGTTCTCAGAAACTTTCAAGGTAACTGCAAAACTCATAACTTTAAAAACAGTTTGGTCTCTTAAGTATTTTAACTTAACTTGAAATCTTTCCTCAAAAATCCCATTAGGGCTTCCAACTTATTTCAGTAAATCTTTAAGTATCTAGGTGCCACATTCTGGTGACACAAATATGAAAAATAAACACGTAACACTTTACCTTATAGAGAATACAATCTAGCAATCGTAAATACGCAGTGCCAAAACTTGAAAGTCTTATGCCTGAGGTAGGCTTGGTATGGAGGGTGGAAATGTAGGACCAGATTTACCCAAAGTGTGTAGTGGGAATGAAAGCGTGTCCAAGAATGCTGAGAAGTTACCATAGTGCTGGAGAGAGGTATCATTCGGCTTCATGTCCCAGAGGTGATTGCTGCATTCAGGGGCCACAAGTACTGATCACAATCTAGCTCTCTGAAATACAGAATGCACAAAATAGAATGTGATGGAATAAATCTGGCCACATAGATTAGGGACAGATTTTGAACTTTCTTTGGTAAACAGTGAGAAGCCGTTGAGGTTTTCTCATGGATTTGTATCTGTCATATTCTTTATCTTTGATTCTGAATAAATGGAATTTACACTTCCCAACTTTTCTACTCTCAAAGCATATCTATCCTCCTCAAGAGGAACTTCCTGTTGGTCACCTTTGTGAACATTTCCCTCACTGAAAAACATTTCCTAAGGGTCTAGATAAGAGGGACTTCCTGGTGAAGACTATGTCACTTTTTTCATCTACAAGTTTGGTGGAATGGATGAAAAAGTACCAGAAATATCTCAGATGAAAAATACTCTCTACTTCCAAGGAAAGAACTAATGAATGAATTATGAATGCAGACTGAAGCATACTTCTTAAAACTTTATTTTTCCTTTTTTGGGCTGTGTTTTCTTTTACAACATGGAAATATGTTTTTTCACAATTTCACATGTATAATATATATCAAATTACATGAAAGTCAAAATTCTTTTAAAATGCTAAAAAGTCTTTTCAACATGTATTTGGAAAAAATAAAATATCAAAGAGGAACAAACAAAATATCTATCAGAACCCATCTTCTATTGAACTGTATGACTGCTACTCCATGGCTCTGAACTTGAAATTTATAATGATAATTTTCATTTACCTTTTCTAGAAGGTTGAAAGAATGCATATTTTTGAAATTTGATATTGACTAAGGGGTTTCATCTCATTGGGAAACAGCAGGAAAGGAATGGAGTACTTATCCAGGTGATTAAATTACTCCTTCCTTGAGAAACAGAACATTTGGCATGCCAGTAATCTTTGCTGCTTGGAAGCCTGACACTGGTAGATCACTTGAACTCAGGATTCTGAGCTCCACTAGGGCTAAATTGATTAGGTATCTAATACCAATGTGGTGAGCTCCTGAGAGAGGGGGTTCATCAGGTTATACACATGAGGAACCAGCCTATCTTGGAAATGGAGCAGGTCAAAGTTCCCAAGCCAATTGGTGGGGTATTGCCCATGGTTATTAAACTCTAACCTGGGTAAGATAAAGACACAATTTCAAAAAAGAAAAAAAGAGAACAAAGAAAAAGAGTTCAACTGAGTATTTGAAACTTCTCATTCAGCTAACTTTCTCTTCATCTCTCTTGTATTTGTTTCTCCACATTGTCAATATAAGTTTTGTTTTAAAAATGCAGAGCAGGAAATATAAAATGTAAAATGTGACCTTTCTTCAACAGAGAAGCAAGGTTGCTGACAACCAAAATGCTAAAATCCTGAAAAGTAAGCTTTTTTAATGCTTTTTAACATGCTAGAGGCACAGTCAATTTTATTAGTGAGAATTCAGTTGATAATTAGAAAGATTTCTGATCAAACACGTGTCAAAACTCATTTTTTAACTTGATAGAGACCTTTTTCAATTTCTAAAGGACTCAAAAGAGTAGATTATATTTCGAGTCATTACATATAGGCTAAAGATTGAAATAGAAAAGTAATGTCTCTTAGAAAGACTTTGGTTTGAATTACTTGACAAACTTGTAAGTTCTTATCAGTCTTTCTGGTTCCCTTCATTCCCTCCCATACTCACTGCCCCAACCCCCTTACACACACACTCAATAAGCTCAACTGGTTTCCTGTTATCTACAGGTTCAAATTATAAAATTATCTGACATTCAAAGATCTTCATAATCTGCTCCCCTATTAGTAACCTTTCTAGTCTTCCTACATTTTGTAATCCCCCTCCCAAAAGCTGGAACTAGCCTGAAATTCAGTGACATTGGTCTTTCAGTTCTTTAACAAAGACACTACAATTCAAGACTAGCAATTTCCAATGGCTGTCCCCTTATGTCTAACTTCTAGCTGCCCTTTTTCCTTCAAGTCCTAGGTAAAATATCATTTTCTATAGGAAATCTTTCCCAATTTCCTCTCATTCTGGTGTTTTCCTTTTGTAGATTTCCAGCAATTAGTGCAGTATAGTAGGCTTTTAGTGACTGTTTTATTAATTGATTCATGGGTTTTTAAATATAAAATGTGTTTTTAAAATACTTCCACTTAAGTCACTTAAGCAAGGTATCACACTATAGATTACAGAAGAACATAGATATGCACAAATAAAATAATTTAACATATAGCAATTGAATAGTTTACTGTTTCTGTGAATCTTTGCAATATAATATGGAGTTTTAATTCATTAATGAATTTCTTCATTAATAATTCATAATCTATTCATTAATGAATTTGTTTCTTCAGTGTCATAGTCTTCCTCTTGAATAATGGTTGTTGAACAAGATAATGGCAAAGTTTCTGGCCACGGTAAAAAGATACTTTGAGAAGACTTCTGAATGATGACGGCAACCATCTTTACCAAGTGCAAACATATTCTATTTTTGACATCTCTAAAGAATATCTCCTGTTGGTTTTATTTTTTAAATATTCCAGTAATTTGCAGTTTTCTTGGTGAAGAACACTATGTTTTAGATGATGAGTTTTTATAATGTGTGTCCTTTACCAGCTTCATGGTAGTGATATGAACATTTCCACAAATGTTTAGGGTAGCTGCCTACAGATACCTATTACCATGAGGGGAAAAGTTAGATGGAGAATTAAGTGAAACTTTTCAGTTTGCTTCATTCATGAAAATATTATTGGAAGAGCAAAATGTGGGATTCCAGTTCTCATTTTGGTTCATGATTTGGTCATGAAGCAAAGCTATTACATAGCAATACAGAACTACAGAGAGAGAATGAGTTCTGAAGTCAAAGGAAATGGTCCAAATTCCACCTCTGATGCTTATTATCTGTGTGACCTTAGGCAATATATTTCATTTCCCTGGGCTTTAATTTACTCATCTGTAAAATGATGGGCTTGGACTATGTACATGACCCCTGATTTCCTTTCCATTTCTGAATCTGAGACAATAATAGCACTTTATTATCTAGACTTACTTGTAATATTCAAGAAACTTATGAAATTAATTGTCTCTGAGGCACGTTAAAACAGTGGTTCTCAAATGTTTTAGCTGCAAAACCCTTTTATACTCTTAAAGAACTTTTGTTTATTTGTGACATATCTATCAACGTTTGCCATATTAGAAATAAAAGCTGACAAAATTTTACAGGATTTATTAATTCATCTAAAATAATAAGCCCTCTGCATATTAACATAAACAATATTTTAATGAAAAATAACTATACCAAAACAAAAAAAATAGTGTGGAGTTTGGTATTCTTTTATATTACAAGTCTCTTTAATTTCCTCCTCAACAGAAGATAGCAAGATTCTCATACCTGTTTGAATGAAGATTCGATCTGATGAGTTAGATAGTTTTGGTTGAAGTATATGAAGAAAACTCATCCTCATAGTTGGAAAGGAAAGGGGGTATTTTAATACACAAATAACATGCTACCATAATTGCAGAAATTGTTTTGATGCTACGCTAGCCCTCTGAAAAGGGTGTCATGAATGTGCTGGTATAGACCACAATTTCAGAGTTATTGTTTTAGATGATGCAAGAGTCCAATGCTAAAGTTCTGCAGGTAATTCAGGCAATATGACATTTTTGCAGGTTACACAAATAAAGAATATACTGAGGCACATACAAGCCAGAACAAGAAAAGCCTCAAAACACGACAAATATACTCCTTCTCAATGTATTAACTGAACTAAATGTGAAAACGTTTATCAACAAAAGATTAGATGTTAATGATTGACTTATTTTTGGCCAGGAAAATGAATGGAACTTTCTACTAATGTGTGAAAGGTCTATAATTTGCATTGGCAGAAATAGAACAGAGCAATGAAATCAGAGATTTTGGTGGGAATTGGAGACGTGTGGTGCTTTGTTTTTGAAGATAATAAAGTTTGGCAGATTGAGATATTGAATGTTTTATGTCAGCCTTTTAAAGCTCTTCCAGACAAATATTTGGACCCAATTTTGCGAATGGCTTAGTGTTCTTATATAAATTATGGAAAAAAAATTCTCCAGTCCGGTACAATTTTTCTGCTGGCAGAGAAACAGGCACTCTTTTGAATACAGACTATTGATCCCATCAAGTAATGGTGGGAAATTTTACTTGTAATATTACTATTTTGGTTTGCTTCAATATTCAGTTTTTAAAACTGGGAACATCTTAAGTTAACTCAATCCTGGGAGTAAGGTTGCTTATCACACAAAAAGACTTAGGAATTAAAATAATAACAATTAATTGGGGAAAGAAATAATGAGAAAGATTATGGACAAGTTGTACAGATGAGACAGACTTTCAGAAATAGGGGCAGAGGCCAACAAGGCGATTGGTGAGGTGTGAGCATCAGAGCTGAAGCAATCTCCATGATGATGATGATGAAGGTGATAAGTTTCCTGGTGATGATCTTGTCCTGGGTCAGAGAGAGGTGAGTGATGATAACATGGATCCAAAACCAAATAGTTCTCTTTCTCCATATCTACTATGAATATATGAAAAACCTATAATATTAATAGCTATTATGAATGATAAGAGAAAATAAAAGTGGAGAAGGGAAATAGGGCTTCTATAGCTAAAGCACTTGCTCTATATCTGAATGGGTAAGATCTAATGTTCACTCTTTATCTCCCTCAACCAGTAAGTATAATACATAATACTACACAGTTCAACAGGGTCTTAGGAAGTATGTGTGTATACATATATATATATATATATAGATAGATAGATAGATAGATATAGATATATCTCAGTTTTATCTTAGAAGTTTCATATCCCCTTTAATGTTTGCAATCTCTGGTTCTCATCTCACTTTTATATTTGAATTTTTGTGTAGATCTATGCTTTACTCCAGCCTCCTCTATTCCTCTTGTGCAAGCATGCTTTCTGTGTGCCATGAGACTGTGTGCTATGTAGGTTCTTATTAGAATGTATAGAAGCAGGTCCACATGAAAAGTAATTGAGTGGTTGAGGTAATTTCCCATTTCCAGTGCTTGATGATTTGCATATTTGTGTTTCAGTTATAATTTCCCCAAAGTCATCAGCATATCCTTCATTCAAGTCCCTTCTCTGTGCCTTATTGTGGTATGGAGGTGACTCTGGGACTTGAAAGACTATGACAGAGGATGAATCCGACAGTTCGCTTGCCACTTAGCCCATAAAGGCTATGAAGAAGAAAGGTTGCTCTTCTGTCACCTGAATAGTAGCCTAATCAATGTGGGAAAGTATCAAAATCATAGACTTTGTAATTTGGAAGAGGTTAAGAAGTCATTAAGTCTAATCTCCTCAGTTTACAGATGAAGGAAAAAGAAGCCCAGAGACATTTTAATTCACTTTCCTAAATGTCTGAGGCAAGATTTGAAGTCTTGCTGACTTCAAATCCAGTTCTTTAACAGCTACCCCAGACTGGCTGCTATGATATGGAAGGAACATGTGTTCTATACCAGGGTTCCTACACTGATAAAATCTAAGAAACACAAAATAGGGAAGTAACTGTTGTATAATTGAATTCTGCATGCTCAACAATGTGTACTCTCATTTTCAAAAAAAAGAAACACCAAAAATCGAGAGTTATTAAAAGAAGATATATTTATAATGTTCTTATCATACATGCAAACATTGTATATATGACTCAGTAACACCATTTATTTCTCACTTGTGATATCTATTTAAAAAGTCAGTCCTGGGGATGCGTAAAAATGTGCTTTAATGAAACAGTAGTTATAGTACTAACAGTACTAACAACACAATAATATTTATGATTATAAATGAGAAGTCTCAGAGTTTTATGATTTGGGAACCTACAGAAGAGGTTGTGAAGTTAGTGCATTTGCATTCTAATTACTAAGTAAGAATATATATAGCTGGAAAAATAGTGTCATCACTAATTTTTATACTTTTCAGTCTATAGTAATTATTTCATTGTCAGATTTCATGCGTCAAAGTAATATACTTCACTAACCCTAACCCTAAATGCCTTCATTACCCATTTTTCCGTAAATTACTTAATAAATATTTTAAAAGAACTCTGATTTTCTCCATAAGAGGAACCTTTCCAACTCGGATCGACAATCATCATGAAGATGCCTCATTAGAAGTCCTCCCTGAGTTCCTGTGGGGAAATTAATAATAATATTAAAAATATTTCTACTACTAATAGTTAACATTGTTATACCATGTACTACGCCAGGCACCATGCTAAAACACTATGCAATAAAACAAATAAATAAAAAACTATCTAGTATGTCCATCGTTGTGGTGATGAGCCCCTCTAAACTTGCCTGGGCCAGTCCTAAGGTAATGGAGCTCAAACAATTCTGTCAGAACTTAGCCTTTTTTGACATGAGAGTCATCTGTCCATTAAAATGGAGAATTAGAGAAAGACTTTAATGGAGAACTATTTATTTGTAGTCCTGAAACAATACAAGATAATTGTAAACCCAATATGTATTTTATAGGTATAGAATTTGGGTAAAGTCAACAAATATAAATTGATCTCATTTCCCACTTCCCATCAGTTAATTTATTTGGTTTTGATTTTGTTATCACTCACTCCTCTCTGATCCAAGATAAGATAATCACTTGGAAACTCATCATCATCATCATTGAGATGAGATGAAGTTATAACGCTCATACGTCACCAAGTTGCCTCTTTGGCCTCTGACCCTCTGATTGAAGAGCTAGAGGTTAGAACAAAAACTCCCTATATAGAGAACTCAGTTCACTTTTCATTTCCCATTAACTGCACTATTTGGTTTTGACTCCACCACACCAACCCCCACTTGAGGATCCTCCTCTGCCGGTCCAGCCCTACCCTCCTTTTCAACTTCCTCTTGCACATTATCTTTGTCCATCAGAATTTTAGCCCCACTAAGGCAAGAACTAGCATTCTTTTTCTTATCTGTAACCCCAGCACTTAGCACAGTATATAGTAGACACTTAATAATTTTATACTCTCTTCTGGATCTATTTTTGAGGTCAGTTTTTTTCCAATGAGATATTTAGCATTATATCCTGTTTTTTTCACTCTTTTGATTTTGTTTTATAATTTCTTTATTTCTCATGAAGTCATTAGCTTCCTTTAATTCCATTCAAATTTTGAAGGGATAATTTTCTTTGGTGAGTTTTTGGACTTCCTTTTCCATTTGGCCCGTACTGATTTTTAAGGCATTCTTCTCTTCATTGGCTTTTTGGACCTCTTTTGCCATTTGGATTAGTCTATTTTTAAAGCTATTACTCTCTTTAGGGTCTCTTTTAGCAAGCTATTGACTTGTTTTTCATGATTTTCTTTCATCACTCTCATTTCTCTTCCCAATTTCTACTCTATTTCTCTTATCTGATTTTCAAAATTCTTTTTGAGCTCTTCTATGACCTGGGATCAATTCATATTTTTCTTGGAAGCTTTGGATGTAGGAGTTTTGTCTTATTCTGGTTGCATATTTGATCTTCTTTGTCATCAGAGTAAGATTCTATAGTGTGAGGTTTTGTTTGTTTTTTTACACTGTTTGTTCATCTTCCCAGTCAAATATTTGACTTTTTAAGTCATTGCCAATATAGGATTCTGCTTCTAGTGGAGGTGGGTGTGGAGGTGGATGTACTGTTCCAGGCTTCAAGGGTTTTGTATCAGCTACTAAATCCCCCACTGTCTATCTCCTGCCACTGCTTCTGCTGCTGCCTCCTCTGCACCAGGGCTGGGACCAGACTCCACCTGGATAGCATTCTTCTTTCAGCCAGGTCCCATAGAGTTTTTCCATTGTTCTTCTATATATATATGCTGTGTTTGTCATTTGTGGATTGAGAAATCTGGAAATTACATCAGTTGCTAGTGATTCAGTTCCCAGAGGACTTCTCCATCCCTACTTGCGATGATGTGGCACACACTGGACTGTTCTCTGCTCCCAGCCTGGTTCAATAGATCCTTACTATGACCTTCCAGGTTGTCTTGGGCTGGAGATTTATTTCATTCTGTCATTTTGTGGGTTTTGTAGCTTTAGAATTTGTTTAGAGTAATTTTTTCAGCCATTTGGAGGGGTTTTCAAGAAAAAGTATTACTAAAGCCTGGATACTGTGGCTTTCTGTAAAATCAGATGTTTTCAGAAGTCCACCAAAATTCTGATTCATAAACTTCCCTTCTATCATCTGATGGGTGAAATTGTTCAGAATTTCAAAACAGGTCTACACTTTCAGAGTGCAGCAATTTGGTGCTTTGCAGGATGTAAGTTAAGCCTATTTGGTTGGCCTGTTTGAGGACACCAAATCAAATTGTGTGCTATCCATGTATGTGTGTATCTATGCATGTATCTATCTATGTCTATCTATAGAGGGATATATATATATATATATATATATATATATATATATATATATATATATCTATATATATGGAGAGGGGGAAGGAGAGGGGGGAAGAGGGACAGAGAGAGAGATGAATAGATACACATAGATATACACATATGCATTTGGGTACCCACAAATACATATATATATTTCTGTGTATATATATGTGTATATGTGTATGTTTGCTGATGCTTTCCATTTCTGCATTATTTTCATTTCCTAGTATACGTCTTCCTTTTTCCTTGTAAAATCCTTTGTAGCAAAGATTTCTTAAAGAATCAACAAAATAAATTAACAAATTCACAGTATTTGAGAACACATGCAAACTTTTACACAAATGGACTATCTTGTACTAGGAGAAGTTAAAATTTCACAAGTATAATATTATATTTAGTTTACATTTGTTGTTTCATTTATAATTTCATAGTCATTGTGTATATTATTTCCCTGATTTTTGCATTAATTAATCTGTCTGCTCAAGTTTCTCTGAATCCTTCATATTCATTGTTTTTAATGGTAAAGTAGTATAGCATGTTCTATTTGTTCATACATTCTCAATCAATGAAGACACTCACATGGTTTAAAGTTCTTTAGTACCACAATCTATTGAAAAATGCACAAACAATATAATTGGGGCAGAAATCAGAGAAATTATATGGTCACAACGGGCCATAAGTATGATTGATAGTTGTAATGGATAGAGAGATATCCTTTTAGAAAGAAAATCCTTGGTTCAATTCAGGCTTCTAAGTCATGATTAATGTGTGACCCTGGGCAGGTCACTTACTCTCCATGCTCTAGGAAACTCTCTTAGACTCTAAGTTGTACAGAAGAGGAGTTGACTTCCATTAATAAAGAGACTTGTTTTTCCATAGGAGTTTTCTTTACCAAGGAAATTGCATTTTTTAACTCATGTCTACCCATTAGTTATAATATATAAGTTGTTCTTTGGAAAGGAAACTTTACCACCTGGTCTATGGAACTCCTAACTAGCAGTGCTGATAACAGGTGGCATCTTCTATGTTACAGAAATAGCCTGGGGAAGAGAAAAAATACTTGTGAAAAAGTATGCCTTGCCTATTTCAACTACTTCATTCTAGGCAGTGTCATACAGTTGGCAAATATTGCTAAGTTGCAAGCTTCTTTAGATCTACAACTGTGTTATGAACTTCTTTTCCATTCAGACAAGTTGAGGTGTAGCAGACTCAATAAATACTTCATAGAATCATATATCCAGAGCTAGAAGGGACATATAGTCTCAACTAGCTTAATTCTCTCAGTTTACAGATGAAGAAACAGCGGGCCAAGGAAGTGAAATGAATTTCTAAGCCAAGTTTCAAACCAAGGTCTTCTGGTGGCAAAGGACACTTTCTTTCTACCAATCTGGGTGATGATTAGGAATTTCACTGTTCTATTTCACCTCTCTTTCTTTGAATTAGTAAGGTAAACTTACTAGTCCCTGCCTCTTGCTATTAGACATATGTCTGTTTAAAATGATCATTCCCCATCATTCTTCTTTTCTTGGCAAGTAAAGTCGAATTCTATAAGCTACATGCAACTTTAAAAACTTTAGTTAGAGGAAGTCAAGCAAGCTGTCAGACATTTCAGTAATTGAATTTCCTTGAGATCGGTTTGGGTATGTCAGCTCTGACTTTGCTGTCAAAAGAAAAGAAAACAACCAGAGAATTCATCTGAGATAACAGTGGAGGTATTTTGATAATACCAAAGCACAAACAGTTAAGTGTTCTCTCAGGAGAATATTTTTGCACTGGGGTGTCCAACCCCAATCGGTGAGTGGGTCCATTTTATCCAGGAGTCATTATCTGGTGCTGAGTTCTGAGAATTTCTTAATGACTTATCAAGTGACCATGTACAGAAACCTTCCTTCCGGTATTAAGATGCATGCTATCATTGCTTAAAGAGCCCAATATACCCTTTTTCAATTACTTCATAAGTGCAATTCATCTTTTACTATTTCCGCACTTAGATTGCTTGTAAAATGTTTAGTGGTTAATTAGCCTGGAAGGAAGTCCAACTTATGAAAACCCAAGCAGAGAGGAGAGAAAACCATAAAATTAATGGCTTACTTTCTGGTCCTTATTTTATAGTAGAATGTTAATCAGACCCCTTTGGAACTGTATCTTTGGCTACCATCAGCCTCCTCTATAATCAGCTTCAGAAATATTCCACTCTGGGTTTTCCCCTTTGGCCTACGCATTTCTCCAAAGGACTTGAATGTATTAAGGAGAGATTGACAGCTCTCCTAACAACTGCAGATTGTCCTATTGCTAAAGGGAAACACAAGCCTAGAAACTTTCTGTACTTGAATCAACCTCAAGTAATAGTTAAAGCATGAGCTACTACTTAGAACAGAAACTAATAAACTATGTATTAAGTAAGAAAGGTAATATCTGAGTCTCTGACTAATCATTTACTGGGTCAAATGTTAGGGAACTAGAAGAATATTATGCTTATAGATATTTATCCCTCCCTGATTAGAGGGAGACAAAATAAAAATTCTCCTAATCCAAATAACTTGTTTTATAAGCTTGCCATTTATCTTTGAACTTGGCATCAAAAAGCTAAAAATTCTTCTGTTGAAAAAGTAATTTATAGTTTGTTTGTTATTCTCTAATATTTCTAATTTGGCCCAGATGATACAAGAGTCATTTAGGCATTTTTTTTTTAAATTGGAGAATCATCTTTTGGATGTAGATGTCTAATAGGTAAAATGGAACCCTAGTGCAAAACCAAAACAACAACACCAACACAATACAAATCCTTTCTTTCCATATTGTAAGTTGAAGCTTGGAAATTTACCAAAATTGCTCAGGTAAAAAACTGGGTCCAAACAAACCTGACAGGTATAGTAAAAGAGCCAATACTTTGCTTCAGGGAGAAAAAAAAGTTCAGAAATGATCATGAAAACTTTCTGTTGCAGTCATTGTAACTTACATAACTGACATATTTTGTAAATCCCAGTGGCCAAAATCAGGGACATAGACAAATAAAGACATGGGTTGGAATAATCTCCACTATATGGTTTTCTCACCTATCTTGCGAGAAAGAGTTTAAGGTCTGTAATACTTAACATGGGTATAGCATTTTAGTGGAGCTGATGAAATAAAGGTTGAGAACTTGAGAAAATGGTTTAATGTGACCAATTGCACAAAAATAGGTAGTATAGCACACTTCTTAAGGGAAAAAAAAAGTAGACTTTTGGCAGCCTACTTGCTGTCTCAAAGTTATATCAGATGATATAGTATTAGTAAGATTATATAATCAGACTAAATTTTTACTTATGACCTGGCAAGCATCTTAATTTTTACCAACTGTGAAATCTCCATGAAAATCTACCCAACTGCTGCCAAACTTACAGCTGGGTTTAATTTAACTTTTAGGCTTACTACTTCTCTGTAAGTCCTAAGATGACAGATACATTCATCACATATATGTCATTTCTGATAAGTAACAGGCACATATTTTCTATTTTTCTCTTTACTACACCTTCAAAAAATCTCTACATGTCATATTCAGGTAGACTAATTAGAGAATAAATGCCATGCAATAAACGTTAGTCTCAGCTAAGGTTTGAGACCAAATTTCCCTGTGTGGTATTTTACAGGTCCTCATCTATTCTGTTGAATTTCAGGGAGGAAAGTCAACACCACTTTGTTATCTCAGTTGCATTCTACTCAGATGTTCTAAGCAAGTCATCAGTTTAGTTATCTCAGTAAGAATAGAGCAGACCATTTGTATAAACAGAAAGCCCATTCAATTCTACCCTTATTCTGAGCTTTGAGACTTTGATATGAGTTTATAGCATTTCATACAAGCAGAAAACAGTCTTTTCATGTATGGTGATTATTTAAATAGAGAAATCGATTTAATTATTCAAGGTTTCATTGGTTAAAGGAAGGGAATACTTTCTTTTCTTGGTGAGGCTACTCCTTCCATTGACAGAATGGTCAGTTTTTCCATACATTAAGAAATGACTTTGCAAGTTTCAATGCAAACCCTCCATCTACCCCTCCCATTTTCTAATCATTTCTCATTAGTTTTCTCATCATTGATGATGATCCTCTTTTTACTTAGGAAGGCAGAACTTCAAATGACAGGCATACATTCTCTATCTGAACTTGAATTAGAAGACTTCTTTTGTCTTGATTGAGACTGATAGACAATTTGCATTGAGCTTGCATAGCCTCCAAGAACCTAAGGCCAGGAATCAGAATAATATTTTAATGGATGGATGTTCAGCGCATTTAGAATTACTACAAATACTTAATGTCAAAATGTAAAAGTGGAGTATCTTATTTGATAAGTAAAAGAATTACTTTAAAATTTTAGAGAAGCTAGCTTTATCACAGAGTATAGTAGGCAGAATCTAATGTAATGCAAAGAACCCTTACCCTGGAGTCAAGAAGTATGAATTCTAGTCTCAACTTAGCCACCAATTATCTCTATGACTTTGGACAAATTATTTCAACTCTCTATTTCCCCATTTCCTTCTCTATAAAATGAGATCTTTGAACTCAATGACCTTGCAAGTCTTCCACTTCTAACATTCTGTGATTCTATGTGTAAAGAACCTAAGAGGCACATTTAAGATGGAATGTTTTCTTAATTATCAGAGTGATCTTTGTGAGTTCAATACTGATGAAAATAATCAAATTTATCTCTTTCATCACTGACATATAGACCCAGGGTAAGAAAGCACAATTACTCTTCAACCTAACTGATAATAAGGTAAGAAAAAGTGTTTAGCAAAGAACAGTAATTCAACACTGCCAGACTGAAAATCAAGTGTACTAATCTTTTAGAACTATTTATTTCTTATTTCAGAAACCTGAATTTCTCCCTGACCATTAACCTAATAACTCATGTTCATGACGTCAGAATAATCTTTTGTCTCACCTTCTCATTCATTCCACATATATATCATAGGAGTATAGATTTATAACTGGAAGGAACCTTAGAAGAATCAATTCTAAACCCCTACTTTTAACAGATGCGAAAACTGTGACCTAGGGAGATTAAAAGTCTTGCCCAAGGTCATACAGAATGCAATATCCTGGCTAGCTGGAAAAATTGACATGGAAACCCAGGTGTTCTGAGTCTTAATGCAGCACTTTTTTTCTGTTCCACCTTCTGTGTCCGTTCCACTTTCTGTGTCCTTCTAATTTTTCCTGCAGAAGATCTCTGTATTTGTCCTCTCCTTTATGTTTGCACACTCTCTAATTTTAGCCCTCATCACTTCCCTCCAATATTACAGTTGCAAAATCTCCTTAAAGACAGCTACTACTTAATGTTTCTCCTTTTATCTAGAGTGCCTCACAAAATGTCTTGCATATAGTATTCACTATTCATTAAATTATGTTGAATAACCTCTTAAGTAACTTCTCTGTTCTAATCTGTCTTATACTTTGCTATGAGACTAATTGTTCTGTTTTATAAATTGTCCTTTTCTGATTATGTCACTCTAAAGACTCAAAACCATTAAATGACTCCTTGTTGCATGACATAATCAAAACTGTGTAGATGCTATGCCAGACCCTCTACAATGTCTTCAATGAACTATTCCAGTTTTACTTCAAAGTATGCTACTTAATTATATAATGTTTTGATCCAGCCATGTTTTCCATACATAACCCATTCTTTCCTTCCTCTGGTAATTTTGTTATTATTTTGTTTCCTTTATTTGTTAAATGTTTTATTTCATTTCCTGTTTTGTTATGTATAGTTACCTTCTTCTGATCTTTTTGTTATTTCCTTTTTAATCTCTATACTGAATGTCCTCCTCACTCATTTTCATATGTTAGCATCTTGTTCATCTCTCAAGGCCCACTTCTGATGACATTTTCATGAAGAATATCTTTCTGATCACATAACCTACTGGTCATCTCTTCATCATCTGACCTCTGATATATTATATCATTCTTAAGCAGGGACCATGTTCTTATTTTC
Source organism: Potorous gilbertii (assembly GCA_028658325.1). NCBI lineage: Eukaryota > Metazoa > Chordata > Mammalia > Diprotodontia > Potoroidae > Potorous > Potorous gilbertii. The sequence continues at coordinate 68,284,016 of CM053774.1, read as the reverse complement.
ATTATACTTATATTTTTATCCTAGCACTTCTACCAAATGGCAAAAGCCCCATGAGGGCAAGAATAATACCTTACGTCTTTCTTTGCTCCAGTGAATAACATGGTTGCATCTTAAGTATATTATGTTTAAATATTTGTTGAATCAATTAATTCAAATGAATGGATTTATATAACATCCATTGAAATCAGTTGGTTCTGAAAACCTAACTCAGTGAAAAACAATCAGGAACTCTTTCCTAGAAATTTTCTCATTATGCTGTAATACCCTTATTGGGAAAGAATATCTAGTGAATACTTGGGAAGACAAACATTAAGGAAATACTTGCATTTTCTCATACAAAAAATTGTTTGTTTGTTTTTATTCTTACTTGTTTACAGTTATAGACTCACAAAGTTCATACCCATTGGTTTCAACTCATTAAAAAATGAGAGTCATCAGAAGTGGGCCTTGAGAGATGAACAAGATGCTAACATATGAAAATGAGTGAGGAGGACATTCAGTATAGAGATTAAAAAGGAAATAACAAAAAGATCAGAAGAAGGTAACAATACATAACAAAACATTGTAGGTTTAAAACAGCTGTGTTTCTGTCATTTTCCCATTCACCCTACCCCCATGTATACACCTCACAGCTACTATATTCCAAGTATCCTTATGTTGATCATGGTTAGCCAAGGGAATCCAATATCATTTTCTATTCTGACCTGCCTTCTGAACCTGGAATTCATCCATTCATTTAATACATGTTTATTACCTTAGGGGCAGCTAGGTGGTGTGGTGGATACAACACCAGTGCAGGAGTCAGGAGGACCTGAGTTCAAATCTCACCTCAGACACTTGACATCCATTAGCTGTGGGCAAGTCACTTAACGGGTCATCTCCAGTCATCCTGATGAATATCTGGTCACTGGATTCAGATGTTTCTGAAGGAGAAGTGAGGCTGGTGACTTGCACAACCCTCCATCACTCAAAACAAAGTCAAGTGCAAGTCATGTTATCATTTCTCTGATGGTATGGTTTCTTCGGCAACGAAGGACAAACATATTACGTTAGTGCCCTATGTTGAATTATCTTGGCACAGTGGATATAGTGTTAAACTTTGAATTAGGAAGAAATGTATTCAGATATTATCTCTGAAACTTACTGTGTGACTTTAGTAAAGTCATTTATTATCTGGAGGCCTCAGGCAAATTCTTAGGACTAAGTCACAAAGGAAATGCATCTGTATTGGTAGAGGGAATTCTCACACTGAAAATTCCCCAAGTTTACATAATTCATACATTCTTTTTATATTCATAAATCCTATGATATAAAATTTTCCCATTTGTTATTCTCAATCAAAATTCCTATTCCTTTTTTGTAATGGCCTTTCCACACCTAGATGGAATTTAGGAAAATAATGTATTATTTCATACTTAAATATAGATTAATCAATCAATGAACTAACATTCATGTATTTATTGCTCATATAAGATAGGTTTAGTATTCTTTCACATACTGCCAGGATTTAACTTACAGAAGCTTCTGTGCTTCTCTTGCTCACATTTTCCCTATGTCAACCTATTCCTATATGATCTAGTCCTTCTGGCTATAAAGAATGAATTCCTACCCCTATATGAATAAAGAATTTACCTGAGAGATCAAGATACTTTGATTCTAGTATGTGACCTGGCTTAATTTCTTTGTTGAAATTTGGACTTTTAAGCTCCATAGGCCTCCTAAGTCCTGATTTCTGACCTGAACTCCCGATTGCTTCTTCCTTCTTGACTCTGTCCTGTTGCTTGGTTTCTGCCTCCCTGCTTCACCTAACATATAGTGTTTGTACTTGCCCTGTTTGCACATTCAGTGATTAAGTTCATTCTCTGCCAAAGTCTAGCTGCAATGAAATTTAGAGACACGATGCCTTTTTCAGAATAAAAGATGGATAGTGATGAGTTACTGCTCTGGGAAATACTTGTCATGGTATAAAATCCATTAGTTTGAACAATAATAACATTTTGTTACTGCTGATTCATTTATCAACTGTGAAAAAGATGGATTTGACTATTTTGATAAACATCTGGAGTTGTAAATTTAGAAAGATAATTTTAATAATTATGAAAATATTGACTGATGTTCGCAGGGAGTGATTTCATTTAACATGGCTATTGGTATATTACATGGAGTGAAGGGGTTAATTCTCTTATCAGGGAAATAATCTGCCTTATCCTTGAATTGAATTCAAAACTACCCTAAGAAAGTCTAGTTTTATCACAAATAGCTAGAATTGTCTTCCCATGTAACGATGTTCTTTTCTATGTGTATAAATAGCTGGAGGAAAAGAGAGAGATAGATACCTTTCATGCTGACTTTCCATTTTGATTTTAATAATTTATGAAGCATTTACTGTGCTCAAAACACTATGTTAACACCAAGGGAGATAAATAAGATAAAGTGTAAGACAAGTCCTCAATATACAAATAACGCTAACAAAATGATACGTAGCATTCTTGTGTAATGGGAATATAAATTTAGTGCCATTGAAGATGGGGAGAGGGGACCAATGCAGAGTATAGGGATTATTACTGAGTAGGCGGTTGAGAGAAAGGGACAAGTTAAAACTCCCGAATATGATGATAACGATAATTATATATTATATATACAATGATTATATAATTTAATAGTTCATTAAAGTTTTCAAATTGTTTTAATATGTTGCTTAATTTTATATAATTCCCAAGAATGCTGTTAAATAGGGTGCTATATTTATCATTTTAATCATTTAACCTTCCCAGGGTCACATATCTAGTAAACATACAAGGTGAGATTTGAGCCCAGGTATTCCTGATTCTGGGTACAATTTTTTTCCACTATGCTATGATGATTTCTCTACACCTGGGAGATATATTTCAATAATTAGAATTTGAATCAGAAGAGGAAATCATTTGGGAATAAGGAATAGCATATGCAAAGGCATAGTGCAACCTCAACTAGAAATGGTCATAAGTTCAGGTTTAACATTGATAGTCTGCACACTCATTTATCTTAGAATATTGTATTTGCATCAAGGAGTAAGATTAAATCTGCAAGATATCCTCTAGGGTTATGGCCTGAATTTTGGGATTCATATTACAAGATGGCAGAGTTGGCTTGTTAGGGGGCATTGAAGTCAACATTACCAAAAAAAAAAGTCAAGAGCATAAATCTTAAAGTCTAGGAAAATATCCTATTAATTTTACATGTTAATGATAACGTTGTTGCTGCTCCTGGAGATCCTGTGGACCAGAGCACACCAAAAAATCCATGGTGCTTTCTTGGCAAAGATACTAGAGTAATTTGCCATTTCCTTCTCCAAAGCATTAAGGCCTACAGAGGTTAAATGACTCGACTAGGGTAGCATAGCTAGTGTCTTAGCTTGGATTTGAAGTCAGATTTTCTTGACTTCCAGCCCAGCACTATAATATACTGAGCCACTTCCTTGCCAACATTACTACCAACAAATTCACAAATCACAAAATATTAAAACAAAAATAACTGGAAGGTATTAAAAGGAGCAGGAATTAAACATCATTTAGCTTACAGTATTTTCTCTTTTAATCTCATTACTAGTAGGCATTGCAAGTTAATGCTTGACTAATATAGTCTCCTAACTCCTGACTAAGCATTGTAGCAAGGACTCTCTGGCCATCTTGTAATTATTTGCCTGTGGATCATCTATTCTTTACTTGGAACTATAAATCTATAACATAGATAATGGAAACCAGAGACCATTCCTTCTCTCTCTGGAGAAGTTAATTCATTCTTTTAGTCCCCATGGGATTGAGTTGTCCTGATTTGGGAGGTTAGTGAAAACTCATCTAATGTACTACTTGTAGTCAAACCCTTACCTTGCTTAACATGCCTTTCATCAAGAAACTTGGGCTTACCTGGGCATCTTGTTTTTGCTTTCTCAATAATAATCAAATCAGTACCAAAATTGCAGTGGTAAAGGGCATGACAAAATACTCTCCTGGGCCTCCACTCACAATCCCTGTAACTCATCTTCTCCTCATTCCTATCAATACTGCATTCCCTGAACATTGCTGTATTTGTATTTATCTCCCTTTTAGGATACAAGCTCCTTTAGAACAAGAACTTGTCTCACTTTTGCATTTGTATCACTAGCATCTGACACAGATATTAGCACATGATAGGTGATAATATATTGCTTTTTCTTTCAGTCAATGGTTGACTATGAAACCACTAGTCAATCTGGTTGTAGAATTAAGACCAGAGTCTCCCAGAACTGTATTAACTAGGGGTACAAAGAGAAAAACCAAAACAGTCTTCACCTTGATTGATATGAGATACACTATGTATAGTACACATGCAATGCAAGGTTTTGAGACTAGAGAGGGTACTACAAAGTCAGAATCAGATCAAACTTCACAGAGGTGCTAGACTCAACTTTGAGCCTTAAGAACTAAAGGGCTTGTGAAGATAGAAACAAAGAGTATTCTAGGAATGAGGACTGACCTGTATGGATTGTTAAGGAAATTTCTAAGTTATGTGAGACCCAATGGGGAGCTACTGAAGGTGTCTGAGTTGAGAAGTGTTGTGGTTATTATATTTGTCTCTTAGGAAAGCTATTTAATCAGATGTGTAGAGGAGAGTACAATGGAATTCCCAAATTGGGATGGTTGTAAGAGTGGAGATTCATTTGTGATTTATTGAGAGTTGTTGAAGTATTAAGGAACAATTAGGGTGAAGTAGTGAAGTGATTCCAATCCTACCTTTACATATGCTATCTTACCATAACTGAATCAAACCCTAAAAACATGTTTTTTTCTTAGCATTTTGAGCCACTTTTCTCTATAGTAGGAATGTTTCTTTTCATGATTCACAGTTTATAGTATTTTTTGAAATAATAATTGTGATAGTGAATATCCTTCTTTTACATTTAATATTATTTAGAAAGATTCCAGTATTTCTTTATTACAAACAATGCTAGTTCTTTGCTTTAGATAGATGTTTTTGGTGTTAAGGCAAAATTTTATATATCATTTTTTAAAAAAAATGTAATTGAGATGAACTTTTTTTTTCTTGTATCTATTACTATCATGTGGTTTCTGATGTTTTGGACATTAAAAAAGTATATTATTTTATTTTCCTAATGTTAAATCAGAAAACTGAATGGACTCTCATACATAAATCTAAATTGGAATAATGAATATTATTTTGGTAATGTTGCTAGTCTAGTTGAAAAATTCCATATATTATTCATCCACATAATTGGTATGTGGCTCTGTTTTAGTTTTTTTTCATTTTGTCATTTGCTAGTTTGGATATAGGGATAATATGTTTCTGACAGAAATTTGGTAGAGTTCTCACAATTTCTATTAAGAAAAAACCTTTTTGTGGAACATAGGCATAATATATTCTTTAATAATATGGTAGACTTCATTAAGAAATTAGTCATGGCCAGGTGCTATTATTATTATTTTAGATCTGAGAGTAGAGATTTTATTTGAGGGTGTGTTGATTAGGATATTTTATAAGTACAGATTCATTGCTTTTTATGTTTTGCTTTTACCACCATGAAAATGCATATTCTAAGTTCTGCTATTTAGACAAAAGTTTGCTTTTGATTGTGATTTTTTTTCCCTTCTCAGTTCTGTCCTTAATCATTTAATTTTGACTTTCTTTATTTCTCTATCCTGTCATATTATGTAATAAATTTTCAAGATCATTAGTTTTTATGAAACAAAATGTTCTTTTGAATTTTACATCTGTGTGTATATACCGCCTTTGATTTTCAAAAATGTTTTGAGAGGGGGAAGGAGCCAAGATGGTGGAGTAGAAAGACTCACGTATGCTAGCTCCAAACCCACAGCCCATGGATTTCCTCTAAAAAGAATTCCCAAGAAATTCTGGAACAGTGGAAGCTGCACAGCAACAGAGTAAAGGAGATTTCCGTTCCAGAGAGCCCTGAAAAACTGATTCCAAAGGTCCATCGCACACCAGACAGGAGTGGAGCCCAGCCCTTCCCTGGCCACGCGGCACTGAGAGGAGTGAGCATATCCAAGCAGGATTCAAGGATTGTATCTCTGGAGGCCACAAAGGTCCCTCCTCCAACAGGCACACAGGTCAGTGAGAGACACTTCTGGGCTGGCCGAGAGGAGAGGGGGGTGTCTCCATAATTCAGGCACCCTTGGGAGTCAGCAGCAGAGGCATCGGGTGGGCAGAGGATCCCGGAGCAGGCAGGAGCTCAGATCCATTACTGAAGGTCTCCACATAAATCCCCTGAGGGAACTGAGCCTGGGAGGTGGCCCTGCCCAAACCTGAGCACCAGAATTTAAGCTCCCATTGAATAGCAGCCATGCCCGCTGCTGAAAACCCTGAGGATGGGGAACACCATTTGAATCTCAGACCCCAAGCACTAGCTGGGCAGATCTGAGCAGGGTTGGAGAGGAATCTCAGAAGTCAAGTAACTGGCTGGGAAAAAGCTCAAAAAAGGGAAAAAAAAATAAGACCATAGAAGGTTACTTTCTTGGGGAAGAGATGTTTCCCCCCTTCTTTCTGACAAGCAAGAACAATGCTTACCATCAGGTAAAGATATAGCAGTCAAACCCTCTGTATCCCAAACAAATGAAATAAACATCCAATTGGCCATGGAAGAGCTCAAAAAGGATTTTGAAAATCAAGTTAGACAGGTGGAGGAAACACTGGGAAGAGAAATGAGAGAGATGCAAGAAAAGTATGAAAAACGGGTCAATACCTTGATAAAGGAGACCCAAAAAAATGCTGAAGAAAATAACACCTTGAAAAATAGGCTAACTAAATGGCAAAAGAGGTTCAAAAAAGCCAATGAGGAGAAGAATGCTTTCAAAAGCAGAATTAGCCAAGTGGAAAAAGAGGTTCAAAAGCTCATTTAAGAAAGTAGTCCTCTCAAAATTAAAATGGAACAGATGGAGGCTAAGGACTTTATGAGAAACCAAGAAATCACAAAACAAAACCAAAAGAAAGAAAAACTGGAAGAGAATGTGAAATATCTCATTGGAGAAACAACTGACCTGGAAAATAGATCCAGGAGAGACAATTTAAAATTATGGGACTACCTGAAAG
>CM053774.1:68249702-68276433 GCA_028658325.1 Potorous gilbertii | reverse complement strand
CATTTTCTTCCATTTTGTCATTCTTTTGGTTTTGTTTTGTGATTTCTTGGTTTCTCAGAAAGTCATTAGCCTCCATCTGTTCCATTTTAATTTTGAGAGAACTATTTTCTTCAGTGAGCTTTTGAACATCTTTTTCCACTTGAGTAATTCTGCTTTAGAAAGCATTCTTCTCCTCATTGGGTTTTTGAACCTCTTTTGCCAATTGAGTTAGCCTATTTTTCAAGGTGTTATTTGCTTCAGCATTTTTTTGGGTCTCCTTTATCAAGGTATTGACCCGTTTTTCATGCTTTTCTTGCATCTCTCATTTCTCTTCCCAGTTTTTCCTCCACCTGTCTACCTTGATTTTCAAAATCCCTTTTGAGCTCTTCCATGGCCTGATCCCATTGGATATCTATTTCAGATGTTTGTGACACACAGGCCTTGACTCCTATGTCTTTACTTGATAGTAAGCATTGTTCTTCCTTGTCAGAGAGGAAGGGCAGAATCATCTGTTCCCCAAGAAAGTAAACTTCCATGGTCTTTTTTTTTTCCCTTTTCTGGGCATTTTCCCAGCCAGTTACTTGACTTCTGAGATGCCTGTCCACCCCCGCCTAGATTCGTCCAGCTAGTGCTTGGGGTCTGAGATTCAAATGCTGCTTCCCAGCCTCAGGGCTTTTGGCGGCAGGTCTGGCTCCTATACAATGGGAGCTTAAGTTCTGGTGCTCAGGTAGGGGCAGGGCCGCCTCCCAGGCTCAGTTCCCTCAGGGGTTTTATGCGAAGACCTTTTATAATGGAGCTCCTCCTGAGCTCCTGCCTGCTCTGGCAGCCTCTGGCCACTGCTGCCTTTGCTCCTGCCTCCCAAGAGGACCCGAGTCATGAAGACACTCCGCCCCCGTCTCAGCCTCTCCAGACATCTCTCTCACTGACCTGTGCATGTGTGGGTGGAGGGACCCTCGTGGCCAGTGGAGATTCTGTCCCTGAAGCCTGCTCAGATCTGCTGGATTTGTTCCTCTCTGTGCCCTGCGGCCAGGGCCGGGCTGGTCTCTGCTCCCGTTCAGTGCACAACAGACCTTTGGGATTGGTTTTTCAGGGCTCTCTGTAATGGAAATCTCCTTCACCCCATTGCTTTGCAGCTTCTACTGTTCCAGAATTTGTTGAGAGTTCTTTTTATAGATAATTATGGACTGTGGGTTCGCACCTAGTATATGTGAGTCTTTCTACTCTGCCACCCTGCCTCCACCCCTATTCCTCTAATCTTAATAGTTATTAGAACAACCTCTTAGAGACAATTTGGGATTTTTCCGGAGAATGCAGCACACAGGATTCAAACCTAACTCCACTTTCTTTCCACTCTGTCATGCCACTTCTCTTGGAGACACTTTCCATGAAACAGAATATTGGGTTAAATACTGTTTCATTGCCCAAACATAAGATAACAGAAACCTCTAGGAAAGAACCTGTCAAAAATCCAGAAGCAATTGATTGTTTCCACAGAATATACACTTATTAACCAATTGCTATGTGACAGGCACTGTGGTAAATACTTTAAAGTATTATCTCACTTGATCCTCTTATTAATCCTACAAAGGAGGTGTTATTATAACCTCCATTTTATAGTTGATAAGGAAGCTAGAGGCACACAGCTACTCGAAGCACTGATCTGAACTCTAGCCTTCTTACACCCGGTGCAGTACTCTGTCTTCTGCACCACCTGGCATACATAAACATTAAAGTTTTCTAGAAAACTATATATTAACTTCATTATTCTTAAACTCCAGAGAATTACAAAAGCAAAGTTCTATTTAAAACAAAACAAAGCCATGTGTTTGTTTTTGTTGGCAGTGGTGGTGGTAATGGTTTGTTTTGTTTTGTTTCATGTCTGCCAAAGAAACAATGCTAATTTCAAAGGAAAGTATATTTTACAGCCTGGGACTGAGATTCTTAGAGATGCACTTGACATACAAAAAGGTATCAAGGAAAATTTATTAAAGTGGAGTTCAGAGGAATGGGACACTTTGGCCAAAGCTGACTTCACCCATCTGAGGAGGAGAGAGGCCTTCTACATTCCTTATAGTTTCCCAGTAAGGCTACAGTAAGATTACAACTTGTTCAGACCAATGGAAGCTCCTTATACTGCTCCAAATTTTGGACCTCCCACTACGCCATCCATTTGCTACATGACTTCATGTTCTCCTCTCTTATACACTTTCACTCAAACACCTCATCAGACTTGTGCACAAGTTTCTGCCCTCTAACCTGACCATGTTAAGTCACAACCCTGATCACCCCAAATTGTGAAAACAGAATTTCCTTGTTTCTCACAAACTTCCCCTTTTTTGTCTTTATTAAAATTTCTATTTCCACACCTAAATCCAATCAATACCTCATCACTTCCTTTCCCCTATGGATTTTTTCCTTCAACTATCCCTCCTTTATATGAATATGGGAAGGGGGCAAAGTGCCCAAGGCAATGGCAATTTGCAAGGGAACAGTCCCCTTTCATAAGTACAGATACAGAGGAGGTGTAGGGGTGGTTTTGATGCGAGTGGCCAACCACCTGGAGAATTGGATTGATAAGGCATAGTGATAGGGGCATAAGCTTATGAGCCTCAAGAGAGACAGTTAAAGTGGGGAAATCCAAGGAGCTTCCAAGGTGAGGTTTTTCCAGGTTCCTGTTAGATAAATGGGCTTAAAACTCTTTTGGGGTAATGGAAAAACTCCTGACTTGAAATAAGGTCTTTACATGTCACAAAATGCTATAAAACTGGGTATTAATAGAATTGAGCTCCATATTCTCTTTCTTCCTTTCTCCTTTGTTACACTCCCTCTTCATAGAGAAGGCAAGTAATACAGAATAAATTCTAAATGTGTAAGCATACAAAATATACTCATATTGTGAAAGAAAATGTAGAAACCTCCACTTTGTTGTCTTCCAGTGATGGTAAGCTTTGTTCTTCCTCATCTGAAAGGATGGAAGAAATTACCTTTTCATCAAGAAAGTAACATTTTATAGTATTATTTTTTCCCCTTTTGGGGCATTTTTCCAGTCATTTACTTGCCTTTTAAGTCCCTTGTCAAGTGGAGGTTATACTCTAGGGACTTGTAAGTTCTCAGTTCTTCCAAGGTGACACAATCAAAAGAGAAGAATTTATTCCTCTCCTCACCTGTGCTCTGTTATGGGATTAACTACAAGTACTTTTCTGCCCAAAATCTGAGAGTAGGATTCCCTCTTCAGAGTCTCATTATTCCATGGAACAAAGATGGGATTTAAAGTTAACTGAAATGATATGGAGTTGTTGAAGTTAGGGGTGCTTGGGATTCAAAAACAGTGATACACTGGGTCCTGCTCAAATGAATTCAGCCCAAGTCTTCTTTTAACTAAAGAAGGTCAAAGTATGTTAAGATTTCTCAATATTGGGTAGATATTTAGGGAATCTAAACATTTGTATCGCAATGTAAGTGGGATAAATGAATTCTGAGCACTTTCATGGATCTGACTTAAAGGGGGACTGGGGAAGGAGTTCAGGGTGACCCCCTGTGGTCTGGAGGTTCCAGATATAGAAACTCAGAAGGAAAAGGCAAATCAAGAAATTATTCTTTTAGGAGTTCCATCTCACAGAGCAGTCTGGGGACAACATCATCTGAGGCAATTTTCTGGTCTGGATGCTCATTCAAGCCATCTTCAGCAGACCATCTGACTAGCTTCTTGCCTTTATCTTCTTATAGGAATCCAGATGTCCACTCTCCTACAAAATTGACATTAATACAATTTTAGATTACCATTCCTAAACTTTATACTCTTATCACTCTTGCAAAATCAAAATTGGACCTTTGGCCCATTGTCATATTTATGATTTGACAGAATTAATTAGTGAGACTAAATCAGAGAACAATGATTCAACATCACACTTATGCTTTTGTTTTCTTTCCTTTATCTAATTGTTCCCATAATATTCAAAAAAAATTGTCCTATTCCAGGGATTTTGTCTTTCACAAGACTATGACAGAGTACCCTTTTACCCAATTAATGGAAAACTGCAAGATTCCACTACTTGAATTGTGCTTACATCATAAACTATTTGCTTTAATTATAGTAACATGCCATGAAGATGAAAAGCAAGGACCTAATTAGATATCATCTCCACTTTATAGCCAGACTAAGAAATACTCACATGGGAAAACATTGCTTTTTAGAGGAACACAATGGGGAAACTGAGCCAAGAAGGATCCCATCCCAGGCTGAGGACAGGATTGTCCCCTGAGGAAAATGCCTTTAACATTCACATTGCTCTCTGAGTAGTAGAACACAATTAGTAATGGTCCCAGATGCTTTTAAATAAAATGGCAAATTTCACTAATCAAAAATTTCCCAGAACTTGTCTTAGATCTTAAATTTGTCCTAGAAAGCTATAGATTACTTATTACTAAAGCAAGTTCCTTCCTTAGGAACTCCATATATAGACTACAACTTTAGCAAAGCAAATTTACCCAAGTATGAGGTGCCACTTCTTGCTAGCCTCAGATGCTACAGCCACTTGGGTGGAACTTTCAGGCTTTTCAAACCTTAGAGGCCCAGGGTAGATTGCACCCCTCCTTTCCTTTGACAATAAGAAATAGTTAACATATTTTCTCTGAGCAGTTCTGAGTTCAGATTAGACCCTAAGAAGTTCTTCTGCAATAATGACTGGACTTTGTTGGTGAATCAGATGTAAGTCATGAGACTGTCTTAAATTAATCGCAGAACTTCCTAGAACCATAAAATTTCTGGTCTCCTTTGTCTTATCCCTTATCTTCTAACCCCCATAAAATCTTTATATAACAAATGAACTTGCAAATATAAATTTAGTAGGCCTTCCAAAAAATCATACAAAGGCTTTTACAAAACATTTCTTCAAACAAAAAGTATTTTCCTCTCTTAAAAAAAAGTTTACAACTTATCACGAATTCCTCTTGTGCCTAATTGACAAAAATTACAAGAAAAGATCTAAAGGCAAGACTTTGCATATTTATTAAATTTCCTTTCACAAATACACTTTTGTAAAATGCTTAATGTATAGCAAAAGGAATTTTAGCTAAAACTTCCTTCTTAACAGCAGAAATAAGCTTTGTAACATAATTAATATATCTTTAGATGGGACAGCTTGAAAATAGAATTCATAAATAAAAATATGTGAGTATGTGTACGGGTATATATATATTTTCAAGGATTGTCATTTTCTCAATAGGAATTCTACAATACAGAAACTCTTGTATACAATTCATAACAGTTCTTAACCAATTAATCATTAATTTAACAATACAATTCCTAATATAACAACATTTAGATAAATTACTTTTTCAACAATATACATCTTATATTTAAAACTTGAAGCAACTCATTACCTATTCAGGTGAATGCATTTCCTAATCACCTTGCACAGAAATTCATCTCTTTACCACTATATGGGCACACACTATAACCTGGCGATCATTTAATACACCTTTTCGATTATAGAAATCTATTATAAAAGAAAAATGATGGACAATGTCATATATCTTAGAAGGAAAGAAATTCCTTAACGTTGCTTTATTCCAGGAATGGGACAGTATCTCACAGTCGTTCATGTGGTCAATAGGTGCTGAAAGAAAGAGTTAGGAGCAATCAGGGGAGAATTCTCCTTTTTCAAAAAGGACATAGCAAAGTTATGAGAAATTAGAGTTAGGGACCTCATAGGTCAATGTCTTCAAAACTCTCCCCAAATATCTGCCTTTAGTAGTTCTTAGCCTGCAGTCTATGTGAATTGGTTTTATGATAAATCACATAACTTATTCCTATAATCAGAGCTTAAAATAATGGTAAATTGTAGTCCCCAAAAGTCTTAAATAGCAAACAAATATTGGCTTGGTATCCTTTCAGATAGAATTGTCTCAAATTTGATTGAGTTATTAATTATTAAATCAAGTTAACTATAAGACAAGATAGATCATAAGTTATTACTTTTTAACTATGCACTGGAATCCCATTGCAGTTTAAACAATGCAAAAAGATTAATTCTTAAGCCTCCTGGCTTTAATGTAGTAGTTTCATAAGCTTGTTTATTCTTCCCTAATTATACTCACTATAGAAGAATGAGATACTTCAGAAACTAAATCTTTTCAGCCAAGATTTCAAATGGAAAAATCCACCATTTCTAGCAAATATCAGCATTTTCACTGCATATTTACAACCAAATATAAGTTTCAGATTATCAAATTTCGGATGTGTGATGCACATCCTTTTAAAACCCTAATCTATATATGAGAAAACCAAAAATTTTAAAATTGTGGCAATTACATTAGATTCATGTTGCATCTAATATGTGCCCATCCTTGTGTGAAGCACCTTACAATCATGAATGCCAAATAAAAATATCTTTTTTTCTGCTCAATTCTGATAGATAGAACACTCTCAGAAGCTCCTCTTTATTCCTTCAGGACAGATTTTGACTTGAATCATATCAAATCGGGATTTATAATCACTAATGATAGATATTTTAACCCTTTATTCTCTTAAGTCAAGTACTCTTGCTACTTAAAAGACAATTTTATTCATAACTTCAGATAATCCCTTGAAGGAACATGTGGTGATAATTCTCAGCTATGAACAGCTTTTTTCCCTTTTTACTCTCATTCCTTAAAGAGCTGAAACTGCAAATAAGAACATATGTGTAGAACTTACATAAGATGGCATGCCATCTTGAGGAGGGAGTGAGGAGGGACAGGAGAAGGAGGGGGAGGAAATGGAAAAAAATCTAAGATATATGGAAGTGATTGTAGAACACTGAAAATAAATAAAATAATTAAACATAAAAGTTGAAACTGCATCTCCCTTCTCCCCTCCCCTCTCTGAGGTGCACCAGACAAAGAGCTGTCAAATCTTATTCCAGCTTTTGAATCAGATTGGAGAGTGGTGGAGATAACTTCCCCTGCGCACAATGTGAATAGCACATGAATACTCTTCTGTCCCACCCATATCTTTCTCCGTTGACATTTCAAGTAAATCAAATACTGAACAATCTCTTCCAGCCTTCCTCACTCCTTCAAAAAGGAAGAGAGAGAAAAAGAGAAGAGAGAGAGAGAGAGAGAGACTTTAGAATTTGAGTCAAACAATTCAGCTTGTCAAAAGAGACATATTTTTTCAGTTGAATACTCAACAAAGAGTGATCTGAGGGGAAAAGATTTTCCCTTCCTTTATCTTCCTTTTCACATTGAACAACTTAACCAGAGTTTAGAATTGTGTTCTTGATTGTGCCACCTTGGAGAACTGAGACAAAGGACTCAAAAGTGAAGTAACAGAATGGAAAATACCCCAAAAATGAGGAAAAATAACACTATGGAAGTTTACTTTCTTGGTGAAAAGGTATTTTCTTCCATCTTTTCAGATGATGAAAAAGAAAGCATACATCGAGGAAGGTAATCAAAGTCGAGGCTTGTACATCCAAAAGCTCCAAAAAATATGCAATGGTCTCAGGCCATGGAAGATCTCAAAAAAGATTTTGAAAATCAAGTAAGAGAGGTGGAGGAAAAATTGGGAAGAACAATGAGAGCAATGCAAGAAAATCATGAAAAGTGAGTCAACAGCTTGCTAAAGGAAACGCAAAAAAATGCTGAGGGAAATAATATCTTTAAAAATACATCAAACCAAATGACAAAAGGGGTACAAAAATCCAATGGGAAGAATGTCTTAAACAGAAGAATTAGCAAAATGGAAAAGGAGGATCAAATGCACACTGAAGAAAATAGTTCGTCAAAAATTAGAATGGAGCAGATGGAAGGTAATGACATTTTGGGAAACCAAGAAATTATAAAACAAAAGAAAAAAGAATGAAAACCTAGAAGACAATGTCCAATGTCTCACTGGAAAAAGAACTGATCTAGAAAATAGATCCAGGAGAGATAATTTAAAAAATATTCATCTTCCTGAAAACCATGATAAGAAAACAGCCTAGACATCATCTTTCAAGAAATTATCAAGAAAAACTGCTCTGATATTCTAGAACCAGAAGATAAAATAGAAATGGAAAGAATTAACCAATAACCTCTTGAGAGAGATTCAAAAGGAAAACTCCTAGAAATATTATAGTCAAATTCCAGAGTTCCCAGGTCAAGGAGAAAATAGTACAAGCAGCCAGAAAGAAACAATTCAAGCATTGTGGAAATACAATCAGGATTACACAGGATTTAAGAGCTTCTATGCTAAAGAATCAAAGAGCTTGGAATATGTTATTCTAGGGGTAAAAGGAGATAGAATTAAAATCAAGAATCACCTACCAGCAAAACTGAGTATAATACTTCAGGGGAAAAAATGGTCTTTCAATGAAATTGAGGGCTTCCAAGCATTCTTGTTAAAAAAAAAACAAAACAGAGCTGAATAGGAAATTTGGCTTTCAGGTAAAAAAATAGATACATGAAAATGTAAATGGGAAAGAGAAGCCTTAAGGAACTTATCAAAGCTTGTAACTCATGAGATCTTTTTCAGCATTAGGGAAGTTAGAGGGAATATATACATATATATATATAGATAGATAGATAGATAGATAGATAAATAGATAGATAGATGTGGATGCATAAATAGGTTTGTATATATTATATATATATAGGTATGTATATGTAGGTATGTATATGTGTGTATGTACATATTTATATATATGTATGTATGTGTGAGTGGGTGTGCATATATAAAAATATATATATATATATATATATATATATATATATATATATATATACATACATATATAGACAGAGGGTACAAGGTGAGCTGAATAGGAAGGGCTAATAACAAAAAAAAAAATAAAATTTGCTGTACTAGGAGTAAGAGAAAGGGAGAAGTAGAATGTCGCAAATCATCTCACATGCAAGAGGGAAGAAAGAATTTCCACAATGATGGGGAAGAGGGAGAAGATGAAATGAAATTGAGCCTTACTCTTATGGGATTTGTCTTAAGGTAGGAATAACACACATTCCATTCCATATGGAAATCTATTTTACCCTGCAGGAAGGCAAGGTAGAAGGAGATAGGAGAGGGAAAATAATAGCAGGGAAAACAAATTGGAGAAAGAGATAACTAGAAGCAAACATTATTGTGGGAGGACAGGTCAGAGGGGAGAATGGCAAATGAATGGCAAAGTAGGACAGAGGGAAATGTGGCTAGTCTTTTACAATATAAATATTATAGAAGTGCCTTGACATGTATGACCTATATTGAATTGCTTGTTTTCTCAATGAAGGTGGAGAGGGATGGAGGGATGGAATATGGAACTAAAATGCTAAAAATGTTTTAGCAATGCCTATCAATTGAGGAATGACTGAATAAATTGTGGTATATGAATGTAATAGAATACTATTTTGCAATGAGAAGTGATGAACAGGAAGATTTCAGAGAGGCCTGGAAAGACTTATATGATCTGATGCTGAGTGAAAGGATCAGAACCAGGAGAACTTTGTGCACAGCAATGACCACAGTGTGTGAGTTTTTTCTGGTAGACTTGGAACTTCATTGCAATGCAAGGACTCAAAAAGTTGCCATTGGTCTTTTAAGGTAAAATGCCTTCTATATCCAGAGAAAGAACTATGGAATTTAATCGTGAATTGCAGCAGATCATTTTCTTTTGTATTACGTTTTGGTTTGTTTTATGATTTCTCCCATTCATTTTAATTCTTCTATGCAACATGACTAAGGTGAGAGTGTATTTAGTCAGAACATATGTGTAGAACTTATAAAGAATTGTATGCCATCTCAGCAAGGAACAAGGGAAGTAGAGGGGAAGGAGGTACAGGGAGGGAAAAACATCTAGGTTATATGGAAGTGATTGTGGAGCACTGAAAATAAATAAAATAATAAAAAATAAAATAAAATTTAAAAATTGCTTTAGCAATGCAACTGGAAATTAAGCTATGTATGCAATGAAATATAGAAATCTATTTTGCCCTACAGGAAAATAGAGGGGAAGGGGGATGGAAGAAACCTGGGCAATAGAAGGATGGACAGACTGGAGGAAGGGGTGGATGGTGTGCATGCTGTCCTGGGGTGGAGGGATGGTGAGAGATGGGGAGAAAATTTTCAATTCCAATTCCTGTAGAAGTGAATGTTAAGAACTGAAAAATAAATAACATATATTTCAAATTTTTTTTTCAAAAATAGTAGAGTTCCCAGGAGTTGAACACTTTGCTCAAAGCTCTACCCCTCTTGAGAAAGAGGGGGTGCTTTCTACATTCATTATGAATGGATAGCTTCCCAGTAAGGCTACAGCAAGATTACAATTTGTTCAGACCACTGGAAGCTTCTTATACTGTTCTGAATTATGGACTTTCGTGACACCATCCATTGAAACATGGCTTCATGTTCTCTTCTCTGGTAGGTTTTCCCTGAAACAGCTCATCAAGCCTGTGCACAATTTTGTGACATCTAACCTGATCATGATAGGTCACAAACCTCATCACCCAAAACTGTGAAAACAGAACTTCCTTATTTCCCAAAAGAGGAATTCTAAAATATTGCTATAGCATAAAGAAAGCCTTAGGGGATTTTCAAGTAAATCATTAAGTGTTTAATATTGGCTTTGGTTTCTTGCTGGGCATGGAAGATGAGGAATGGAAAATATCTTGTGGATTTAAAAAGCAGTTTGCTTTTACAATTCATTGTCTTCTGCATTTTTCTTTATGTTTTCTATGAATATCTTATCACTCCAAACCTGCTAAAATGTCCAAAAAGGAAGGAATGTAGTCTTATGGGTCATTGCATTCTCCTTTACACCTACTGAAATGTCTTTCTCCTACCTAGTAAGCAGGCAAAGAATGTGTGTTGAATTCAATTCAATTGAAATTATATTTAAATGTGTTTTACAGTATTCTTAGTAGCAAGTTGCATGAATTTAAATCATAATCACTGATGTGGTTGGGAACAAATATTACACAAATTAGTCACTGTTGCTTTAATTGAGGCTTTGTTTTGTGTTAGTGCAGATCAAAGTAAGGAGCATCATAAATTGTTGCTATGCCATTTCTTTTTTTTTTTAATTTAATTCCTTGATAACTAGATGTTGACTGCCTGTTGCCTCTAGGATAACCTATTACTTGTTCATCCTGGCATTTAAAGGTCCATATATTCTCACTCTGGTGTAAATTTTGATCTCATTTCACGTTATTTCCCATGAATTCTGTCATGCAATAAACCTGTTCCCTGAACTTGTTAATTCATATCTAACCTCCCTATATTTGTGGACACCTGGAATTGACCTCTCCACTTTTGCCCCTAAGAATATTTGCTTTCCTTGAATACAGCCCATACGCCACCTTCTACATGAAGTCACCTGCCTTATTCATACACATCTATTGTTCAAAAGAGTATAGATTTAAATTCAAAGTAAACTTTGAGATATGAACAACAACCCTTTCATTTTATGCAGGATGTAAGTGTGTGTCTTTTTCTCCTTCAATTACCTTATTTTCTGTTGTTTGTATCCTCTCCCTTCTCCCACCACACTGTTCTATAGATAATAAGCCCCCTAAGGGTGAGGAGATTATTTCACTTGTGTCTTTTGTCAGCCTAACTTTGAATGAAAACAGTTAAAAAAACAAAAATGTAGATTGTGAACTGGGGAACATGAGTTGCAACTTTGAGTGATACACAGCAAGTGCTGAGGTACCCAAGGAAGGGTGCTGGGAACAGGGTTCATATATGGCACTAAGGTAGAGAGAAGGACTAGGCTACAGATGGGAGGAGTTAGGTGTTCCACAGTTTCACAAAGTAAGTTGGCTTACATAACAAGCAAAAGTCCTTAAAAAAGCTGTGGCATCTCTGGAAGGAAGAGTTTGGGAGATCTACAAAATAATCAAAGACTGAGAGGTACAATGTCTGGCAAGTCCTAGGCAATTCATTGGCCTGGGAATGGAGACAAGGGCAGCTTCATTCAGTTATTAGTCAACTGTACTTATTACTTTGCATCCCCAGTATATCACACAATGGGCCAGTTACTTAATAAATGTAGGGGATTTATGAATAAAATGTTACTGATTTGAAGTAGAAAACCACTAATAGAAGAGAGGATAAGACATGTTTATACAATATTAAAGGCCTTAAATGATTAGCAGATGAATATGGGGAACTACCATTTTCAAGTCTGACAGGTGTCAGTGACACTGTCTTCCCAACCTATGATGCACATATATTGAACACAGAAGGTAAACTTATCAGAAACACATTTGAGAAGTAGCATTGTACTGGTCATCTTGGACATTTCTCTCAATTTAGAGTTTACAATATTTGGTAACATTTCAAATACTCTATGGAGTGTTGTGGATGAGGATTTATTAGAAAAAAAATCTAAAGTTAGCCTATTCAGTGTAGCAGGTGCTTAATTCTAAACTTCTTAATGATCAATCTGGAAAACTTCCAGATGTGTATATTTTCTCTCCTAAATGACACCTTGGAGGATATGATAGACAAGTTAGTCTGTAAGAAACATATTCAGTCCTAGGGATTGGACCACAGAATCATTAAGAAGTCGTTTGTTCTTATTGAAATGCTTTCTCCTCCTTTAAATTTCCGTTGCTGTTGTTATTGACTTTAATGGCACTATTTGAAGCAACCCCTAGACAAGAAAGATCCAGTTCAGACATTATCAGATTCCTTGTTGTGTGATTCTGGCATTGGTATCAAAACAAATAAACAAACAAGCAAACAAAGTAGTAGTAGATTCCACAAAAAAAGAGCTAATACATGCACTCATCTTGTTCTAAATTAGGAAAGCTAGATACATAGCTCAAATTTACTAGATATTCAGTCAACTTTATTTTTGACTTCATAGAACTTCTTACAATATTTTAACTCATTCCATTTTCTGTTTTTTCGATACAAAAATAAGATCATGATTTAAATACAAGATATATTGACACCATGCTTATTATTATAGACAACCACTTTCTACTGGATAGTCTTGGTTCCACCCTTGCCATTGAACTCTCCTGAATCTCTTGCGATTGTTTTTTTTTTTTTTGCTTTATTTTGTTTTTTAAATATAAATTTATTTATTTAAATTTTTGCATTCATTTTCACAAAATTTTGGGTTCCAAAGTTTTTCCCCATTGGCCCGCTCTCCCCACCCCAGTACATTGAGCATTTCAATTTCCCCTATCACCAATCTGCCCTCTCTTCTATCATCCCTCTCTTCTCTTGTCCTGTAGGGCCAGGTAACTTTCTATTCCCCATTACCTGTATTCCTTATTTCCCAGTAGTAAGACCAATACTCTACAGTTGTTCGTAAAACTTTGAGTTCCAAATTCTCCCCATCCCCCCCTACCCACCCATTCCCTTTGGGAAGGCAGGCAATTCAATACAGGCCATAACTGTGTAGTTTTGCAAATGACTTCCATAATAGTCGTGTTGTGTAAGATTGACTATATTTCCCTCCATCTTATCCTGCTCCCCACTGCTTCTATTCTCTCTTTTGATCCTGTCCCTCCCCAAGAGTATTGACTTTAAATTGCTTCCTCCTCCTATTGCCCTCCCTTCCATCATCCCCCCACCCTGCTTATCTCCTTTTTCCCCACTTTCCTGTATTGTAAGATAGGTTTTCATACCAAAATGAGTGTGCATTTTATTCCTTCCTTTAGTTGAATGTGATGAGAGTAAACTTCATGTTTTTTTTCCTCAGCTCTCCTCTTTTTCCCTCCACTAAAAAGTCTCCTGCTTGCCTCTTCCATGAGAGATAATTTACCCCATTCCATTTCACCCTCTCACCTCCCACTACATTTCTCTCTCACCATTTACCTTGATTTCTTTTAAGATATGATCCTATCCTATTCACTTCACTCTGTGCTCTCTGTCTCTATGTGTGTGCATGTGTGTATGTGTGTGTGCACACACATGTACATATGGGAGTGTGTAGGTGTGTGTGTAATTCCACCAACTACCAGATACTGAAAAGTTTCAAGAGTTACAAATATTGTCTTTCCATGTAGGAATGTAAACAGTTACACTTTGGTAAGTCCCTTATGACTTCTCTTTGCTCTTTACTTTTTCATGCTTCTTCTCATTCTTGTGTTTGAAAGTCAAATTTTCTTTTCAGCTTTGGTCTTTTCATCAAGAATGCTTGAAAGTCCTCAACTTCATTGAAAGACCATATTTTTCCCTAAAGTATTATACTCAGTTTTGCTGGATAGGTGATTCTTGGTTTTAGTCCTAGTTTCTTTGACTTCTGGAATATCCTATTCCACACCCTTTGATCCCTTAATATAGAAGCTGCTAGAGATTGTGTTATCCTGATTGTATTTCCACAATACTGGAATTGTTTCTTTCTAGCTGCTTGCAATATTTTCTCCTTGACCTGGGAACTCTGAAATTTGGCCACAATGTTCCTAGGAGTCTTTTTTTTTTGGATCTCTTTCAGGCAGTGATTTGTGGATTCCTTAAATATTTATTTTGCCCTCTGCTTCTAGAATATCAGGGCAGTTTTTAATGATAATTTCATGAACAATGGTGTCTAGGCTGTTTTTTTGAACATGGCTTTTAGGTAGTGCCACAATTTTTAAATTGTCTCTCCTGGATCTATTTTCCAGTTTAATTGTTTTTCCAATGAGACATTTCACATTTTCTTCCATTTTGTCATTCTTTTGGTTTTGTTTTGTGATTTCTTGGTTTCTCAGAAAGTTTTAGCCTCCATCTGTTTCATTCTAATTTTGAGGGAACATTTTTCTTAAGTGAGCTTTTGAACCTCTTTTTCCATTTGGCTAATTCTGCTTTTGAATGCATTCTTTTCCTCATTGGCTTTTTTAACCTCTTTTGCCAATTGAGTTGCCCTATTTTTCAAGGTTTATTTTCTTCAGCATTTTTTGTGGGCTCCTTTATCAAGGTATTGACCCGTTTTGCATGCTTTTCTTGCAGCTCTCATTTCTCTTCCCAGTTTTTCCTCCACCTGTCTAACTTGATTTTCAAAATCCTTTTTGAGCTCTTCCATGGCCTGAGCCCATTGGATATCTATTTCAGATATTTGGGATACAGAATCCTTGACTCCTATGTCTTTCCCTGATGGTAAGCATTGTTCTTCCTCATCAGAAAGAAAGGGGGGAAACATCTGGTCCCCAAGAAAGTACCCTTCTATGGTCTTATTTTTTTCCCTTTTCTGGGCATTTTCCCAGCCAGTTACTTGACTTCTGAGATTTCTCTCCACCCCTGGCTAGATCTGCCCAGCTAGTGCTTGTGGTCTGAAATTCAAATGCTGCTTCCCAGCCTCAGGGCTTTCAAGGGCAGATGGGGCTGCTATTCAGTGGGATTAAATTTAGGTTCTCAGGCGGGGGCATGGCCGCCTCCTAGGCTCAGTTCCCTCAGGGGGTTTAGGTGGAGACCTTCAGTAATGGATCTGTGGTCCTGCCTGCTCCAGGAGCCCCTGACTGCTGCTGCCTCTGCCACTGCCTCCTGAGGGGACCTGAGTTGTGGAGATACCCTGCTCCCCTCTCAGCCAGCACAGAAGTCTCTCTCACTGACCTGTAGTGCCTGTGGGTGGAGGGACCTTTGTGACTGCTGGAGATTCCGTCCCTGAAGCCTGCTTAGCTCTGCTCCTATTGGGGCCACACGGCCAGGGAAGGGCTGAGCTCCACTCCCATCAGGTGTGCGACGGAACTTTGGGATCGGTTTTTCGGGGCTCTCTGGAACAGAAATCACCTTCCCTCCATTCTGCTCACCTTCTACTACTCCAGAATTTGTTGGGAGTTTTTTTTACAAGAAATCCATGGGCTGTGGGTTCGGAGCTAGCATATGTAAATCTTTCTACTCCACCATCTTGGCTCCTCCCTCTTACTTGATTTTCAAAATCCTTTTTGAGCTCTTTCATGGCCTGAGACGATTTAATACTTATTTTGGCTGTTTGGGATACAGAAGCCTTGACTTTTATGTCTTTCCCTGATGGTAAGTATTGTTCTTCCTCATCTGAAAGGATTGGAGAAGATATCTGTTCACCAAGAAAATAACCTTCGATAGTCTTATTTTTCTCCTTTTTTGGGCATTTTCCCCACCAGTTACTTTACTTTTGGGTTCTTTGTCATGAGTAGGGTATACTCTGGGAATCTGTGAGATGTTAGTTTCTCCAAAGTGGCACAATCAAGTTTGTACACTGGTCTGTGAGCTGGAAGAGATTTTTGTTCCCAGAATCTTAATAGTTTCTTCTCCACAGCCACTTGGCCTCCAGTTTTGCCAAACCAGCACAGGGGGCTGAGATTCCAATAAGCTGCATTGACAAGGCCAGCCATTCAGTGTGAGACAAAGATCAGCTCCTCAGATCCCTCAGGAATTAGGTGGGGGCAGGGCCTCTACACAGGGCTGAGGTAAGAATCAGTTCCTCAGTGCCCCCTGGGTTTTTTGAGATCCAACAATATATGCAGGATCCTGTAGGGGCTGCTGTGGGAACTGCTTCTGCCTGCCCAATGTGCCCTCTGCGGTTGCTGCCTAAGGCCAAAGCTATGGGAAGGCCCTTCTCCCTTCCTGACCAGATGAAAAAACCCTATCACTGACCTTTGGCGCCTGTTGATTGAGGGATCTGAGAACTACTGCCACTGCAACTGGAGATTCTGCCTCCAAGACATCCTCCTCCCTGCATGCAACCAAGGCTGGGCTTGGCCTGGTGAAATATCTGTTCCCCATGGGCCTTTCAGGTTACCCTGGGCTAGAAATCACCTCCACTCTGTTGTTCTCCACTTTTGCTGTTCCAGAAGTTGTTGAGAGTCCCTCTCTACAGGTATTTTATGGGCTGTGTGGAGAGAGCCAGCATATATGTGTCTTTCTACTCCTCCATCTTGGCTCTGCCCCAAATATTTTTTTTTTTATTCTTAAAGATAGGTGATAAAGAAAAATAAATTCCTCTGATGGGGGCATGAAGGATTAGGACTATGGATGCTGAGTGTTGCATAGGCCAGAAGATACAGACACTATGTTTCTTTTTTCTTGCCTAATGTTCATATTAAAAAGGAGGATTCTACACAGAAGAGGAGGAATGTACTGGGAAATGATTATTTTACAAAGTTATTTCTTTTTCTGTTGTTTTCCTTTTTTAAGAGACAGTTGGGTAAGTATAAAGATTTTGGGAATTATGTCAGTTAATCAGTGGTTGGGAGCATCCGTCCTGATGAAATTGTGAATTCATAAATTACTGCAATATTGTGGTAATATAAAGTTATATTTTTCTTATGTAAGATCATATAGAAAATTAATTGAAGCCACAGATTCTGAACCCAGAAGTCTAGAATCTTAGATTACCCATTCCAAGGACTATTCAGTTTAAGTTTTTATTGTGTCATCTTAAAAAATATGATTGAATACATCTGCCCTTTAATCTTATTCTAATAATATCATTCTGTCTCCAAACAATCTGTAATCTGTATGTTGTATTTTCCTAGCTCTCCCCACTGCCCAAATTGTAAACTGTAATACTAGTTGTCACATCATCATATTATTTCTAAAATCACTTTGCCATAATCCCTAAATTTTTTCTACTCTTCCATTGAATTCCTGACTTCTTCTTTCTTAATACCAAACTTTAAGTTTTTTTCCCCTATTTCCTTGTGAAAAATCTAATTTTGCAGCTGCTTATAATTCTTTTGCAGGTGCCACTGATAGATAATTATTCCCTATGGGTTGGTACTATAATTCCGCCAGGCTCATTTATCACATACAATTACAGCTATTCTACTTTAAAATGTTTTTTGTTGTGTTTTGTTTCTGGTCGGCTCAGAAGCAACACCATTATATCAATTTCCAACTAACATCTGTGGATAAAAAGCATTAGAACACAAATGGAATTTCTTCAGGGGGCTGCTCTGCATTATGTTTTTTTCCCTGCTGCTTAGATAGAATTGCACTCATTCTATTCTCTTGAAATTTAGGGGAAAAGAAACAAAGCTTATTTTGAATACCTCAATAAAGCTCTCAAGACAATATGTTTTGTTATCAAGGGCTTGAGATTATCAGGAGAGGAGAAGAAATGTACAGTTTCCTATGCAGAGGTTTCATCATAGGAAATGGCCATAGTCTATATTTTTGAAAACAAAAGTAAAACAATTTCACACACTTCCAGATACTCATATATACAGCATGTATATATTGAAGAGTGGTCACAAATAATAAATTAGTATGGATTTTGTAGCTGAGGTAAATATTTTTTGCTGAATAAGTCCCCAGACATACAATTATCTCTGTAGAGGGAATGATCTTTGACTCATTCAATAAATATTTATTAAGTACATATAGTGTGTAGTGGATTGTGCTAAGGGAAGCATACTGTTTAGATAAGACATGCTTCCTGTTTCCACAGAGCTTTCAGTATAACAGAGGAGAAGGCACCAAACAAATGACTATGATAGGTGAGATGGTTATGAAACAAAATTCTGAGTGAACCTACATGATGCCTGAGTGGCAAGGCCATTACCAACCTATGGATTCAGGACACATATCATAGAAGTATAGGTTCGTTGATGACTAGGAAGAGATTAATTTTTAGAAGGATGAGTGATACAGCCTAACTGCCCTGTGCTCATCTCAAAGCTGGAAAACAAAATGAGCTTGAGTAAATGAAAACAAACAAAAAAATAACAACAGACCAATGGAGAGAAATTTTCCAAAATATAGGATGTGCCATGGAAAGATTGAATAAATGAGCAAACTAAAAAAAGACATTTTGCACTCACTTCTAACCACCATTTTAGCAACCCACACACACTCATACACAGGCATGCATGCACACACACACACACACACAAGAAAACTAAGAAAAATTTTCCAGAGGAAAGTGTAACAATACACCAAAAATGATTAGACGTGACCGTAACAGTCAATGGACATCTACAATAACCTTCATAGTGACTTAGAAAATTAAACAAATGAAAGGGCCAA
Organism: Potorous gilbertii; assembly: GCA_028658325.1. Taxonomy (NCBI): domain Eukaryota; kingdom Metazoa; phylum Chordata; class Mammalia; order Diprotodontia; family Potoroidae; genus Potorous; species Potorous gilbertii. Next base: position 68,257,556 of record CM053774.1, on the reverse strand, counting down.
TGAAAAAACTAAGGAGAATCACATTTTTAAAAGAAAACAAAAAGCCATGATAAGCATTAACAAGTTAGAATTACATAACTAATTTTCAATAAAGCAATAGACTTAGTGAGGAAGAAAGCAGAGGTGGGTGAAATAGTTTGAAAGCTATGACATGAAATAGAGATTAGTTTTCCTCTCTTTAGTTCACAAGAGCAAGATGAGAAATGGTAAGTGGAAGGTGCAGAGACAAATTGAAGCTCAATGTCAAGAAAGAGAAACAAAACATACTAACAAACAAGAAGACCTCCCCCAAACTTCAAAAGCCTGTTTTGAGAGATGTGGTGATATCTCCCTCATTGATAGACTTCAAGGACAACCTAGATAACCATTTGTGTTATGTTTTATAGCAAGCATCATCTCAAGTTCTGAATGGCACTTCATAGATAATGTCTCTTTCAACTAAAATTCTGTGAGAAAAAAGATGTAATATAAAAGTTGTGCTATGAGGAATGCATTTATCATTTATGGTATTTCTATCAGGACAAAAATTAAAACATAGCAAATGAGGAGGAATACATGAGATCTCTCCAAAAGAATGCAGTAGAATTTGGATTCAAAGATAAGTGAGACAATTTCAGAAATATAATTGATCACCTGTTCCACCCCCCGCCCAAAGAACAAAAGCCTTAATATAAAACAAAATTTAAATACTACATTCCAGAAAATTATACAAGAATTTATCTGACAATTTTAGAGATCCAATGAAGAAAATGCAAGAAAAGGATGGATTTGAAGTGGATATGAACCCCTAAGTAACATATCCTATAAAGGTAAGCATGGGTATCCTGAGAAAATGTGGTTCTACAATAGAATTGCAAAGTTTATATCATTCTTCTTAAATAATTCTGCATTCTTCAAGAAGGAAGCAATACTTGGTCAAGGTTTCTGAAAAGCAAACTCACCAAGCAATTAGACAAGTAAAACCTTAATAAACATGAAAGTATCATAACTTAGTATTTATACTTATGAGGAGAAATAAGATAATTGTGACCAAAGAAAAAAATCCACCTAATTTTTAGTTCATTGAGAAAACATATTTTAGAAATTTGGAGAGTTTAAATTGGAAATTCACAGAGAGGGCAGGAGAAAAATTATATATACACATGTAAGTTAACATAATCATACTCATTAGAACTGTGCAAAGAAAGTTGAAAAAGTCTATCTATACAAATATACTCCTAGAGAAAGACTCATGTATGCTAACTCCAAACCCACAGCCCATGGATCTGCTGTAAAAAGAACTCCCAACAAATTCTGGAGAAGGGGAAATCTCGCAGAAACAGAGTGAAGGAGATTTCCATTCCAGAGAGCCCTGAAAAACCTATCCCAAAGGTCCGTTGTGCACTGAACGGAAGCAGAGACCAGCCCTTCCCTGGCCACGTGGCACTGAGAGGAGTGAGCATATCCAAGCAGGATTCAGGGATGGTATCTCTGGTGGCCGCAAAGGTCCCTTCACCCCTAGACACACAGGTCAGTGAGAAAGATATATCTGGACAGGCTGAGAGTGGAGCAGGGTGTCTCCATGACTCAGGCACTCGGGGAGGGAGCAGCAGAGGCAGTGGGAGGCCAGAGGCTCCCAGAGCAGGCAGGAGCTTGGCAGGAGCTCCATTACGGAAGGTCTCTGCATAAACCCCCTGAGGGAACTGATCCTGGGAGGAGGCCCTGCCCCCACTTGAGAACCTGATTTAATCTGACCCTGAATAACACCAGCCAGCCACCCAAAGCCCTGAGGCTAGGGATCAGCATTTGACTCTCAGACCCCAAGCACTAGCTGGGCGGATCTAGAGGCAAGGTGGGGTGGAGAGGAATCTCAGAAGTCAAGTAACTGGCTGGGAAAATGCCCAAAAAAGGGAAAAAAAAATAAAACCAAAGAAGGTTACTTTCTCGGTGATCAGATGTTTCCTCCTTTCCTTTCTGATGAGGAAGAACAATACTTACCATCAGGGAAAGACATAGGAGTCAAGGACTCTGTATCCCAAACATTTGAAATAGATATCCAATGGTTTCAGGTCATGGAAGAGCTCAAAAAGGATTTTGAAAAACAAGTGAGAGAGGTGGAGGAAAAACTGGGAAGAGAAATGAGAGAGATGCAAGAAAAGCATGAAAAATGGGGTCAATACCTTGATAAAGAAGACCCCCAAAAATGCTGAAGAAAATAACACCTTGAAAAATAGGCTAACTCAATTGGCAAAAGAGGTTCAAAAAGCCAATGAGGAGAAGAATGCTTTCAAAAGCAGAATTAACCAAATGGAAAAAGAGGTGCAAAAGCTCACTGAAGAAAATAGTTCTCTCAAAATATCTTAAAAGAAACCAAGGTAAGTGGTGAGAGAGAAAGTGGTGGGAGGAGAGAGGGTGAAATGGAATGGATCAAATTATCTTTCATAGAAGAGGCAAGCAGGAGACTTTTTAGTGGAGGGAAAAAGAGGAGAGCTGAGAAAAAAACATGAAGTTTACTCTCATCACATTCAACTAAAGGAAGGAATAAAATGCACACTCATTTTGGTATGAAAACCTATCTTACAATACGGGAAAGTGGGGGAAAAGGAGATAAGCAGGGTGGGGAGGATGATGGAAGGGAGGGCAATGGGAGGAGGGAGCAATCTGAAGTCAACACTTGGGGAAGGACAAGGTCAAAAGAGAGAATGGAAGAAATGGGGGGCAGGATAGGATGGAGGGAAATATAGTTACTCTTACACAATATGACTATTATGGAAGTTATTTGCAAAACTACACAGATATGGCCTTATTGAATTGCTTGCCTTCTGAAAGGGGATGGGTGGGGAGGGAAGAATGGGGAGAAGTAGGTACTCAAAATTTTAGGAACAACTGTCAAGTATTGTTCTTGCTACTAGGAAATAAGAAATACAGGCAATGGGGAATAGATAGTTATCTGGCCCCACAGGACAAGATTGTCTTGGGGACAAGAGAAGGGAAGGATGATAGAAGAGAAGGCAGATTGGTGATAAGGGAAATAAGAATGCTCAGTGTACTGGGGTGGGGGAGGGGAAAAAAGGGGAGAACCCAAAATTTTGTGAAAATGAATGTAAAAAGTTGAATAAATAAATTTATATTAAATAAATTTTAAAAAACCAAATATACTCCTATACTCTAGGGACTTAGATGGAAGTTGAGATAAAGACGATTCTAGAGTGAGTGTTGAAGGAATATGGGTGTGAGGACAATTACTAGGAATGTTTGAAAAGATCATATTGTGTCATATGTATTTGTACCCACATTTACACATGTGTATGTGGTTGTTTGTACTTCATGTCAAAAGCAATCAATGACATTATGGAGTGATGTCTTGATTTGGGCCTGAATTGGATCTAAATGAGGTGGAGTTGCACACCCATCAGCCTCACTCTCTCCTCCAGAGTCATTAAAGTCCAATGGCAAGACAAAACTCTGAATGATTCATAATGGCCCAGGATGCAGTGCATGGTATTGGTTTCTTTAATGTTTAGTCGAACTCTCAGAGCTCCATAGAACCTACTTCATAAGTCTTTTGAACAAGTTGTCAAATTGTTCTCATCTACTAATTCTGCCAGAGGAGGTCTTCATATGCTTAGGATAGACATCTTCCTAACTCATCGAAGGGTTTGAAGTCGTTCTTTTACCCTCCCTTGTTAAGCCTATCTACAGAGATAGTTTTACTACGGTGTGATCACTGAACATGCTATAGCTTCTTGGAGCCTCAGGTGAGAGTTGGATGACCAGTTGGTCACCAAAGATAGATAAGTAGCCCTGAAAAGGGCTCAGCAACCCCTCATACCAGGGGAACTTGTCCTGCCTTAAAAGTCCATACACACACACACCCCATACACACATCAATAATAACTGCATATCTATATTACATTATATATAATATATATATGTATGTGTGTGTACTAACAAGACACATATATACCTATTTACAGTGCATACCTACATATAAAAATTTAATTTCTCACATCTGAACTATGTTTTCCTCAATGACCTTTAAAAAGATAATATTCAAATCTATATTTGTCTATATACATAAATATCTATAGATTAGTTAGACACAATGTCAATTTTTTTAAAATAAGATTTATATGAAGACGTGAAGTAGTGAAATATCAACATAACAATTATAACCTTAAGTGTCAATGACCTAAGTTCATCTGTAAAAGGAAAGAAAGATGAAGAGTAGATTTAAAAGCAGAATCTGATGATTTGCTTTCTGTTAGAAACCCATATAAAATATATGAAAATATGAAGAATTAAATTGAGATTTTATAATGAAAGTTATCTTATGTCATATGGTATCTTTTATCTTAGGTGAATAAAATGTATATTAACTTATATCAATCCAAGAAAGTAGGCCTTGTAATCATAGCTTCAAATAGATTGAATAGTATTATAATTGGTTTTAATAATTATATTATAGTCCATTATAATTATAGTCGATTAATATATATTTATTATAAAAATAAAAAAAATCAAGAGATGCAAATGGAAAAATCTATATTATGCTTAAAGTCACCAGAAATAATGAAATAATATTACAATGTGCCAAAGATAAGTCATTTTGTCTGTGAAAGAAACTTCCAGGCTAAGAATTCCTTCTACCTACACTGATCATGACCAATCTATAACTGACACGAATTCTAACACTCAATGCCTGGTATCTTCATATATCTATAATTAAATAGAAAAGATTATAAAAATTAAATACATTTACATATAATAAATTGTATATCAATTAAGTCACTCAAAGAAAAACAGAAATATGTAAAATTTAGTAAGTCAATGGTTTGGAGACCATTTTAATGTTCCTTCTAAACCTCACAAATTAAATAGAAAATTAAATAAAAAGAAAATGAAGACTTGTTGAATATATTAAATGTATGTATATACTTATAGCAATATCTATATAGATATCTAAAAAGAAAGAAAGAAAAAGAAAAAAGAAAGGGAGATCAAAACAGACAGATACCCTCCTACATCAGGATATGGAAATCTCTTCATTAAAACTGATTAAAAAACTATGATTTAGTTCATAAATTCTAGAAAGTTGCCTGCTTTATATAGAGGTGAGTACCCTGCCAAGATTAACACACTTAAGAAATACTAAATGCAATATTGGGGCAGGTAGGTGGTGCAGTGGATAGAGCACCAGTGCAGGAGTCAGGAGGACCTGAGTTCAAATCTCACCTCAGACACTTGACACTCACTAGTTGTGTGATCTTGGGCAAGTCACTTAACCCTAATTGCCTCATCCTGGGTTATCTGGAGTCATCTTGATGAATAACTGATCACTGGATTCAGATAGCTCTGGAGGAGAAATGAGGCTGGTGACTTGCATAGCCCTCCATCACTCAAAACAAAGTCAAGTGCAAGCCATGTCATTATTTCTCTGATGGCATGGTCTTCGGCAGTGAAGAACCAACAGACACACAAATGCAATATTAGGAAGCAGGCATCCCTGAATCCACACCAAGATTCTGTTACATTGTACCATGATATCTGAGTAATAATCATATGTATTTACAGAATATTGAAGTGGAATCACAGAAACCATACTTACTTTCATTATCAAATGATACAATATTGCTTATGTGACATTGTATCAGGTGAGAGGTAAGATGGACATTCCAATGGAAATTTTGAGCTAGGAAGGAGGCAAATATTCACATATATACCTATATATGTACATATATATAGGTATATATGTACATATATACATACAATATCCTTTCAATAAACATAAGCAAACTTTCATATGTGAGTGTATGTGTAAATCTATACATACACATCCATGGACATGCACATATATATTTCCATATCTATATAAATATATATGCATGTATGTTTATGTGTGTATAATTCTATCTCTACATTCAACAGGGATATAAAGATGCAGGCCTCCCCATTGATTGACAGGCCAATAACAACAGGCTGTGGGGTAATAAAAAGCTTATCAAATACATAGAACTACCTTCCCTCTTAACACTGTTTTGTGAAAGATGTTTCCTAAAATATGCTTTAGTATATTTACCTTTTTGTGTTTGTGTGGCCTCCATAGGTAATAGATTTTAATTAAAGCATCAGTACTGTACATCCCACTCCACTTTCTTGGGATTTAAGAGAGAATATTGCATAAAAGCCTAAAGAACACAAAAACAAATATTTTAAAACCTAATATTTTTTTATAGACAGACAATAAAATTCTTATTAATAATGCTAACAGGAACAAAAAGACACAACTGTGAAATGTAACAAGTTTATTCAAAATATTAAGTTGGTTAAATTGGAAATATGAACAATTTTTAAAACCCCAAATATGATAACTTCTACTCAACATCTCAAAATTCATGAATTTCCTGTAAAGACCCCTTTACAGAAAAAAAAAAAATTCTTGAAACACATTGCCAAAGGAGAAGGGAAAAAATGTAACATCACTATGTGAATAATCTAATAACTATCTCAAAATATTTTTTAATTTTTTTTATTTTTTTAAATATAAATTTATTTAATTTTTTACATTCACTTTCACAAAATTTTAGGTTCCAAATTTTCTCCCCATTTGTCCCCTCCCCCCATCCCAACACACCCAGCATTCTAATTGACTCTATCATCAATCTGCCCTCTCTTCTATCATTCCTCTCTTCTCTTGTCCCCATCTTCTCTTTTGTCCTGTAGGGGCAGATAACTTTCTTTTCCTCATTACCTGTATTTCTCATTTCCTAGTAGCAAGAACAATACTCAACAGTTGTTCCTAAAACTTTGAGTTCCAAATTCTCCCCATACCTCCCTCTCCACCCATTCCCTTTGGGAAGGCAGGCATTTCAGTATAGGCCATATCTGTGGGGTTTTGCAAATGACTTCCATTAATAGTTGTGTTCCGTAAGACATTGTTTCTATTCTTTCTTTTGATCCTGTCCCTCCCCAAGTATTCACTTCAAATTGCTCCCTCCTCCCATTGTTCTCCCTTCCATCATCACCCCCACTCTGCTTATCTCCTCCTCCCCCACTTTCCTGTATTGTAAGATAGGTTTTCATACCAAAATGAGTGTGCATTTTACTCCTTCCTTTAGTCAAATGTGATGGGAGTAAACTTCGTTTTTTTCTCAGCTCTCCTCTTTTTCCCTCCACTAAAAAGTTTCCTGCTTGCCTCTTCTATGAGAGATAATTTACCCCATTCCATTTCACCCCCTCACCTCCCACTACATTTCTCTCTCACCGTTTACCTTGATTTCTTTTAAGATATGATCCCATCCTATTCAATTCACTCTGTGCTCTCTGTCTCTGTGTGTGTGTGGGCATGTGTGTATGTGTGTGTGCACACACATGCATGTACATGTGTGTGAATGTGTGTGTGTGTAATCCCACCAACTACCCAGATATTGAAAAGTTTCAAGAGTTACAAATATTGTCTTCCCATGTAGGAATGTAAACAGTTCAACTTTGGTAAGTCCCTTATGACTTCTCTTTGCTGTTTACTTTTTCATGTTTCTTCTCATTCTTGTGTTTGAAAGTCAAATTTTCTTTTCAGCTCTGGTCTTTTCATCAAGAATGCTTGAACCTCCTCGATGTCATTGAAAGACCATATTTTCCCCTGAAGCATTATACTCAGTTTTACTGGGTAGGTGATTCTTGGTTTTAGTCCTAGTTCCTTTGACTTCTGGAATATTCTATTCTACACCCTTTGATCCCTTAATGTAGAAGCTGCTAGAGCTTGTGTTATCCTGATTGTATTTCCACAATACTGGAATTGTTTCTTTCTAGCTGCTTGCAATATTTTCTCCTTGACCTGGGAACTCTGGAATTTGTCCACAATGTTCCTAGGAGTTT
>CM053774.1:68189320-68249202 GCA_028658325.1 Potorous gilbertii | reverse complement strand
AGCTTTCCATTTGGTTCAGGTGTTGTTTTCATTTCTTCTTAGAAAACATTGGGGATGGAGATAATAAGGACCCAAATGGAGTGGTTCCTCTATCACTCATGATGAAATTAGATTATTTTGAAAACACTGATAAATTCCTTACCTTTAAGTGTTTTTTTCTACCAGTTTTAAGTACTTTTGACATGATATTGTTTATTTGAATCTTATGCCATGATTTCTGTAGACTTGCTTTCACTTCTAACAGCTTTTGCTGCTTTATATTCATATAAACAGGCTCATATTTTAAACCGATTGTCCTTGGTTAATATGCATTTATACCATAAAGGGATATCAAATGTTTAATGGTTATCGGTTTTTCAGCACTTTTGACCTCCATATTGTAGGGATTAGGCTGTTTCAGCTTTTTCAGAATATAGTGGTAATCAATGTCAATATCTTTAGCTTTTATTATTTCTTTTTTCTCCCTTTTTTTGCCTTGGGATATTTAAATAGGTCAGGTTGAAATGATTTCAATGGTTCATTGTCTTATCAACTTTCTCTTTTCTTCTGATTTGATATTGATTTTGATCTTTGATAAAACTAATCCATTGTTTGCATGCACACAGAGAAAAGCCTTGTCTGTTCAAGAGATGTTGTATAATATCAACATATGTATGGCAAATTCCTTTTTGGAGTCTTGTTGAAGAAGAGACTGTGTCATTTACTCCAAAATCAAATACTTTTTGGTTCCACTTAGAGGACTAGATCTACCTTTAAAAAAAGTTTAAATAGTTAAGTGCTACAAAGATATTTCTAGACTTGCATTATTAATGGCATAAAAATACTGGGTGTGGAGAAAAGTGGTGAGAAAACAATTGATAGGAACTCAAAAGAACAGTAGATTTTCAGTCAATGGAACTGTATTCAGATTTCAAATTTGTCAAGTACTAGTCATGTGACCATAGAAGGGTAATTTCTCTTCTTTGAGCCTTAGATAGCTTATGATTCAGAGGTGATTTCTAGTGTCTCATCCATACCAAATTCCTATCATTCTAGTATTCTTTCTTAGGAAAGTAAATGTTCACAAATTTTGTAACGTCGCATCTTATTACAATTGAATCCTTTCAAAAAACTGTTTTTTTCTCTTTAGAATAACCATTGTGATTACTGTGGTTAAATTATTGGATTGTGCTCTCCAATGTCTTTAAAAAAATAATATTCAGCAGTTTCCAAAAGTGAATTTTGTTCAAGAAATTGTCTGCTTATGTTTCTAGACTACAAAATAAATTTAGGTAATGTAAAATATTTAAAACCCAGGGGTCTCACAGAGTCATCTGATTTTCTAGCAGATTTTCATTTCTACTTCATTACACACAAAATACAAAAGCACCATGCACTAGTAAGCCTTCCCATCTTTAATTCTTTCCTTTCACCTCCCATCAACTCCCTCATTCCCTAAGGATCCCATTTGCTTATATGGCTTCATATGCTGCTCATGCAGAGATGATTCAGAGCACCTATTCTGCAGACATTTATGGAGGCCTTATTATGAAATCAGTCGTATACTAGGCACAAATACAAAGTATGACAAGTAGCTCTTTCTACATATTTTTTTTTACTTTGTAAATCTTTTGATTCACCACTCACCTATACTCTTTTTGCATCACTATTTAAACAGTCTATAGGTCACTTTAATTTAAATACTTGTTCAAATAAACATTTAATTTTATATTAAAATAAACATAAAATAAGTTGTACTCATTGAGCTACCTGTAGGTTGAACCATGACAATATGATTATATTCAGTTCTTGGGACTAAAAGTTAGGAGAGGAACTGACTTCAAAGGGAATGTATAAAAGAATAAATAATGCAATGAAAAAGATTGTAAATGTGGAGCTGGAAGGGAATTGAAAGCCCACCATTCTTTTCAATGAGAAAAAGTCTATCAGAAGTTATCATGTATCCAAGGTCACACAACTGAGAACAATTATGTTTTCAACCCAGATGCTATGACTCAAAATCAAGCAGCTTTTTCAACATACCACATATCACACTGTTTCTTTTGAGGCATTTCATATGAGGATCCATTTCATTTATTGGATATATAGTTCAGGGAAAAAACATTGCTTCTGTGGGTGGAGGAGTGCGGTGACAACATAACAGATGTCCTGAAATATTTGAGTGATTGTCACATTGATAAAAGAATTAGGCTTATTCTACCTGATGTCAAAAATAAATTAGGGAGTAAGATTTCAATGCAGTATAAAGTTAAAAACAGAATCATCAGAAAACAGAAAGAAAAAAAAGAGAATATTGCATTGTGACCATATTTATCTGTCACTAACAGTAACCCATTTTCGAGTGGCTGTTTACAGAGAACTTGGAAGCTAAATGTTTTCTTTAAAGCAACATGGAAGAGTAAATAGAACCCAGAGCTTAGCATAATGACTTCAGGGCATAAAACAGGGCCTGACATATAGCAGTCACTTAATGACTGTTTATTGATGGATTGTTGGACTTGGCGTCAGGAAGATCTGGGCACAAACTTGATACTAGCTACTTAATAGTTGTATGACCTTGTGCATACAACTATTAATCTGTCATTCTGTTTCCTCATCCAAATGAAGGCTCTACGTGGCCTCCAAGGTCCCTTTTATGGTAAAAGCACAATCAAACATTCCTTTATTTTCCTTTTAATTAATTTGTTAACAGGATTGGTCAACATATATATATTATATATATAATATATATATAAATATACACACACATACACACATATATAGATATATTTACACCCACACAGACACACATGTGCGTGTACACGCACACACACAGGATTTTTAGTTCATTACTTCCTGTTGAATACAACAAAGTGAATCCAAAGGCCACCTACCTCACTTTTACTGAGAGTCTCCATACTGTCTGCCAGCCCAATACCTTTCCAGCTCATTCCACCCATCCCTATATACATTCTACCCATCTCCTCTAGCATTCCTGAATAAAACTCATTATAGACTTAAAAATGATATTAGTCACATCCTGCCTTGTAATGTGTGTGAGAAAGTTCTTGTCATTATGCTTTTCTTAAAAATTCTCATAGCACCTAATACAAACCATAGGTGCTAAATCAATCATAAATACCATACATAGGCATGTATGTATATGTACATATATATATGTACATGTGCATATATATACACACACACAAACATCAGACTGAAATGGTGTTACAACAAGCAATTTTCTGTCTTATTTCCTTGTAATATTTAATCACACATTTATCCAACTGATTTCATCATTTATTTAAATCAGACACTGGAATGATTAAAAATTTCTTAGCAGGGTTCAGTAATTTTTTAAATCTTATATAACCATCTTCCCTGCTCCCCCCACATACATTCAATCCTGCCTCCTTCTTTGGGGGTGCAGGTGGAGGACATAACAGGTTGACAAATGGGACCTCACCTGAGAGGAAAGGAAGGAGACCAGAGAGATTTTTGGTACTCTTAAAGCTCAGACCACAACTGTCCACTTAATACCTTGACTAGCAAAAAATCAGGGGAAGTAGAAGGACTAAAAAAGAAATTATAATCTGTAATTCCTAGTAAAGTCCTTTGGTATCATTTCTATTCATATATACTCTGGGTAGAAATCATGGACTAGTGCAGAGACCCCCTTAAAGTTTTAGATTTTAATATACTCTTGAGTTTTTTTTAAAACACCTTCTAAGGTTTTATGCAGTGCAATTTTGCAGATATCAATTATTCTAAGCTTATCCCTACAATTTGTATTTTTCCATCTGCTATATTCTTTTGATTTATTGCTTTGATCTTATTTTAGGTCCAGCAATCAATTTTGGTCAAGGTCCTGATCATTCCAGTGAATTTAGTGAACTACATGATATAAAATTGTTGTAAGTAAAATCTTCTCACATTTTCACAGTGGTAGGGGTCAGGGAGAGTTCTTACATGAAATATTTAAGAAACATCTGACTATAACCCAGCCAGCATGTGGGAAAATTACATTATTTCTTATACTATTTTAACATCAAAGATAGCTCTGAAGTGAAGGATAGTCATTAAAAGCCGAATTACTAAAAGTGTGTCTGGATGGTACACTTAAACACATTTCAGTAGACTGAAATAAATTAAAATCTGAAGTGTGATCTAGAATCACATATGTCAATTACCATGTTTTCTGTAGTATTAAAAATGTATGCAGCTGGACCTTAATTATATGTTTTTTTCTGACTTAGAAACACTTTAGCTTTTGCTAAAAAAAAAAAAAACTGAAAGAATCCTGAAATCCATGAAGAAAAAGAAAAAAAAATTGCAAAATGAATGATCTTTGCCTCCCCCTCCACTACCTGTAATTGAAAGGCAAAACAACACTAGGGATTTATATGAATGAACTCAAAATGTTGATTTCCACAGATTTTGATTATTACTTTTCTGACACTAATTGGTTAAACAAAAAGATGAATTGTGTTTTTTTTCTGCCCTGTAGAAGGTTTCAATAAAAACAATAGGTCTCCCATCTGTTTAGATTTTTCACTGTTGTAAAAACAAAATATATTTATAATTACATCTTTGAACAATATTTTCTTCTACCTTACTCAAACAGGATGCATTTGCTTTGCTTCACTAAAATGAATGATTAATAATTCAATCTGGAGTATTTGTACCTTGTATAATGTTGGGGTTTTTTTTGTGTTTTTTTTTTTATGGCAATAGCTTCATTCTTGTAGTAAAAATACATTTGTTATTAAAGTAGCACTTACCCACTATGGTTGTCAAGTCTGTGGGGCTTTCTGGAGAAGCTCCATTCTTTTATTCATGTTGTCAAATACATGCTCCCTCAGACAGAGAAGGGACTGGAGTAATGTATAAACTCTTCCCTCTCTTTTAGAACAATGGTTTCGTCAGGATTCAGATGCTACAGGGTGCCTCGTTTGCATAGTTCTTATAGAACTTGGGTTATTTGGGAGAGATTCAAATCTATTCCCTCATCTCCTCCTCCTGCTTGAAGGCCCCATTTGGAAGTAAATAAATGGCTCTTCCTTTCCCCAATGTTAAGATGCTTAGTTCTCACTTCACTTACTCTTTCATTGATTTTGTCAGGAAACACTTTTTAGATATTTACTGTATGTGAGGTACTATGCTAAAGTGCGGTATTCAAAAACTTAAATTAACATGGTTTCTGAAGGAATTATAATCTACTAGACAAGATAAAACAACAATATAAGGAAAACAGTTTATGAAGTACAAGTATTACAATAATTATATTATATTATAATAATATTAAACTAACATTATCTAGCACTTAATATGTGTCAACCACTGGGTAAGAGTTTTACCATTGTTATCTCCTTCGATCCTCCAAACAACCCTGGTAGGTAGGTGATATTAGTATCCCCATTGTAGGAATGGAAAAGCTGAGACCAACAGAGATTAAGTGAATTGCCCTAGATTAAACCTCTAGTAAGCGTATGAAGACAGATTATAGAATCTGATCAGTGGGTTAGAGGGATGCACCCAATTCCAGTAGGATTATAAAATTACAGATCTAGGGCTAGAAGGAATCTTTGAGAGAATCTAGTCCAAAGCTATCGTTGTATAGCTAAGGAAACTGCACCAGGGTGATTGTGTCTTGCCCAAGGTCACAGATATATTGAGTATCCAGGAATTAATCTTAGGCGGACTTTCAGGTCAACATCAAGGAGCATTCAAAAAGTTGACTTCTTTCTCTTTTCCAGCATTCAGGGGTTAGTTAAAATTTATTCTCTTACAATAGAAGGCATCTTAAATTTTAGAACCAAATGAATACCTCTGGTCTTGATCTACTGAACTTGTCTTATAGAGCACCAGGTAGAGAGGATAAATAGATCAGATGACATAATTATGAAATCATCTTTCAGAAATAATTGTGAGGCAGAGAAGAAGGAAAGGCAGTTAATAAGTTCTAAAGATTATTGAGGTTATTTCAGAGATAAGAAAAACAACATTCATTACTCCTCTGCTAATCATCACTCATCAATTCCAGCTGAATTTCTCTTTAATGTGAAAATGCATAATTATGTTTTCAATTGGGCATTTAGCCTGTGTTGCATTAGTCATCAGTCCCTCCACAATTACAGACAATTCACATAAGTTTCCCTTGGTCTATGTAGACAAGGCAAATGATGGGTGAGGTTTAAGATTCGGAATGGAAGGCCCTCAGTTAGACAGTAGAACACAGACTTTCTGGCAGTGAGTGGTTTAGCATCCACAGCTGATCACTCAGTAGCTCATTCAGGAGCTGAAGTACCGCTTTTGCTGTGAACAATTTCTTCAGCAAGTGAAACAACTGCCCTCCAGAGAGTCCAAACTGGAGTTTTAAGTGCAAACAATTTAGCAATTTTCTCTAATTCCCACACCTGTCATGCAGAAGTTGCCATTATTTGAAGCTGTGGTGTTAAACCTTCTCAGTATAGTTCAATGCCTCTAGGTCCCAGTAGACTCATCAGACCAATGAAACATCATCATATTGTCCCCATTGGTAAATGAAAACATAAACAGAGAAGTGTAAGAGGTCAGGTCATGACATGTTGGCCACCAAGTGTTTTTCAGTCTAAAGAACGTCAGTACTTGAAACATCTCTCCCATTAATGCTGAAGCTGCTAATAAAAATCTGGCTCAAAAATCTGTAACACACTCAAAAGTCAGAAAGACCAGGAAAATCACTCAGTTCTCTTTACTGTGAACTCCATAGCATCTGCAGAATTCTTATGTGCGTCTAGTGTATTGTAAGTAGAAAAAGGTACAAAATTTGGGGTCAGAAGATGTGAGTTTGACGTCTATCTCTACAATTTCTACATATATTATCTTGAACAAGAACCTTCCTAAATGTCCTGGCTCTCAAGAGAGGTGTGGTAGAATGTTGGTAACTGACCAGGCATTCACTTGCTGAACACAGCTAGTATGCTAATTTACTTTACTTAACTATATTTTTTTGTTGTAAGGAAGGATTCATTGAGAAATGATTATGACATTTTTAAGGATCAATAAAACATATTTCAAAGACAAATCCTTTCCCCTTTCTGTGCCTCCATTTCCTTGTCTGTAAAATAAAGGAGTTGAGGCATATGATTTCCAAATGCTGACAGAGACCTATACTTTTTCTTCAAATCCTCATAGCAGTATACAGTTGGAAGGCACCACATAAATCATTTATTCAGCTCCCACAGATTGGCACCCAATACCCCACAGCTTTTTCCTATTAAAGTTGCTCCCAAGAATGTGGACTTTGTGACTCCTAGTAAAGATTTCTTGATAAGATTGTAGATTTAGGGCATGAAGGGATGTTAGGGAGCTTCTGATTCCCCTCTCCCACCCAAATCACATTTTTTTTAATAGATGAAGAAACTGAGGTCTAGAGATAGATAACATTTCTAAAATCATTTAAGTAGAAAGTAGCAAAGTCTAGATGTCATCTCAGGTCTTATACGCCCAAACTATTGCCACCATTCCCACTGTACCATTTTCCTCATTTCTATTGTGCCTATTTCCAGAAAAACAATGATGACAGAGGGATTAAATGGATATGACTATAGGAGATTTTGTGGACAAACATATAGGAACTCTCTTGAAAATAACTAATAAGAAGATAGTGATTAAAACTACTACAATGGATCTATGAGTCAATTGATGTGGCTATTTCTTCCAATAAAATAGATTGCAATTTAATTAATGCTTTCTTCTCATGTAACTCCTGTCTAGATCTCTCCATTAATTTTCATATCTAATACACCAAGAACCTTCTTTTCATTTTCTCTTTTACAGAACATGTCCAGGGTATGTATGCCTTCATTTCTGTCCAGGCTGCACTTGTTACTTTCTTCCAAAACTTTTTCTACAATGCCTCCATGTACCTTCATTCCCATGCCTCCCCCCAGTTTCCTTTTATGTATTGTCCCCTATTAGTATATAAGATTCTTGAGAATAGTGACTATCTTTTTTTTTGCTTGGATTTGTCTTCAAAATGCTTGAATAATATCTGGCATGTAGTAAATGCTTAATAAACGTCATTGAGTTGACTCTTGGCATGGTAAGGATAACAATGGAACTCATAGACTCTACACTGGTCATCCCTCACCCTCATCACTTTATTGGTACATTTTCCTCAGTAACATGTTGCTCCCATAATAACATTTCTTCATTCCTTGCATATAATTCCAGGTTATGTTACAACCTGTTCATATCCACCATGTACTTCCATTGCCTTCCTTGGTGAATTTAATCTACTAAAGACTACAATATATTTCTTTGAATATTATGGTGAGAACAAATCATAACTATGGTGTGTCAGTGACACACCATATTAGCTGTCTTTTTTAGTGCAACACAGAAAGCCAGCACTCTAGATTCTACCCATTCATGTTTCAAATTATCTAGGTAAATTTAGTTCTCAGCCTAGTCTCTTGAACAGTACTAATTTACCTGCATGGAAGACTATCTACAACATTCTATACAGTTTTAGCCTCTAGCTGCTTGATTGATATATCTACAGATTTTAGGATATACATTTTTTACTGGTCCCTCTTTGTAAGACCTATTTATAGATATGTAATATACTGGGCCTCTGGTATTATACTGCTGAGCACAGTTCTCTGAAGCCCCAGGAGGTTTCCTTAAAGCACATTTATCTCTCTTTTGGAATCAACTTTCAATATTATGATGACAGGTGACCCAAGAAACTTGAGTTTCTGCCAACATACTCTTAATTCCAACTTGTCACATCATATAGGTATTTTACGCCTGATGCAAGATCTCTGCTATGACCTTCTCTGTAATTTGCTGACTTTATTGCAAGTAGCATCT
Organism: Potorous gilbertii; assembly: GCA_028658325.1. Lineage (NCBI taxonomy): Eukaryota > Metazoa > Chordata > Mammalia > Diprotodontia > Potoroidae > Potorous > Potorous gilbertii. Next base: position 68,240,364 of record CM053774.1, on the reverse strand, counting down.
TCCTAGCAGTGGTGAAACCTTCATGCATTTTAATGACTCCTATTGAAAATAATAGGCCTTTGTCACTAGGTTCAACAAAGAGTTTACATCTGGAAGGAATGTTTCACTCTCCCAACGATGCAAGCTCCTATTAAGATCAGTTTTCTCTTCCTCCAGCTTTTCATAGTAATATAGCAACAGCCACATTTCATGAATTAATTGTGCTTGTTTTGTGATCAGTCTATATGTCTCCAGATCATGATTCCTGTAAGTATGGATTTGCTCCCCCATTCCGATTATTTATTTATTTTCAACTTCAACAATAGTTCTGAGTGTTCTCCTTATGCCTACAACTATTTTTGCCAACAAAATTATTGAAGCGCTGCAGTCCCATTCCTTTGATTCAGTCAAATTGGCTACGAGAGTTTTAGAGGCATTGTACAAATGTCAGTTGGCTATTCCAGAGGAAACAGGCCTGGTTTAAAGGACATTAGTGCTACCAGGTGTTCATCACAGATGTCAGATACCTTCACACTTGTACCATAAAACTGAGGCAATTGATACTCATGGTTGCCATTTTTAGCGGCCAGAATTCAGATATTTCATTGTTATCTTCTTCAAAGTTCTGAATCATAAGACATAAGCAAAAAGCAGTATGTGCTAGAGAATTTAAATGGCATTTTCTTGGCATCAGGAGAGTGGTACATGATGAATTTTAAACTATTTATATATTATACCTGTATGACCTTGGGTTAGTCACTTGGCTTTTGTAGGTTTAAGTTTCTTAAACTATAAGATGATGGGGTTGAACTTTTGACAATCTCTAAGGTTACTTCTTCAGGCTTAGACTCTACGCCGAGTATAGAGATGACTGGGGATACAGGATGGCTAAATACCGTATAGAAGAAACATGATTGTAGAATTTTAGCCTAGAGGTATCCTGAGAAATTGATGTGTCTGATTCTCATTTTACAGATAAGAAAACTGAGGCTCAGTGAACTTAAATGACTTGTCCAGCATGCATAACAAAACAGAGCTGGGAATAAAATTAAATTAATATGAATAATGAATAAAATTCAGCTCTTCTGATTGTCTATTCAGGGTTCATTCCACCAATTTTTACTGCCATATTCTGGTTTTATTTCCTACTCAATATGCACCAATATTTTATATTTATAATCCTAGAAGTATACCAAGTAGATGTTATATAATTAAATTTCATAATATCTATTTGATTTGATTAAGTCATATTATTCTAAGAGAGAATACAATTATTAAGTGGACTTTAAAATGTGAGAGTTGAAAATTCTAATAAAAGAAGGTGAGGTTAAAGGAATGGAGCTAGAAACATTGTGGATTAAGATACATTCAATTTCATACTTGCCTTTCATTGTTTAGGTACATAAATGCATTTTTAATGCTTTTTTGCTTTTTTTTTTACCAACATACTGATATTTCCCAAGTTTACTTTGTAACTTAGATCTATCTTCCTTAAAATATTGTGATTTCTGGCATTTCTATCCAGATAGCCAACTCACAACTTAAGATACTCATATATTTTTTCACTCTTTGTTGAATGTACAATTATTTCATGAGTCTCTGTAGCCATATACTCTGATAATTACTGTCATGTCTTTACTCTCTTGGCTATTACTGATTTCTGAATTTTTTTTCTCCATAGCCTTTTTCCATCTTGACTGAGTCCTACCAACTATCATAACTTGTGAACCTGGTACCAACTAAGTCTATGTGTTCTAGGAGCATGGTGGTTATCTTCAATGAGGAGAAAGGAGATTCCATTCATTTCCCCTGCCAGATTTTCTCTTAGTAAATTAATCAATCATTCAATCAATAATTAAGGGTACTACCCAACATGCTGGAGATTCTCTCCACACTGTAGTTTACTCACATTTTGAAGACACTATGAGGCACCGTGGCTGTACAATTGTCAATCTTCCTTCTCATCACATGACCATCCTACCCTCTCTTCTTATCATAATGGTATAGTATAGTGGACTTGGATTCAAGAAGTCATATTCGAAATCTACCTCATATATTTACTAGCTGTCTTACCGTAGCCAAGTCACTTAAATTCTATTACCTTCAGTTTTCCTCATTGATAAAATGAGGTTGTTGGTGTGATTATCTCTAAGGACTTCTTTTTCTACTATATAACTATAATCCTATGAATACACATTTGCTAAATGAATATTATAAACAAGATATCATGCCCAGCATTTGGGAGACAAAGACAAACATCACCATTTCTGCCTTCAAAGACCTTGCATTCTATTGGACAGAACATTGCTGAATGTTGGTGCTGTTATGATGAAATGCAATTAATCATGGGATTTGAGTCATTTGCTAATTAGTCCTTATGTTAAGTGCTTAATAAAGACTTGTAAAGACACTGCTAGATTCGCTTTCTGCCCTGTTTCTATTTACAGAACAGTCAACTTTGTGTTCTATCCTCTTTCAATAGAGTTCTAGGTACTTGGAACAATCATTAACGAGTTGAAAGGAGCATGGTTTTGCTACAACCTCTGTCCTTCCCTGGTGTTGTGGAGAAGGTCAAGGATCAGGTGGTAATATGACCATTGGCTGCCTGGAACTAAGCTTCAGCAAATGGCCATCCTAGTTGCCTTCATATCTTCTGCACTGCCCCCAGCCTCACCACAGGGCTTTCAATGAGGAATATTCTGGAGAGGGATAAAAGAGTCATGTGGCATCCTCTGCCTAGCATTCCTAGGGCTGGAGGCTTTCCCTAAAGCACAAACTTTCTTAAACATCATTACTGTCAGCCCTCCAGTCTCATGTTCTAGGCCAGAGTTTTCAAACTTATTTGACCTACTACCTTCTTCTCAAAAAAAAATATTACTCAGTGCTCCCCTGGAAAATCTACTTCATTTAACCTGTTAACATTTTTAAAAATAGTGTCATTTAAAAAAAAATACAAAACATATATATATATATTTAAATGATGTACCTTACATGTAAATTTCTGTGGGAGGGGGTTGCATTGAAATTTAAATGGTGCAATATTGCATCATGTAGCCATACACTTCATTGTAATTACTATATTGTAAACAACTCATTACACTCAGATATTCCTGCCCATGCATGTTGAACTTCCAGACAATGCACGATATACTTGCCTGCCAACTTTCATTTCCACAAAATTTTGGGTTCCATATTTTCTCCCCATGTCTCCCTTCCCATATCATCTTGCATTCTGATTACCCCTTTCTATCCATATGCCTTCCCTTCCTCCCATCTGCCCTCCCTTCTATCACACCCCTCCCTTCCCTTATCCCCATCTTCTCCCTGTTCTTGTCGGGCAAGCACTGCATGTGCTCTGGGCTTCCTGGGCTGCTAGAATAGATATGTTAAGGATAGAAGTTAGAGTCCAAAGAGCAACATTTCCTTGTTAAGGCTTGTCATGATTTGACCACCGATTGATTATTACTTGCATTCATGTGTATCCCATTGCACCTGAGGCTGCTAAAAAAAAATCTATTCTAGATCTCTTCTTCACAAACTCCTTCCATACTCACAGAAACAAAAGTTTCTCCAGGTTCATCCCTCAGTGTCCTCTTAATTGCTGAGCACTTCACTCTTGGCCAGAAAGAGGAATCAGTACACTTCTCTGCTCCTCATCACCACCTCTGAACTTTTCCTCTTCAGCCACTTTTCACCAACCTGTCTTCTTTTGAGTCACTTCATCTGGTTAGTTCACCCTGAAATATATCATCTTCCATAATATTTTCTTTTCTTAATGAAATTTCTTACTTTCTTGTTCAAGGTACTGTAATAATTTCTAAAAGGAAGTTATTTGGGGGATTTCTATGGTTAGATTACAGCTGTATATTTAGTACCTGTTTCCATTTTCTTCTCAATACACCTCCACCCTTGGAGACTTCAGTTTTCAGATTGATGATATTTTAAACACTCTGTCATTTCAATTCTTTAATTTCCTCAACTTTTGAGATCTCTATCTCTACTGTCTCAATCACACACAGGCATGATCATACCTAAGACTTTGCTAGAGTCAAAAACCTATTAGTCTTGTACTTTGAAATCCTCCTTTATAAATATTATATACTCTTCTTCATCCTTCTCCTCTCTCATTTTTTTTCCAAAACCTATTCTCCATATCCACAGTGACCCTAGTCCTTCCAATTCCTCTTGTTTTCAAATTTGTCACATCCTCCCTTGGCATTCTTGACTTTTTGCTGGACAGTACAATAAGACAATTTCATCTACCTTTGACTCCCTTGCAGCCTAGTCCTTCCCCTAGTTATGTTCTGACATTCTTTAATCCTTGGTAACCCCCACAACTGGCCTTTCCTTTTCCTACTCCAAGCATCATACAAAATCAGGAACTGTGTCAAATGAGTATAGTTAAATCTCAGGTTATATAGACACAACTGGACCCTCTGTTGCACAATAAAGAATATTTTCTGTGTTTTCTGCCTGACTTTTCAGTACTTTTAGGAGTAGCTATCTGCAGCTATCTCAAATCCCTCTCCTCAAGTGCCACTACTGACTCCCACCTCCATCCCCTGTATTTTAACATATAACTTTGCTTATTACTTTATTGAAAAAATTCAGATAATTCATAAGGTTCTCCATTACCATCTATAATCCACACCTCAAAACTTCTCTACCTTGACACACACTTTTCTCATTTGCTGCATGATCAGAATATGAAGTGATCATTCTTGTCCCCCAGGTCAATCCCTGTACTTGATCCATTGATGCCGATTCCACATGTTTCAGGAATGTACACCATCTCTCAATCTCAACTTTAAGCAATTCTTATTTACTATTTCATTACCCACTTCCTACATTTATGCTCAGATTTCCTCTATTCTAAAACTACCAAACAGATAAGCAAAAACCAACCAAACAAAAAAAAAACCAAATGCAAATAAACCCTTTCCTCAGTTGTACAATATTGTCAAGCTATTACTGTATATCTCTTCTTCCTCTTATTACCAGACTCATAGTCCTCAGTACTAAATGATTCCTCTTGCAGTCTAGGTCCCTACACCAGCATGCTGAAATTGTTCATTCAAAAATTATTATGTGTTAACTACTAAATCTAGGAATTTTTCCTTAGTACTCATCTTCCTTAAATTTTCTATAGTTTTTGTTGTACACATTCTTGTCATTGTCTCTATTTTCCTTGTCTTCAGGGACAGTTGTTCTTCTACTAGTTCTTCGTCTCCATTTTGGACCATCATTCACTTCTCACTTCTTATGTGTAGATGCCTCCCAGTATTCTACCTCTTCTTTTCTTGTACTTTTCCCCGTGACAATCACATTTTCACCATGAGTCCAATAATCACTTTTGCACAAGTCATTTCCAAATTTTTGTGCTCTTCATTTCACAACCATATCTCCATCACCAACAATCTATTAAATATCTCTGCTTAAAAGCTCTGTGGATACTTCAAGAGCCACAAGGCAAAACCTTAAATGTTGTTTCTCAACAAAATTGCTCTTTCTCTAAGCTTCCCTATCCGTACTAAAGAAAAACTCTTGCTCTCAATCGCCTACGTCTGATCCATCTATGTTCAACATATTATTTCTCTTCAGTCACATAGCCAACAACCTATTTTAGACCCTCATCACCATTATCCTAGCCAGTTTTTATCATCTCCAAATTTTCTGTGACTTCAGTTCCAATCTTTTCCTTATTAATTTGTTAAAAACATCTCCTTACAGCACCGCACCAGCTTGACAATATTGCTAACTTTCCTCACAAACCTTTCACAGGGCTCCCTCTAGTCCCCAGGGAATAACAAAACCTTCTTAGATTACGATATAAGGGCTTCCATAATATGGCTTCAGTAGATCTTTTCTGCTTTGCTTTGCACTCACTTTTACAAATTCTATGTTCAGTTGAAATACTAGTTGTTCTGTGAAATTGTTATTCTATCCAATAGCTCCCTGTACTTGCTTAAGCTGAATCTTTCTCCCTCCCTCCTCTCTCTCTCTCTCTCTCTCTCTCTCTCTCTCTCTCTCTCTCTCTCTCTCTCTCTCTCTCCCATTCTCTCTGGAATGAAATTTTCCTCAGTTTTTTAGAATCTTTCCCATACTTAAAGGTTCAAATCAAGTGCCAGTGCTATGAAGATTTCCTCAGCTGTTAATATCCTCTCTGTACTCAAATCTTTGGGAACACTAATCTTGCCCTCATTCTATTTATACTATTATATATTTTCAGTATAATTTCACCTTCTAAAGGTTAAGAATTGACTTATTTTTGTCTTTGTATCCCAATGTTTGATATTCATCTTATGCATTCTGGTGTATAAATAAATATTTGTTGACTTTATTAAACAAAATCTGTAAAATGATTTCTATCTGTCCCTTTGTTAGCTCATTCATTCATATAGTTAATTATGTATGTGAATTTTTGTATTTTCTTTGTCAAACTTCCATCCTTCTTCTTGCCATTATAAAATAAATATTCTCATCCATTACCAAATTATTTGAATGGGTTAAATGAAAAGTAATAACAACAGAAATTATATCTATTGGTCTATTTCTTATGCAACAGAAGCTTGATCATAGCATTCTAGAAGGGTCTTAAGAGGTCATCTACTAGGAGAAGATGGGCTCCAGAAAGTTTAAGTGATGTCTATAAACAAATAGGTAGTGAGCAATAGAAGCAGAATTTGAACTCGGGTTCTCTGGCTCCAAGTTCACTGCTCTTTCTAACACTCCGTGCAGTCAGTAGACATAGCAAGGTCTTTCAGCCTAGTCAAAGAGGAGTTTAAGAAAGAATACTACAACATCTACATTTTTCATTCTGTGGAACTTTCTCTGAAAACTGACTTTTGTATGCATAGGAAAGAATTTTCATCAGTTTTTAAATACACAGTCTGTGATTCTATTTTCTATAAAGTTTGAGTAGATTTTTTTTCATCTTTGAAATACTCCCCCCATCTCAAATTTCAAGGAATAATACAGAATTTAAAGAGTCCTCAGCAGGGAATGTGGTACTTTATGTTCCAAAACTAGGTAGAAAAAGAGAGACAGAGTATGCAATACAAAATCTGAAGAGTACTCAGGAGGGAATTCAACATTTTTATTCCAGGGAGAGAGATAAAGAGGAGAATACTACAGAATAAGTTAGTTTGGTGTTTGTATATATGTGTGTGTGTGTATGCATGTTCATATAGATGTATGTGTATGCATATATGTATACATATGTGTATATATGTATATATCCATCTGTGATGAAAGAATTAAGGAAGAGAAAGATTTCATTAAAGACCAAGATTTCACTAAAATATCTGGGATGATGTTACTATAAATTGATTATTAAGGAAATCAGGGTACATTACTAACAACTGTATGTCAAGAAAGCATTTAATATATAGTCTAAGGCTACATATCATTGGGGAACAATATTGAATCATATTAAGATACTCCCCTCTCAATATTATCTCTTTCTGATATATATATATATATATATATAATATATATAAATATATATTTATATACATTTACCTTTAATTGTTTATGATACATAGGAGTTCAATTATTTATGTACATGATAGCTGGTATATAGAACTGTTACCATTGCTAGGTAAGGTGACAATGTCCCTAGTGAAATCTAGGTTGATACAAAATTTCATTTTATTCTGTAGTTCCTTTCATTCAGAAGTTCCCTCTCACTTTGTCACTGATAGTATCAGAACTGGGACCCATAGAAAAATGAGATGAAAGGAAAACTTATTCTATGGAACTTTTTTTGATTCTTTTTTGTGTTATTACAGTTAAGTACTTCAAGAAAAGTTTTTGTTTCCAGGCTCTTGGTTCTGTTTTGGAGGTGCAATGGGCAATGGTAGAGAATTGCATGGGATATCCATAGAGTGAACTGGGTTGGGTTGGGAAGTGCTAGAATGTCTGTTGAAATGCATGTCTATTGAAATCATATTCCCAGTTTCAATTTCATCTTTGTTTGTTTTCCCACATAACTCATATTTGTATATTTCCTTTAGTGCTGGGGTATCATTGTACCATTGACTCAGATTTAGAGTTGAAAAATAACTTAGAGGTCATCGCATTGAAGTCCTTTTTATTTTCCAGATCATAATATGGTATCACGGATTGATGAAGTGATACCAGTTCATATAGTGTAAGTGAGAGAGTTAAGATTTAAATCTTGGTCCTCTGACTCTGAATACATCATTCTTTTCTCCCTGACATACTGAATTTCTAATGGATGAAACCAATAGTCTTGGAATATTGAAGCAGCTACATATTTAGTGGCATTTTCAAAATACTTCTTTGCTAACTTAAAATCCAGTGAAGTAATGCTCACCTAAGTGTACCATGAACATTTTTCTTTTAAAATTGGAATGATCCCACTTTTGATCTTCTTGCAAATATTTCTACCAACGCTGACTGGATTAAAATCGACCATGCTTTTTTCCTTAAAAAGAAATTATGTGGGTCAAGAGGTAGCTGTGCTTGGCAAGATGCCTCAGTTGATGAACACAAATGAATGAGAAAGTATCAACCAATCTATTCAGCATGTCGAAGTAAAGAAAATGTCCTTCTTTTGTACCACTGTCAATGTAATCCTGGTTAATTAAAATCCACATACAAAATTATCCCTCAAACAAACACATAGAACAACATTCAAAACCTGCAAGCTTCCTTTGATCCTATAAAGCTGTAAATAATGTGATTAAATAAACAAAAGATTTTCTATTCTCTGTCAGTCCTGTAGTTTCTCTTTTATTGCCAAAGTGGTTGAAACAATAGATATTGTTCAGTGCAGATACACAGATGGTCAGAAGTGTTGTGTGAGCATATGCCTCGCATATAACCTTCTATAATGTCAAATAACAGTAAACTATTTGCTAAATCAAGTAAAGCACTCAACTTTGAAGAGAAAAAAGCAAATGAAGAAAAGTAAGAGGAGAGAAAAAGGGAAGAAAGGAAAGAATAAAGGCAGAAAAGAAGAAACAGAAGGGAAGGGGAAAATGAAGATGGAAAAGATGAAGATAAGGATGAAGAAGGAAAAACAGAGAAAGAGAAATCATGCCAGAAGTAGCTCCAGAGGTCATATTGTTGAACCATAATATTTCCCCCAAGTCTTTACCAAGCCTCTGCTTGGTAGTTTTCTATAAATGAAAATCCATTCTAAGACAAAAAAGAAGAAAGGAGCAGAAAGAGTAAGCTAGAAAGACAAAAAAATAACAAAACAAGAAGAAACTTGGTGAAAACTTTTTGTTCAGTTTTTTTTCAGGCATGTTTGATTTCATGACATCATTTGGGGTTCTCTTGGCAAAGATACTGGAGTAATTTGACATTTCCTTTTCTAGTTCATTTTACAGATGAGGAAACTGAGGCAAACAGGTTTAAGCGACTTGCCTGAGTCACTAGTAAGTGTATGAGGTCTAATTTGAACTCAGGAAGATGAGTCTTCCTGACTCCAGGTCCATCACTGCACCACCTAGCTACCCTTGGAAGAGGACTTGCTCCAAGTGTTCAGTGATCTATCCCTTCCTTTCCTTTCCCTTTCTTTTCCTTCTTTGTCCAGACCTCTGGTTTCGTTAGTGTAAAGGACTCCCATGTATGGAAACTCCCTCTACTGGTACATATGAGTGACTGATCTTTAACATTAACCATCCCTGGGGTGATTGAGGTTTTAATTCTGAAAACAATGATGTATATAAATTCATGCATCTAACTAACTATCTAGATAACTAACACATAACATCAGGAATATGGATAGGACATGCCCTTGTGATTTCATTAGTATAAGGTATTCTCAGCTTAAGAAATTTCTGTCAATGCACATTGACACTGTATTCGTATCTTCTAGTCTTAGAGAGCTGTCTAGGGCACTGAGAGCTTAAATTAATCGATAAAACTATTAATGGAAAATTATTTAGTGAATGCTCACTATGTGCCAGATAATGCGCTCAGTGCTATAGTAAAAAGAAAGACAAAATCAATCCCTTCTCTTAATGAATTTATATTCTAATGGGAAGACAATATGTAAATAATTAGGTATGCTCAGAATAAATGAAAGGTCATCTCTAAGGGGAAGCCTCTAGCAGTTGGGAGAATGGTGAACATCAGAGCCATGTCCTGTGAGGCAGCCAGAGTCCCAGCTTCCCATCTCCTAAGGAGTTTTAGTAAACTTAGGACTGGAGGAAGTGAGTCTTCTGGGCAGAAGCTGGTACTCACTGAGGAAGAGAAAAGTTTAAAGGATTTGTCCAGGTTTACACAGTCAGTGCTTGATCTTGTCTGATTTAATTCTTTTATCTTTATCCCTGCATAATTTAGCACAACTTCTCTTTTTTCTAATCCTTATTGTGTTTAAATTGAAGTCATTCTCCAGTACAGAGAGGTGCACAGCTGTATAGTATTTTTAAAATGATAATAATAGATATTCCCATTAGACATTAGAATGTATGTTCCTTGTGGAGAAGTACTATTTTATTTTTATTTTCTTTGTGTCTCTTGTTCCTAGTACATAGTTGATAATTACTATTAATTAGTAAATTAATATTGAATGATTGAATTGAGTAAAATAATTTAAATATGTGTGTGTATATATGTATATATATACATATATACATATATACATACATATATATATATATATATATATATATATATTAGAGAGAGAGTGCAAAGCATTAAGTCTGAACTTCATACTCCATCTGTAGAATCTTTGTATACACATATGGGTAAATATAATTTTCATTTGATAGAGAATAAAATCTGTAACTCTGTCTCCTCCAAGTGATCAGAGAAGAACAGATATGCATGTACAACAGGAGATATTGCCTCAATCTTTCATTCTCCTTTCCTCACATTCATTTTAATATCCTTTTATAATGCTTTCTCTTTGACTTTTTCAAACATACTGTGACTATGACTATAGGTGGACTGTAGGTGGAGTCCATCATAGGATTCTTCCAGATTGCAAGTATTTTTCAAATAGAATACATGATCTGTAATTTATTGACCCCATGGAGTTTAGCATAGTGCCATGGAATTTAATAAATTCTCCTCTGACAATTATGACACTATGTTTATAGCTCTTCTGTGATGATATCCTATGTCTTTTTTTAAACTTGACTTTCTTTGTGCCTCTATGAAATACAAATAGATATAATACCATTTCTCTCTTGGGAATACATATGCTTATGTAATAAATCCTTCTGGAATGTCCTCCCCATCTTGGTCTACTAATCCAGGTTCATATGATCTTTTCAACGCCTAGTTCAAAGTAGAGGATATATAAATTGAAAGATACAAATATACAAAGATACAATACAAAAAATACAAACATTTGTAAAGATGCAAATACAAATTGAAAGATACAAGCACATACTTCAATAAAAATCTACCCTCTTATAATGCCCCAAAGTAATCCCATAACAGTTATTTGAAGTGCTTGAATGAATGGAAACAGAGCATAGTCTAAGACAGCACATTCCACTTAGATTAGCATAGCACTAATCATTAGAAAGTTGTTCTCCCTTGCATCAAGGCTAGTTTTCCTCTCTGCAAATACCTGCCACCTAATGCCTTTCATGCCATCTTCTGGGATCAAATTGAACAAGTATATTCTCACTTCTACTTAATCATTCAAATCATAAGGCAATTGCCATTTCTCAACAAGAGTATCTTTTTTCAAAGTTAAGCATGGTCCATTTTCCTGGTTGACATGTGAAATATCTCAAGACCCATCAACTTTCTATCTGGCCTATTGTAATGACTTTCCAACCTAGCAAGGTCTTTCCTAAACTTTAGTGCCAAGTATTGAACATAATACTACAAATGTTATCTGATAAGAGTATCTCCTCCTTGGTCCTAAATAGTGTGCTGTTTTTTGCCTCTCCTAATATAACTTATAATCACATTAAACTTCTCAGTTGCAATATCATGGTGTGGAATCCTATTCAGTTTGATGGCCACTAAAATCATTAGATGACTTACAATATTGTCATGCCACCCTATCTTATATTTAAATTATTTTCAACTTACAAGATTTTTTATTTCCTCAAATTATCAAAGAAATCTATGTTTTCATAGATTCAGGCATTTACTCCATTCATATAGATTGTAATTAACACATGCTTGCTTATCTTGTGAAACTCTGAGTTTCAATGTCTTCCAAAAAGGTGGTCACAGGGGATTCCCCAAAATGAGTTGGAAATCTTCCTCAATTTCTCCCCTCATAGAGGTAACAGTAGAACACTATTCCTGTCCTCTTGTCACACTTCAATCTTATCATATGATTAGTCCTTCTTTTCTTTCTGTTTACAAGTTCTTCATGGTATCTTCTACATTTGAACTTTTAAAATTTCATCTTATTAATTTCAGAGAGTGAGCATGGTGCAGTGGACAGAAAGCTGGGTTTGAAACCTAAAAAATGAAGCAATTCAAGTCTTTAAAATACTTTATAAAGGTCTAGAGGTGACTATACTCAGCAAGAAACATCTGTTCGTGAAAATAAATGATTGAGACAGCATAAAACTATCTATTCAGTGTACCCAAGCAAAAAAATAAAATGCTCTTCTTTTGTACCTTCTTTTATACCTTCTTTTGTACAGGCAGTGTAGTCCTGCTTAATTAAAAATCCTGCAAAATTACCTCCCTAAACAATTACATAAAACAAGACCAAAAATCTGTAAATTTTTCTTGATCGTGGCCCTAAAATATGAGCTAGCATTGAGCACAATGCTTTGCAAATAGCTAACATTTAATGGATTCTCATTGGGTTCAACCCCAATCAACTTCCCTAATTTAAGCAGACTGGTATTTTAGGTGCTGTCGTTCAATGTGAGAGCTTAGCATCCTAACATTCGCAACTAGAAGAGAAGTTAGATTCCCATCTATTCCATTATACAGATGAAGATATTGAGAACTAGAGTGATTAAATAATCTGTCAAAAGAGCAGATTTAATAGTAGCTCTTCCTGATCTAAATCTAGTGAGTTTTTTCTCCCAGTAAATGAAAAGAAGTATGTGCAGGCACACACACACACACACACACACACACACACACACACACACACAACTTTTACTTTATACAAATGTTAGGTGGCTTGAGATAATTAACATGAAGGATTCATCCAACTTATACCTAAGGAAAAAATCAAGTTTCCCTAACAAATTCTCTCAATGCCTTCTAAATAAAATTTAACATGAAATATGGTTTCAGTAAGAAAGAAGCATTGTAATTATGTAATGTGAGCATTGTTTGTCTGGCATCCTGCATTTCACATTACACAACAAAAATCAAACATAGTTTGTTCTGCAATACAATATTCATGAGTTTTTGATAATGTAATACTGAATTGTTAGCAAATTTTTTTAAGAAAAGGAATCCTTTTAAAAAAGCTTGATAAGCATCCAAATAACTAAAGCTATGATGATACAGATGGCAGATTTTTGTTTTTGAGATTATTTTCTGTTTTTTGTCAGTTCCAGGAATTATTTAGGTGAATTCTGATAATATCCTTCAATCATCATCATCATTTTGTTCTCTTTAATACAGTTCGACATGCTACTGTATCACTGCTACTTCCCACAAAATAAATTTAACCAATGAGTTTATTTCATGTCACATTAATGAAACCTGAGTAGAAACATAAGCCAGTAATAATGTACAAGGAAGACTTTTACTGGACTTATTGAAGTATGAAAATAGAAAAAAAATTTCAATTAATGTGACAATCATTTATTATGACATTTCCCAGTAAGGTGTAATTCAATCAATCAATAAACAAAGTCAAGGAGTGTTCAATACTCAAGTAAAAGGGGACTGAAAATCCACCCTAGAAGTGTTCTAATATCTACTTACAATAGATTAAAAGAATATAGAATTTGGAATATACTTTTTAAAGTAATACTCATCTATTACATTATTATGTGAAGGAAGTTTTTGAGGAATAACTCTGACATTCTTCCTGAAACAAAAATAATCACTTTTACTTTGCTTGGGCAAGACATGGGAGTTCTGATTGCAGCTGCTTGGACCTTGTTAAGATTCCTCAGATATAACTTACATACAGACAGATGCTTAGCTGGAATGGGGTTTTCTTTGTAATCAAAATGGGCTGATATACTCACTGCCCTCTCCAGAAGGCAGATATTTTGTGCCCTAAGGCAGGCATGACTATGTGCTTTTCATTTTTTATTGTTATTATTTATTTTTAACAGTTTATAACAGAAAAAGCAATTCCAACTTTTGGTCAAGTGATCATTTTTTTAAAGCATTTACAATATGGACCACAAAAGAATTTTTTTTAAACAGTATTACAATATGGACCACAAAAGAATTTTTTTTAAACATTAACCAACTGAGACACAAATCATATTTGTGTTGCTAACTTCAGAAGCTCTTTACCTAATTTTCTCCACAGTATTATTAAGAATTAAAGGACCCTAACTTATTGTTGTTGGTCTAAAGTCCTATGCCTATTTGCTTAATTTTAGAGAACCTAGGATGTTTCCCTACCCATAATATATCACTGAATAGATCTGGTATTAAGCTTACAAATCTTTTGATAATAGGAAATTACCAGTAAGGACATTGCAGGGATACAATATCACCCAATTTCATATCAATTCCAGGCAGGATTAGATTATCCACTTGCATTCAGTCAAGCTTAAAGTCTGCCAGGTGTCAGTGGGGAAATTGAGTCAGGAGAATCCCACTTCAGCCCATGCTGAACAACCACTCTTCCACCCTTCCCTTGAGATCACCTATGCAGTTCATACAAGCATCTCATCAACTTACTGGCATCGTGTATTGGAGTCTCAGATCACCTTTCTTGCTAGCCTTATCTGGAGTTAGACTCAAAAGAATAGACACTTAATAGTCCCATAGCATCTAAAAATTACAAGTTCCAATAACTACATTTCAAATATGATTATAGTCACTTTGGCTAAGGAACATCTTTTGAGGCAAGTCTCAAGTGACTTACATGCCTTTCTATACATGTTCTAGTTCCTGATTAAATGGCAAACATAAAATCAAATTTACCATTAAAACCTTGACTTTTCCATCAATGCCAAATTTTACCTTAGGTTACCTTCCTCTAGGAAATTTAGACTGAAATTCTTTTCTCCAAACTAAAGATTAATTCTCAGTAATTAATTCAGTCTATTGTTTTAATACTAATTGCTTTTATATCACTTTGTAACATGTCCAATTTTTCTCCCCATCACTCCCCTCCCCCCACTTCCTAATACCTTGCATTCTGATTACTCCTTTCCTCAATGTACCCTCCCTTCCATTACACCCCACCCCTCTCCTATCCCTATTTTCTCTTCTTTCAAGGCAAGATACATTTCCATACCCCAATTGTTGTAGTTCTTATTTCCAAATTATATCCAATAAAAATTCTCAACATGCGTTTCTAATACTTTGAATTCCAACTTCTCTCCCTTTCCCTCTCCCTCCCCAGCCCTACTGAGAAGGCAAGCAATTCAATACAGAAAAAATGTGTTGTTTTGCAAAAGACTTCCATAATAATCATGTTGTGTAATACTAATTATATTGCCCTCTGACCTACCCTATCTCCCCTTATTTTCCCCCCTCCAATTGTCCTTGTCCCTTCTCAAAAGTGTTTATTTCTAGTGACTCCCTTCTCCCATTTGCCCTTCCTTCTAACATTCCCCTTGCTTCACTTGTCACCTCCTCTCCTGCTTTCCTGTGGTGTATATAAATTTTCGTATCAAATTTGGTGAGCATTTTATTCCCTCCTTCAACCACATGTGTAGAGAATAGCTTTATCTGCCCCTTTCCCCTTCTCCTTTATTTCCTCCATTGAATAGGATTTTTCTTATCTCTTTTATTGGTTATAGCCTACCCCATTCCATTACTCCCTTTCTCCTCTTGAAATTTTCTTCCTTCACCCCTTAATTTTTATTTTATTTTATTTGTTTGTGTGTGTGTGGATATTATCTCTTCTGATATAATACAACCTATACTCTCTATCTCTGTGTATGTGTGTGTGTGTATGTGCATGTACAATCTCTCCAATTACCCAAATACTGAGAAAAGATTCAAGAGTTAAAAATACTTTCTTTCCATGTAGTAATGTAAACAGTTCAGTTTTAGAGAGTATTTTATGATTTTTCTTTTCTGTTTACCTTTTCATGCTTCTCTTGATTCTTGGCTTTGGAAGTCAAAATTTTAAAATACAGATCTGGTCTTTTCCTCAACCTGAAATCTTGAAACTCAACTATATCACAGAATGACAATTTTTTCCCTTGAAGGATTATATTCAGATTTGCTGGGTCGGTGATTCTTGACTTCAATCCCAGTTCCTTTGACTTCTGAAATACACCACTCCAAGTCCTTCAGTCCCTTAATGCTGAAGCTGCCAGATCCTGTGTTATTCTGATTGTATTTCCATAGTACTCAAATTGTTTCTTCCTACCTGCTTGTTGTATTTTCTTCTTGATCTGGGAACTCTGAAATTTGGCCACAATAATCCTAGGAGTTTCTCTGTTTGGGTTTGTTTCTGGATGTGATCAATGAATTTTTTCAATTTCCGTTTTGACCTCTGCTTCTATAACACCAGGGCAGTTTTCCTTGATAATTTCATAGAAGATAATGTCTAGGCTCTTTTTTTGATCATGGCTTTCAGGTAGTCTAATAATTTTTAAATTATTTCTCCTGGATCTATTTTCCAGGTCAGTTGTTTATCCAATGAGTTGTTTCACTTTATCTTCTATTTTTTCAAATTTTTGGTTTTCTATACTAACTTCTTGGTTTAACTCATAGTCATTCATTTCCCTGGACTCAATTCTCTCCTTCAACAAATTATTTTCTTCAGCAAGCTTTTGAACCTTCTCCTCTATTTGGCTAATTCTGCTTTTTAGAACCTCCTGCTCCTCCTTGGCTTTTTGGACATCTTTTTCCAATTGAGTTAGCCTCTTTTTAAAGCTGTTATTTTCCTCAGCATTTTTTTGGTTCTCCTTCAGTAAGCTGCTAACTTGTTTTTTAAGGTCTTCTATTGCCTGAGCCCATTTTAAGTTCCCTTTGGGGGCAGAGGCCTTAACTTCCTCTGACAATATGCCTTGTTCTTCCTCATCTGAAAGGATGGTGGGAGATACCTGATCCCCAAGAAAGCAATCTTCTATGGGCTTATTTTTTTTCCCCTTTTTTGAGCATTTTCCCAGACAGTTATTTGACTTTTGAGTTTCCTCTCTACACCTACCTTGCCTCCAGTTCCACCCAGCCAGACCTTGGGGGCTGATTCAAATGTGCTGCTCCCAAGCCTTAGGGGTTTTCGATGGGAGTAGGGCTGTTATTCAGTGTTAGATTAAATTCAACTGCTCTGGTGGGGGCAGGGCTGCCTCACAGGGTTCAGTTCCCTCACGGGGTTTATGAGGAGACCTTCAACAATGGATGTGGGCCCTTGTCTGCTGCTGCCTCTTGATGGGGTCTGAGTTATAGGGACACCTCATTCCCCTCTCAGCCAGCTGAAAAGACCCTCTCACTGACCTTTGGTGACTGTGGTTTGAGGGATCTGCACTGCTGCTGGAGATTTTGTCCTTGAAGCCTGCTCAGATCTGTTCCTCTCAGTGCCACATGACCAAGCCAGGGCTGGGCTCTGCTCCATATCCAGTGTGTGACAGACCTTTCCCGTCAGTTTTTCAGGTTTCTCTCAAACAGAAATCTCCTCCACTCCATTGTTCTGTGGCTTCTGCTGCTCCAGAATTTGTTGAGAGTTCTTCTTTTCAGGTATTTTATGGGCTGTGGGGTAAGAGCTAAACTTATGTGTATCTTTCTACTCTGACATCTTGGCTCCTCCCCGTGTTATTTTAAAGATGTAAGAAATACAAGGACAGTTTTTAAAAATCTACCAGGTGATTGCTTCTCCATATATCAATGCTGAAGGAACAGACATGACTGTTGCATCATATATTTTAATATTTTCTGGTATAACCATGTTAAACCAAAAAATATATGATAATGGACTTCAATGGGAGGAAAATATGTTAATGACTGTAGTATGTAGGTCTAGAACATAAAGGAGAATTCATGGATAATTATGTCAATAGGTGGATTCCTTTACTATTTCTTTCAAAACCATTTTAAAAATATACTGCTCTTCCCTTCTGATCCATTAGAGAGGAGAGGCTTCTTATCTTCTTATTCCTTTGTGGTCAGATTTCTGATCATTTATTTTATTTGTTTCATGTAGAGTAGAACCTAGAGATGAAGGAATCTGGAGTTGGAGAGAATCTCAGAGGCCATCTAATTTAAGCTCTTTGTTTTACAGAAAAGGCAAATAAAACCTAGGAAGCTTCCAAGACCATATAGTTAGCACACCTAAGAGATATCTCTGATGCTAGAGTCAGTGTTCTTTTCCCTGTTCTGTGGTGCTTTCTGGTTTAGTTTCAGATGGTGGAAGGCATTGAATCTAAGATCAATGTGATCATTCCAATAGAAAACCCCTTTACAAGAGTCTCATCATGGTGTGGAGGTAATTCTGGATTCTTGAAAACTCTGTCAGTGTTGCATACACTCTATCCAGCACTAACAAGTTGAACAGGCCATCTGTTGCCTACAGACCAACCTAATTAAGTTTGGAGAGGCTCACGCCAGGAGGTTAGCCATCTCCATTAAAATACAATGACTCACATTTTTTGCCTCTCTAACTCATTGAGTACACTTTCTAAAGCATAGCCTAGATACAATGTGTTTTAGTAGTGAGGAGACCACACCACTAAAACTATACCTCATTGGAAATATTAACATATTTGATATTAAAATAGTGATTTGTAGACAGAATAAACCATAAAAGATCCTTTCCCTATTCACAATGAAATGTATCAAAATTGCAAAATTGCTTTTATACTTTTGCTTACCACTTAAGTCTACCTTTATAACCCCAATATAGGGATGTAGATGGATTGTGTAATTATATTCATAAAGTTCTTACTTGAACCAAATTCTAACACGAAGCATACTTCACCTATTCAAGCTATATTGAAGAATTAGTCGCAGTGAGTTCATTGACTTGTGTCCAACAGTACTTCTATAAATGGTTAATATCAAACAGTATATGAATAGCACCACTGAGAGAACTGGGACAATTATCAGCACTTGTACAGTGGAATGTAATGTCAGAAGTGTTATAGCTGCAGCAATCTTTTCTTTAACTCTCTTAAATGTCAGGATCAGTCGTGAGAAATCATAGTTTTGTAGGTATTTCATTGTTAAAGGTGACACTGTCTCTGTTTTGTTCATACACGAAACAGATATGCTGAATCTTTATTTGGGGCAATAGTTTTAAACTGACAGATCAAAGCCCCCTGCACTAAGTAAGACCATGCTTTTTGCATGAAAGTGGGTTAGGAGGGGCGAGGGGGATAGAATGATAAACATGAAGCAACTTTTAAAAGATTGTTTATTTCTTCTGTTGTCATAAACTCTAAAATGTAGATTTAAAGAGCACAAGGCAAGAAAAGGAGAATGTTCTTTCCAGTTAGGGGTCACATTAAGATATTGATAACAGAATTTTAATAAAACATGTCTATAAAAAAGGTAACAATACTGATTTTGTGACCTAGGATAGTATTGTTAGGGTTTAATCTAAAAATATGTACAGCCTCCCCTGCCCAAAAAAAGGAAAAGAGTTCTACCTATACAAATTTAATCACTGCTGTTTTGTTATGAAGAGTTTGAAACACAAAGAAATGATCTACATAGTCACAATTGAACAGATGAATTATGCAATGGTATTCTATAAATCAACAGGAATTCATTACACACTGACTCTGTGCTGCATGCTATACTAGACTCTGAACAATGTTTGAGGCACTGGAACACCTAGACACTAGGTTTGGAGTCAGAAGGATGTGAAATCAAATCCTACCTTCTGGTCCATAAAATATGTGCCCCTAGTTAAGTCACTTAGTCATTATGTTCTATAAGATATTCCCTAGGCTTAACTATGAAATCATGGACAGAAGAGTTGTGGTTTGCTCGGATAATTACAAAATGGGATCTCCCCACTCTGATGAAATCACAACATAGTTGTATGACCCCATGGCACTCTAAAATTCAGTTGGAAGAAAAGAATGAAATTTGAGAAGACATGTTAAGTGACTGAAATTGAGATCAGAGTAACCAAAATTGTACATGTATTAGCTACAATAAAACAAACTACAACACAATGAAACAAAGATAATGGAACTTCATGCAGTGGTAAGGAAATACAAAACAAACTATTTCATTAGTTTATGTAGTTGTACTTGTAAAATTACTTAGTATGATATTAGGTTCTGAAAACTGTTTTCCTCCTTATATTTTCTTGTTTATTTGTTTTAGTTGGTGGTTTTAAATTTGTAAATTTATTTGATTTTTTTAAAATTCAATTTTTATCTTATTTTAAGGTTCAAATTCTCTCCTTCAACTTTCCTCTACCACCCATTGTGAAATAAGCAGAACCAAGGGAACATACACCAGGAGTGGGGACCCTGCAGCCTCAAAGCCACATGTGGCCCTCCAGGTCCCTTGACTAAATTCAAACTTTTCAGAACAAATTCCCTTAGTAAAAGGATTTGTTCCATAAAAGTTGGAGTCAGTCAAAAGGCCACCCCCCCAAGCACATAGAAAGCTACATATAGCATTGAAGCTGCTGGTTCCCCACCTTTGATTTAGACAGTATAATTTTAAAATAATATTAAATATGAGCATACGTCAAACATATCAGGGATTATTTGGTTATGGAATTTTTATATCTTTTTATCTGCTTCTTCTGAGTCCTAAATGAATGTATTTGTGTTTTTGTCTTGGAAGTGGAATGAATCAATAATGCATCTTGGTCCATGTAGCATGACTTTTATACCGAGTAGAGTCTTAGATACTAGAATTTTTTTTCAGATTTGCAGTCTCTTTTCTCCAAAATCAATGGGCAGAACACCAAACCACACATTAACAGTTCATGTTTTATAACCATGGCTGCCCATATATTATTATTTGCATTATATTTATAGTTCTATAGGTTGAAAAAATCATCCTTTTTGTCCCTGAAATATCTTTTTACTAGTATTCTAGAGTGTATCTCCTTTTCTTAGCACTAGGTTTCAGTAATAGTTTTCATTTCACTGCTGTTGACCTGATATTAAAATGACAATATTTGAGGTATATGAAATCTGTTTTATTTGTATGGTAATTGTATTACTGATAGCTTTTTAAAATATGCTTTGGTGTGGAAGAACATGCAGATTTTTTTTCAATTCTAGAATGTTTGACAAGTAGGCATAAAATTGCATCTGTAACACTAGAGGCATCTGGACTGTACTGATAATGCAGCTGAAGGGAATAAGTGGGGAAACATCAGATTGGCTTGATTGAAGCTTGCACCAAAGAATATCCTCCAAGGTTACAGGGACCAGAACACACGAATCCTATGGGATGGCTTTACCTTTGTTTCCTTGGTAACACTTTCTGCATTTCTCTAGGAAGGAAGTGGGATGTTTTAGTTTGCTTGTTTTGTTTTGGTTTTTCTTTCAATTTGAATGTCTGTGTGGGTCTAGGCCTCCCTTAGCTTGAGTTATTGGCACCAACAAAGAGTCTCCACTGAGTAATTCCTTCAAAGGGATTATAGTGGATCAAAATCTTTAAGGTTATTTCTGCCTCTAACTTTCTAAAATTCTTTGATCAAATAATATAAAATTATAGTATGTCTATCTATCTATCTATCTATCTATCTATCATCTATCTATCCATCTATCTATCTACCTACCTACCTGTTGTCTACATTAACTTGAGAAGCAGCACGGCATATAGGCTAGAGAACTGGCTTTACAGTTAGGAAGATCTGGATTCAAGTCCTGAATCTAATATACCAACTGTGTGATCTGGGACAAGTCACTTAACTTCTCCATGCCTGTGGCAGTTCTCTAAGAAGAGAAGGTACCTGCATGGTAAGAGAGATATTTTATTTTTTACCAAAGACCACAGGTTTAAGGTGGTTCCAAGACATTATCTTCCCCAAAAAGAGTCTTTGTTTAGCATACTGGCAACATGCAAACCACTTCTAGTAACCTACAGAAACTAACAAAGATCAGCAAACACCACTCTCCCTTTGCTACTAGGATTAGAAATGGCATATTATAATTTGTCCCAGTTGAAGAGAATTGTTTTATCCTAAGACAACTTCAACGTCTTGTCTTATATTCCTTCAACTGAAGGACTAATAAGCTGCCACACTGCTTAACAATCCTTTTTGAGGAGGGTTGAAAGGGTGCATATATGTGCACTTCTCTCCCAAACAGATGCTGAGCAACATCTAAGTAGATGTTATCTTCATTACTAGCTATAGAACTAAGCTATTAACCTCCAGTGCATTGGGAAAATTTGTGTAACAATGGGTAACTGCATATTGGAGTTACCGATTGTAACCCTGAAAACTCATCCTATCATACCAACCTATTCCTTCTGATTGCTCTCTTGGAAGGATGAGAATACATTTGACATCTTCCTTTTAATGATGTTGATTTGAAAATTAAGAGGCCATGCTAGGATGTTTCTGCCAAACAACAACATCAATTAACTGTGATATGAATGTATAAATCTCAGCACATAGACCTACTGGAGTGATCCAAGTGAGTTGGTTAAGTTTCAAACATATATTTATTACCTTGTTCATTTTTCAGAACTGTAGGGACCTGAAATCCCTGGAACAATACACATCTGTGATTATTTAGTGAACCACTGGATGTCAGTGATGCATACCACAAACGTAGTTATTTAATCTTTTCTCCACATAGTGTGGATCTAATCTGGAGACCTTAATATGGACTTGACTTATGTATCACAGTTTTCAAAAGGAGTATACACACATACATGCACAGATAGATATATGTAATTGTATATATATGTATAAATATGTGTGTATGTGTGCATATATGTATGTGTCTATATATGTGTGTATATATATATATATATATATATATACACACACACATGCATGCACCACATTGACTTAAGTTGTACAGAAAAGAACTAAATAAAAACTAAAGGGAGAGGAGATATTAAGCAGTGGTTACATGACCCATTGCTGTACAAGAAACTTTACATACTCTGTTGTGTAGCCACATTGGCTAGAAATATATCATTTCTCAAACCTATCAAAGTTAACATTTTAAAATTCTTTACTGATCAATCAGCAAGAGTCAGAAAGTACCTACTATGTGTCAGGCACTATACAATCTGTAACTGTTGCCTTTATGATGAGGTACATTGGTACCCAGCCTACAAATTACCTTTGTTTATCTTTCAGAAGTAAAGAAATCTGAAGACGACAGGAGATCTTGAAAACTTGTTTTCCATTGTCTTCCTGATGGTTTTGAAGTTGAGAATCCCTACTTAAACCTTAACTGTGACAGTTCTAAAATATCCTCAAGACTTTAGAAAATAGAACCCTCATTCTCATAGCATTTGCTCTTCAGAGGAACAGACAACACATTATACAAATGTTAAATAAAACAAAACAAATTAAACACATGAAACCATCACTAAGGGCAGAATCTCTTGTTGAGAAGTCACTCAATGGTGTCAATCACACTTAATATCAATCAATTTCCACTTGTGAGCAAACAATCTCAGGAGCACCATTAGTAGAAATGCTTTCCAGATGGAGACACCTTGTGCTGAAAGTAGGATGCATATGCAAGGTTATCCTCACTCCATGTTCAGTACTATTTTTCTTTAAAACTAAATCTAATAGTAGCACAGATAGAAATCTAGGAAGAACCTTGGAGATGCTGTATTTCAGTCCTGTCATTTTAGAGATGGAAAACAAAAACAGAAGCAAACCTGAAGCCCGATGATGTTAATTGACTTATTCAAGATCACATAGTGTCTGAAGCAGAATTTGAATTTGATTCCTTTGACCCAAATGCTATTGTTCTTTCTGTTGAACCATGGAAGAAAGAATAAAGAAGGAAATTAATGAGCCCAGAAGAATTTGCAAAGAACACTATCATAAACTAGAATGACTAATTGACCTTTTATTGTATACATATCAGTCTCTCCCTCTCTCCTTCTCCTCTTCAAAGGAAGGCAAAGCTTCCCAGTTAACTTGTGGTTTATAGGCTATATTTCTTCCTTCCTTCATTCCTTCCTTCCTTCCTTTCTCCCTCTTTCTTTCTTTCTTTCTTTCTTCCTTCCTTTGGCCTTAGCCTAAAAGGGTCAGATTGTCCCATTGTATCCTGAGTCATCACCAGTCATCCCAATTAGTATCTGGTCACTGGATCCAGATGACTCTGGAGGAGAAAGTGAGACTGGTGACCTTGCACAATCCTCCCTTGCTCAAATCAAAGTCAAATGCAAGTCATGTCATCATTTCCCTGATGTCATGGTCCTCTTCAGAAATGAAGAATAAACACAACCAGTGTATGCAAAATTATCACTTTCCTTAATTATTTTTATAACTATGTTTTAGGAATTATAGAACTATTTATTAGAGTATTACATATGTGCCCTATAAATATAGTTTTCCAAATTTTATACTGCTGCTATTTTACATTGCCTAAAATTCTTTTATTGAGAGGTATCATACACAAGCTGAAGTGACTACCTTCCCAAGGTGGTGGAGTGAATGGGAGGCAGATTTCCCATTTCCCATATGCCTACTCTAGTAAAGTCATGAAGTTAGAAACAGTCTGAATAATTCAAATGCAAAACTGCAGTGTCACTCTTTTCACCTCACAACTACACAAAAGTCAAACAGAAACCCATTGCCAGTAGAAAAGGTAGCTCATCCAGTAAAACAAATACCAGTATGACTAGAGATAGGACAAGTGGAGCTAGCAGGACTGTGTATCTGGAGGGAGCGAGTACAGAACTTTTCTGAAGAAGCCCCTAGGGAAGTTCTAGGGAAGGCAAATAAGAGTAGTCAGACAGAGTCAGTCCATGTTCAGTAGTTCTGAGATCCTAAGTACTCAATTCTGAGATGCCTGAGAGGTCCCAGATGAGCCTTCGCTATAAAGCTGGAAAATCCAGAGATCTTAACTTAAAGGACCCATGATAAGACCAAAGACAGCAGACCATTCCTCCCAAGTGCAGAAGAGCATAGAGGTTATCTTTGGAACCAAGTTTCAATTCTTAAACTAAAGCTGGAGAAGAATAAATTAAAGAAAACCCCTTCATTAAGGCTAATTTATGTTAATTAATTAAATGCAATTGGTGAACTGGCTAACAGTGGAAGATCAAACCTGAAACAGGGCCTCAAATCAATGGCATTAGAGAAGGATACACAGAGCCTTTAAGTGCTCCCTGGAAAGGTAGCTTAGCTCTGAGAAAGTGGTCTCAGAGTATAATAGATTTATAATAGGTCTAGGATTCAATTTTCAATATGCATGCTAATTAATTCTATTAAATTCCATATAAATTTAAATATCACTATTAAGGACCTATTAAAAATAAAGGCAGTGTGCTAGGCACTTTGGCTACTCTAACTAATCCAGAGACTTTGATCTCTTTAACTGGGAAACTCCAACTTTTCTTAGAAGGTATTACTCTTGTCAGAGTTCTGCCTAAGAGTACTCTAGAAAAATCATTTAATATTGTGAGATTCTTCCTCAGTTTCTTTTGACATAGAAAGCTTAGCAACGGAATGTGTTAGTTATCTCTTGCTCTCATTACTAATCCATCTTTTTCATTCATATATTTATTTGATGGCATCCTATCTTACCCACACCTACCATGTACCTTTATATTACCTTTTGGATAATGCTAATTTTCATTACATTGGAAATTGGAGTGTTCCATGTTTCCCAGTCATACAGCCAGGAAACAAAGAGTGAAAATGAAAGAGAAACTGACCTCAAATAACTTAAATTTCCTGTGGGAATTAGATGGAGACCAGATACTAGCATTTAGGGAGATCAGGGAAGACTTCACAGAGCAGTTGAAGGAGAGTAATCTCAATGACTGCTGGGAAAATAAATTGGAGCCAGTTTGTGGAATGCCTTCTATTCCAGTCTGAGGAGTCTATATTTTATCATAAAGTCAGCAAAGAGCTATCGAAGAATTTGAAGCAGAGAAAAGGCATAATAAGCCATGTTGTAGGGAGAATATTTTAGATACTATATATAGGATAATAAATTATTTCAAAGGAATGTAAAGAGGATTAAAAATTCATCAGAGAAGGTATAGATATTAATGTGCACATATTGGTATATATGTTTGCATGTATGCATGTATATTTGCCAAAGCAAAAGTAAGTATAAAAACTCTCAGAGCTAAGTAGGAGCAAGATTTTATTTTTGCTCAAAAGTAGTCAAGTCAAATGATAAATTCTAAGTGTTCATCAGCAAATCTGCCAATTTTAGACATTTCTATTATGAACAAATAATAGAAGAGGAAATCAATTTCTTGCTAAAGTTCCTGAAGAAAAAAAATCTGAATCTTCTCAGAAAGTGTTTTGTTTTCAATTGTTACTCTAAGCTTTTCAATTCACCATTTTAAATGTTTGTAGCCTAAAGGTTTTTGTTTCATTTGCAGGGGTTTGGGTTTTTTGTTGTTTTGTTTCTGCCTTATCTCCATTGTCATAGATTCACCTTACCCCTGAGGATATTTACACTTCATCACAAGAAAGTATGTGGATTATTCTAACTGTTTTTCCTTCAGTGTTGAGGAAGGCACTGCCTTTCAACTAAGACAATGTTTGACATGTCTTTTGACCTGATCAGAAAGTTGAGAATTGAAGTTGGCTTGCTTTTGTGGAATTAGAGAGTTTTAAGAAAGTAAAATATGAATTTAGTGTACCTTATAACTATGGCAAAATTTTCAATACTCATTAAATGCCTGCTGTATGTAAAGCAAAGGGGGTAGAAATTAATGACTGACTCATTTTGTGTTGGTCTGTCAAATCTCTTGGTAATATTTACAATCAGACTGTTAGCAGGAGTCTTTTTTAATTTGTATTTTGCTTATTGTATCCATGATATAAGAACTCACAATCAAAAAAGGTCCTCTCCTATTGCAGTTCAGTAAGGCTACCCAACTTAAAAGGATAGAGAATTGCCCAAGGTCCTCAGAGTTTAAGCCAATACATAATATTACACAGCCAGCATATGTCAGAGATGGAATATGAAGCCAGGTCTAGCTGGCTCCAAAGCCATTATGATTCTATCCATTATGCCATGCTATCTTTCATTAGCATTGATAAAGTAAGTATTTTAAACTAAGTATATAGTGATCTATCCATTATGCCATGCTATCTTTCATTAGCATTGATAAAGTAAGTATTTTAAACTAAGTATATAGTGATATTCTATACTATTTTGAATGTATTTATACTTCAAACATTTATGATTTCACCAATGTGAGTGTTCCTTCCACTGATCCAGATTTCAAATGCTCTGTATTTTAGTAAAGGTATTCTTAACCTGGAGTTCATGGACTCCAGGGAACTTGGATGGGGGAAAAACACATCTACATTTTCACAAATCTCAAACTGAACTTTTATCATTTTTTTCGATTATGAATATAGACAACAAACTTTTTTATCTAAGTAGGGGTCTAATTATTTTACCAAATTGCTAAAGGGTCCAGGATATATGAAAAATATTCAGAACCCTTGCTTTATGAGAATCTCTAAGTATTTACAATATTTATCATTGCACTGTCAATCTTATAATGACCCTTTCTTCAAACCATATGCATACAGTATGAACAGTTCTAACCTGGAATCTTTTCCAGATTACTAGTAAAAGTGACTACAATTTCTGCTCTGTTATAATAACTTTTGAGAATGTAAGATTACTTCTAGGTCATAATGAAGCATTTAATAAAAATTGAGAAAACAGCTTTCCTTTTTTATTTTCACTAACATAAGAAAAAATAGAAATTGTTTAAGGAAATAAAATATAAAAATAATACATTGAAGTATGAAGTTGGTATTAAAGAAATGAATGAAAAAATATTCCACATTTACGCTGTGCCAAGAACTGTATTAAGAAGTAAAGATGAAAATCCAAAAGTGGAAACTGTCCCTTCAAGGAATTTTATTCTAATGGGGCAGAAAACATTTAGGTGTTTGGTGGTCAAGGAGGGGCAACATTTTGGTTCAGAAAGCCTTAGAAATACACAGAGTTAAACCATAGATAACTAAATTGACACCTCTCTTCCAGTTACAATGGAAACATTGATTTGTTTTCCAGAATTGTAAAGAAAGTGAGATCAGAAGGAGTGGCTGTAGGAAGCATCTTGGTAGTTGGCTAGGTGGGAGATAAAAATGAAACACAAACACATTGAATCCAGCATAGATTTATAGTGGACTGTATAAAGTATTCTTCATTCAGGACAAAAGAGTCATCAGAATATGAATTTCAGAGCTAAAGGGCTTTAAAGCCCTCTAGAGTATGCTGTCTAATCCTACAAGGCAGTGAATAGAGAAGGAATCTGGAGTGTAGCACTTAGCATGAGTAGAAATCACTAATTGTAAGTAACAGTGAGCCAAATTATTATTTTTAGCTTGGTAAGTCAACAGTATCAATAATACATTATATAATGAAGTCCAGGCAATGTAGGCTTCAAGAATTGGGCTTTCACCTCAGTATCTATATCTATATGAACTACACTTAACATTTTTCCAATACTTTGGACTTTACAAAGCATGTTGACAACTATTTTCTTATTAAATCCTCATCTAATTGGAACATATTAAGTTGATCTATTTCACAAGGGTCATATCCTTTAGCAACTTAGAATCTAGTTGGAGAGGATAAAGAATGACAAGGAATCATTAATCACTGAAAGTTGTGATATCATCTATAAACATAATGGCAGTCAAGAAAAAAACATTAGTGTAGGTTAGATTTGTTAGAGAAGCAATTTGGAACTTGAATATTATCCTTTTTGGACAATTAGTGTGAGAATTTTTTTTTCCTTAATTACTCATTTATTACAAGAGCTTTTCTTTCTTTTCTTTTCTCCTTTTTTTAATTTTCTCTTCTCTTTTCTTCTCCATTTCAATTAAAAAAGAACCAAGACCTCTTATTTTAAATACAGAAAACAGAATAGTAGGAAGGACAAGAAGAACTATGGACAAGTAGAGTAGCCTTGAATTTAATATATACTTTAAAAAAAAGCAAGTTGAAGAGACTAAACATCTGCATTTTCATGTACAATTTTTCATTTTCCTCAATATTGTCACATATATGGAAACGCCCATTTTATCTGTTTGTTCAGGTCATAATTTTTTTTTTTAAATCAGTAAGCATGCTCATATTTTGCTCATCTATAAGGAAGAGAGAAGCAGTATAGTACTGTGGATAGATATTCATCCCAAAGTCAGAAAGACATGGTTCAGTTTTTGCCTCTGACATAGTTATTCACTATGGAAAAGTCACTTAAAATCTCAATGCCCTAAGCAACGTTTTGGGGAATATAAAATGAAGTTCAGGTGTGATTGTTACACATTGTTAGAGGGGTCCACAAATTCCCTATACTGTTGAAAATATAGGCACAGTGGTGGCTGAGCTTGAAATTTGTGCATATTTATAATTCGATTTCAAACTTCTGATTTTCTGAGTATTTAAATGTATAAAGTTAAAGATATGGGTCATTAAGATATGGCTTTTAAGAGAATCCATATAGTAATATGGACATTCTTTTTAAGAAGATATTGATATTGACTATGACTACTCCTGCTACTAGCAATTAACTGTCATTTTATTAATTTTATTCAATTATAATAAGCAGTCATGCATAGAATATTAAAATAGGAGAATAACACTGCTTCTGCCATAACTCCACCCAAAAATTATAGCAAGATTGATGATTTTAATGATGATTTCTGGTTTTTTTGAAACCTTTTAAAGTGTGTGAATTGCTTTGCATATTGTCTCATTTATGCCTCGTTACTACTTCACATGGAACAGCCATTATGATTCCCATTTTTTAAAATTTTATTTTATTTTTATTTCTAAATTCTCTTTTTCCCTCCTTTCCACCCAACTTCAAAAAAGTAAAGCAAAATAAAACTCACTACAATTGTGTATAGTTAGGCGAAACAAATTTCCATATAAGCCATTAGCTATACCTACCCCCATTAAAGAAAGAAAAAAAACATATGAAGAAAAAACCCTATGCTTCATTCTTTACTATGAGTATATCTCTTCTCTGTGTAGAGGTGTATAATATATTCCATCAAGAGTCTTTTGGAATTATGGTTGCTTATTATGTTGATTAGAGTTCCGAAGTCTTACATTTTACATGCACCACACACACACACACACACACACACACACACACACACACACACACGTACATACTATGCTCAGTATTGATCTTAATTCATTGTCTGTCATAACTTCTAGCAAAGTTTCATTTTGAAGTGTAGATTATTCTTAATTATAAGTCTAGAACCATTGCTTTCTGGAACATCATATTTTAAGATCTCTCTTTTTGTGTGAGATCCTGAATATGACTTCAGAGTACCATAATGGTCACTTCAGATTAATGGTGGGTAGCGGGAAGAGTTAAAGATCTTCTCCACCCATTAATAGATCTCAAGTACCTTTTGTCAATTTTTTAATAGAGGCACTAGTTCTCAAGGGTTGTGATGCCCTCTGACCCTGAAAAATGTATAAATACTCTGAGGAGAGATTTCACTTTGGGGTTTAGTTTTTGGAAGAAGATTTGTGTGCCAGATGAGACATTGGGAAGCCTCTAAGCACAGCCTCCCAAAGCTCCCTCCCACCCCTCACACCCACTGCTTTGAAAACCCAGATGTTGGTGCTTCTCTCTCTAGTAATTATGTATGTATTGTCAAACAGTTATCTGTCTGCTTATCTGTGATGTATGCTCTGCTTACTGTCAGACAGCTGGAAGCATTGCCTATTGATCTTTATTTCTCTGTATTTTCTCTGATGTTCAGAGTACAGACTTTTTCCCCTGAACTTGTTGAATGATATGTATGCCTGATTAAAGTGATTGTTGACTTCCTCAAAATTGCCTTTCCTTTTAGAAAAACAGATTAAAGAACCTGTTCTGGTAGGCCCCCTTCCTACATATGTCTGAGTCTTTGCTGTTACAAGTGCTTAAGTTCTTTCTGACTCCTTGCAATTGCTTTTTTTCCACCTCCTTGACTGTGAAACTCCAGATTTCTTCTACAAATATTCCTGGAACTTTTTATTTTGGTGTTCCTATCTTAAGTGATTGGTGTAATGTTTCAATTTCTACTTCTCCCGTGGGCTCCAAAATATCTGGGAAGTTGTACCATTTCTCGGAATATGATGTTTATGCTCCTTTTTGGTTGTTTTTCTTGTTGGTATTTGTGATTATGAGATCATCCAATGATTCTTATGATATTTTTCCCTGAACTGTTTTCCAGGATAATTGTTTTTCCTGTGAGATATTTTAATTTTCTTCTATTTTTCATCTTTTGACTTTTTTTTAATGTCTCACAGAATCATTCCCTTCTATTTAGTCAGTTCTAATTTTAAGGAATTACTTTGTGCCTCAACAAGGTTTTGTATCTCTTTATCAAACAATTAATTCTATTTTCATCTTTCTTCTATAAGTCTCATTTGGTTTAATTTTTTTTCTTTAAAAAACTATTTTATTCTTTAACTCTTTAATTCTTTTTAGGTTTGTGTACAAACTGCATTTTTCTTTGAGTTTTGATTGTAGATGTTTTCAAGTAATTCTTTACTTCTGTGTTTGGGTCTTGAATTTCCCTCTCACCGTAGTAGTCCTTTATGATCAGACTCTTTTTTGTTTTTTGTTTTATATTGTTAATTCTTCTAGCCTACTTCTTAGCTTTGGACTTTATGCTAGTGCTAAACTTTGCATACTATGCTGTGGGGGACTGACTTATGTTTCGGAACGTTTATGTCCTTCTATTCTATTGTTTCTACAACTTAATCTGGGGGCCTACAAATTATCAATACTTCCAAAATGGTGTAGCCCAAGATAAGGTCAGTTTACTGTCTCCTGATATGAACTCTCCAATGTCCAGACCTAGGTTTAAAGCTGCTGGCTTGTCATTAGATTACTACTGGACTCAGTCACATTTAGACCACTAAAAGATTTTACAGGCTCACAGGGACTAAATTTCTTTTGCCCCTTTGCTCTGGGATTTTCCCCTGTTTATTTCTCTGCAGGTTTATGTGATGAACCAAAGGCAAGTCACTACTCTGTTGCTGGGCTCAGAATTAAATATGGTTCTGCCATTTATTCCTTGCCCTCTTCATAGCTATGGACTATGCTTCCTCATTAAATCTTTTTACCCTCGTCTGTGATTTGCGACTCAGATATGGATGATAGAACCATGAGATGGCACCTACTCCTACACCCAACACAAGTTCAAGGCTTTCCTGAAATTTCATTTTGTTCTGATGCTTCCTTTCCTAGCATTCCATTCAATCCTCTTTCTACTGCTGGGCAGTAGAATCCTCCCTTCAACTGTCAAGGCATAGAGATCTTGACCACCTTCATCGCCGTTGTCTATAAACCTCTCTGTGTCCCTTGGATAATCTGGGTGAGAAAAATAATATGACTCACTATGATGTTTTCTTGTCTTTCTTGAAGAAAATTAATTCTGTTGCATTTTCTGGTGGTGGAGGCTAGGTCATCTACCACCTCTATCTGGATATTCTTTAATAACTAAAAGAAAAAAAGATTAAGTAATTCATATTAACATGAGATTTCAAAGGGAGAGAATACATTTCTCAAGACAAGGCAAAAATTCAGACCCTAAACTATGAGTATAGAAGAGATTTTATAGAAAAGCAACTCCTTCAAAATTCTACCACCCCACAGCAACAGCAATTCCCTTCTTAATGGGAATTTTCTGATCATTTAGCAATGGGGATGAATTGAGCCCTGAATAATTAATTAAAATGAAAAATGGGGGTAAATGATTCAAGCCCTTTAATTAGAGACCTACCAGGTGTAGTAAAAACTATCTGCTTGCTATTTAATAAAGCCCTTCTTCCAGTTTAGGCTATGAGCTTTCCCTGGAGCTCATTTGCAAAGCCAGCTTTCTGTAGACTACATGAGTTCTGTTTAGTTCTCCCCCAGCATAAATGAATCTACACCTCAAGATGTACAAAATTGATGAAATAGTTGTTTAGAATCTTTCCAGATGCTTCCTTTTATGAAGGAAAGAGGTGAATATTATACAAGTAATGAGGCCAGAGTAGTGATATGTTCTTCTAAAGTGTGAAATGTAAAATGCTCTTGTAGACTACTGTATAAAGTTTTTTAAATTCTTAAAAGTTCTGTTCAAAATTTACCTTTTCTGATCCATACAAAGATGTACCACAACTCTAAATATATTCATGATATAAAATACTATCCACTTCCAGATTGAGAACTGATTGTCTCAGAGTATAGAAGGAAGCATATGTTTTCCCCCTTTCTTTATCTTTCTTTATTTTTTTTAACATGGCTAATGGGGAAATATATATTTACATGATGCTATCTGTATAGTGGGTATTATATTTCTTGCCTTTGCATTGGGTGGGTGAGGGGGTGAAGGGAGGGTGATAATGTAGAACTGAAAACAAAGATCAATTTTAAATACAATAAAAAACTCATCTTTGCTCTAAAATATTTGAGACCTAGAACTAACATATAATTTTAGAAGAGAATACAGAAAGGAGGCTCATCCAACTTTGATCCTTCCCAAGGCTTTATTCTCTGAACTCCAAAGCCTCCCTTCACCCCAGACTTAGGTTAATGGAAAACTATTTATCTGTGTTTTGTTTTCACATATCAAATTTTATTAGGAGCTCCTAATAAAGACAGAGAAAGATATTTAGGAGGCACAGTTCTTGCCCTAATGAGATGTATGTTATTTTCAACTACAGAGTCTATAATTTCACGGTTATAGAATTATTTCCTGGAGTTACTATTGTTTCTTGTAAAAACACAAATACGTTCCCAAAATGTAGCCAACAATCAATACTTTAACTTGAATTGCAATCATCAGAATTTTTGTTTTCCCCAATGGGATCCAGCATATACAAAATCTGAGAGAAAAGGGAAAGGTCAATGGTGTGATAGGTACAAAGGTAAGAGAATTTCCTAGAATTCACTAGTCAAAGGGAAATCTTTTGGCTTTTAGGGAGCAAATATAGATTCTATGCATTGAAAAAAAGACAAAATCAAGATTTCTGGCAATGGGCTAGGAGTAGTGGATGACCTTGACATCTTTAGTGTCTTACCAAGATCTAAATGCTCCACAGCTTCTGCATCAGTCACCCTTCAAGGTCATTGGAATAAATTGTTTTCATCTGTCTATCCTACTGGGCAAAGTCTTCACTTGCTTGGGATAGATATTCTCCTCACTCTCCAACAGGTTGAAACCTGCCCGTTATCCTCATTCTGGTTTGGTCCATCTCACAGACTATTTTAGTAATGTGTTGCAGCCATAAATGCTGTAGCTTCTTAGAACCACAGGTGAGGGTTGAGTGACAGATGAACACCAAAGGTGGATGAGCAGCCTTTTTCACAGTGAGAAGCCTTTTCAAGTCTCCACTCTCAAATATATTCATAGCTTTTCTTCATACAAGAGACTGCTAATAAAATTTGACATAGGAAAACAAAATAGAGATAAATATTGTCCATTAATCTAAATCTAGGGTGAAGGGAGGCTTTGGAGTTCAGAGTATAAAGCCTTGGGAATGATCAAAGTTGAATGAGTTTCTTTTGAGCATTCCTTTCGAAAGTTATATATTAATTCTAGGTCTCAAATATTTTTGAATAAAGATGAGGTTTTTTAAAATTTTATTTAAAAATCTCCACCCTTGTAGTCTCTACCTTAGTAGCTTAACTTATTACCCATTTATCCCAAATTCAAGTTTCTTTGTGACATTACCCACCACCCATTTAACTCAGATTCAAGGTGGTTCAATCAAAATGGCTGCAACCAATACTTATGCTTGCAGACTAATCCCCATCTCCCAGTGAAGACATAATGGAGAACAGTGACTCAATCCACCTCTTCATTTAAATGTCTACTAGTAGGAATTGAATTAACTTTGCCAGGGGTGGGTCAAATGTTGTGTGATTTAAGAGATCCCATTAAGAGATCACTCTGCGTCTTTTGGCCTTGAGAGAGGCTATTGACCCAATTTACTCTAATCACTAATTTATTGTCTGACTAATAAATGGATCATTCTCACAACCTCATTTACCTAAAGTAAACCTCAGTTTACCTTAATTTTCAAATGTAATAGCAAGCTCCTCTTGCCCCATTCAATCTTGTCTCAACATCTAATGACAAAGTCAATTCTCCTTTTCTACTCAGCCAAAGAACACTATCCCTGGAGGCTTTTCTTTTCTAAGTGCTTTCTGCTTAAGGAAATCTTATACAACTAGTTGGAAGCAACTATAATTACTTCTGTGTGTGTTTGTGGTGAAGCCTATGGATTCTTGCTCAGAATGATGTTATTAAAAGTATAGAATTAAATGTATAAAGTTCCAAATGAAACTAATTACACTGACATGTAATTATCATTATAAACATACATTTTAGAGCTCATAGACATCAAAGTAAGAACTGAGCTAAAGTAAAAAATAAAAAAGAAAATAGTCCTTGAAAATATCTTGTAGAATATACTATGTATTCTGATAGAAAGTCTATCAGTCCTATGCAAGGCAATACAATATAAACCATCTCAATAACCAATTTATAAGGCACTTATGTACAAAGAAATTGTGGTAATATCAAATTGTTATAAATATTAATGAGAACTGATACGGAAAATTGATGTTGAATTTTGTGTGTATTATCTTATTTGCATATTTGAATGTTGCTAAAATCTGTAAATACTACAGGAATTATCCCCATTACAAAGAAGAAAATTCCTTGGATATGACTCGATTATTTATAAGATATATAAATGAAGAAACTGAGGTCCAGAGAAGAGAAATAACTTATTCCTGATAGTTACTGAATATCAGGCTTGGTATTGGAACCCAGGTTTTCCTGCCTGCAAGGTTAGTTCTCTATTTCACAATTTTGCCTCATTAACTATTCTATAGGGCATCTAAGCAAAATAAACAGATAAGTATATACATGATAATTTGAGAATTGGGAGATCATTTACAACAGAAGAAAACAAAACAGCACCTAGTCTCACTAATAACTGATATTTAGAGAGATCTTTCCAATTTGCATAGTGCTTTGTAAAACTATCTTAGCAATAAACCAAGTTGGGGATAATCAGTAGAACTCAAATCCATTTGGGATTTCTACCCCAATCATTTGAAGGCTTATCCTGAAAGAATGACAGGTGAGAACAATTTGTTCCAATGGCCATGAAGGTGGCCGCACCAGGCCCTGTGGAGCACTTAGAGCTTGGTCAGACCTCAAAGACCATGCACAAAGTCATCCATTGCATCCTGGGCAATTGCCAGTCACCTTAACTTTTTGGATTTCAATGATTCTAAAAAGAGATTGAGGCTAATGACTTTGTACAACTCAGCTTCACTTAAATCCAATTCACTCAAAAGGCAAGATGTCATCCTTGTGATGCCATTGGTATTCCTGAAATCAAGTCAAGTAACAGCAACAAAGCTTTGTATATATTGTCTTATTGGAAACCTCAAACAGCCTTGTGAAAAAGATCTGCGAGAGGCTGTATATAAGTGATGCCCAAGGGTGGGGAATTATGGCCTCGAGACCTCATGTGACCCTCTAGGTCCTCAAGTGTGGCCTTTTGACTGAATCCAAACTTCACAGAACAAAGCCCCTTACTAAAAGGATTTGATGGAGTCCATCAAAAGGCCACACCCAAGGACCTGGAAGACCACATGTGGTTTTGAGGCCACATGTTCCCCACCCCTGATTGACCATATACTAG
The DNA here is from genome assembly GCA_028658325.1 of Potorous gilbertii. Classification (NCBI taxonomy): domain Eukaryota; kingdom Metazoa; phylum Chordata; class Mammalia; order Diprotodontia; family Potoroidae; genus Potorous; species Potorous gilbertii. The sequence continues at coordinate 68,203,537 of CM053774.1, read as the reverse complement.
TAATAGTAGTAAATGTATGGGTACCAGCAGTAGTAGTAATAGTAGTACATGTCCTAGTTGTAGTTCAATATGGTTTTCAAGCACATTAATAGCAGGTACTGACATTGAAGGTTGGTTCTGTCAATTTCTCTAGAGCTTGGTGTTATATATTAGCCTCCTTTTCTTTCTTTGAAAGAGCAGTTCTTAATCATATGTATATGTGTGTGCATGTGTGTGTGTGTGTCCATATGTGTGAGATGGACACTTTGACAATCTAATACAGTCTATAGATCCTTTCATTGTGTCATATTCCCAAGTACATGGAATAAAATATATCAGATTGTGAAGATGCCAGTTATATTGAAACAGATATTTTTTTTTAAGTTCATGGATTTCATGTTCAAGGGGGATTTAAAACTCTCAATCTAGATTCCTTAGTTGAGAAGTGCCCTGTTTCTTCTGACTCTCTGCATAGGATTTTGTCTACTTGATGATGCTGCCAAGCTATTATATTTCTTCAAATAATTTCACCATTGTACCAGGAATTCATTCCATTGAAGCACCAAATATTCATTGAATGAATGTGCTGCAACAGCTATACAAGTGGCTTTTGAAATTTTTCAGAACAAAATCACATATAGTTAAACCTCTCCAACATTTGTGTTCTATGTAAAAGCTCAACTCTAGACTTCCATGGTTTTTCAATTTCCTTTAAATACTCTTGGTTTGAAAATCTCTGACCAATATTCCTTCCCCCGCTATTCCCCTTCAGCCTATTTAATACTAGGTCAATATTTCAGCTGCCACAGCTTCTGAACATTGGGAAAGGCAATCATATTTGCATGATAGAACATAGTCCCCTGTCTGGTGAACATGCAGTTTAATGACATTTCAAATTTTAATCAGATAACGCCTTTTTATTTTTCATTTTTCTGAATATAGAAACTTGCCTGAATGCCACTAGGCTAGGTTATAGGAATGACTTTGAAATGTAATTCTCTGCATTTAGTAATGCATATAAAAAAGGAAATGAAACTGTTTGGAGGGATGCTAGGGTTATATTATACTTACTCATTTATTTATTTATTTACTTTAATTGAGCAGGCATACAATATGAATGAATCTGAAAGTCAGGCTTTGGCATCAAAACTGATGAGATATTTAAAGTTATTCACATATCTCTTTTTTAATACTTTAATTTTTGTCCCAATTTACCAGTGGAACAAAATGTTTCTACAGAATCTTATTTTTATAGAACTATTGTAAGCTATTTAACAAGGGTAAAAATGACTCCCTTAAGTAATAGTTCCCTTTGTTATTAATGTAATTGCACCCTGTTGGGTAAAATGAATCTCATAGTGTCTTTCATTAGACAAAAATACATTTTTCCTTCTTTATATTCAGTAGTAACTCATATTGTGAACTTTATTTGAATAAATTATCTTCTTGCAAAAAATCACAACAAACTTCATTGAACTTTTTTTTAGTAAAAACTGTCATTATATTGACTTAATAACAACTCTGATATCCAATGGTTAATTTAAATTTCTTCTTTTTTTCTTCTGAGTCTATGCTAAATCCAATACAGTGATAATATTGCACAGGGTACAATATTAACTAATAATATGAACATTGACTGTTAAGGCTATCTTCAAAATTATTCTGCAAAGAGGAAATAAAATTCTTGCATGTATCTTACATTTGCACATTATTTTAAAATGATACTCTTTATAATGATCATTTTCAGTTAATAACTAGTTTGCATGAAACTACTGAAGTGAAATTCTAAGAGGTGAATGCTATGTCACCACATGAGTTCAGACAGATAAATACAGTACGAAGATCTGCAACTAGATCCACCAATGAATCAATCAATATTTATTGTCTTCATTATTTTCAAGACTTATTCTAAGAGGAAGCCTGAAAGGAAGGAAGACCTTGGTTTTAGTCCAACTCCTGACACTTACAAACTCTGTGAATTTAGACAAGTCATAGTTTCTCATTACTCTAGGCAAGTTTTTAAGAAAGAGAAGTTGTTCACCTGGAATAATAAAGTTAGTTTCTTCACCTGAGTCTTTCCTATACTACAGCTCCACTCCCTCAGGAAATACATGCAAAGTTCTAGGGAAATGAAGACAAAAGTGAAATAGTATTTGACCTCAAAGGGTTTACATTATAGCAAGAGAGAAAACACATACTTCAGTATGTTCATAAATAATATAAGGTAGTGTGATACGTATACTTAAACGTTGACTGAATCCTCATTTTTCCCAACCTCTTCGCAGACTTTGACACAGCTGATCACTCTTTCTTTTCTAATAGCTTTTTCTGTCTGGGTTTTCAGGATACCCCAGCTTTTTTTAGACTATTTTAAAATTTTTGTTTATTTTTAATTTATGAAATAAAACAAAAATTTCCATGACACAGAATAATAAAGATGATTGCATATGAAACTGCAAATCAGTTATGTACAATTTGAATTGTCTTTTGAATACATAATAAAATTATCATGTAAAAATAAAGTTATCATGTAAATTTCTTTTTTCCCCGCCCCCTGCCCTAGAAATGGCTATAATTACACAAATATTTACACATATATACATACAAAAGCAATCTATACAAGCTTCTATATGTCAATTCTGTGGATGCAGATAGCATCTTCATAGCTCCTTTTAGTTGATTTGAGCATTTAAATAGTCAAAATAACTTAGTTTTATATATACATATATATGTATATAAATATATACATACATATTTTAGATATGAGAACTTTATCTGAGAAATGGTGTATAAAACTCCCACCACACAATTTTCTACTTTCCTTCCGATCCTTGCTACATTTTGTACAAAACCTTTTCAATTTAATGAAATCAAAATTATTCATTTTACACCTAACTTTGTTCTCTATCAATACCCCACTTTCTTGGTTCTTCCATTTATCTGACTGCTCCTTGTCTTCTATGCTGGGTCTTCATCCAGATCATACTCATTTATTGTCCCCAAGATTTTTCCCTGGCCTTTCTTCTTTACTCCCTCTATATAAAACTTTGGTGATCTCATCTGCTCCTATCAATTTAATTAACAACTCTATGCTGGTGACTCTCAAATCAACATATCTTTAGGCAATTCCCTCAGCTGACCTCCTATCTTGCATCTCTGCCTTTCAGATATCTTGAACATTCAGTAAACATTTAAACTCAACATAGCAATAACTGAACTCATTATCTTTACCCTTTACAATGCTCCCTACCTCCTCCTATCTTTCCTATTATTTAGAGGTGAGGATATCATCTTCCCAGAACCTCAGGGTGGTAACCTAGATATCCCCAGCTTCTCACTCTCTCTTACCTTTCTCATATCTAATCTTTCTGCCAAAGTTTACCGATTGAATCTTTGTAAAACTTCTTGAATATGCCTTATTCTCTCCTCTCACAATGTCACCATATTGGTGTAGAGCTTTACGCCTCAATTATTTCAGAAACCTTCAGGTGGGTCTTCCTGCCTCAAGTTTCCTCCCTCTTTCATCCATCCTACTTTTATAAAAACAAATTATTTATTTTTAGTTTTCAACATTCATTTCCACAAGACTTTGAGTTCCAAATTTTCTCCCCATCTCTCCCCTCTCCCCACACCAAGACACTGTGCACTCTGATTACCCCTTCCCCCAATCTGCCTTCCCTTTTCTCATACCCCTCTCTTCCCTTATCCCCATCTCCCCTATTTTCTTGAAAGGCAAAATGGATTTCTATACCCAATTACCTGTATTTCTTATTTCTCAGTTGCATGTAAAAGCAATTTTTAGCATGTTTTTAAAACTTTGAGTTCCAACTTCTCTCCCTCCCTCCCTCTCTCTCCATTCATCCCCATAGAGAATGCAAACAATTCAATATAGGCTATACATGTGTAGTTATGCAAAAGACTTCCATAAAAGTCATATTGTGAAAGATTAACTATTTCCCTCCATCCTATCCTGCCCCCCTATTTATTCTATTCTGTCTTTTGACCTTGCCCCTCCCCAAAACTGTACTTCTGATTACCTCCTCCTCCCATTTGGCCTCCCTTCTATCATTCCCCCCATCCCACTTACCCACTTCTCCCCTACTTTTCTGGAATGTAAGAGAAATTTTCATACCAAATTAAGTGTGCATGTTATTCCTTCCTTAAGCCATATGTGAAAAGATTAAGCTTCACTTTCTCCCTCTCACCTTGCTCTCTTTTCCCCTTCATTGAGAAAGCTATTTCTTCCCTCTTTTATGAGAGATAATTTGTCCCATTCCATTTCTTCCTTTCCCCTCCCAATATATTCCTCTCTCATCCCTTAATTTCATGTTTTTAGGTATCATCCCTTCCTATTCAACTCACCCTATGCCCTCTGTCTATATGTATATAATTCCTCCAACTACCCAAATTCTGAGAAAAGTCTCAAGAGTTACAAATATTATCTTTCTATGTAGGAATGTAAACAATTCAGTTTTAGTGGGTCCCTTATGATTTCTCTTTCCCATTTATCTTGTCATGCTTCTCTTGATTCTTGCGTTTGAAAGTCAAATTTTCTATTCATTTCTGGTCTTTCCATAAAGAAAACTTGAAAGTCCTCTACATCACTGAATGACCATTTTTTCCCCTGAAGTATTATACTCAATTTGCTGGGTAGGTGATTCTTGATTTTAATCCAGCTCCTTTGACTTCTGGAATATCATTTTCCAAACCCTCTGATCCTTTAATGTAGAAGCTGATAGCTCTTGTGTTGTCCTGATTTTATTTCCATAATACTCAAATTGTTTCTGGCTGACTTGAAAAACAGATCCAGGAGAGACAATTTAAAAATTATGGGACTACCTAAAAGCCATGATCAAACAAAGAACCTAGACATCATCTCACATGAAATTATCAAAGAAAAAATGGTCATTCAATGAAATAGAGGATTTTCAAGCATTCTTGATGAAAAGACCAGAAATGAATAGAAAATTTGACTATCAAACCCAGGAATCAAGAAAAGCATGACAAAGTAAGCAGGAAAGAGAAAACATAAGAGACTTACTAAGATTGAACTGTTTACATTCCTACATGGAAAGACAACATTTGTAACTCCTGAGACTTTTCTCAGTATGCTTGGACTTTGTTTTCTTCTGTTTGCATGCTTTGGTTTTCCTTGTCGCCAAAGCCGTTTAGTTGACTTTTGAGCTCTTTGTCAAGGTAGTTCTCTGCTTCCAGTGGGGGTGGGGGGTGTAATATCATCCTCTTGATACTCCCACAATATATGGGCCTAGAGCTCCAGAAGCAGTGCTTGCAGCTGCCTTTGCTGCTGCTGTGGCTATTGTAGGTTCCTCTGCCTTCTCCCCCCTCAGTCACCCTGGGGCTGGGTCACTCCACTCTTCTGCAGTGGTTCCACAGGCTTTTCCCACTGACCTTCCCATTTATCCTCAGTGTTTTGGGGTCATGAAGTCTGGAAACACCCACAGGTATGAGAGATTCAGTCTCCCCAAGGCCTGCTCCAGTCCCCTCTGTGCCCTTGTGGCCCATAGTGAACTGTGCTCTTCTCCTAGAGTGGTGCGATAGATGCTTCCTGGTGATCTCTGGAGATTTACTTCACTCCAACATTCTATGGGTTCTGCAGTTACAGAATTTTTTCAGAGCCATTTTTTACAGGAGTGCTCTAGAAAACCCATGCTATTATTACTCTGCCATCTTGGCTCCACCTCCCATCATCTTTTATAAAGTTTTTTTTTTAAGTGCGAGTCTATTTCAAGACCATCTCCCACCATTTAATAAACTTTTCATCACCTCCAAGATCAAATATAAAATCATCTTTTTGTCTTCAAAGTCCTATGTAGTCTAACGACTTCCTTCCCTTCCAATGTTCTTTACACCTTACTCCTCACATACTTTCCGATCTAATGATGTTGGCCTCCTTGCTGTCCCATGAACATGACATTCCATCTCTGGGCTTTGAGAATCCTCCTGGCTGTTCCTCATGCCTGGCATGCTCTCCTTCCTGTTCATCTGCTATCTTCCTTTAATACTCACCTAATATCACAGCTTTTACAGGAAGCCATTCACAATTTCACTTAGTCGAGTTCCTTCCCTTTGTTATTTACTATTTATTTTATACCCTGTTTGTTCATAAGTGTTTATTTGCTTTCTCTCCCATTAGATTATGGGATTCTCTTATTAATGGACAGGAATTTCTTAATTCAAAACTAAATTTGTTAAAAAGGAAATTATTTCTCGCTTGGTCCTCAGATCTAATAAGGAGCTTAGAATGCAGGTATGGCATAAATTCCATAGAGTCTATAGGTAAATAGAAAGATAGTAGCTCTAGATTACTATATAATCTATATAATACCATATAATAGTGGGCAATATTTAAGGATTTATAGATCTTCCAGAAATTTCTTTCAGTTCTTGATCTCTCTATCTTTTCCAAGCAAACAGAGCAAGTAGCTGATAGCAATTTTGATCCAATGGGAAGAGAAGGGTTAAGAGGAAACATTCTCTCCTCCTCTCCCCTTCCCCTTCTCTTTGCTTTATCTCTTTCCCCTTCTCTTTTTACTCTTTTTCTTGCTATTTCCTTTCCTTCCCTCTTTTTTCTTCTTCTCTTTCTCCTATTTTGATTTGGAACTGGGAAATGTAAAGGAATTCTTAAGTATTCATGTTTTCATGGTTATTATTAAGAGTTATGCCCTCAATTTATAAAAAGATTTTCTGTTGCATTTGTATTCATTTGCATTCAGTAACAATTTATTTTCATTTGTATTGAGGTAGAGTTATACCTGAATATTCTGGTGAACTATTTCTCATGAAATATTCCTTTCCTTCTTTCAAACAAACCAAATATCATATAGCCTGTTATTTAAAAATCTCAAAAGTACTTGGAAAAAAATTACCTGGAAGAGGTAAAAGGGGTGTAGAGAGAAGAATCATTTAAATCTTTGTGGGAGCCATACCTTTATCTAACAGAGGATGTGAGCATAGGGTTTTAAGAGACTAGTGACCTAGTATCTATGTTTAGAATATGGTCTACCTCTGCCCTTCACTTGTTGAATTTCTGCTTCATTTAATTCTGCTGAATTTAATGCTTCACTCAGTCATTTCCTCCAACCACTAGTTAACCTAGCTGGTAAGAACTTGCCTCACTTTAGTTTGCTTTGTGTCTCTCCAGTTCTATTATCATATACTACTGTTATCATATACTAAAGTTATCTATATTATTTCCCTCCATATAATCCAAGAAAGGAACATATCAATATGTTCACCACAGCTCGTGCTCATCACAGTATTTTACTCATGATAGGGATCTAATAAAGATTTTCTTAGAACCAACCTAAGATAGTGGAGTAGAAGAAGAGACCTGCCTGAGCTCTCCCCCAAACCCCTCAAAACATTTGTAAAAATTATTTTAATAAATTTGAGAGCAGAAGAAGCCACAAAATAACAGATTGAAGCAAATTTCCAGGCCAAGACAATCTAGAAGGTCTATGGGAAGGGTCTATTACACGGGGCTCGGAATGGAGCACAATCCAGTATGGGCCACACTGGCACAGACAGGATTGGAGTAGGCCTTAGGGAACTGAATCGCTGGCAATTTCAGGACTTCTCAAACCACAAAGGCCAAAGACAACTGTAAAAGTCAGTGGGAAAGGGCGAGAGAGGAATTTGGCTCAGCCCCCAGGGCAGTGGCAGCCACTGCCTCAGTAGCTGCTGTTAGAGCTCTCAGACTAAAGTGGTGGGGTAATCAAATGGTTGATCTGGGTTAAAGTCCTTGGTGGTGCTTCTAGGGCCAGGACAAGCACTGGCATGGCAGAGTTTGTGGTGGCAGTGGAGAGGGGATCCTCCTTATTGCTCCAAGGCAGAAAAGAGTGCTTGTGGTTGTTCACAGACCAGAGCACATGTCATGAGAGGAGTAAACACCTCTCCTTTGATCATATCACTTTGGAACAACTGAAAATTTACAGGTCTCTGGAAATATGTCTGAAAATGGCTGCACAAAAAAACCCTGAAACATGTGGCAGTATGCCCTTCACTTAACAAAGAGCTCAAAAGTCAAGTAATTGGCTGGGAAAATGAGGAAATGGGAAAAAAATCAGACTGAACAATCTTACTTTCTTGGTCAAAAGGTATTTATTTATGTCCTTGGTGAAAAGGAAGATTGAAACATACAAGCAAGAAGACAACCAAGTCAAAGCTCCTTTACTGAAAGCCTCCAAGAAAAATATGAATTGACCTCGGGCCACGGAAGAGCTCAAAAAGGATTTTGAAAATCAAGTAAGAGAAGCAGAGGAAAAAATTGGGAAGAGAAATGAGAGTGACGCAAGCATCATGATAAAAGATTTTCTCAGAGGCAACATGTATATTATATAGAAGAAACTTAGGATCAGGAAAAATCTAGGCTCAAATTCTACTTCATGCTTAATAGATAGCTAGATCTGCAATACAAGGAGTCTATCACCTCTGCTGCTAACTCATAGCTAGCCTACTGTGAAGAGAAGTTCTCAGACTTTGTATGTAGCATTGGCATCCTGAACCTTCCATCTCCTACTTACGCCCAGGAAAAGCTGCTAGAGGTCAGGCTGGCCATCTTCCATCTACTCCAAAGCAACCCCTTCCATCTATACCAACACTAATAACCTTATACCTTTGATAGCTAACCCTATCTCTCAAATGAGTTGTGAAGAATTTCCAGTGCAAAGAAAGACAACCCTCCTTTTGATTTCCCCATCTCCTGTGGCAGCTGTTCTTCGAGGGCAGAGACATGGTTCTCTCCATTCAATGATAAACATTCTAACACCCGGTCATACACTTATCTTCCCTCCTTTAGATCACTATCCAAAAGCTATTCTATTTTTCCCTACCACCTGATTCCTTATACCTTCCCCCTCATATCTCCAATGCCAAAGTTTCGTCCTAACTCCACTTCCCTTCCACTGTGCCCTTAGGAATGCTTATTCCATGTGCAAAATACTTCTCATTATCTTAAACCTTTTCCTCTCTCACTCCTTTCATCTTCTAGCTCTTATTGATCTGACTTCCCCTTGATGATAAATCCTCTGCAGCTACCTTTTTCTTTATTTGGGTACATTTATTCATTTTCCCTGGCTAGCTAGGATATTTCTTGCTTCCCATTGTCACTGCCACATTCTCCCCTTACTTCCATCATTCTGTAACCTCTTTTCCTTTGAGGTCTATGTAATTTGTATCTACCACTCACTCAACATCCTGGTAATTGTTATCCACATATATCACTTCCCTTCCTTTCTCAATACCTGACACATATTGTTATTGAATGATAAGGTCAGATGCTGGATTTTAAGGGGTTAAGATGACAGTGAGATGAGAGAAAGTAGAGGCATCTATTGTAGATGATCTTTTTTAAGAGTTTACTTACAAAGGGCAAAAGAGATATAGGATGATATTCATAGAGGAAACAAAGGATGAAGAGAAATTTTTGTTTTCTTTTGTTTTGTTTTCAAGGATAGGGAAGACATGGACATTTTTGTAGGCAGATGAAAATGAGCCAGTAAAGAGGAAGATCATTTTACCAAAACTGCTCCTTCCAAAGTTACCTTGTAATTGAAACATCCAATGGCCTTTGTGCAATCCTCATTCTCATTGAACTCTCTTACAACCTTTGGCATGTCGATCACTCTCTCCTCCTTACTACTCTCTTCTCTTTAGGTTTTGGGGACACTACTCACTCCTGGCTCTCCTCCTATCTATCTGACCATTCTTTGAAAAATAGTCTCATTTTCTGGATTCTCTTCTACATTATACCCTCTCAGCCTAGGTGACTGTCAGAATTCTGTCTTGGACCCCCTTGGCTTCTTCCTCCATTTATACTCCTTCATTAGTTTATCTCATCAGCTCTCATAGATTTAATTACCAACTCTATGCTGATTCTTACATCTAACTGTCCTGCTCCAATCTCCCTACTCATTTGCCATCTCCCATCTCTAACTACCTATCCTTAAACTGCATATCCAGTAGACATCTTAAAATCAATATTTCCAAAAATAGAACTTATCTTCTCTAAAACACCCTCTGTTACCTTCTACTTTCTCTATTACTGTAAAAGGTGACACCATCCTTCTAATCCCTCTCAACAAGTCATCTTGTCTTCCTTACTATCTATCACCCCCATATGCAATTTGTTATAACTACTTCCATAGCTCTATTGTAGGCCCAAATCATCTCATACTTGGACTATTGTAATAGCTCACTAGCAATTCTCCCTGCCTCCTATCTCTTCACTCCAATCAATCCTACATTTAGCCACTGAAGTAATTTTCCTTAAGCACAGATTCAGCCGTGTCCCTACTCAATAAATTCCAGTGACTTCCTATAGCTTCCATGATAAAATACAAAATTATCTGTTTGGCTTTCAAATCCCTTCATTACCTATCCAACTCCTATCTTTCCAGTTTTCTTATACTCTACTTCCTGCCATGTGTTTTTCAATCCAGTTACATTGTCCTCCTTATTGTTCCTTGATCAAGACACTCTATCTCTAAGCTCTGTTCATTTTGTCTGGAACACTCTCCCTTCTCTTCTGTGGATAATGACTTCTCTGCTTTTCTCAAAGTCCCAACTAAATTTTCACAATCCATCAGAATATTTCCCTTCTTAATTTCAGTGATTTCCTTATGTTAATTATTTCCTTTTTTATCCTGTTTATAGCTTGTTTTCTTTGTATTCATTTCCATGTTGCATCATCCATTAGATTATAAGCTCCTTGAAGGCAGGGACTGTCTTTACCTCTGTTTGTATCCTGAGCACATAGCCCAGTACCTGGCACAGAACAGGTGTTTAATAAATGTTTATTATTCAATTTAAAGTGACATACTATGCCTCAAACAAATCCCCAGGAGTGGGGTTATTAACTTGGTATTAACTTATTTTTCAAATCATTTTATTAACCATATTTCAATATAATTGTTTCCTTTGTTGCCCTGTATATTTTATTTTATGAACTTATAAACATTATTTTTCTGAAAAGAAGGTTCTTAGACTTACTTCATCATACTGTCAGAGGATCCAAGATACAAAAAAGGTTGGGGACCTGCCCTAAGCCTTATCTCCTAAGGCATAAGGTGGCTTGCTATCAGTATTGGTAGACCAAGATACCACATTGGGAGTTTCCAAGCTAATGAAATCATAGATCATATGTACTCAGGAAATTCTGCAGTTACTATTAAACAATAATCCACAAAATATTTTGATGTGAAAAAGAGATCTTTATGCATTAAGTTGTTGGGAATCACTGATTTATTTTAATTCTCAAAGCATTAAAGATTAAATGTTCAGGTCTAAATTCCCTTTATTCTCTTTGTATTATAGGAGAGTAAAGCAGAATATACTCCTTTGTATACATATTGGAATCTGTGGGAAAACATATCTGTGCTTTGTGACAGAGAAATTCATCATTATTTCATAGTTGCAATGTGAGAATTTCATAGTTATAATGGAGACATTCCATTGTTTTTTATCCAGGAATTGTGCCCACTTATACTCCCATTAGGAGCATTTAATTCTGTACATATAATGTAGAAACCCTATATTCCCTTTTGTGCAGAAATGTATGAAATCTTTGTGAATAAAGCGAATACCACAAATTGGAAAACTTTTTTAATGGGCATCTTATGTTTCTTATAGAAAACTCTGTCTCCACAGTCTATTGGTACTTCAGGTACAATGGGCAGGTACCTACCCACATGATTTAAAATGTACCGAGATGACTGGCATCCAAAAATATCTCCCTTGTTGGTTCAATTCTCCTTTGGGCTCAATTCAATTTAACAATCATTTATTAAACCCCTCTTATGGGTAAAGAAGTGAGAAGACAAAGACAAAAGGCAATACTGTACTGGGAGGTTACAGAATGGATTTTATATGCATAAATAAATACATTTCCCTAAAGAGGAAGTGACAACTGAGATAAGTTTTGAAAGAAGATAAATATTCTGAGAGGAGTCTTAAGGATAGGTATAGAAGCCCCAACACCTATCACTGTGCCTGGTTTGAATTTAGACATAAAGGCTTCTAGAATGAATGAATGAATGAATGAATGAATGGCAGAGACAAGAAAGGAGGATAGTTCAGACCTGTAGCAACTTTAGGCAAAAAATTGAGACTGAAGGTAAACTACTAAATTTACCAAATAGTTTCTTGATTGGGATACATGAAAGTTATGAAATTGGGATAATAAAATAAGTTGATATATACTTAAGGAGGCCTTAGGTGCTTGCCTGACTACTTCTATTTGATCCTAAAGAAAATGGGGGACCCCTGAAGATTAAAACAAAGGTTAATCATGTACTTCTTTAAGGTTTGTGTCTTGACATCCATGACATCTTGTTTGTTAATCATTTCCAGAGATCTGATGTGGGTAACCTAATATTAATGGATTATTTTAGGAGGCTCAATCTGCTGTCCTAGTTCCTCTGAAAGATAACATTCGGTGTTGGGACTGAGTACATTATGTTCTCTGGGTAACCCCGCACTAGGAACTGACTGAGCTCTGTCTTCTCTGGAACCATCTGTCCTTCTGACTTGGACTCATGGACTGAAACTGTGATCAACTCTGGGTGCTCTGTACTGCAGGTCTCAGTAGGAGCTCTTGAAAATAAGCTCATGAAGCCAATCATTCGTTCCACAGTTCTTGGTCTGGCCACTTTCCTGTAAATCAAATTTATGATCTTGGACTTAAATGATAAACCACTATGGTTTCTTCTTCAATTCTTAATCCTTCTCCATTTTGTAGTTTTTAAATTGTTGATGGAATAGTTGGGGAAATGAGAATGTGCTTTATTTCTTCCTTCTACTTCACAATTTTGGCTCAGTTGCCCACCATGATTACTTTAGATAAATGCACATATTTTTAATGCCAGAAAATTATGCTTTCCATAGCATGTAGGTATTTATTTTGTGAAAAAAATCAAGTTATTCATAGTACAGTGAAGTCTCAAAACATCAGGTAAAATCAGCAGTGCATAATTTGGGGGAGCAATTTTGAAACCTTAGGGTGCACAAAATATGTTGTTTTGGCTTTGGGCCCAAGCACTAATGGGTAGAAAATCAGGATTAAAGACCTGTATCACTCCAGTTCCTGGTACCTATTATGTAGTTTGCCCAAGCATTAGCTGCCAGGTAATTCAGGAATGAGTGCTGAGGCACTAGAAACTGAGGACATACATGGTAATAAGTGATTGAAAAATGTCACTGCAAGAAGAATAACCAGGAATCAATGTCAGAGATAGGTGGTAAAGCTGAGAATTGATGCTCAGAATATAGAAGCTAGATCAGAGTTTAACTCAGTGATGTAGATGAAAGAAAATATATTTAATTAATGTATGAGAAGAGCAAATTATATATGCTGGCTACTTCAAAGAATGGACCTAAACAAAGGCAGATCTCTTCATCTCCCTGAGCTTAAGTTGTTGCTTATGTGAAAAAAGATGATATAATTCATTCTATGTAGCTTAGTTAGTGGTAAAATATGTATCTATTTGCATGTGGCTTTAATGAGAAACATATTTAAGATAGAAATCTAGCCAGTAAACCCCAAGATAACTAGGTAGGTTTTAGCCATCAAAATTTACCTTTGATTTTCATTGATTGATCAACAATAGGTCCTTGCCTAAATACCACTTAATGGTTAATTTTGGGGCCCCCAATGACTCATGATGTAAATAGTAATTGTTTCTCTTTCCATTGTTTCTTTGTAAATAGTAATTTGATTCTTTTTTTTTTCTTTGTCCCTTTGAAGACTTTATTTTGTGGTGTTTCTGATTATAAGTTTTTTTTGCTTGTTTTTGTTTTTTTTTAAAATAAATTTATTTAACTTTTTATATTCATTTTCACAAGATTTTGAGTTCCAAAATTTTCTCCCCATTTGTCCCCAACCCCCTCCCCAATACACTGGACATTTTAATAACCCATATCACCAATCTGCCCTCTCTTCTATCATGCCTCCATTCCCTTACCCCATCTTCTCTTTTGTCCTGTAGGGCCAGATAACTTTCTATTCCCCATTACCTGTATTTCTTATTTCCTAGTTGCAAGAACAATACTCAACAGTTGGTCCTAAAACTTTAAGTTCCAGCTTCTCCCCATCCCTCCCTCCCCAACCATTCCCTTTGAAAAGGCAGGCAGTTCAATATAGGCCATATCTATGTAGTTTTGCAAATGACTTCCATAATAGTCGTGTTGTGTAAGACTAACTATATTTCCCTCCATCCTATC
>CM053774.1:68168704-68188820 GCA_028658325.1 Potorous gilbertii | reverse complement strand
CTGGTCACTGGATTCAGATGGCTCTGGAGGAGAAGTGAGGTTGGTGAACTGCACAGCCCTCCCTCACTCAAAACAAAGTCAAGTGCAAGTCATGTCATTATTTCTCTGATGGCATGGTCTTCTTTGGCAATGAAGAACAAACACACAGTAAATGTTTAACATCCACATTTCAAAAAATAATGTACACACTACACACTCTTAAGTTTAATCTACATTTACTTCATCATGTTCTTAAGTCTAAAAAAGCAACCAAATAGTGAATCAAGACCTGATTTATAATTTTTGCTCATTTACAAGCTATACAGAGAATGAAAATTAAATAATTAGTTCTCACAAGCCAGTTCAAGACATCTCCAACACACCCCAATCTCAAGCATAATTCTTCAGAAACTGGGCTATGTCATGATTCATACTCATATAGTGCTACCAAATTAATTTGTGAATCTTTGTTTCAGGGAAAAGATTGAGGTCATCAGAAGCTATGTACAATTTCCCCAGAGCAATCTATTTCACCCCTATTCTTTTGTTAATTTCAGTAATAGTTTCTGACCAAGTTATAGGCATTAATGAACTAAATCTGTGGTTCACTCATTCAACTATATATCCTACACTATCCAACAATTATTCTTCATTCAATTGGTTATATATGTGTTTAGTTACATCAGATTTCTTTCAGTGATTATTAAGAGGTTTTATAATATCCTGTAACTTGATACAATCAGAACAATATCCCTCACTCTATGAACCGTTTAGGGGAATGTATATAAAGGGAATCTCTCTTCCATTTAGACTCTGGCCTGACCTCCTCCAAAAATAATGGTAAACAACTTTGCCAAACATAGGTCTTCTTATTTCATGCCTTTGGTTTGTTTGTTAATCAACTCTCTCTGTTCTATATTTCAAAGGATTTTGTATCATTTGTATGGTATCTTCCATTTTCAAAGGAGAATTTTCTTGAAGCAGAGATGCTGAGGTTGCACTTTCTCCTCTATAGAATTATTTTTTAATACTAAACAAATTAAGAAAATAGGATTTAATATTTTCTATAACTTTCAGTCATCTGTAAGTAAGTCACTCAAAATATATTTGTTATTTGCTTACTGTCAGTCAGGGACTGTATACATGGTTAAGAATACAAATAGTAAAAGAAAAACAGCCCCTTCCCTCACAAAACTTGAAATTTAATGGAGGAGGGGAGGAATTACTCAGGGACCCCTAGGGTTAGGCTAGGTTAACTCTTATTTTTATTCAAAGTCCCTCAATTGCATTCAAGGTTATTACTGACCTGGCTCCTGAACCCCCAATCTCCATTGTTCTGGCGCCCAACCCCCAGTGGGCAGTACTGCCCACTTTGGGAATCTATTTCTAGAAACTGTTGAACTCTCCCATTTCTTATCATCATATTCATTATATTTTACACTACTTCCCATTATGGACATGTTTATATTTAAATTAAAACTATATTGATTTAATTTGGAGGGTCACATTGAGTTCTACAGAATTTTGTAACTTCCTCATTCTTTGAAATGCAAGATGGAACTGAAGAGGCAATTATTTCTAATTTAATCTCTTTTGCAAGTGCTTATAATGAACACTGTAGTAGAGAAATGGCCAAGTGTTCTATAAATGTTCTTACCTTTAGTTTTTAGATGTGGAGAAAAAACCAGCTCTCCTAATTTCTTTGTCTCTGCAAGGAATATCTGTGAGTCACCCTTTCAGGTGGGTTCAAATTCCTTACGTCTCCTAATTTAACTCATAGAAAGAATGTCAAGATTTCTATGGTGTATGTCCTTTAATTTGTACAGGTCCATGTACCAATTGCTGCAAAAAGAAAACACTTTTTTGGAATACCAGGAACTAAGTCAATGTTTATATATAGATTGAAAATTATGTCATTATGTGTATTCCCTTCCTCCTTTTCTCCCTGCTCTACTATCTATTACTGGAGAAAATCAAAGTGGGATGTGCAGAACCTAGGGATATTTTGTATATTCCTTTATTTGATGGACATAGCTAGAGAGTTAATTACCAAATTATTAACATATTGTTGATGAGGCATTCCATAGTTTGCTAGCCTAATTTTCATATATTATCAGTGGAACTTTATCACCTTCCATCGATTATTCTTCCAAATTGCTTTGGCAGTCATGGTTTAAGTCCCTAGAGGGTAACTTATTTTGAGTCCTACAGAAAATGTTGTAAGTAGTACCTCTAATTAACAGTCAAACATTATATGTAATTAACTTTTAGCAAAGAAATTTATTTAAATGGAATAGTAAGAACAATTAGTACAACAGGTTACCTGTAAAAATCCTGAAACTTTTAGTATACCCAAGTATACCTGACATCCACAGGAAGACTACATGTTCAATGATAGTGAGCCCCCAAATGCAGGATCCATTTAGCAAAGGTTTCTCACATCTCATAGAAGTGTATGACATGGAAGTCCTTTCTCACTGAAGAATCCTCATAAAACTGTCCTTCCATGTAGAGTCTCTGTTGCTGAGACTGGCTCAATCTGGCTGCCAGGGTCACTCCTTTATTCAATCTATAGGTTGCAGGAGTTCCTAGACTTAGAGCTTGACAGGACCTTAAAAGTAATACAGATGAAGCCTCTTATTTTGCAGATGAGAAAACAGACCAAAAAAGGATAAAGGAATTGGCCAAAGTCACACAAGAGGTGAGCAGTTGGTAGAACTGGGTTGTAAACCCAGTTAAGCTCTCCCCGCTCCAAATCCAATACTTGTTCTATTTATGATGTTCTACCTCAAATAAATAACCGTGAGGCCTTAGTTCTGTAAGGAAAGAAGTCCTACCAACTTTTTTATTAATACTCGAAAGTGCTAACCCTATATATTTCATCCTACAATGGGGTTTTTGCTACTTCAAAGAAATTGAGTCTCTTTCATACTATGCAGTAAATGAATTATTTTATCTCAAAAACTCCCCAAAGTTGTATAATAAATAGATGTGATATTATCACTATTTTAATGAGACTCAAATGATTTAACTGGGTAAACCCAAATAGCCTTCCTACAATAAGTACTGCAAGAGTCTTTAATTATCTTTAGTTAATAATGCAACCAACCTTCCAGTACCTCTAATGAATTAAGCTATTATACTCAGGGCTCCCAGCAGTGAAAAAAGAACTTTACACTAGTCAATAAATTTCACAATTAATAGGTGGTGTTATAAAGGAGGTTCTAAGTCATAGCCTAAAACATTTGTTGAATTTCCAAATTATATGACAACCAATAACTAATGCTGAACTAAAAGCAACCAATACAGAAGCTGTGGGTGTGATAATACAAACTTTCAGATAATTATTAACCTCAATGTCAAAGAGATATAAATTCCAACACTTCTCAGCTTCTTTATTTTGAGAGCATTCAAGATGACAGAGTTGGTACACTTACTAGCAAATGTATTTAACTGCAACTTTCGATAGGGAAAGATAAGAAAATGTGTGCTTTATTTCCTGAAGCATAGATTCAGGTTCACAAATGGTTTAAAGCTATAAAATACTTTCTAAAGTTGTCTTAACATGGAAGTACCTGGTGAGGTGTTCAGTACTTAATTTAAAACTAACATTTTTCAAAAGCAGTACTTGATGATGACTGTGCCCCAAAGTTGGTCTTTTTCACCTGTTCTAATGAAAATGACAGAGAGACAATAGGCCAAAAAAAAATGTATGAAACAGTAACGCTTCTATCCCAAAAATGATTCTGAGGGAAATTATGGGTCCGGGTTGCAGAAGTGGAAGCCACTGCCCAGGCTGCTTCCCTGCCTCCCTGCCCGCCAATCCTGCTGTTTTATCTTCCTCTCTGCCTTCCTGGGGTGCGGGAGGCCAGCCTGACTGTGGATGCCTAGATAGCCCCAGCTGCCAGCCTCAAGTCCTACCAGCATTCAGCATGGACAGGGCAGTGGCAGTGGCAGTAAGAGAAGGAGAAGGAGGAAGATGGCGGGATGACTGCTGGCCTGTGTGTTGCACTGTGACACCGGGTATACAATACCTGTATATTCTGGAAATACAGAACCATGTCATTCTCTCATGTATTACTATCAAGGAATCTGCACAAATAGGAGATCAAACATAAAGAAGGGTGATGAAAGGTGTTGATAATCTGGACTTTTTGTTGGGATGAAGCAATAGAAAAGCCAATTTATGCAACAAAGTGGTGAATTGGTCATGGTATAGTTGGAGATTGAGACTTGACGGAGAGATTTATGGAACAACTGATCTTCAAATACCTAAGTACAGAACCTGAAGATTATTTTCTTTTGACTGAACTTCTAAATACGCCAGAAAACGGAATATAGAGCTGAAATTATGTCTGAATCCTCTAATCTTCCAGGCCCATGCATAGCTGTACAGGCTGTCCTTACTTTAGCTGCACCTTGGACATCAAGGCAAATAGGAGAGCGGACACTGACTGGTACAGTTACAGACAATGGAGATGGTGTCACTCATGTCATTCCTGGAGCGGAAGGGTATATTTTTGGCAGCTGTATCAAGCACATTCCAATTGCTGGGAGAGATATAACATTTTATTCTGTAGTTATTGAGAGAATGAGAAGTAGGAATTCCTCCTCAACAATCCTTGGAAACAGCTAAGGCTGTTATAGCTATGTCTGCCCAGATTTATTCAAAGAATTTAATAAGTATGTTACAGATGGATTAAAGTGGATTAAACAGTATATTGGAATGAATGCAGTCCCCAAAAATGAATTTTCCTTTGACTGGTTATGAACAGTTCCTGGGTACAGAAATCTTCTTTCATCTAGAGTTTGTTAATCTAGACTTCACACAACCAATCTTAGAAGCAGTAGATGAGGTAATTCAGAATTGTCCCATCAATGTCAGATGTCCTCTCTACAAGAATATTGTCCTCTCTAGGGGTTCAACCATGTTCAGGGATTTTGGACATAGACTACAATGGAATTTGAAAAGAACTATTGATTCAAGGCTGAAAATAAGCAAAGAATTAAGTGGTAGTAGACAGAAACTCAAGCCTATTGATGTGCAAGTCATTACACACCACATGCAGGGATATGCAGTATGGTTTGGGGGATCAGCGCTGGCTTCCACACCCAAGTTCTTCCAAGTATGCAACACCAAAAAGGCATATGAAGAAATTGGACCTGGTATTTGCCACCACAACTCAATGTTTGGGGTGATGTCTTAATACTGACTTCATAGTTATAACAGGGAGATGGGGAAGAGGTCATCTTTCTGATTACCTGTTTTGTTAGGATGGCTGATATTGATAGCAAACTGACTTGACATGAAAAAGGCCAAACGTAATTCAACAGGAATATTTTAATATATGTATTAACATACGAATGTAGAAGAAAACCAAAATGATTAAAAGTGTTTTTCTGCAGATGATATTTGAATCTGTATGTAACAAGAAGTGGGTTTTAGTTCTTTCTGCGACTGGATATTTTGTATATTAGTGGATTATCCAAGATTTGATGGAATTTAATGATATATCAATAGCTCTATAATGCTTGAATTGTACACTTTCAAATGTGTACAATGCGAGAGCTTGTTTGTATTTCATAGTTTTCTATACTTTGAGGAAAAGAATATCAAAAACTTGTATTTGTGGAAAAGAGAGATCACCTCTAACGTAAATTTAAAACAAAGGTCTCATGACACTTGCTTACACACTCATATTATTCTAGTTATTAAATTTTTCATCATCCAAAAACAAATCTGGCTATCTTTGCATGTGCTTTTTGGAGCTAAAACTATTACCTTAGTGTTTTCTGAATACTCTCACTCTGTTTCTTGCTTTAAAAGTAAAGATGAGATTGTTGGACCAGTAAAGAAAAAAACAAAAATTTTAAAAAAAGGAAATTATGGCAAAGAAATTGTGATCCTTTGAATTTAAATATATACTACTATTTTTTTCTCTATGATTATGTGTCTTTTGTTTTTAGGTCTCTCTCTCTCTCTCTCTCTCTCTCTCTCTCTCTCTCTCTCTCTGTATGTGTCTTTGTCTCTGTCTCTCTCACACACATATACACAAAGTAGCAATAGCAAAAAGCAAATTTAGTCAGTGAGTATGATGGCTATTTAACTGGTGGCTGTACTGTATAATTTTGGAAAAGTAAACTCTTGATAAGTGGAATATTAATGATGTTTTTTTATGTGCTTAATGCGGTTTTCAGAGGAGAAGGGGAAAAATACTTTCAAGTAGAATGGAATCAATACACCCACTTGGGAACAGAACAGAATGTTACCATTGGTTGTAAAAGAGACAGTTTGAATTCGCTAAGACTTGTCTACATTATTTCAACTTTATACAAGGTGTAGCATTTTTACAAAAATCATGTTAGTTTCTACACAATCATTCACTTCCCAGTGAAACACAATAGTTTTATCCCTTCCTATTTGAAATGTAGAGACCTAATAAAACTAGAACAATGATAAAAAAAAAAACAGTAATGTGAGGGAGAATGAAATTGATCCAGGGTATATGGTGATGGTATCATGCTGAGATTATTTATGTGGTGAACTTTTGAGTCAGTTCTACAGAGGAGATGAGTTTAAAAATCCTTGAGGAAAAGTAGGACACACAACAACTTGATCACTCTGGATTTGAAAGACTACACCAAGAAACAGATAGGCTATTAGAACTTTATTGTTTCAGGATATAAGCCTATTATAGTCTGCAAATGAAGAAACTGACATTCTCAAGTATTGGTTGAAAAGATTAACAGTTCACAAAGCAAAGTCCCAACTGTGCCAAATTAAATATCTTGAAATTCTGATGCTAAAAATTCTACATATCCCACACTGGCGATGCACATATATTATAGCTTAAAGGTCTCAGTGGCTCACTTAGTAATGCACTGTTATGTCAATTTTGCAGATGCAATTTAAGTTTAGCCTACCTTGCATTAAAGCATGGCAAGGTATGTTTTTCTTGGTCATTAAAATTGCTTCTAGTGCCACTATATATTAGGCAAAGTTTACTAATGCATTAGTATTATAATTAAATGTGGCAATGCACATCTTAACACAATTAGAATACTGGAAAATTTCACAGGACCTGGGAGAATATCAATGTACAAAGTTGGGCAGAAATAAGCAAAATAATAATAAATTATTATTTAGATTTATCACCTGACATGATAAAGTACTGGCAGACTCTAAGGGTCTTTCTTAAGCTGAACTTGCAAGCAGTCAAACTCTATTGGAGAGATTGCAACTCTACTGGGCTGGTTATGTTGTTCTAATGCCAGAAGTACATTTACCTAAAAGACTATCTTCCAGAGAACTCACACAAGGTAAGAGCTCACATGGACATAAGAAGTGATACAAGTACACTTTCAAGATTGCTGAAGAACTTTGGAATTTTCTGTGAAACATTTGAGATGTTGACACAGGAGTACCCAGCATGGTGTACCCAGCAGAAACAAGCAACATTTATCTAACTATTAGATCTAAACTATTTATCTAATAAATAGTTTATTTAATAATAATATTAAATCTAAAGGCTTATCTGTATCTCTTCTATTGATACATTTTGTTTTTACAATAAAATAATTTCCAGATTACTGTCCTGCCCCACTCTGTGCAATATATATATATGTATATATATGCACATATATATATATATATATATATATATATATATATATATATATATATATATATATGTATATATATGCAAAACTCTCATATGGCACCAAGGTGGTGCAAATAGATAGAATGCCTGGCCTCAAATCAGGAAAATTCATGTTCTTAAGTTCAAATCTGGCCTCAGACACATGACCCTGGGAAAGTCATTTTAGCTGTGTTTGTCTTGGTTATTCTTCTGTAAAATAATCTGGAAATGGGAATGACAAAGCACTCTAGTATCTACCAACAAAAACCCAAATGAGATCACAAAGTATTGGACACAACTAAACTACAGAAATAATACAGTAAATTCATCCAAAAATGCAAATAATACCCTACAGCTCTAGATCTCCTCACTTCTCTATTTTTAAAGTACTTTAAAATTAACATATATGCAGAAAAGAAAAGCAAATTCCCTCAACAGCTATATGCGTCTCATTCTACACCCTAAATCTATCATCACCACCTCTCTGTAAGTGGTTAGTGTATCTAATCCTTAGTCCTCTGGAAGAGACATATGAATGGTCATTGTCTGATCATATACCATATAATTTTCAAATTTGTTTGTCTTCATATTTTTTCTCTCAATTCTGCTTATTTCATTCTTCATCGATTTATGAAAGTCTTCCAAATTGTTCATTTTTATGTTATTGATCTTATATTTATTTTCCTAGTTTTGCTTACTTTATTGTATAAATTCATATAAATCTTCCCATGTCTCCTTGAAATCTTCTTCTTCATTTCTTACAGCACAATAGTGTTCTATCACATTGATATGCCACAGCATATTCATATTTTCCTCAATTAATGGGCATCTTTTATATGTTTTACTGTTTTGTCCTGTTAGTTATTGTCCTTAGTTCTTCAAGAGGACCAAAATGATATCACTGTATTGGGGTCAAAGTATAATAAGGTACAAGATGCAAGGAACAACTTTGGCTGATCAGACCAATAAAAGATGGAAAAGCTCTATCACAGGTCAGGCACAAATAATCCGTATGAACATTTGGAATGCAGAAGTCTCTAAATTTGAACACATCCCATTTCTTTTGAGCTACTGAAGCTCTGCTTTGCTCATAGAGCACAGAGGCTCACCATGCTGGACACACCATGCTGGGTACTCCTGTGTCCGTATCTCAAATGTTTCACAAAAGATTCCAAAGTTCTTCAGAAATCTTGAAAGTGTACTTGTACCACTTTTTATCTCCATGTGAGCACTTGCCTTGTGTGAGTTCTCTGGAAAATAGTCTTTTAGATAAATGTACTTCCGGCATTATAACAACATGGCCAGCCCAGCAGAGTTGCAATCTCTCCAGTAGAATTTGAGTGCTTGGAAATTCAGCTTAAGGAAGACCCTTAGTGTCTGCCAGTACTTTATCATGAGCAAAAAGGGAAAAAAATAACTAAATCTGTTACTATTGATAATCACTTTAATTCAGTCATTAAGTGGAGCTTGGATAGAGACACCTGTTGTTGTCCAATAGGTCCCTGGAAAGCATGCTGCCAATGTAAGAGAATTTATTCACAGTCTTCAAAATTCTCCATTTGTTGTAACTGATGGTTCCATATTTGGATATTGTACTGCTCACTAGTGGAGAAGCTCTTTTTCCTTGCTGTTGATCGTTAGGCCAAAATTAGGAAAAGCAGCAGAGAATCAATCTATACCTTGTGGCTTCTCAGTTTCAGAGCCTGCATTTACTGCAGAGTCCTCTGCAAATAAAATGTCATGCATCAGTTCTCCCTCCGCTTTAGCCTTGGTTTGTGACCTTTTCAAGTTAATTCATTTACCATCAGTGTAATAATTGATCTTGATATCATTTGCATCCTTATTGAAGGCATCTGATAACATCACAGAAAATGTCAAGATAAAAGCATAGAAGCAAGCATATTCCTACTTTTAGCAACCTATTAATTGACTTTCCATAATTTTCTGTCACTGTTCTCATTTCTTTTCCCAATTTTACCTCTATCACTCATATTTGGTTTTTTAAATAATTTTTGATCTTTCAGGAATTTTTTGTTGAGCTTATTTACAATTAACTTTTCTTTTTAGTTGAGGCTTTACTTGTTTTTTTTTGATAACATTGCCTTCTGAATTTGTGTCTTGATCTTCCTTGTTACCATAGAAGCTTTTTTATGGTCAAGTTTTGTTGTTATTTGATATTGTTGCTGTCGTGGCCAAATCCCATAAATAGCAATGCTGCTACAAAGACCCCAGATCTGCCCATATCCCAGTGTCACAGACTTCTCTTTCTGGCCTACTAAGTTGTCTTTGGCAGGAAAACTGGTTTTGCCCTGACATTCTTTTGGCTTTGTCACTCCAAAATTGAATTTGTGGAATTATTGTTAAATTATTTGGAGGGGAATTGTGCAAGAGCTTAACTGTAGTACATTGTTCTACTTAGCTGTGTTGACTCTGTGCAGAACTTCTATTACTTTACCTTATTCTATTAGCTTACATTGATAATCTACTCATTGCTCTGAAGTTTTTCTAGAACATTTTTTTTATACTGTATGTGTATGTGTGTGTCGGTGTACTTTTTGCAACAGCCAGGCTGTTTACCTGTCTCAATTTACTTGCCACACCTATTGAATGCTTTTGTTCCTTTACATATATATATATGTATATATATAAATATATATACATATATATATATATACATGAAATGCCACATTTTATGTAATTATTCAACATGTATTAATTTATTTTTCCCTAAGACAACCTTAAAAAGCAGGGATTCTCTTGAAAGATTTTGTAAAGCATATGTTAGATACAGAATTAATCAATGCTTTTTATGAAGGTGAGGAGGAGGAAGAAGATGCCTTTTATCCAAGAGAAATTTTTCAGTTCTCTCTACACAAAAAGCTTTGGATCCCCATGATATTTCCTAACCAGTCAAACCATCGTGCAGCATTGCCTTTGACAACTAGCAGCTCTTATTTCAAAAAAAGGCAGGGATAAATGAATTCATTCTCAACCAAGGAAAGTGACTGATAAAAACTCAAACCAAGTTATCATTTTTTTCTCCTTCAACTCAGTGGTTAAATATTGAAATGAATCTGTAATTTCACTGCTTTGCACTTTCTATGAAATAATGCAGATCATAAGCACTCCATCCTATTTGACTGTTCCATGTCCTCCCACATATTTAATACACCAATTGTCAAATCAAACTTATTGAACATTTTTGTGTAATAAATTCTTTGTTCTTGCTGAATAAATTCTCCTGAAAAACAGTCCCTGAAAGAATTCTCAGACAAAGTCCCCATTATTTAATGCACTTGAAATATACATCTATGGAGATTAGAAGCTTGTGGGAAGTAAAACTCCTCCTGATTTTTCATTTAAATTTCCAGACAACGAGAATGATGGATTTGAAATCAAGAAGACCTGAATTCAAATCTTTCTTCAGCAACTTACCAGTTGTGTGACCCTAGGCAAGCAGCTTAACCTCTCTCAGTCTCAGTTTCTCAATTCATTAGGCTCTTGTAAGGGTCACATATGTAACACATATAAAGTGATTTTCAAACTTCAAAATGCTATATAACTACTATTATTAAGAATAGTCAAATTAGCTTTAAAGTTGCTTCAGTTGTAAATGTAAAAGTAAAACCCTACATACTTCTTTGCCACTTACAATTAGATGGGTTTTCATGTTTAAGAATGCATTCATGTGAAAGGAACCAAGATAGCAAGTAATAGATCAGAGTACATTCAAGTTGTCTTCCATAGATGCTCCACAAATGGAAATACACCAGATCAAATCCTGACTGAGAAATCCAATAAAAATTCACAGTCTGTCAATTTTCAAAGCCACATTAGCAGAAGGAGACAGCAAAGATTATAGATGTTGGGACAGTTCTAGATAAGAAGTACTGTCAAGATCATTCCAAAGCAGAGATGGAAAGAAAGCAGATGCTCTGCAGGCAGGAGGGCATAACGAGTACCTATATGTATACAAATGAACTTGTGTAGAGTTCAGGAAGAGGAGTCATTGGCAAGCCTGATACTTACCTAGTTACTACTCCTGCAATCCAGGAAAGGCAGAGGAGAAAGTCTAGACTTTCTCTAGGGGTAGCATCCCGAGGTAAGAAGAGGTGAAGGGCTGGAGACTGAGAATGCTTCCTTTCCCCAAGACTCTGCTTTGACCCTGGGTTACAAACTTAATGTCTGAGCTTTCCCTCACTCTTTATATAGAAATGATTCACATATATGAGAAGGAAAGTCTGATAAATTGTTGGTTGTTATTGCTGTTGTTGTGTTCACCCTTCATCTTTGTGTCATCAGAGAAATGATGACATGACTTGTATTGGAATTTGTTTTGAGTGAGGGAGGGCTGTGCAAGGTCACCAGCGTCACCTTCTCCTCCTGAGCCATCTGGATCCAGTGAACACATAGTCATCAGGATGCAATGGGGGACTTTGGCCTTTTTAGGTTAATATATTTTCAAGTACTTACTTAGAGGAAGGTAATACCCATTAAGTGAATAGGCCTGTTTAAGAAGTATTCAGGGAATGACCCCTTTAATGAAAAAAATAAAAAAAAATAACTAAATAAAGCTGGGAGGGAAAGAGAAACAGTTACTATTGATAATCACTCTAAGTGAGGAGGGTCCAGAAAACAGCCATTAAGTGGAACTTGGGCAGGAACCTATTGTTGCCCAATCTAATGGAATCATAGTGTACTAGGAAGGAAAGAATGAAAGAAAGAAAGAGAGAGAGAAAGAAAGAGAAAGAGAAAGAAAGAGAGAGAGAGAGAGAGAGGTAGAGAGAGGGAAGAAAGGAAGGAAGGAAGGAAGGAAGGAAGGAAAAATAAATTACTTAAGGATTTGAATAGGCAGTATTCAGAGGCATAAGTCCAATCTGTTATCTAACAAGAAAATATTTCTCCAAATCATTCATAACTAGAGAGATACAAATTAAAACAATTCTGAGGTTTTGTCTCACTTAAGCCAGATTTGAAAAGTTGAGAAGAATGTAAAATAAAAGATGAAGGAGATGGGGAGGGGAAATTAGCACATTCATTGTTGATAGAGTTGTAAATCAGTCAAGAAATTCTGAAAAATTTGGAACTATGCATAAAAGTTACTTAATTGCATAAGTTTTTACCTTTGGAAAACTACTACTTGACCTAAAAGTCAAAAGCTCAAAGAAAGAGGAAAAAAATCCAGCTCTACAAAAAAAAAAATTTATACTAGGACATTTTGTAGTGGCAAAGTATTGTAAACTGAAAGGTTCCCAACCATTGGGCAAAAAAGTAATGTATATAAATTAATTTCTGAACAAATTATAATATATACATTCAATTGTGCTGCAAGAAATTATTAAGCAGATGGTTTCAGAGAAACCTGGGAAAATTTTTTTTACAAACTCATGCTTGGAAAGTGGGAATAAATAATTCAATTACATAATAATAACTTTATAAAGACAAAGAGTTGTTAAAGACTTCAAAATTCATATCAAAGCAAAGTCCAAAAATGAACCTAGAGAACCAATGACACAGCATTTGACCTTCTTCCTACAGAGAGATAATGAACTCATGATGTAGAATGACATACTTTTTTCTAATATGTGATGTGTGTTGGGACTTTGTATATTTGTTATGAGTTTTCTTTAAAAAAAATAAGATTCAGGGGAGGAACACAGAAAAAAATGTTATTTGAAAAAATCAACTTTTTAAGAAAAAATTTTTCTTTAGTTGAATTTGAAATGTCTTTGGTTTAACACTTTTAAAAGCATTGAACTTGCTGGTACTTTGACTATTGGAAAGAACAAACATCTTACCTAAACTTACTTCTTTCAGTCATAAATAGTGACTTTGTTTTCATCCAAGAACATATTTTAAAGTGGCATTTCTCAAATGTCTTAAGCTAATATACATAATATTCATCTTCCTCTTTGTCTAATATACAGTCTCATTTTTCAAATGGATTTTTTGATTTTTAAAAAAGGAAATTGTATTTTTTCTTGCATTTTTCATTTCTTCTGCATTTTAACATTTGTTTGGAAGGATGGTGTATAAATGCTAATCATTTTTTATTGGTTTCACTGAAATGATTAAAGTGAGTTTTGTCCCTGAGTGAAATATAACAGGTAGCTGTATGCCTTTTATAGAACTTTGTATGTTTTGGTGTTTTTTTTGTTTGTTTGTTTGCTTTGTTTTGTTTTTTGCCATACCTAGCACAATGCCAAGGAATCATAGACTGGGGAAAAAATATAGCCAATCCTGGCTGAGTTTGTTAAATTTTACCACCTGGAATTGGCTTTTACAATAGAGAAATAATAAAAGCATAAAGTAAAATTATCCACATTAATGTGTAACTCAGTGCTACCAGATTCAGTACATGTAATGATGTTTTCTTCAGCAAATATGGAAATTTTTTGATTTACCCATATTCTGTGAATAGTAGAAATCTTTCTTCTTAAAGAGGAATCATTCATGAAGCACTTCCGTGGATAATAAGAGACTTTGAAGCATCATAAATTTTGCAGAGCATGAGTATGATATGTTTACAGTAGGCTATACATCAAGAGCTGAAAAGGACTTCCCTTGTTCTGAGAGAATGTTCCTTTTAGAGAAAAAATTGAAGATTTGTAAAAGAGAAATTGAGTCCAGATCGCCAAGTCTTAAACCATTTTGGATTTGTCTGAATTATGCATTCTTTTCATGAAACCTTTCCTAACCACACCCCACTCTGACTGTTTATATCCTCTCTCCCTATCTACCTTGTATTTAGCTATTTTATACACATTTGGACTAATTATATACCTGTGTGTGTGTGTGTGTGTGTGTAAAACATTGCATACATATATTTATGTTGTATATACTTTCATGTATTCTTGTTTGGGGACCATTAGAACACAAGTACCTTATAAGTAAGGATTGTTTCATTTTTTTTCACTTATATTCCCATTACCTAGCACAAAGTTAAGCACATTGACACAAACTCAAGTACACTGATTCATTAATTGATTGTTCCCATATTTTATATAAAGGGGAACAAGGTATTCCAGATTACTAAACTCAACTAGACATCATTTGGGACTTTGTACTTGGTTGATATTGTAATTTTTTTTAAATGGAGAATGAATTAAGGGGGAAAAATCTTCCATTTTAAAATTCTACTTGTGTTAAAACATAGGTTTAACTTTTGGCTTTATATACCAAGTTCAGTCAACCTCCTCTTCACACACACACACACACACACACACACACACACACACACATAAACAGTAAATAGTAAACTATTATTTTTATTATAGGTATAATCTTCACCTTGAGTTTTAGGATTTTTCTTAATTTTCTTGCAGTCCACTGATTTCTTATTCCATCACCCAACAATAAGCTTCATAGGATAAAAAGATATAAAATGAAATATCATGCTTTATCACTTCCACTTTCCTACATACTCAGTGACTAGAAACAATATGCTAACATCATCCTCATTTACTTTCCTTGGCATTTTGGAAATCTCTTAATAGACCCTATTGAAAATATGATCTAAAGAAATCTTCAAAAACCATAGGAAATTATTGGACAAAAATTGGGAGATGTCAGCAT
Source organism: Potorous gilbertii (assembly GCA_028658325.1). NCBI lineage: Eukaryota > Metazoa > Chordata > Mammalia > Diprotodontia > Potoroidae > Potorous > Potorous gilbertii. Next base: position 68,173,626 of record CM053774.1, on the reverse strand, counting down.
TTACTCCAAATGCATGAAAAAACTCTAAAAATGAAAAGTCTACATAATCAAATGGTTTAATAGAAAAATGACAAGAAATACAAGAAATTGACTAAATATGATCTTCAATTTTCCTTTTGGAGAGTAGATTTGATTTTCAGTTTTGTTCATCACTGTCTTGTCTATAACCTTTACACTGTTCTAGCAGAATTTAGGATTAATGCTATTTCTTGATAACCTTTTTATACCTTTATGAGTTGCTTTTCTCTACAGAGAATCACAGGCTGCTGCAATCATAGTTTCTCATTCTAGCCAGTGCAGCACCTACCTCCAAATATCTGTCTTATCTTTCAGATTAGCAGGATAAATATAAATAAACAAGCTGTGCCATGCTTTGGCGAGATTGTTGAATAACCTTGTGGAACCAAAATATTTCAGTTTAACATACCTTTTCTTACTTTCTTTGTCCTGTTACCACTAGTTATCTAGGCTTCTTTACCAATATTATAAATTTCATGAATGAACAATTGCTAGTGTTCCTCTTTGGAATGCTTTAAGGACTTCCTGTGTATTCCCCAGTTCATCATCCTTAAGCCTCAATCCAGCCCTGGAATATACATCCTGGGCATATTCTCTGCCCTTCTGACTTTCAGTTGGATGGAATGGGTCCTCTCATAACCTCCATCTAGGGAAGGTGTTGTTACAGTAAGGACCCCGACATGCATAGTAGGGCCTGCTGTACAGGTTCCAGATCTGCTTTTTGAAAAGGAAAGCAACTTTTGAGGGGCCAATAATCACTTTAATCAAGCACAGATATCATTTAACAAATCATTTGGTTGTATGATTAAATACATTAATAAATTTGTTTTTGTTGGACTAGGGAATGGTACAAACCACATTTATTTATCTATTTATTTATTTTTATATTACAATGAGTAAAACAATAAATATAACATATTTTACCTTGGCCTCTTGGAGTTTTCATATACTCATATAAAATAAGTTGGTTGGATCCAGATCCCCTTCAAAGTATGTCTCAGATCTAAATCTATTATCTTTCGATGGCAGAATTATAGTTGCAATTTTGGTGGATGATGCTCATGACAATAATGAGGACTGCCTACATTGGTACAGATTGCAGCACTTCTATAACTGTTTCTATTATATTCTTTACTATTCTATATATATATATATATATATATATATATATATTACATATATATTATATAATATGTATAGAATATATTCTATATTATATCATCCATGGTCAATGCACTGGAGGACTTCTATTTCCTTTAAATATTTCATTGCCAGTGAATGCAAATGAAACATTAGTACAGTTCATACATTTTATCTCACTCTACATACCCATATTCTTTGCCAGGCATGAATATCTTTTGTAAACTTACTCCAGTTCACTTACACATATCACCATGATAGTGTGCTATAGGTTGTGTGGAGCTACCCTTTAATTTTCCATTGATATGTAAGATATATGAAAATTTGTTCTTTTTTTGACATCATCATGTTCCAGGATGTTTAATTATATTACATCATGAGAACGATATTCTTTTAAAATTATGTTTTGTCATTAACAAGCAACTTTGAATTATATCAAAGGATGCACATTTCTCTAAATGTGATCTAGTGATCACAACAGAAAATCTGTGGCAGTAGGAAGAGCACAGAGAATTGGTACAGACTTTAAAGGTCACTTAGTCCAAGTCTTTATTTTAGAGATGAGAAAACTGAAAGCCTGAGAGCTTAAGAGACTTACCCAAATGGATGAATATCAATAAATGGATGAAAAAAAAGATTTTAATTTAAGTCTTCTATCTCCAAATTCAGAGCTGGTCATTTAGTGAATAAAAAGTCCTAACTTAACAGATTTCTTTTTAAATAAAATGTTGTTGAGTATAACAGAATGAAGACTAAATGTGAATATTATTTTTTCTGGTAGCTTTCATGGCATGGTCTTCATTCTTCCCCTTCTGAGAACAGTAAAAAGAGTGGAAGCTTTTGACTATCTTATCTATCCCTTAAAGATATCAAGTGAAACAAAAAATAAAATATCATTAAATATTAATATATATGTATTATATAATATTTATATTATATTTATGCAGACCTGCTCAGTAGTCACTTGGTAATACTTTATGACACTTTCAAAAACAAATAGCTTTTATCTCAATTGATTTTGAGACACATAATAGTTATTCAAAAGCAACAGAATCCCCAGTCTTATGCAATAAAGATGTAGGAAACTTGGAATCAATGAGGGCATTTAATTTCCTTTCTCTCAAAGGTTCACAAGCAAATAACACATGTTGTTCACCCTTCACCCTTGGGTAAACATCATTAATCTAAAGGAATAAAAAGGATACATAGGCTTTGATCTGTAATTTGAAACTAATTGAGTTCCTTTTTTTCCTTTGGCATCTTTCTCTTCATGTTCATTCAGTACAAAGCAGTATCTTTCAGGGAATCCCAAAGGAAATAGCTGATTTGTTACAGGAGAGATGAAAATTCTGAGCTCTTCCTAATGGTATCAGGACCCTTTAAAGGAAAACCTTTATGGTGCTATTAGACTTTGTCAGGAAATTGGGAAAATGTGGAAGCACTTTCAAACACTCATATTTCATTGAGGAATATAGTACGGATTTAGTAAAACCAAATCTCAGCTTTAAAGCCAATAATACCATACAAAAGTCTGGGAGGTACTGCTGAGCACAGCACTCATTCAACTGGGTAAAGCACTTCCTCCTCTCACTACCAAATTACTTTCCTGTCATTGCAAAGGACAATGTATTTCCCATTACAAATGGCTTTTATTGATATTAATATGCAGTCATAAAAATGGAAGTCATTCTGAATCTGTGATTGTGCATTTTTTTATAGAGGCATCACAAGTCAGTTGATATTTAAGACTTCATGCATGCTATAAGGAGAAAAAATAAATACTATACCATTTCTTGTTTTAAAAAGACCATGTCATAGATTTAGGTTTGGGAAAGATATCTGGAAGGCTACTCAGCTCTTAATTTTACAGATGAGGAAACTGAAGCATAAAGAGATAAGGTGACTTGTCCAGGGTCATGCAGAAATGTGCAAAAAAAAGATTTGAATTCCTCTTCCTACCTCCAGGTTGAACTAAAAGGGAAGAGACACAGATAAGGGAGTATAGAATGCATTAACTAGTTCTACAAAACATCAGAAAATGCCCATTTTACAAATGTGTAGAGAACTTGGTATTTGCCTTTGTATCTGCTCTGACAGAGTTAAATCATGAATGATAATTCATCTTTGTTGAATTACATTGAATTTTAATTCTCTTTATTAAGAGGGAGAGGAAGGGTGCTAAGGGTATTTGTTCATTCTAAATCACTTATTATATTTCCTCTATGAGAAAACACTGCATTAGATATTGGGAGAGGAGAGAGAGAGAAAGACAAAGAGAGAATTACAAAGAGACAGAGAGAGAGAGAGAGAGAGAGAGAGAGGTAGATGATAGATATATACACACACAAACAGAGAGATGTATGTGTATATGCATATATGTTACTCATCAAAATCAAAGAATAGTAGTGGAATAAAACACAAAAGAAGACAGACAAAATGAACAATACTACAATTAATATATCAGATGCCATTTTTTTTAATGCTATGGGAATGAAGCCTTCATGGGTTCTTGAAATTTCTTTCAAACTTCATTACCACTAAAGCAAATTTTATTTTAATGTTATTGATAAAAGAAAATGATAATGTACTAACAAGTTTAGTACACCCAAATACATATATATATATATATATGCATATATACATACACTTTTCTTTGAGCTTTACAAATATTAGAATGATTCAAAACTATTTAAGATTTTCCTGAATGGAAAAAATAAGATTCTAAAAAATAAAAAGCAGAATTAAAAAAAATTATTCTAAGTAAAATATTTTCCATAACATTGATTCAACCTCATTTTGATATTTAACCAGTCGCTCTCCACAACATCATGTTTAATCTCTATGCACAACTATCTGTTCATTTTTTCCTTTTTATTGACAATTCTATTGCACTGGGATTCAATACTTGAATATTTCTTTCTGATTTTAAGTGTAATTTATTTGTGTCATAGAACATAATTTTAATGTTCTAAACTAAATTGGTTTGCTGTTTCATATATACTCTTGTTGATATACTCATGTTAATAATAATATTCTTAAATCTTAGATGAATCTCTTTACAATAGTAATTTCAATTATTTGAAGTTAAATTAATATACCGTTTTGTCAGATTTCACCAAAGTAATTCAATTTTTTAAATTTATTTGAAGAATATTAATGTTCAATATATCCCATGATCTTAAATCTACACATATCACTTTATATGACACATTTTCCCTATATGTATAATCTACATGTAATGTCAAAACTATTGCGAATTTCTTTAATACAATCATTTTTTTCCCTTTTCATAGGGGAAGTCAATCCATTTTTGTTTGCAGTTATAACTGTTGAATTTAAGTAATTTTTACATTTCTTAAATAATTTTGTCAAAAGGGAATGAAATATTCTTAATGACATTATAATTATTTCCCCAGGCTAAACAACCATGTATGGATAACACTAGAAAAAATTAATATATTTCTTTTATTTCCTCCATTGGTTTTGCTGGAAACATTTGTTAAAATTTAATAATTTCATTCAATAAATGTATTCAGCAACTTCTAAGCAAAAGACTCTGTGAAAGGGGTGAATAATAGGAATTTCTTTACCTTATTCATTTCTAAAACATTATTATTATTTTTTTAATAAATTTATTTATTTAACTTTTTACATTCATTTTCACAAGATTTTGGATTCCAAAATTTTCTCCCCATTTGTCCCCTTCCCCCTCCCCAATACACTGAACATTCTAATTTCCCATATCACCAATCTGCCCTCTCTTC
>CM053774.1:68140009-68168204 GCA_028658325.1 Potorous gilbertii | reverse complement strand
GATAGGTTTTCATACCAAAATGAGTGTGCATTTTATTCCTTCCTTTAGTCGAATGTGATGAGAGTAAACTTCATGGTTTTTTTTTTCTCAGCTCTCCTCTTTTTCCCTCCACTAAGAAGACTCCTGCCTGCCTCTTCTATGAGAGATAATTTATCCCATTCCATTTCACCCTCTCTCCTCCCACTACATTTCTCTCTCACCGTTCTCAGGTGGGAGCAGGGCCACCTCTCAGGCTCAGTTCCCTCAGGGGGTTTATGCAGAGACCTTTTGTAAAGGAGCTGCTGCTGAGCTCCTGCCTGCTCTGGGAGCCTCTGGCCGCCTGCTGCTGCCACCGCTGCCGCTGCTGCCTCCCAAGTGGGCCTGGGTCCCGGAGACACCCGGCTCCCCTCTCAGCCCGTCTCTCTCACTGACCTGTGAGTCTGTGGGTGGAAGGACCTTCGTGGCCACTGGAGATTCTGTCCCTGAAGCCTGCCCGGATCTACTTGCTCCTCTCAGTGCCGGGTGGCCGGGGCAGGAGAGAGAAGGGCTCCGCTCCTGTCCGGGTGCGATGGACCTTTGGAATCGATTTTTCATGGCTCTCTGGAGCGGAAATCTCCTTCACTGTGCTGCTGTGTGGCTTCCACTGTTCCAGAATTTGTCGGGAGTTCTTTTTAGAGGAACTCCATGAGCTGTGGGTTCGGAGCTAGCAAATGTAAGTCTTTCTATTCTGCCATCTTGGCTCTGCCCCTAAAACATTATTTCATCCTCATAATCCAGGCCTGAACAACACATGCCTTGTGGGTCACTTACTGTTCACCAAAGCAGTCCGCACAAGATAACTTCTCCAACATTTATCATTTCCTGTTTTATGAAGTCAGCCAATCCAATAGGTGTGATGTGGTACCTCAGTATTGTTTTATTTTGCATTTCTTTAATCAATAGTGATTTAAAGCATTTTTCACACATTTATAAATAGCTTTAATTTCTTCATTTAAAACTACTTGTTCATATCCTTTGACCATTGATCAATTGGGAAATGACTTGTATTCTTATAAATTTGAGACACTGGCTATAAATCAGAGACACTGGTTATAAAAAATATTTCTCTGTTTTCTTCTTTCCTTCAAATCTTGGTTGCATTGACTTTGTGCTAAAAGTTATAATTTTATTTTAATCAAAATTATGCATTTTGCATTTCATAAAGTTCTTTATGTGTTGTTTGGTCATAAATTCTTCCCTCTCCTTAGATCTGATAAGTAACGTATTCTTTGATCCCTTAATTGGCTTACAATTTCACCTTTTATGTTTAAATCAGGTAAGGATTTTGATCTTATTTTGGTACACCATGTAAAATGTTTCTGGCATTCCATTTTCCAGTTTTCCAATACTTTTTTTGTCAAATAATGAATTCTTATCCCAGAAACTAGATTCTTTATATTTATTATATAATAGATTACTATAATCACTGACTAACGTGTCTTGTACATTTAACTTATTTGACTGATCCACCACTCTATTTCTTAGTCAGTATCAAGTAGTTTTGATAATTTCTATTTTGTAATACAATTTTAGATATGCCATATGTAGGCCATATTCCCTTGCATTTCTTTTCATTAGTTCTTTTGATATTCTGAACATTGTTTTCTTCTATGTGAATCTTAGTATATTTTTTCTAGTTCTTAAAAATACTTTGGTAGTTTGATTGTTGCTGTTGCGTTTATCCTTCATTGCCAAAGAAAACCATGCTATCTGAGAAATGATGACATGACTTGCACTTGACTTTTTTTTTTGCATAAAGGAGGGCTGTGCAAGGTCACCAGCCTCACTTCTCCTCCAGAACAATCTGAATCCAGTGATGACTGGAGATGACCCAGGATGTACTGGGAGATCTTGGGATCTTTAGTCATTTAAAGATCTATTATCTTCAGTGAGCTATCAAACCTCCTTTTCCATTTGGCTAATTCTACTTTTTAAAGAATTCTTCTCCTCAATGGCTTTTTGTACCTCTTTTGTCAAATGAAATAGCTTATTTTTAAAGGTTCTATTTTCTTCAGTATTTTTGGGTCTCCTTTAGTAAGCTGTGAACTTGCTATTCATGGTTTTCTTGCATTGCTCTCATTTCTATTCCCAATTTTTCCTCCACTTCTCTTACTTGATTTTCAAAATCCTTTTTGAGCTCTTCTATGGCCTGAGACTACTGCATATTTATTTTAGAGGTTGTGGATGCAGTATCCTTGACTTTTGGTTCTTCTTCTGATGGTATGCATTATTCTTCCTCATCCAAAAGGATGGAAAAAAGTACCTGTTTACCAAGAAAGTAGCCTTCTATAGTCTTATTTTTCCCCCCATTTTTTGGCATTTTCCCAGCCAGTTACTTGACTTTTCAATCCTTTCTCAAGATGAGGGTATACTCTGAGGACCTGTAAGTGCTCAGTTCCTCCAAGCTTGTACAATCAAGGGAGAGGAGTTTACTCCTCTCCTGACCTGCATTCTGGTCTGGGAGCTACCAAAGCTTTTCTGCTCAGGTTATGCAAGTAGAATTCCCTTTCCAGAGCCTCCACAAACTCCACCATGATAGTACTCTTCCTCACCCCAGGGCCACCACTAGAGCTGAGGCTCAGATCAGCAATTCAAGTCCTCCAGGCACTTTAGGCCAAGGGCTCTAAAAATAGGAGCTGCTGCTGCTACCACCACTGCTGGGGCTAGGGATAGGGAAGGACCATGCACCATTATCATTCATTTGAAAAGTTTTCTCACTGATCTTTGAAGCACAGGACATGATTTGCTTCCCTATTTCTTTAAATAGATCCATTTTTGCTTTTCCTTTGCCTGAGATCAGGATTGGATCCCTGCTTTTTTTCTTTTTTTTTACTTCAACTGAAGCACAATATATTCTGCTCCAGCCTTTTACTATTATTCTATGTATCTCCTATGGTCTTATTTTTTTTCCCTTTTCTGGGCATTTTCCCGGCCAGTTACTTGACTTCTGACAGTCCTCTCCACCCCAGCCTAGGTCAGCGCAGCTAGTGCTTAGGGTCTGACATTCAAATGCTGCTCCCCAGCCTCAAGGCTTTCAGTGGCAGGCCTGGATGCTATTCAGGGTAAGATTAAATCAAGTTCTCAGGTGGGGACAGGACCACCTCCCAGGATCAGTTCCCTCAGGGGGTTTATGCAGAGACCTTCTGTAATGGAGCTCCTGCCAAGCTCCTGCCTGCTTCAGGAGGCTCTGGCCACCCGCTGCCTCTGCTGCTGCCTCCCGAGGGGGTCCAAATTATGGAGACACCCCGCTCCCCTGTCAGCCCATCCAGACGTCTCTCTCACTGACCTGTGCGTCTGTGGGTGGAGGGACCTTTGCAGCCAATGGAGATTCTGTCCCTGAAGCCTGCTCGGATCTGCTTGCTCCTCTCAGTGCCGTGTGGCCAGGGCAGGGCTGGGCTCCACAGGGCAGGGCTGGGCTCTACTCCCATCCTGTGCACAATGGACTTTTGGGATCGGTTTTTCAGGGCTCTCTGGAACAGAAATCTCCTTCACTGTGTTGCTGCATGGCTTCCACTGTTCCAGAATTTGTTGGGAGTTCTTTTTAGTGGCAATCCATGGGCTGTGGGTTCGGAGCTAGCATATGTGAGTCTTTCTACTCTGCCATCTTGGCTCCACCCCCCTATTCTATGTATCTCTCTGCATTTTTGAAGAAAACAAATAAGAAACAAACAAAAGTTTCAAAAAAGAAACAAAAAACTGAAAATTTTTTGCTAGCTTCAATCTTTCCTTAACTTTCTCTTTCACTGTGCTTTTTCACAATTGAAAAAGGATTTCATCTCACTGAGTGTCTTCAAGCCAAATCTGAATGGTCATTTATAAGGAATTTTGTATATAATTATCTTGTTTTGGCCATCAACTGGGCATTTCAAGCTTCTTATCCCTGACACATATTAAACTCAGCATATAAAAATTAAAATCATAATTTATCCCCTGCCCCAAACTTTTCCTGTTTCTGTCAGATGAATCTTTCTGGTCTACCAGTTTCCTGTTCTGTTATTTTTTAATCTTCATTCTCTCATTCTGCATATCCAATAATTTGCCACATCTTCTTGTTTCTATCTTTTCAATAATTCTTGCATCTAAATTTCATACAATTGCTACCTTGGTTAGGGGCTTCATTACTTCTTACTGAAAAATCCTTTCATATGATTGACCTGCCTCATTTTACTCTGTCATCTATATTGCTGCCGTAGTTATTGTCCTTAATCATAAATCTGACCAAGTCAACCCCATATATAATAAAATCTGATGGTTCTCTATTACCCTTAGGATAAAAGAGAAATTTCTCTTCTTAGGTTGTAAAGATCCTTACATTTAAACTCCAACCTTTCCTTTCAGAATCATTGAGCATTACTTCCCCTCCCACTTTTTTGTGATCCTGTCAAACTGACCTGTTCATCTCTTCATTTTACAACATGTCATCTCTAGTCTCCATTTGTTGCCTTCCTTTCCTCCATGACTGGAATATACTCCATTCTCATCTCTGACTCTGATTTTCAATTCCTCTTTTACTTTAAGACTCAGTTAAAGGTATCCCTTGCATATGTCTGTTTGCCTGATCCACCACTCCCTTCCAATGCTAATAATATCTTTCTTTCCAAGAAACTTTTATTTAACCATTTTGTGTCTGTGTGTATATGTATGTGTGAGTGTATGTATGTTCTTGTTATCTTTCCCACTAACATATAAGTCTTTTAAAAATAGGGTTTGTTTCATTCTTTCTATGCATATTCTCAGTATTTGACATATAACATGAACATAATAAATAAGTTTTGATAGATTGATTGAAAAATATATTGTAGTCTGGCCCCTGGATTTCCCTTCCAACTTTCAGTTTCTATGGTTTTTTGAATTTTCAGCTCAGGGGTTCTCCTTTATTTCTCCTAAAAACATATATTTGAGAGTGAGATTTTATTCTAGCCTTAAATTGACTGGGAGAATCGCTCCAGAAAGTCCAGAAGGCCCATGATAACATAATAAATCAAAGAATATGATCTGAAAGTGGGATTTAGGGAACAGATCACCAAACACCAAGATTTCATTTTTCCATATCAAAATCTGGGCCAAATTCTCTATTGAACAAGGTATGCTAGCATTTAGATGGTTTTAGAATACTCATTCACTTAGTTTCCTTGCCTTAGATGGTTCAGCACACTTGGATTCCTTATGCTGTATGAGAATATCAGTGGCACTTAAGGACATGAAGAATAAGTAATTGATTTTGACCAAATATAAATAAAATTAATCTGTTTCGGAGGCAGGGCAATTTAAATGCAATCTAGGGTTTATTTTCAATAAATCTCAAAAGAAGGGAAATTTCGAAAGAAAGGCAAAGATAATGTATTTTGCTCTTATTAAATCAACAATAGGTCCCATGAGCAACTATCAATCACTAAGACAGCATTTTCTTCCATATTACATATTTTAACCATTAGGTTTTTTCAAAAAAATAAAATATCTGAGTCTCCTCAATAAAAAATGCCACCTATGATAAACACTGAGCAAAATTTCCCAATTTAGTTATTACAACACATGCTGCTTTCTATTTTCATAATTTACCACTTATTAATAGAAAAGATTTATTTATCAGCTTAAATGATTTAAAGTCATTTTTTTTCATTGTATTTGGCTAAACAATGGTTAATTTTTTACCATCATTGTGATTCACTCTATTGCAATCTGGGAATATTGTTCCTTAGTTCTTTATTTTGTATAAGTTCATACATTTCTTTCCATGTTTCCCCAAATTATTCATTTTCATAACTCAACATTATAATAATATTCCATTACATCTATGTACCAAAAATTGCTTATATATTTCATATTTCATAGTAATTGGGAATATAACTTGATTCCAGTTTTTACTGTTTCAAATAGTTCTGATATTCATATTTTCATGGATGAAAAATGTTCTTCCTCTATTGACCTACTGGAAGATATAAAAAAATGTTAATAGAGTGACTGCATCAAAGGTTGTGAATAGATATAATAACTTTTTCTCATGTAATTTGGAATTCCATTTCAGAAATATAGAACAAATTTATAGTTCTGTAAGTAGTGAATTAGTGTATTGATCTTCAAAACACCCTCTCCAACAATGATTTTTCCTTATTTTGTCATTGTGACATGTGCATTGACACAAAACAAGCTTTTTAATTTGCATTTATTTGATTTAGGAGGGTAGTACAATGGAAAGAGGGCTTTATTTGGAATTAAAGAATATGTGTTCAAAACTATAATACCTGCATAAACTAGGGAAATTTACAACTTATATGATAATCAGTTGCTAATTTGTAAAAAAAGGAAAATAAAATGTTTAAACGCAGTACTCTCTAAACTCTAAATCTATTGTAATGACTCTATTTGGTGGTCATCCACTGACTCACTTCATACCTTTTATACAGGGCATGTGGACAACTACTTTTTCTCTGACTCAACTCATTTATTCTGTCCTGATCTCACACTACTTTTATATTCCTAAAGAAGGCCAACACATCATTATATTAAAAATTTCTCAGAATCTTAAGGGAAATACAATCTCCCTTCCTAGTCAGTCATTTCTGATTTTTCATGACCATAAATCATAGCATTCTAGGCCCTTCTCTCCTCTACCATCTCTATAAATATGGCCAAATTCATGTTTGTTGTCCCTATCCATCTAAGTTCACTGATATTGATAATGTTGATCTTTCCATGTTTGACCATATTCAGCTTACCCTGGTCCATCCATCATATATTCCAGATTCTTGTGCAATATTTGCCTTTTCAGCACCAGACTTTCCTTTTATCTCCTGATACTTTCACAGCTGAAAGTATCCTTTCAGCTTTGGCCTGGCAGCTTCATTAATACTGGAGCTCCCTGTAGTTGTACTCTAGTGTTTCCCAGTAGTATATTAGATGACTTTTGATTTGAGAGACTCATCTTATCATGTCATCTCTTTTCATCATATTATTACTGTCCATGGGGTTTTCTTGGCCAGTGGTTTGCCATTTCTTTCTCTAGAGGATCATTTTTGTCAGAACTCTCCACTATGATCCATTCATTTTGGGTAAACCTACATGGCATAGCTTGTAGTTTTGTTAAGCAAGGCCCTCCACGGTAATAAGGAAGTGATCAAAGAGAAGATATTCTCCCTATTCACCACTTTTTCTCTTGAATCTCTATGAGTACTTTCTTTTATACAAACAATGATAACACTTATATATCTTAAATCTCATCATCTACTTAACCATGAGGATAAGAATATCACCAATATTCATAATCTTGCAAAGGCAAGATTAATACTTTACATTCCACAAAGATACCAAGGCCACACATTTTCACCAATGAATACCACATCTCCCTAATGCAAAGCGACATGAGAAGAATCAAGAGAATGATTTATACCATAACATATGCCAATGCTAATAATGTCCTTCCTTCCAAGCAATTTTTTTCTAATCACCTTGTGTGCTTTTTCTCTTTCCCACTAACATGCAAACCTTTTAAGTGTAGAGTTTATTTCATTCTTTCTACATTCTCAATATTTGACATAGAACAGGAACATAAATACTTCATGATAAATTAATTGATGAAGAATATGCCATAATTTGGCCCCTGAATTTCCCATAATATCAACATTGGAAAGATGAACAATTCTGAAAGTCCTAATTCTAATCAATGAAATTAGCAACCATGAATCTAGAGAACAGATGAAGAAGAATGCTGCCCACTTCTCAATGGGATGATGTACTAATAAGAAACATATTTAGGAATGCAGCCAATATGAAGATTGATTTTGCTTGATTATGCTTCTATGGTCAAGGGATCTTTCACATTCCCTTCCTTCCTTTCTTCCTTCCTTCCTTTCTTCCTTCCTTCCTTCTTTCCTTTCTTCCTTCCTTCTTTCCTTCTTTCTTTCATTCTATCCTTCCACCTCTCCCTCCATCTCTGTATTATCCTCTCTCATTTTTCTTTCTTTGTTTCTTCCTTCCTTCTTTTCAATTTTTTTCTTGGTTTCTTTCTTTTTCTTTCTTTCTTTTATTCTTTCTATTTCTTTCAGAGAAAAATGAAAAGGAGATAAATGCTTAATAATTACAAAAATAAGTCCTTAAAAAAACACAGGGTCAAATACATACCATGATATGACACTGGAGTATGATTTTGTGAAGCATAGAAACTCCTTATATATTGAATATAAGTATAAAGGAATATTAAATATGTATATATATATATATATATGTATTTCTTAATAAAGAAAAAAATTTTCTAGGCCAGGGGTTTCAAATATGTGGCCCTAACTCACAACATTTTTGACAGGACCCGAATCAGATTATAGTATAATTGGGAAATACTGGAGAAAGAAAAGAAAACATAGTTAACTTTACATTTTAAAACTAAGTCAATATGCAACCCACTGGTATTCTTATATTCAGATTAGGGGTCACTTTTCTATTTATGTTTGACACTCAGAGGTTAATGACTTTCCCAATGTCACACAGTTACATAGTAAGTGTTTAAGCCACATTTTTCTTTAATGTCATTGCATTGCTTTTAAATTTCATAAGTGAAACTGGCAATAATATAATAGCCAGCTACTTATATACATCTCATTTTCTAAGAATCAATGAATTACTACACATTAACCTATTATTTCCCTGCTGTTGGTAACCAAACTTCCCATCTGTCTTACCTAAACACCTCTCTGTCAAAGCAATGAAATAGTCACTAAATATATTTTAAAATAAAATTATCTTTGTATTTCATTCAACACTGTATATTGCACAATAATCCTTTGCATTTAATTTGCTTGAATAGAAATTTAAGAAGCAATATAGATAATGTCATGGTGAAGAGTGAAAGAAGAAGAGGAAATAGTTGAATATGAAACATTGCCATGACAATAGAATTAAAGGGACAATGAAGCAAGCTAAACTCATTCTCGTTAAGCCCTTGCAAAATTGTGTCACTAAACAAAAGCTTTGTTAACAGCAAAAAATTAAGGCTTAAATTAGACAATAACCGTATCACCAAAGTGACAGGGCTTAGAGCTTATTTAAAAAATTTCAAATGAAATATTTATAAACACACAAATTCTCATTAACGGTGAGCTGTTTCACAATAAAGAACTCATAGCAAGGTTTCTTAATTTGCACCCTCCCCATTGACTGGTAAATAGCATCCATAAAGATCACAATTTTATTTTGGGAAGGTTGAGGAAGAAGGAGAGATTCTCATTAATAGCAAAACTGCTATAACTAATAAGGGTAAATGAGCCACATTTTTATAATCAACATGAATCTTACTATTGTTTCAGGTTTACTGATCCCAGTCACAAATAAAACTTCCTCTGATTTTTTTTAAATACGCTTTGTATCAATAAGCATATGGTTTAAGAGATTGGTAATAGAATTTGATATAGAATATGATCTTTTCCTTCCATAATGCCATTCATTCAGCTGCAGCACATAGGTCATGGTGAGCAAACATTGTTAACATTGTAATAACCGTTAAGTAATTATTGTGGAATGAATTGGTGACATCAGGGGAGTGAGAGCTAGAAAAGCAGGGGAATAAAAGATTTTTCTCAATTTGTATTTGAAATCTATAATGATATATACAAGATGATATCAGTGTCACTAGGATAAAACTTAGATTCAACATTTCCTAAGTTTAATGCATGGTAAATACTTGGATCAATATATCAGTCAATTTTAATAGTATCACAGTATATAAAATAGAGAAATAGGCAATACTTGATGATTGATTAAGGAGAGAGGGTAGTCTAGACTGCATAAAAGAAAACTTAGTGAGGATGTCATTGCTGTCTCCTAGTTTTTAGACGTTTTCTTTAGCTCAAAGTACAACAGAACTAAGTCATAGAAAGATGTAAAATAGGAAATTTAGGATTGATAACTCAGAAATTGACTTTAAAAAGAGAACAGTTTAACAGAGATAACAGCTAGAATTCATAGAGATTTAAAGTTTCAAAGGACTTGATAGATATTTCATTTTTTCATAATAATCTTGAGTATGTCAGTTGTTTTTCAATTACACCCAAATCTGTATGACTATTTGGATTTCTGTTGGCAAAGATGCCGGAATGATTTGTCACTTCCTCTCCAATTCATTTTACAAATGAGGAACTGAAGCAAACAGGGTTAAGTGACTTGACCAAGGTCATGCAGATGGTAAATGTCTGAGGCCAGATTTGAAGTGATTTTTCTGATTTCAGGCACAGTATTCTATCCCCTAAGTCACATAGCTGCCCCAGTCATCCTTGGACATTAGGTACTGTTTTTATAATATTTTAGGGATGAGGAAAATGAGACTGCAGGGATTAAGTGATTTGCCCATAGTCATATAACTAGGAAGTGTCAGAGGCAGGATTTGAACTCAGGTCTTCCTCACTCCAGGCCTAGCACTTTATATACCATAGTGCCTGGAGTAAAAGTCTCTAGACAGCTATGGTTTTGTTTTGAAGAGAAAACTGTAAATCCACTTGCTAGAAATATTATAAGGGGAATTCTTATTCATATTTAAACTTGTCAGTTATTTCTAACGCACTTCTCAACTTGGAAATTCCATGATTCTATTATAGTACAGTAGTGTTCTATGATGGAAAGAGGAGTTATGGCCAGGGATTCAGGAAACCATCATTGTAGTCTTGGATCTGGTAACATTAACCTCTTCATTCCTCATTTTCTTCATTTATAAAATTAGGGAGTCATACTCAAATTCTATCTTCCATCTCCAAATTTTAGTGATGCTATGACTATGAAATGAGATTCTAAGTTTTCAGGAAAGCTGTTTTAGGCTACCAAATCTAAGTCATCTCTTATGTTGTAAGGAATTTCATCATTATTTAGTGAATTTAGCTGAATTAGATTGAATAATGCACAGTTACATGCCTTAGAACTAAATGATTCACCACACCAATAAGGTGAATGGGTGAATGAGGATGTAGATGGAAGGGGGGCGGGATATTTTCTTTTGTGTAATCCCCCAGGGATCTGTGTTTTAGTTAATTTTGCCTAAAATGCTCATAAAGGATTTGAATGAAATCATTGAGATAACATAACTTCCTAGATTTACAAATGAAGTAGATTAGAGGGCAGGGTCACACTGGATAACAAAACAGGAATCAAAAATGATTTTTCCAGGCTAGAGTTCATAATATTACTGTAATGTGAAATCTTCTAACTAGGTTTACTTTTAGTAATTAGCATGCAAAGGGATGGATGAAAAAATAGTTGATTTTTGAGGCGAAAAATAACTAGTAATTTCAGTTGATTACGAACACAATAGAAGTAGTGTGAGATGACAGTCCCCCCAAAATCTGATGGCATCCTAAAATCCATTAATAGAGTAACCAGAAGAGGGAGGTGATTAGATCCATCACATGACCTGTTATACTTAGCCATGCTGCCTCAAGGAACACTAACTTCTACATGTGGCTCTGAGAACAGTAATCAAATCAACACAAAGTTCCCAGAGAGAGCATGTCAATCAATTCCCCTATAGTTTCACTCACCATCTTTGTGAATTCCTTGTCTAGAACATGCATCTCTTTCTAATACTCTTTTTTATGTTTTTCCTCCCTCTGCTACAATGGAAGCTTCTTCAGAGCAGAAACCATTTAAAATTAATTACATCCTCAGCATGCAACAATACCTGAAACAGAGTAAGAATTTAATAAGTAGTTTTTCATCCATCCATCCATCTACTCAACTCATTGTCCTCTGTTCTAATCAATCAATATAAGAATTCTAAGGCATTACAATTTTTAAGAGATATTAAAAAACTGGAGGCAACATGGTATAGTGGAAAGAGGAGCCCTCTGGAATCAGAAGATAGGTTCAGAACCTGTTTCTGAGGCTTTCTACCTCTATAAACTTTGATGAACCATTTAGTCTACCCAGTCCTCAGTTTCCTCACCTTTAAAATGAGGAATTTAGACTAGGCAACCTCTGATGTCATTGAAATTCCACATCTCTGATACTATGATCCTATGTTTGGAGAAGATTAATCATGATGATAACAAGATAGAGTTAGGATGCAATAAAAATATTTGGGAATTATAGGGTTACATAGCATTATGAGAATTAACAAAACCAAGTGACTAGGATTCAGATTTCAGCACCAGAAAGCAAAAGCCTTTTCTAATAATTTCAGTTATCACAACCAGGAGAAGACTACCTGAGTTTTCCATCGTTACAGGTCTTCAAGTGAAGCCTTGATAACCATTTCTCAGAGGGACTGAGGAAAAGATTCATAATTGAAGCTCACACTGGTTAAATTTTGTGGTTGTTTTCAATTCTAAGATTCCATGACTTTATGAAATCAAAAACTATGTAGTTGAAACTTAGACAAAGCATTTCAATTTCTTATGTCAAAATAACAGAGATTTCTAATCCCACATAATCTTGGATTGAAATTGGACTGATTCAGACATGCACAGCTTTCTCAAGAGTCCTGAACATGTATAGACTGTTTCAATCCATAAGTACGAGAGTCTGAAATCACAGTTTCAAATAGAAACTTGAACCTGGATATGATAAGAACAAAAAGATTAAAGGACTAGAGATCATTAAGGATCTTCTCTAGAAAATTCATAATAGGTACTTTAGAACCTGAAGTCAAAGGTTGTAAATCTATTGTACTAGACAAATGACTGGGACATCAAAGGAGCAGAATTTCTCTATAGAAAGTTTCCTACCAGTACTACCTCCAACCTTTTCAGACTCAATTTCTACATCTAAGTTAAATATACTATGATGTGTAATCTATATTAAATGCCCCCTTGGAAAAGACATCCACTATTTTCAGATGTCTTATTCTCCTTTAGGAATTTGGCATCATTTAGATCATTTTAATATGTCCTCTATGTGCTGATCTTGATAGGCAGTGTGAATATCTCTTGATTGATACATTGTTTTTACCAAATCTTATTAACATGGATGAGCCAGTGATGTTCCGGATAAAAGTGGGACATATGTTTAGAAAGCTTTCACTCTACAGCTCTGATTACTCAGCATAGAATGTGATATATTTACCATTTCTTAATGTTAAAATGTTTTAAATTTTTTTCTTTTTTTAATGGTTAAGAGCATCCCAAACTGTCAACAATCTGCTAATTTTCCAGTTTAATTTTACATTAATCTCCCTTTTTTATGACATTTACTTGGTAAACAAACAAGGCTCCAGTTTGGAACAATGTCCCAGACTCTGTAGTCTTTTTGAATTTATAAAAAGTAATTCATGGCACCAGCACCCTGAAATCCTATCCATCCTTCACACCCCAACACATATCCTATGTTTTCTAAAGACCAGCTCTGATTCACTCCTGGGTAGTGGGAGCATGTTACTTTTTCCACTCTTCTGCCTTTCACAGTGCCTCTTCATACATTTGGTATTATGACTCTTTCTGCATGTGTATAATTTCTTTTGCTAGATTATAAGTTCTTTGAAGATAAGAATCATATATTATTTATACTTACTCCTCCTTTAGCATATCACATGCCACATTCATGTACACATATATATACATACAGACTTTTATAGCAGTGGGAACTCCAAGAACAAATTAATAAGGTCTAGATAACAGAAGCACTCATCATATATGACTTGTTTTGGAATGACCTGTGCTATTTAAGCATTGTTTAAAACAGTTTCTCAAGGGGGAGCCAAGATGGCAGAGTGAGAGCAATAACTCACCTAAGCTCTTGGACAAACTCCCTCAGATAATTCTGAAAGGAGAATCTGACCAAATTTGGAGGTGCAGAATTCAGTGGCAGACAGACTGTGATGGATTCAGAGCACAGGTTAGACTGGAAAGTACACAGGAAGGGTCTGTCCACGGGGGTGAGCCCCCAGCACACAGCACAGCTGGCCAGCGCAGCCTACTTGAACTTCCGGGAGCCAGGATGATGGAGTGATCAGTAAATGCTCTCTCCTCCCCTCTTGATGACTGTGAAAAAAAACATAAACTATTGTCCCAGAAAAGTGCTGGATCAGTGGAAACAGCAGAAGGGGGCCAATAGTCTCATAACACCTGAGGTTAAGAAAATAGCTAAGGAGGATTCCTCCTACTGTGGTGGAGGCAAACCTGAAGGATAGAAGACACTGGGTGGAGAAAACTTGCACTAGGATGCAGGCAAGCCTCAGCACCAGGAGAGGAGCCCCAGGAGGGGTGGGAACATGCATTAGCATCTAGGCATGCCTCAGCACTCCATGGGAAACAGGAAGATAATAGGGAAGCTGGGATCACCAGTCCCTGAGCTTGCTTTTGCCTCAGTTAGCTGAGGAGATCTCCTATGACCTGACCACCCCTCCCCCACACTTAACAAGCTAACCCCAGGGTTGATCAGGGAAACAAAAATCTACTTTTAGCTTTTTCACAAATCAGATCAACACAAAGTTCTGTAGCTTCTGACTGAAAGAACCAGAAGCCACAACAATCAATCAACATCATGAACAAGAAAAAGCAGATGAAGGATGAAAAAACCATGGAATCTTTCCATGGGGATAAGGACCAAAACACAAACACTAAAGAGGTGAGAGCTGAGACTGTACTTCCATCTGAAACTTCAGAGGAGACTATGAACTGCTTGCAAGCACAAGCAGCTCTCCTGGAACAGCTGAAGAAGGAAATAGAAAACTGGCCAATGATTTTAAAATTATAAGAAAAGAATTCACTGATGAGAACATTTCTTTGAAAAGGAAAATTGGATAAATGGCAAAGGAAGTTCAAAAATTAACTGGAGAAAATAGCTCCTTAAAAGGAAAAATTGGACAGATAGAAAAGGAGATGCAAAAGTTAACTGAAGAAAACAATTTGGTAAAGATTATAATTGGACAAGTATAAACTAATGACTCAACAAGACAGCAAGAATCACTCAAACAAAATTTAAAGAATGAAAAGATAGAAGAAAATGTAAAATACCTAATTGGAAAAACAACTGACCTGGGAAATAGATGCAAGAGAGAAAACTTAAGAATTATTGGCCTGCCAGAAACCCATGATGAAGAAAAGAGTCTGGAAAATATCTTTGAGGAAATCATCAAGGAAAACTGCCCAGAAGTGCTAGATTCAGAGGGCAAAATAGTCATCATCCACCATTCCCCTCCCAAAAGGGATCCCAAATTCAAAACCCCAAGAAATATTGTTGCCAAATTCCAGAGCTATCAAGTGAAGGAGAAAATACTATAAGCAGTCAGAAAGAAACAATTCAAACATCAAGGAGATAGAGTCAGAATCACAGAGGACCTTGCAGCTTCTACATTAAAAGATTGAAGGAATTGGAACCCAATATTCTGTAAGGCAAAGGAGTTGGGACTACAACCAAGGATCAACTACCCAGCAAAGTTGAGCATAATATTTCAGGCAAGGAGATGGTCATTCAATGAAGCAAGGAATTTCCAGAACTTCATGACCAAAACGCCAGAGCTCATTAGACAATTTGATCTTCAAATTCAGGTCTCAAGAGAATCATAAAAAATAAAAACAGGTCTCAAGAGAATCATAAAAAATAATAAATAAAATAAAATAAAAACAAAAACTTATTACTCAATTAGGGCAAACTGTTTACCTTCCTATAAGGGAAGAGAATACCTGTTAATCTTGAGGACTGTGCAGCTATTATGAAATATAAAAGGGATATACATTGAGGGAATGGGTATAAAGTAAATGATGTCATGTTAAAAATATGATTTAAGTATGACAAGGGATTGTAATAGGAGGTGTGAAAAGGAGGAAGCCGAAAATGGCAAATTCCCTGGCACAGGAAGAAGTACAACATTATAGTTGAGGGCAAAAGGGGAGGGAGATGAGCAGTGTTTGACAGATACTCTCATCCAATTTGTTTAAAGGACAGAACAATAAACTCAAGTAGATAATCCTAACTAGCTCTATGGGCAATAGGAGGGGAAGGAGGAAGAAAGAGGAGGGAGGCTAAAAGGGAGGGAAGAAGCAATAAGAGTAAAGGGGAGTAAAAGGGAGGGGGGCTAAAAGAAGGAGGGGAAGGCTGCAGGAGGAGGTGGTGAAAAGTGAATACCATTGAGGAGGGGAAGGGAAACTGGAGAGCTAAAAGCACAAATGGTGGGAGAGAGGATGGAAGGAAATACATAGATTGTAATCATAAATGTGAAAGTGAATGGAATGAATTCTCCCATAAAACAGAGAGAGAGAGAGCATAATGGATTAAAAGCCATAATCCAACAATATACTGCTTACAAGAAACACATTGGAAACGCAGGGATACACATAGGATAAAAGTCAAAGGGTGGAGCAGAATATGTTGTGCTACAGCTGATGTAAGAAAGTCAGGAGTAGCGATCCTAATCTCAGACAAAGCAAAAGCAGAAATAGATCTAATCTGAAAGGATAAGGATGGAAACTTTATCCTACTAAAAGGCATCACAGACAACAAAGCAATATCATTACTAAACATGTATGCTCCAAATGGTATAGCAGTCAGATTCTTAGAGGAGATGTTGGGGGAGTTGAAGGAAGAAATTGACAGCAAAACTATACTAGTGGGGGACCTCAACCTCCCCCTCTCTGAACTTGATAAATCTATCCTCAAAATAAACAAGAAAGAGGTAAGGAGATATACATAAAACTCTGGATAAGGTAGATATGATAGATCTTTGGAGAAAATTGAGTGGGAATAGAAGGGAGTATACTTTTTTCTCAGCAGTACATGGAACATTTACAAAAATTGACCATGTACTAGGACATAAAAACTTCACAATCCAGTGCAGAAAGGCAAAGATAATTAATGCATCCTTCTCAGATCATAATGCAATAAAACTTATATGCAATAAAAGGTCATGGAAAGATAAACCAAAAATCAATTGGAAACTAAATAATCTAATCCCAAAGAAGGAGTGGGTTAAAGAAGAAACCATAGAAACAATCAACAACTTCTTTCAAGAGAATGACAATAATGAGACAACATACCAAATCTTATGAGATACTGCAAAAGCGGTTCTAAGGGCAAGTTTTATATCTTTGAATGCCTACATAAATAAAATAGAGAAAGAGGAGATCAATGACTTGGACATGCAGCTGAAAAAGCTAGAAAAAGAACAAATTGAAAATCCCCAAGTAAATACCAAATCAGAAATACTGAAAACCAAAGGACAGATTAACAAAATTGAAATTAAGAAAATTATTGAATTAATAAATAAAGCCAATAGTTGGTTTTATGAAAAAACTAATAAAATTGATAAACCTTTGGTCAACTTGATTCAAAAAAAGAGAGAAGAAAGCCAAATTACTAATATTAAAAGTTTAAGGGGTGAACTCACCTCCGATGAGGAGGAAATTAAAACAATAATTAGAAATTACTTTGCCCAACTTTATGCCCACAAATTTGCTATTCTAAACGAGATGGATGAGTATTTTAAAAAATACAAATTGCCCAGATTAACGGAAGAGGAATTTGAATACTTAACTCTATCTCAGAAAAAGAAATTGAACAAGCCATCAATGAACTCCCTAGGAAAACATCTCCAGGGCCAGACGGATTCCCAAGTGAATTCTATCAAACATTTAAAGAACATTTAATTCCAATACTATATAAACTACTTTTGAAAATTGGGGAAGAAGGAATCTTTCCAAATTCTTTCTGTGATATAAATATGGTTTTGATATCCAAACCAGGAAGAGATAGAACAGAGAAAGAAAATTATAGACCAATTCCGCTAACGAGTATAGATGCAAAAATTTTAAATAAAATTTTAGCAAAACAAATACAGCATCGTATCACAAGAATAATACATTATGATCAGGTAGGATTCATGTCAGGAATGCAGGGCTGGTTCAGTATTAGGAAAACTATTAGCATTATTGATCATATCAACAATAAAACTAACAAAAACTACATGATTATCTCAATAGATGCAGAAAAAGGTTTTGACAAATTATAACACCCATTCCTAATAAAAACACTGGAGAACATAGGAAAAAAGGAAACTTTCCGTAAAATAATAAGTGGTATCTACCTAAAACCTTCAGCAAGCATTATATGCAATGGGGATAAGCTAGATGTATTTCCAATAAGATCAGGGGTAAAACAAGGATGTCCATTATCATCACTAGTATTTAATATGGTCCTAGAAATGTTAGCTGTAGCAATTAGACAAGATACAGAAATTGAAGGGATAAGAAGAGCCAAATAAGAAACTAAGTTATCACTCTTTTCACATGATATGATGATATTGTTAGAGAATCCCAGAGACTCAAGTAAAAAACTACTTGAAATAATAAACAACTTTGGCAAAGTTGCAGATTACAAAATAAACCTGCATAAATCTTCTGCATTCCTGTATATTAGCAACAAAGTCCAACAGCAAGAGATAGAAGGAGAAATCTCATTTAAAGCTAGGGTAGACACTATAAAATACTTAGAAGTTTACCTGCCAAAACAAACCCAGGGAGTATATGAACACAATTACAAAACACTTTTTGCACAAATAAAGTCAGATTTAAGTAAGTGCAAAAAAATCAGCTGTTTATGGGTAGGCCGAGCTAATATAATAAAAATGACAATTCTACCTAAATTAATTTACTTGTTTAGTGCCATACCAATTAAACTATCAGATAAATATTTTCTAGAGCTGGATAAAATAATATCAAAATTCATTTGGAAGAACAAATGGTCCAGAATATCAAAGGAACTAATGAAAAGAAATGCTTGAGGAGGTGGCCTGGAGCTACCAGACCTCAAATTGTATTATAAAGCAGCAATTATCAAAAACACTTGGTACTGGCTAAGAAACAGAGGGGTAAACAAGTGGAATATACTTGGCACTCAAGACACAGTAGGCAAGGAATATAGCAACCTCCTGTTTGATAAACCCAAGGACCCCAGCTTCTGGGACAAAAATCTCACTGTTCAACAAAAATTGCTGGGAAAACTGGGTAACAGTGGGGCAGAAATTAGGCATAGATCTATGCCTGACACTGTACGCAAGAATAAAGTCCTAATGGGTACATGATTTAGGTATAAAGATTGACACCATGAATAAACTGGAGGAGCAAGGAATAGTGTATTCATCAGATTTACGGAGAAGGGAAGAATTTTTTTCTAAAGAAGTGATAGAAAGCATTATGAAATACAAGATGGATATTTTTGATTACATTAAACTGAAAAGTTTTTGCACAACCAAAATTCAGAGGGATGTAGTAAATTGAGAAAGAATTTTTACAGCTAAGCTCAGGGATAAAGGCCTCATTTTTAGAATATATAGAGAACTGACTCAAATGTATATACAAGTCATTCCCCAATTTATAAATGGTCCAAGGATATGAACAGGCAATTTTCAGAGGAAGAAATTAAAAATATCTATAATCATATGAAAAAATGCTCTAAATCACTATTAATTAGAGAGATGCAAATCAAAACAACTCTGAGGTACCACATCACACCTATGAGATTGGCAACCATGACAGAACAAGAAAATGATAAATGCTGATTAGGATGTGGGAGAGTTGGAACACTAATTCATTGTTGGTGGAGCTGTGAGCTCATCCAACCATTCTGGAGAGCGGTTTGAAACTATGCCCAAAGGGCTACAAAAATGTGCATACCCTTTGACCCAGCAATATCACTACTAGGACTATATCCCCAAGAGATCATAAAAATGGAAAAGGGTCCCACATGCACAAAAATATTTACAGCAGCCAATATTTAGATGTTAGGCATGTGATTTTGCTATGCTCTGAGTGCATTTGTGACAATCTCATAATGACCTGTTTGTTATAAGAACAGATTTCAGTTCTTGCAAAAATGTCTACTTATTTGTCTTTACATTCAACTCAGTAAATTGTTTAAAATAAACTATGAAAGATTCTTAGAAGGTTATCAAAAAATCTAGTTTTATAAACCAGTAAATTGTAATACCTCAGGTAAAAAGCAACATTATTAACAACTAAAAATTATGCCTAATTTCTGCCCCACTGTTACCCAGTTTTCCCAGCAATTTTTGTTGAACAGTGAGATTTTTGTCCCAGAAGCTGGGGTCCTTGGGTTTATCAAACAGGAGGTTGCTATAAATATTTAGTTGCCAAAAACTGGAAGTCAAGAGGATGCCCATCAATTGGGGAATGACTGAATAAATTATGGTATATGAATGTAATGGAATACTATTGTGCCATAAGAAATGATGAACAAGAAGACTTCAGGGAGGCCTAGAAGGACTTATATGATCTGATGCTGAGCAAAAGTAGCAGAACCAAGAGAACTTTTGCACAGCAACGACCACAGAGTGCAAGAGTTTTTTCTGGTAGACCTGGAACTTCATAATAACGCAAAAACTTATTTAAAAAAAAAATCCTAATGGTGGTTTTCTAAGGCAAAATATCTTCCACACTCAGAGAAATATGGAAGTCATTCACAGAATGTAGCAGATCATGTTTGTGTGTGTGTGTGTTTTTGTGTATTATATTATGATTTGTTATATGTTTTCTTCCATTTATTTTAGTCGACTACGTAGCATGACTATAGAGAAAACGTACTCAGTAGGAAAGTATATGTAGAACCTATACAGAATGGTATGCTGTCTTGGGGAGGGAGGGGGTATTGAGGGGTAGGTGTAGGGGATTAAAATCTTAATTTTATAGTAGTGACTATAGAACATTAAAAAGTAATAATAAAATTAATAAAAAACAATTTCTCATTTTAAATGTTTTAAAAATCTTTTTGGTATTATAAATTTACTTGAGTTTATTAGGACTCTGATTTTTTTTATTCTTTGGATGCAAGTAGACCATATGCTATCTTAAAAAGTTTTATTGGTGCTCTTTTCCTTTTCTTATACTATCATTTCTAAATGAATTCTCCCACAATGCACCCCACAAGACCCTCCCTTGTAATAAACAAAGTCACGCAAAACAAATCTACCCATTGGCCATTCCTAAATATGTATAACTTGTTCTCTAGCTATTGGATTCCATCACATTGAATGTGCTGATTAAGTTACATTATTATTAGTGGTGATTCTAAAATCTAGGAATAATGGAAAGGAAAGAATTTTATTGTTTTTAAGTCTCTAGGCCTGGTAAATCCTGAGCCACCCTGTGCTGAAAAAATTATGAAGTTTCATTGTTGTTTTATGATCAAATATCTGTATTAATGAAGGAATTTTTAGTTGTTAATAATGTTGCTTTTTACCTGAGGTATTACAATTTACTAGTTTATAAAACTAGATTTTTTGATCACCTTCTAAGAATCTTTCATAGTTTATTTTAAACAATTAACTGAGTTGAATGTAAAGACAAATAAGTAGACATTTTTGCAAGAACTGAAATCTGTTCTTATAACAAACAGGTCATTGTGAGATTGTCACAAATGCACTCAGAGCATAGCAAAAACAAAACAAAACAAAACAAAATATGAAAATCTTTCCAATGGTAATTTCATGGCTCTTCTTGAACAAAGGAAATCTGATTGTTTGTAATCATTTGTAAAGCCAAGTCAGCGAGGAGTATAAAGAAATCCCACAAATATCACATTTTTAGCCCCTCTCTGTCTCTCATCTTTGCTGAGTGAATTGGAATGTGGAGGATTGCACTCTTCCCAGTTTACATAAAGCAGCTGTGAATTCAGATTTCTCACTTCATCTTTCATTTTGATGTGCTTTCTTTTGATCCCTGGAAAGAAATATATTTATAATTTCTAGAAAAACTGCCTCTGAGGTAAGTGGTATCCAAATATTGTTCTGTAGAGATAAAAATAGACTATGTCAGTGGTATTTGGCCGGGGATTGATGATGCATTGCACATGGATATAGAGACATCACTCCCATATAACTTGTAACATTATGGTTTAGGGACTATTTAACCTTTAACACAAATCATTTTTATTTCCCCACTGGAATTCAAAGCACTTTATTCTTTTATATTACATTTCTTTCTCTATCGCTTTTTTTCCATTTCCTGTACCGTGTGTGCTGCAATTTTTTTCTGGCAAGCTGAAAAGGAAGAAAAGAATGTAGCATGTGATTGCAAAACACAGTAAACTGGGCAAAAAAGCCATCCAAAGAACATCAGCTTGCTAAGATGTCAAAAGCTTAGCATAAATGAGTGTTAGATTGGATCAAAAATGAATAGAAATGCTAGCAGTACTAACCAGGTGCAAACCATTTCTGCAGTAAATTTCCAGTGATCGTTACCTTCTGGATTATATCATTATTAAAAAGCAACATACAAAATAAATTAAATAAAAGCAATGTATTCTATTACAACGTGGCAAATATGTTTTTAAATCTTTCGTGGAAAGTATTACTAAAATGTGCATACAAGGGTATTATTTTCCAAGAGCTGGAAGGGGGGAAGATAACAGATGGTGAGGCATTCTACAAGATGATAAAGAAAAGGGGCAGAGGGTAAAGGAGTGATATTGCTTAAATTGTGCAACTTCGGTGATTTACAACATGATTCTTAATAATGCCCTGTTTGGAAGAGAGGTGTCTATTGTTCAAGTAGTTATTCAACTGAATTGCTTATGAGAAGAGTTTTAACATATCTTGTCTTTTCATCCCACGGACAAAAATAAAATGCAGCTGGTGCCACATAGCTAAAAAGATTCTGAAAGAAGAAAATATTTTGAGTTCTACTAAGACAATAAAAATGATTTGTATTAAAGGTTAAATAGTCCCTGAACTATAATGTTACAAGTTTTATGGGAATGATGTCTCTATATTCTTGTGCAATGCATCATCAATCCGTGGCCAAATACCATGACATTGTACATTTCTATCTCTGCAGTATCTAGATACCACTTACTTCTAAAGACATTCTTTGGGAATATAAGGGGTAAAACATTCAAGTTTTCCCTGAGGATGCAATTCAGGATCATGTCCAAAAAGAACAGTATGATATACTATACAAATCTTAAATGTTAAGAGTGTGTATGGCTATGTACATGAATACGTTTCTGCAAAATTATTTCTATTAATTATATACCTAGTCATGGCTATATCCAAGTTAAGTCAAGGAGCATTTATTAAGTACCTACTAGAGGACAGGTACTATGTTTTCTTCATTACCCATCAGTTTCACATCATGCCTTCCCTCTCCCCTCACCCCTCAAGGAAAAGCTCATCACCACAGATGCTACAATCAAGGAAATAGTTTCAGCTTTGGTACTCATACCACATCATATTTCTCTGTTGCCGTTGCCCTTTTGATTGGAGAGCTGGAGGGAAGAACAAAAATCTTCTCCCCAAACCTCCATATAGAGGACTCAGAAGCCCAGTGAACCCTTCAATTCCCATCCACTGTGTTCTTTGAATTCCACTGCACCACCATCGTATTTCCCTTCCCCCAAAATTCCCTCCTCTTTCTTAGTTTCTTGTCATGTAATGTCTTCATCCATCAGATTGTAAACTCCCTAAAGGCAAGAAAAGTGACTTTCTTTATAAACTCAGTGCTTAGCATAGTACCAGATGCATATTAGGGCTTAAAAAATGTTTGTCAAGTTATATTGTATTGTTATACTATTGTTCTAAACTCTGGAGTTACAAAGAAAAAAAAAACTAATCCCTTCCCTAAAGGAACTCGTAATCTATCCACTGAAATAAGACCTAATATAATGGAAATAAAATATTTAATTTTTTATTCTTAACTGATGCACTCTATCCTAGTCAAATCTTACAAATTGAGCATATTTTTGACATTTTCAAAATCTATCTCAGAGTTTGTGATGATTGTGTCTGAGGTTTAAATAATCCAGGAAAATTATACTGGAATCCTAGGTGTATTTAAGTTACATCAGTACAGAAATTCAAAATAGTTAGCTGTTTACAGGTATTTATTCCTATGTAAATACTTAGAAATCATTTTCTCTAGTAAATCATTTGATTTAAATGTAATATAAAAAACATGGACTATATACCTACTTGTATATTGTTTTTTATGTGTGCTCTTAACAACATCAACAACAGTAGCAGACATTTGCCTAGTGCTCTATGATTCAGAAAGTGCTTTATGTGCATTGTCTTGTAAGAGTTATCTGCCCTTATAAATAGCAGCTTAGAATTCTGATTACCTGTTTTAAGATAGAGTCTGCAAAGGTCATTGTAATTTGGATAAATCTCTTTCCTATAATAATTTTAACTGAGCTTTGTTTAAAAAATGTACATCATGTACAGTTTTCAGATAACAATTTAAATGAATATTATGGGTTAAGATTAGATTTTTAAAAAACCAGTCATGAGACTGTTGATCCCTGAAATCAGTTTCAACACAATTGGATTTGCTGGTTATCTTTTTAAAATGAGATAAACATGTATATATCTGAAATTGTTTGAACATTTTTTCAACTCAAAAGCAAGGAAATGGATTACATAGACTCACATAGTCCTGGAAACTTAGATATAGTTATAGTTATTTAGCTGAAATCCAGAAAGATTAAGTGAGTTGTAAAAATGTCACACATCTTGGTATTTCGAGCTTTGATGAATGTCCACCTCTTAAATGTCCATAGGAAAAACCTCAATATCCATAGCAGGAGTTCTTGAACATTTTTGTTATGGACTCCTTTGGCAGTCTGATGAAACCTATGAATTGCTCAGAATACTTTTGTCATAACTGTTTTCATCTCAACAAAAATAGCAGAATCTTTCTTTCTGTGTTTCAGTTGAATGTATAACTATGAAGATGTTGGTTATTGTATGTATCTTCCAAAGTCTATCTATTGTCTTTGCTAATTTTCATATTTCTGCTTCCTTTCCTATAATTACTTCCTCTATAATCTCCTGGTAAATCACTTTGCTGGTTACCTTTACCAAAGACTATGTTCCGTAGGAAATTCCTCCCTGCTGTATCACTCTCCTGACTGGGGATTGAAACTGCTGGAACAATATTTCAGGAAAGTCACAGCTAGGTTTCATTTTTCTCCCTCTTATCTTGTCACCTCATCCAAAACCTCCTTAAAATTAGTAGTGTATATTTTCTTTCACCATAATTGGGTATTAAGGACCATACTAAAATCAAACCTGCCATTTTTCTTCAGTGAACTATGTCAATCTACTACCTTATCGTGCTACTCATTATTCATACAGTCCTCTGTTAAAATAATTAGCTCATTTTAATCCCAAAGGGAGATATCATGGCCCCTCTGGTACACATGGTCGTCATCTGCTTTATAGAGTTGATATTAAAAGAAAAACTGAAAAATAATCACAATCACTGTGAACTCTAGTTAGAAAAATTCTTTATATTCAGGAAAAGGTTTCTCTAACTGCTTTAACTAATACTTTACATTTTCTCTAGCAAATCCGTGGACTATTTGTTGTTTTATTGCCATTTGAAGCAGTATCAGAAACTTCTTTATTTATTACTTTGGAATCTTCTCTTTTCAATATCATGAAAATCAGTTTCTGACCATCTTGAAAATTGCATCACATTTGGTATGGATTTCTTTTTAGCCTATTTGTCAGGTATAGACACTTTCACTTAATCTTGTTGAGTGTGATGTCATATTTTCATCTAACACAGAGTATTAACGCATTAAAGAAAAAATATGATGACTACATTGTGTATTAAGTTGTGTGTGAATGACTGTTAAATCAGCTTGTCATATGAAGTTATAGTAGAACAAATATATATGATCTTTGACACTATGTTCATAATGTGTGGAAATCCATTTTTAAGAGTAAGACTAAGTGTTGAACCAAGCTTTCAGAATCAGACCTGCTAATTCCCAGTGATGTTGTTAGTATTGTGGGGGGTGAGGTTAGGGAGTGGTGAACTTTCCTACTTGACTAAGTCATTTTCTAAAGAAGCTTCTTTTATTCACTTCAGTATAAAATTTGCATAGTGGTGGAATGATTTCAAGTAGAAAGAAATGACTTTAATTGAATATACAGAAGTTTACATGTTTATAGAGAGACATGCATATATGTCTGCAAATGATTGAATGAAGACATTCATGAATGAAATATTTTTTGGAAAGCAGCTGGGTGGTTCAGTAAATAGAGCACTGGACCAGATGTCAGGAGGACCTGAGTTCAAATCCAGTCTCAGATACTTGACACTTACTAGTTGTGTGACCTTGGGCAAGTCATTTAACCCCAATTGCCTTGCATCCCCCCAAAGAAAGAAAAAAACATGCTTTTTAAATTGTTTACCATGCAGCAGACACATTAAGAACCTTTTATTCTGATAATATTAAAAAGAGAGTGGTGGCCATGAAGTAGTGATTTGGTCTGGGAAGTCTTGGGATGATGAGTGAAGCTATAGAACAATCAGTTGGCATAACTTTTGCAAGGATAGTGTTGATTTAATTACCATTCCCAATGTTAAAAGTAGAGTAGGGAGGGAAGGTAGAGGAAAGATTCAGGGGCAAAATCACATGAACATTTCTCTTGACAAAGAGGAGTTTGTTGGTGCTGGATTGTTATAGAGACTTCTCACCAACTAGTATCAAAGAAAGCTCCAGAGGAAGGACTAGAGTGTCAACTTAAAGGCAAGAGGCATGTCATGCAGATGTTCTAATAGTACTTTCTCTTTTCATTATCCCTATATTCTGAACATTCAAGGTCGTTTGTTCATCTATTCCATAGTAGACTTGAGGGTATACAGACAAGAAACCATGTAGTCAGACATTGGAAGATCATAGTGGGAAAACAGAAAATAAGTTTGCTTTAGACCCTAACTCATAGATTCTACATGATAAACTCAATCTCTTCTTTTTAAAAGAATATTTATCAGGCAGAGCCAAGACGGTGGACTAGAAAGACACATACACAGAGGCTGCCCCCACATAGCCCACAAAACACCTCAACAAATTTTGGAGCAGCAGATGTGGGAACAACAGAGTGGAGGAGATTTCCAGCTCAGGGTGACCTGAAAGATCCACAGGAAATATCAGTTGCACCTGACACAGAGTGGAGCTCAGAGCACAGAGCCCAGCCCAGCCTCGGCCACACACATGGCTCATGAACAGCCCTCCGGGGCAGAATCTCCAATCGTGGAATCCCCAGTCCCAGCAGCACAGGGTCCACCGATCCCTCAACCCACAGGCAACAAAGGTCAGTGACTGAGTTTATTCAACCTGGACAGGAAGGGAGAAGGGCCTTCACATCAGGCAGGTAACAGGAGTTCTCAGGGCAGCACCTACAGCAGCCTGAGACCATAGCAGGATCACAAAAACTCCTGGGGGCACTGAAGAGCTGAGTCTTACCTCAGCCCTGTGTAGAGGTCCTGAGGCAGCTGGTCTTTGTCTCGCACTGAATGGAGGCTCTGCCCCTGCATCTTGACTGAATCCCACCCCCACAGTGCTAGATGGGTGGAACTGGAGGTCAGGTGCCTGTGGAGAGGAAACACTGCTAAGATTCTCAGTACAAAAGTCCTTTTCTGTGTCCAGACCAGTACATTCTTGATTGTGCCACCATGGAGGAACTGATATCTTACAGGTCCCCAGAGGATACCCTACTCTTGACAAAGGACCCAAAAGTCAAGTAACTGATTGGGAAAATAAGACCATAGAAGGTTACTTTCTTGGTGACCAGGTATCTCCTCCCAGCCTTTCAGATGAAGAAGAAAAATGCTTGCCATCAGGAAAGACATAAAAGTCAAGGCTTCTGTATCCCAAACATCCAAAATAAATATTCAATGGGCTCAGGACATGAAAGACCTCAAAAAGGATTTTGAAAATCGAGTCAGAGAGCTGGAGGAAAAATTGGGAAGAGAAATGAGAGAGATACAAGAATGAAAAGTGGGTCAACACCTTGCTAAAGGAGACCCCAAAAAAATGTTGGAGAAAATAACACCTTGAAAAATAGGCTAACTCAATTGACAAAAGAGATACTGTTTACATTCCTACATGGAAAGACAATATTTGTAACTCTTGAAACTTTTTTCAGTATCTGGGTAGTTGGTGGGATCACACACACACACACACACATACACACAACAGAGAGAGAGAGAGAGAGACAGAGAGCACAGGGTGAATTGAACAGGATGGGATCATATCTTTAAAAATGAAATTAAGCAGTGAGAGAGAAATATATTGGGAGAAGAAAGGGAGAAATGGAATGGGGCAGGTTATCTCTCATACAAAAGGCAAATAAAAGACTTTTCAGTGGAGGGAAAAAGAGGGGAGGTGAGAGAAAAACATGAAACTTACTCTCATCACATTTGACTAAAGGAAGGAATAAAATGCACACTCATTTTGGCATGAAAAC
>CM053774.1:68112894-68139509 GCA_028658325.1 Potorous gilbertii | reverse complement strand
TACTTCAGGGATTACTAAATGGAAGTGTTACTTTGGCCAGGTTAGATTCTGGGAAACTGCTAAGGAGCCCCTCAGCTTTGAAAACCCAGATGCTAGTGCTTCCCTATCTGGTAACTATGGTCAGACAGTTGAACCTGTCTGTTGATTTGTGATATATGTATTGTTTATGGTCAGACAGTTGGAAGCTATGTCTGTTGATTTTTATTTCTTTGTATTTTTCTCTGATGTTAGGGTATATTCAATTTAACTGTATGTCCTGGACACCTTTTTTATGGATGTTTTATGAATGTTGTCTTTATTCATTTATTTATTTTCAGTTTTTAACTTTTATCTTTCACTTCCACAAAATTTTGAATTTCAAATTTTCTCCCCATTTCCCTCCTCTTCAGAACATGTATTCTGATTGCCCTTTTCTAGAATCAGCCCTCTGTTTTATCACCAATCTCCTCCTTATCCCCTTCCTCTCTATTTTCCAGTAGGACAAAACAGATTTCTAAATTCCATTGCCTCTATATCTTATACTGTAGTTGCATGTAAAAACAATTTTTAAGGTTCATTTTCAAAGCTTTCAGTTCCATATTCACTCCCTTCTCCTCTTCCCATCCACCCTCACTGAGAAGGTGAGCAATTTAATAAAGGCTAAACATGTGCAATCATGCAAAATACTTCCATAACAGTCATGTTGTGAAAGAATAATTATATTTCACTCTATCTTGTGCAGCCCTCCATTTGTCCTGTTCTCTTCTTTTACCTGTCCCTCTACCTAAGTGTTTGCTTCCCATTACCCTTTTCCCCAATCTGTCATCCCTTTTACTATACCCACTCTCTTATCCCCTTTCCCCTTGCTTTTCTGTAGGGCAAGATAAACTTCAATACGTTATTCCCTCCTGAAGACAAATTTGATGAAAGGAAGGCTCACTTAATCCTTCTCACCTTCTCCTTCTTCCCCTCCATTGTAAAAGCCCTTTCTTTCCTCTTTTATGTGAAATGATGTACTACATTCTACCTCTCCCTTTCTCTTTCTCCTACTATATTGCTCTCAATACAATTTTCTTTTTTAGAGATCATCCCTTCATATTCAGCTTACCCTGTGTTTGCTCTCTATCTCTCTCAATCCATACATACATACATACACATACATATATATATATATATATATATACACACACACATACACTTATATGTACATACACATACATATGTATATATTTCCTCCAACTCTCCTAATACTGAGAAAGGTTTCATGGGTTACATTCCATGTAGGATTGTGAACAATTTAACTTTAATAAGTCCTTTATGATTTCTCTTTCCTGTTTACCTTTTCGTACTTTTCTTGATTCTTTGTATATGAAAGTGAAATATTCTATTCAGCTCTAGTCTTTTCAACAAGAATGCTTGGAAGTCCTCTACTTCACTGAAGCTCTATTCTTTTCTTCTGAAGTATTATACTTGCTAGATAAGTGATTCTTGGTTTTAATCCTACCTCCTTTAACCTCTGGAATATCATATTCCAGGCCCTCTGATCCCTTGTAGCTGCTAAATCTTGTGTTATCCTGATTTTGTTTCCACAATGCCTGAATTGTTTCTTTCTGGCTGCTTGTAATATTTTCTCCTTGACCTGGGAACTCTGAAATTTGCTTACAATATTCTGAGGCGTTATCCTTTTTTGGACCTTTTTTAGGATGTGATTGGTGAGGATGTGATCTCTATTTTACCTTTAGTTCTAGAATGCCAAGGCAGTTTTCCTTGATAATTTTTTGAAAATCAATGCCTACGTAATTTTTTTGATCATGGCTTTTAGGTAGACCTATAATTTTTAAATTATCTCTGCTGGATCCATTTTGCATGTCAGTTGTTTTTACAATGAGATATTTCACATTGTCTTCTATTTTTTTCATTCTTTTGGTTTTGTTTTATAATTTCTGGATTTCTTATGAATATTTCTTATTAGCTTCCATTTGCGCCATTCTAATTTTAAAAGAATGTTTTTGCGATTTTTTGGACCTCTTTTTCCATTGGGCCCATTCTGCTTTTGAAGGCATTCTTCTCATTGGTTTTTTTGGACCTCTTTTGCCATTTGGGTTCGTCTATTTTGAAGGTATTATTTTTTTCAGCATTTTGTTTTATCTCCTTTAACAAGCTGCTGACTTTTGTTCATGCATCGCTCTCATTTCTCTTCCCATTTTTCCTGCACTTCTTTTACTTGATTTTTCAAAACCCTTTTTGGCCTCTTCTGTGGTCTGAGGGTATTGAATATTTTTTGGATGTTTTGGATGTAGAAGCCTTGAGATTAATATCTTCCTCTGATGATATGCTTTGTTGTTTTTGAAAGAAAATATCTTTTGACCAAGAAAGCAATCTTCTCTAGTCTT
This sequence comes from Potorous gilbertii, assembly GCA_028658325.1. Taxonomy (NCBI): domain Eukaryota; kingdom Metazoa; phylum Chordata; class Mammalia; order Diprotodontia; family Potoroidae; genus Potorous; species Potorous gilbertii. Next base: position 68,137,137 of record CM053774.1, on the reverse strand, counting down.
ATATTTTTTTTCCCTTTTTGGGGCATTTTTCCAGCCAGTTATTTGACTTTTGAGTCCTTTGAAAAGTGGAGAGTATACTCTAGCGACCTGTTAGTTCTCAGTTCCTCCAAGGTGCCACTGTCAAGGGAGAAGAGTTTTCTCTTCTCTTGGCCTGCATTCTTTCTATGAGCAACTACAATAACTCTTTTCTGCTCAGGATCTGTGAGTAGGTTTCACTCTCCACAGCCACCATCAGTTCCACCATTCCAGTGCCAAAGCTCCTCCTCAACCAAGGACTGCCACTCAGGGCTGAGATACAGATCACCTGTTCAATTCCCCCAAGGTCTTTAGGCCAAGGGTTCCAAAAGTGGATGCTGCTGCTGCCCTGGGGCCAGGGCTGGGGCTGGATTCAGACCCTCTTTGTCACTCAGGTGAAAGAGATTTTTTACTGACCTCTGATTCATTCTGTTGTTTTGTGGCTTATGCTGCTCTAGAATCTGCTTAGAGCTATTTTTTACAGATGTTTTATGGGCTTATGGGGGCAGAACTGGAGCAGGTCCATCTTTCTACTCCACTATCTTGACTCTACCCACCTCGTCCAGTTTTAAAGGTGTTATTTTCTTCAGCATTTTTGGGTCTCCTTTAGCAAGCTTTTGACTCTTTCTTAATGATTTTTCTTGTATCACTCTCATTTCTCTTCCCAATTTTCCCTCCCCTTCTCTTACTTGATTTACAAAGTCCTTTGAGAACTCTTCCATGGTGTGAGAAACATTAATTTGTTTCCTGGAGACTCTGGATCCAGGAACTTTGGTTTGTTCTCTTCTTCTGGTTGTGTGTTTTCCTTATCACCAATAACATAAGAACATACCTTTTCACTGAGAAAATAAAAATGTATAGTCTGTTTCTCTTGCCCTGATTTGCTCATTTTTCCAATCAACTACTTGATTTTTGAACTCTTTGTTAAGTGGAGAGCTCCAGGAGCTGTCTCTGTTTTAGCAGTGGCTGCTAATGCCCTGGGGCTGGGACCAGGATGCAGCTGGGGCTAGGGCTGCAGCCAGACCTTGCCTCCCCTCTCAACCAGGTGAGAGACCCTTCATACTGACTTTCGAAGATTTCTTTAGCATTTGTGATTTGAGAAGTCTGAAAACCACAGCAGCCACCAGCAATTCAGTCCACTAAGGCCTGCTCCATGCCAGCATAGGTCACACTGAAATGCATTCTACTTCCAGACTGGTGCACTAGACACTTTCCAGTTGACCTTCCAGATTGTCTTAGGCTGGAAATTTACTTCAGTCTGTCATTTTGTTGCTTCTGTTGCTCTAGAATTTTTTTAGAATCATTTTTATAGGTCTTTGAGGTGTTTTGGGGGAGAGTTTTTGCAGGTCCCTGTTTCTCCTCTGTCATCTTGGCTCTATCCTTTGGGGGTTTTCATGGCAATGTACTAGAATGGTTTGCCATTTACTTCTCCAGATCATTTCATAGATGAAGAAACTGAGGCAAACTGAGTTAAGCATCTCACTTGCAATCACATAGCTAGCAAGTATCTGAGACCAGATTTTGACTCAGGACTTTCTGACTCCAGGGTCAGTCTTTTATCCACTGTGCCACCAAAAATAGTTATACAAAAATCCATCACAAAAACTAACATCATATAATCCTATTTACCTAGGTAAAATAAAACAAAAAATAAAACACAAATCAGACAAATTCTACAAATTAAAATACACCAAAGAATACCTAAGATTCAATAAGATCTTCAATTGGCTGTAAGATAAGTACGATCTCAAATCAAATTCTAAGTATTTTTCATGTCTCTAAGTGAAAGACTTAAAGCTTTGTATTTTATCAGTGATGATGATGATGTCAACTAATAATAAAAATTTTAAGCTTTAAAAAGCATTTTAGGTGTATTAAGTCATTTGAGTTTATTCACCGGGTATGACCAGTTATTATCTCAAATTTAGCAATGAGGAAACTAAGGCTAAAGAGAAATTAAGTGATTTGTTCTGAGTTGCAGAGCTAGCAAATGTCAGAAGGGGTATTGATATTCAGGTCTTCCTGACCCTAATCCCTGCATGTTATCAATTCTACAACTTACTTTTCTCTCTTAATAGAAAATGACTGAATCTCTGTGGGCAAGGAAGTCACATGGACATCTATCTACATTGGAAAGATTATTTGAAGAGTTTAATGAAGTCTAGTTTTGATATGTGTGTGTATGTGTGTGCGCGCATGCAGGGGAGGACACAACAGGAGAACAACAAAGAGGCTGTTAGTAAAGTACAGGGCAGAGGTGATGAAGACTGGAATTAGGGTGATAGTCTTGTGAGTGTATGAGATGAGACATTACCTTGCTCATTAGATTGTGAGTTACTCAAGGGCAGGGACTATCTTTTGCCACTTTTTGTATTCCAGATACTTAGCACAGTGCCTGGTGCATAGTAGGTGCTTAATAATTAATACCAGTAATATGAAATGATTTTAGTTAAATTAATTAGAATTAATTTTGTTAATTTGATTAATTGAAAATAAATTAAAATAATTAGATAATATTAATAATAATTAATGTTATTACTGACTGAATAAAGTCAATAGGAATTTTGATTTTGCCAAGACTTACTATTCATTTTTAGAGATTAATCGGAAATTATAAAAAAAAAAAGATCAAAAAAATAGGACATCTGAATGCGGTACAGACCGTCATTATTTCCTTAGTGGCAATCTTTAACTGCCCTCTTAATAGAGTTCAGGAAAATTACTATTCTGTGGTGTTGATTGATGATTTTCACTGAATCTAGGTACTAATGTACTGGTTGGCTGTCCGGAAGTTGAATGAGATCAATGCCATATCACAGCGGTCATAGGAATGACCTCCTTCTCAGGTCATGTTCCCTGCCAGTACCTGTTGATCTTGTTTTAAACCAACTTGATACAGGAAAATCCAGATTTATAGAAAAGATAAATTGGAGGTTGATCCATTCCTGTACAGAAAGATTCTATGCCTTCTAAAATGGGTCATAATAAGAGTCGTTCAAATAGTAAGTTCCCCTGGCACATTTAAAATATAATTCTATTTAAAAAGTCTTTATATGGGATTTTTCAGGACCACATTTGGTTCATAGAATACAGCCAAGTTTTATTAAGGTTTCAGAATGTAGATAGAGGGGTCATACTTTATGAACCTGAAGCTGGAACACATTGTCTGGCAAAGAATATTCTTTTCACAAAGCTTCATTAAAAGTCTACTTTCTTTAATTGAAATTTGGACTATCCCAGGAAAGAAAAATCTAGGAATAAGAGTGCTGCAGGAATGAGCTGCCTGTACTGACTGCAGCTACTTCTTCCTTGTTTGCAATGTCCCTCTCCTTAGTTTCTCATATACAATTCCTACCAATCCTTTGAGTCCAGCTTCTACTTCCCTAGCACACCTTCCTTCCCCCTCCTCCCTCCTTCATCCCATGTACTGGTATGAGTATGATTTTTTTTCCTCTTTTGAGCTTGGAAAACACCTTTTTGCCACATTTTTTTCATCTTCATATTATACCCATGTTTAATGTAAAGATCTTCCCTGCCCATTAATAGACCTCAGGTGGACCCCATTAAGGGGTTGATTAGAGGAAGTGTGTTTTGTTGAAAGACTCACGTCTTTTGTTAATTGCTAATGAGGCACTGGGTTACAAGGGTCAACAATGCCCCCCCACCCTCCCCCCCCACACCAGTCTCTAAAAACTATGTATATGTACTCTGAAGTGAGGTTTTACTTTGGTAGCTTAATCTTTGGAGGAAGGTTCATGTGCCAGATGAAATTCTGGGTAGTTGTTAAGGATTGCCTCCATCCACTCCCCTTTAAAAACTCAGATGTTATTGCTTCTTTCTCTGGTAACTATGTATGTATGTAACGGTCAGACAGTTGGATCCGTCTGTTGATCTGTGATGAATGTATTGCTTATGGTCAGACAGTTAGAAGCCCTGTCTATTGGTCTTTATTTCTCCGCTTGTATTTGTTCTGTTGGTATATGTAATTAAAGAAGATTGTTAACACCTCAAAAGTTGCTTTCCTTTTAGAAAAGAAGATCTAAGAAACTGTGCTACCACACCATCCTGGATGTTTCAGGGTGTTTGCTGCTATACCATGTTAGAGTAAATGTTGGTCTACCTGTCATTAATCTACATATAAAACTAAAATTCTTCAGACTGTATCTTATGATTTGTATTCTCCATATCACCCACCCACCCCAGATGAGGAAACTAAATTAGAGATTTGAAGTGATTTTTTTTTTTCTCACGGTCATACCTCTATTCAGTAGAATTATAGATTTAGAGCTGGAAGGTACATTAGATATCATACAGGGGCAGGGAACCTGCTGCCTCCAAGTCACATGTGGCCTTCTAGGTCCTCTGGTGTAGCCTATTGACTGAGTTCAACTTTTATAGAACAAATCCTTTTATTAAGTGAATTTGTTCTGTGAAGTTTGGATTCAATCATAGGGTCACACTGAAGGAACCACTTAAGACCCACACATGGTCTCTAGGCAACAGGTTCCCCACCCGAGTATAGCCCAATATCTTTCTTTTATTGTGTTTGTTTTGTTTTCAGTCCTGTCCTAGTCTTTGTGATCTTGTTTGGAGTTTTCTTGGCAAAGATACTGGAATGGTTTGACACTTCTTTCTCCATCTCCTTTCATAGATGAGGAAACTGAGGTAGGCAGGCTTACGTGACTTGCACAGGGTCACACAGCTAGGAAGTGTCTGAGTCCACGTTTGAATTCAAAAAGACTCATCTTTTTGACCCCAGACATGACACTCTATCTGGCACTACCTAGCTGCCTATTATTCTTTTACAGATAAGAAAACTGATGCCTAGAGAGAGCTAAAGTAATTTACCTAAGGTCATGGAGGTATTGATTGGTGGAACTGGGTTTGAAATCCACTTCTCTACTGTTTTTTTTCTACTGAAATAAATTCTTAGATCTCTTAAAAGTGAATGCAATGACATTTTCCTCAATTACTTTTGGTGTTCCCTGAAACTGCATGTGCACATCCACATACTCACAAAGATATGTATATGTAAATCTGCCTGTATGCTTATATGCATATGAATATACATTTATACATATCCAGGTATGAGTCAGGGGAGAATGTGTATATATGTATAATTTACAAGTATTAATATATATTTCATATAGCATGTTTGCATATATTTGTGTATAGCACATAATATATAATATATGACTATGTATATATATATATATATATATATATATATATATATATATACACCTGTGATTTCCTTAGTCCAAGCAACATGAAGTAACTAAAATCTATATCCCAATGCAGTCTAGCAAATGTTCTTCAACTTATAGTCATAAAGAATTACTTGAGGCATTGAAAGATTAAGTGATTTCCAAAGGTCCAATATATATTACAGATAGTACTGAATTCAGGTCTTCAAGCCTCTCAGGCCAGTTCATTATCTGTTCAACCATACTCTGTCTCATATCTACATATCAGCTATATTACCTATAGATGAAAGAGAGAGAACAATCAAAAAAGAGTGGGAGAAGAAAGAGAGAAATAGAGAGATTTTGTTTTTGTCTTTAACCCTAACATCTAGAAATACCTGACATATAGTAATCCTTTAATATACTTTTGTTGAATTTAATTAAAATATTAGTAATCATTCATCCCCTGGAAAAAATATTTCATTTTTAAACTAATAGCATTATCACATAATCAAATAATTTTTTAAAAGTTAAAAAATTACATATATATTAGGCATATTATAATTTTCTAACATGCCCAAGCATCAAATATTTCCAAGTACCTTTGGATTTTAATTTGTTTTTATATTTAAGACATCTTGGTAATTAGGAAAATAATGTGGTTGCCTTAATAGAACATATGTCAAAACACCACATGATTCATGGTTCTTGTCATTTCTTTTTGATCTGAACAGTAGAACCATAAGATCTGATATTTAGAGCTAGAAAGAACCTTAGAGGTTATCTGGTTTAGCTCCCTCATTTTCCAGATGAGCAAACTGAGTCCTACAGAGGTGTTGTGATTTGTGTAAGTCTCATAGTAGTGGAGATAAAAGTCATTGTAATAAAAGTGGTCCATGAAACTGTTTACAGTATACCTTTCTGTGCTATGCAAAACGTGAAATTGAACCATTCAATTATTGAAACTAGACAATCATCACATATTCTGAAAAATCTATGTATTTTTTGCATTTGAATTGAGCAAGGAATTCATAACTTTTCATGATCCTGTCAGATAAAATCCAGTAACCCTAATGCAGAATTGTTAGAGAACTGTTTGGCTTTCACTTTCATTTCTACTAGGAACTAGGTAAAGGATACATCAAATCCAAGGAGAAGAAGAAATGTGGCCCCATGGGTTTGCATTTTATTGATTACAGTAGACAAGCAGAGGTCCAAGTTCAAGTGGATCACGCTTGTTGGTCTCCAAGTAGACACAACTTTGCTGAGTAGAAAATTAGTATGAGGTAATGCCATCATAAATAATTGCTTAAAGCCTCCTTACTATTATGGAAACTGAAATTTTGAAAAAGGAGAAAGGCCTTTAAATGTAAAAGCATGGTGAAAGCAGGCTCTTAAGGTAATTGAGGATTTTTCATTGGACAGTAGCTTTATACAATACATAGCTTTAAATCCAAGTTTGGAGTACCCTCTAGCTAATAACTGCAGATCAAAGCAGCTTTTAGATTTTTTACTGCTAGCCTTCACTCTCACAAACAGAATTAAAGGAACTAATGGAATACACACAATTAGGTAGCCTTCCATCCAACATTGTATAGTGACATAAATAGGGGAAGGGTGTTTATTACAAATAGCCCCAAAGCTTTTAAATGCATTTTTGGTTCAAATATTGAAATCGATGTTGGTCTGTGTTTTTGAAAAAGAAAAATCAAACACTGGATTTAATGAAGAACATTAAGATGTGTGACTGTTATTTCCAGGATTTATTCTTGCCTCTTTTGGGAAACCTAATTTAAAACTGGAATAGAAAATGAAATAACCACTTGCCCACTGTGGTTTAGCAAGTTCTTCAAAATTCTCCCTGACCTCAATATTCTAGGGTAATGGTTTTATTCTGATCAAATATAATTGAATATTTTGAAATACTTTTAACTTTGTATTCTTAACTGCTCCATTACCTCCTTGTGATGCTGTTTTGTCAAAGCTTTCCAACTAGTATTATTATTAATAGCTACTATTTATGTAGCAGTTTAAGCTATTTATTAATATTACAAATGCTATAATTACAAATATTAGTTCATTTTTCTCCTCACAACAATTCTGGGAAATAAGCACTTTCATGATCCCTATTTTATAGTTGAAGAAACTGAGGCAGATTGCAGTTTAGCAACTTGCCAGGGATATACAGCTAGCAAATTTCTGAGGCCAGATTGAAATCATGTCTTCCAAACTCCATATTCAGCACTCTATCCTTTGTTCCACGTCTATACCTAATGTCTATGAGTCTAGATTCATAAAAGCATGCATAGAATGAGCAGGAGTTTGGTGAACTTAATCCAAACTGTACAGAGAACCCAAGGAGAGGAGCCAGGATTAATGAAGGAAAGAGGAAGTTGTCAGTGCATGAGTGCCAACTCCATTCAGGCAATGCCTGGGCTACAAAGGGAGTCATCAAGGAATGTCCTTCTCCACTGGAGATTTTTCAATTAACAGAGTGCGTGTCCCATTTCTGAAAGTTTTGCTTGAGGGTTTAGAATTTTAACTTCCACTGCTGCTGCCAAGTCTCTTAAAAAAAATGCCTCTCATGAGACTGAGTTTGTTGAAGAGATTATTATTTTTTTCAAGCAATTCTCATCTAGAAGATGAGTTTTCCATCAAAGGTTAAACTACTTTCAATCATGCTATTTAAAATCAAGGATGTTTGCTTTCAAAATAAGTGATTTTATCTATTCAGTGTTCATCTGGCATTCGGTAAATCTACATTTTGTAGGGCATCTTTTATTTGCAAATGGGACCTAAGTTTATACATAAATACACAGGTGCACGCACATACATATATTGCACATAAATATTTATGTTTCTCTGTACATATGTGTATACATGCATATATACATGTATGCACACACATATTTTCAAGAATTATAAGAAAAGAACCTGAGAAAAAATAAAGAAAAAATCATAATATTGAATATCATATTATTTTATTAATCTAAGATTCAATTACTATGGACATTGCCCTCAGTGATACTTCTCTCCTCTGACAATGCCACCATGCTAGTACACGGCTTCATGGCCTTGCTGAAATCTGGGAACTATAATGATGAGATTTTTGGGGTGCTTGGGACCCGCAAATACCAACTTGCAAGGTCCTGCTGAATGAATCCAACTCAAGCCTTTTTTCAGCCCAAGTAAAACAAAATTTACTAAAGATTCTCCATATTGGGTTGACTCTTAAGAAGCCAAACTATTTGTGCCACTTGTATTGACAAGTGGGCCAGACAGAATATAACCTAGACAGAGCTGGAGTTGGATTGAATCTAAGTGCCTTCATGGAGGATAGATGGCACTTATATATAGAAAGACTGTGGGAGGGATCTGGAGGTTATCTAGTAGTCTGGGAGGAGAGTCTAAGGAGGATTTTGATGAGACTGGGGTAACTAGTGATGTAATTAAGGGTGGGGAACAGCTGGAGGCAACTGGAAGGTATCAGACAATGTGAGGGTTTGAATGGGAAGCAGGTGGGGCAATCCTGAGATGGTCAGGCTAGATTAAGGGTAACAGATTTGAGTATGAAAGGTCAGATTAAGTGGGAGGATTCAAGGAGAGTTCAAGGAGGTTTCCCAGAGTCTGTACCCCATCATTGCCCTCTAAAACAAATGGGACCCAAATTCTTTTGGGGTAAGGGGCAAAGGTCTCAGCTGCCAAAACTGCTTCCTGCTGGCAACAGGTGTAGAGCTATCCCTGCCTCACTGGATCCTAGGGTACATAACCTGAGTTGTCATCTGGAAGTTGTTGATTTGCACTCTGGAAAAGACAAATATGACAGGGAGGTTTGGCAAACATGGACCAAACAGACACAAAAGGAATATAGGGAAAAGATAACTTCCCTGGAGTGAATTAAAGACACCTATGTCAAGGCCAAAACATAAAAACGTATGTTTGATAGTAGAGTTTTTGCTGTCAGATATTCCCTTTCTTTCCAAATTTCTTCATGGGCATGTAGAAAATGGAAAACATTTTGAGTAAATAAAAACATCAACTGGCCTGAGGGCAGGTCCTAAGGAATGAGTTGGGACTTGCAAAACTTGTCTTCCCCTTTCATCCACATGCAGAGTGAGAGGCTTTTCTAGATTAGGTAGAGTTAGCACTGGAGTGGTGGCCAATTTAGTTTTCAAAGTCTCCAAAGCTTTAGACTGCTTGTGGTTCCATTCTATAGGAAGTGAGTCTGGGCCTTGAATAACAATTCTATTTACAATTCAGTTATCTGTATCACAAGCCATTCACATCTTTGAATCTTTGTGACCATTTTCTTTTATTCTACCCTAAATTGTCTATAATATGCTCATCCTATGCCACTAGAATATCTTCACACTCTGTATTGGTAGAATATTGGTGGAATACCTTGGATGTCCATATATTATCCCGAGTCCTAGCTACCAGCATAATAATTCATATAGGAGGAAAAAAAATGGATGAAAGATGTTTTTGTTTAAAGAAATTCATTCTTATGACTTCTTTTATTGTAGAGCTAACTTAAATCAGAGAGAAAAGAGTCTATTAAGTGATCTAATAATATCTAATTATAAATTTGCCCAAAAATAAAATAGATCCAAAGGATGTAGAAATAACTGCCAGAGTCTCTCTAATGGCATATTATCATACAGATTTGATATAGTAATGAACACTGGCCTCAAAAATCTAACCACTGTTTTCAATGTATGAGATGACAAAGAATGAAGTTTCCATGTAAGTTGTTATTAGATGATGGAGTCATTGGGAATAAGTCAGATAATAAGAAGACTAGTGGACTACAGGTAGACTCAACAAATCAGGAGACAGACACTGGCCTTCAGAAAACCACAGAATCAGGATAGGGGCCGACCTGACCTGAACTGTTTCAGAAACATGACGGAGAATAATTGGAGAAAGCTTGTCTTCTTTGCACTTGCTTCATAAACTACTTCCATATTAACTTCTCCACCCAGGGGGAGAAAAAGCAGAAAATTAGGCACATTTCATATGTTAGAGAAAGGAGGGAAAATGTATGAAGGAGATATGTAGTGGATGTGTAAAGAAGGTGGTGATCTAAAGGGGAACAGGCCAATTCGTCCCCTGATGGGAGGATTTGTTTTGAATTAACCGTATATAGCTCATCTCACTTTTGTAATCAGTGTTCCTTCCTCCTGAAAAGAGGGTGGGGAATCCTGCTTTGACCAAAGTGTTCAATTCCTCTGAACTCTGCTGTTACCTTATTAGTGTCAAGCATGTCTTTAACAAATGCTAGCAATCTGTTCAGCATTTGAACATTTGAATTCCCTTGATGGTTGGATTTTAAAGTGCTATTTGGATCACACTGAACCCATTTCTCCCATTTACTAGAGATACTTCCTGGTTGGAAACTAAAAATGAAAAATGGTAGTCAAAGACATTTATTAAGTACCTAGTCTTTGCCAGACCCTGTGTTAAGTGTTGGGGATGCAAAAAAAGGCAAAAGACAGTCTCTGTCCTCAAGGAGCTTACAATAAAATGATATCCTTGGAAGGTTTAATGAGGGTCGGAAGAAGACTCTCAAGAGAATGAAATATGCCTTTCCACTCTTGAATCTACTTTAATTGGTTCTCATGACAATCTGATTTATATGTGAACTGTGGAGATGATGAAGATTTACAGAATAACTATTATTTTATTTTATTTTTTCCCCATTAGTAAAATTGAAAAGTTGAATTTAAAACTATTAAGATATTGCTGGACATAATATAAGTATATTAACCTCCATGTGTGAAAGTGATATTACTGATTTTTCAGTCAAAAGCAGAGGCAACCTTAATACAGAAGGAGAGAGACAGTCACCTCTGGTTCTTGATCACACGTAATCATAGCTTCTTTAGCATAGCCTGGCACAGAATAGGTGCTTAATAAATAACAGATCTTCCATACTATCTAGCCCAGAGTTCCTCATTTTATAGATGAGAAACTTGAGTACTCCAAGTGACCTCACCTTAATCCCATAGGACATGAGGTAGAGAACTTGAATTTAAATCCAATTCCGTTGATCACAAAGTTTCAATTTAGTTTTATTTCTTTTGTCCTCTATTCTTGAGGACCCAGCCAAGTTCTCTTCTCTACATCCTTATTTCCCACTCTTCTAACACACATCTGTATTCTTACTATTAACAATAACAGCACTTATATATCACTTAAATACTTGCAAAGTACCTTATAAAGAACTATTATTTCATCCTATACTAATAATCCTCAAAGGTAAATGTCGTTATTATCCCAATTTTCCAGATGAGAAAACTCAATCTGGAAGAAGTTAAGTGATCTGCCCTGGTTTACACAGCTAGCAAGAGTCAGCAGTAGAATTTGAATTCTTCCTGACTCCAGGTACAGTACACTATTTACTTCACTGGGGGGTATTAAACTCAGATAGAAATGAGGGCAGGGAGGGTCAGGTCATTAAACCATACATAAAGATCTCCACAAACCATTTATTGACTTAAAAAATGACATGTTTATATGTTTCTTTTTTATTGTTTTCGTTAATACACCAACATATTAAAATCAGATAAGAGCTACATTTTAATCTGGTTTAGGCTATATTTGAGAGTGCTATGGGACACATGTAGCCTGTCAGTCTTATGATTGATAAGGGTACTTCATCACCTAGCCCCATGTAATCTTTTAAACTAATATGGTACGAGACTTGTTTGCTCACTTTGTCTTGAAATTGCAAAACTACCAATTGAGTTCATGAACCATCCCTCAGTTATCTCTTACTTCTTCCACATTTTCCATCTCATATCGTTCACTTACACGTGTCTTTGATGACATATTTAATTTCAATCCTCATTATTATTTTCTTATCGGTAATATATTGCAGCCTACCCAAATCCACCATGCATTTACCTCTCGACTACACTCTGAATAATATTTGCTTTAAATTCTTCAAGATCTCTAGCGCTCAGTAACCGAGTAACTCAGTAACACAGAGACATACAGCAACCTTTTTATATAACCACAGCTTTTAAAAAACTGGCTTTTGTTTCGGGAGGAAAAAAATCATCATTAAAAATCCTTTGTAATTTTCCAAAGGCAGTTCAGTTAGTTTTCCACCTCCTTTTCTCTTTGTATTTCAGCTTATTGTTGATTTGTAGTGATGGGCAAGCTCTAATCTGAAAAAAAAAAAAGATTTCTTCATACAATTTCCCTTTCTAAAATGATTTTTGAATTGTCTTACATTTCATGTAGCAGGATCCCAAATGTTCCAGGTGATGGATTTGATATACACAATGAGACATACATTTCTTTTATATGACTTATATGGTTTTACTTGGCTATGCAGATTTCTCGTAAGATTTTTTTTCCCTCTTCTTTTTCAGTTGAGAGGCAAGGGAGGGAGAGAGAAAATAAGTGCTTGTGAATTGACAAAAGCGAAATTTAGTTAATGTGATCAGAACAATGTCTTTTACAAACAGGAGCACAAAAAAAAGACCTCACCTTCTTTAGGGAATTCTTCTTGACAATGGCAGATACCTTTGGTGAGCATATGTCTTCCTGCTTTGCGCCTTGTCTGAAATTAATGATAAGTCTCATCAAATAATTCTATTTTTGTTAAGTCTTTCACAGAATCTTGTATAAGTATCAAGTATGCCTATGAGATACATTACTGGGGCAGAATCTTTAAGGTCAGATTGTATTTTTCCATATCAAATCCTTTATCAGTTTATCTGTCTACATATTTATCTATCTATCTAGAAATGTGTATCTAAATTTAGACAGAGACAGACATAAAAGATATATATATATATATATATATATATATATATATATATATGTATATATACACACACACAGATATATAGATGTATATGCACCCACAGAGACATATACAAATATAACATATAATAATCCACACACAAATCAAAGGTAACCTTGATGAGGGCAGAGGAAGAAGCAAGGTCTTTTGCAAGCAGCATTTCACAGTGACCACATTGTTTGCTGTTTAGTTGTTTTGCAATCATTTCCAACTCTTCAGGATTCCTTTTGGGGTTTTCTTGGCAAAGATAATGGAGTCGTTTGGCATTTCCTTCTCCAGTCCATTATACAGATGAGGAAACTGATGCAAGCAAGTTTAAGTGACTTGCCCAAGGTCACACAGCTGCTAGTGAGTGTCTGAGGTCACACTGGAACTCAGGAAGATGAGTCTTCGTAACTCCAGACCTGGCACTCTAGAATCTGCACAACCATTGTTACATTACCACAATTGACTGACTGTAGCAGTTTCAAGGTCCCACTGTGCTTACAGTTTATTGACTCTCTATCTCTCTGTCTCTCCCCCTATCCATATATAAATTCTACCATATCAATTTCATTTATATAGAGTATATATTAATATATGTATATATTTATTTCTATATATTTATTGATATCTGTCCATAAAGAATTTTATATGCTTGATACATACATGCATATATACATATACACATACATACACATGTATGTCTGTGTATGTGTCTCTGTGTGTATATGACTGTGTATATTTCAAGATCCTACTATCTTTATAATTTGCTAGAGAGTCTTTGTTGGAGAGCCTGATGAAGTCCAGACTATACACATAGGTGGGAGTCAGGTCTCAAACCAAGCTTTCTTTAAATGGTATTATCCTACGCTTTTTCTTATTTAATTTTTTTTCAAGGCATATTCTCCCCACCAACTTTCCCCTTAAGATTTAATGAACAGACCTTTCCTAATGAATCACTACATCATGAAGGTAAACCTGGATTTCTGAAGGTAGTGCAAACAGAATGTAAGCTCTGGAAGTTTCTACCATTATTCAATGACTTGGAATACAGTCTCAGCAACAGATTGTATCAGCTTTCTGAATAGCTACCTAGCCAAGTAGAATCTGATTCATCACCAGGAGGCTGGTCACTTGGTAAATACATTCTTTGGCCACAATAAGCTATCAAATAAAACAATGCTCATAAAAATATAAATATGTTGAATAGTTATTCAAAGCAGAATACTATATATACCCACATTATGCTCTGTTTTCCATAGTCAAGGAAACAAACACATATCAAATTGGCACTCAGGGAGAAAGAACCAGGCCCATATGAGGCCTTCCAAGTTACAAATGTTTAAAGCTTACTAGTTTTCTCACTGTGTCATTCCTCTCTGTTTATGCCAGTAGACACACATGCACACACACTCACATTATCTATTTCCATAACATACGGTAAAACCAATTTGATTTTATTGAATGGTATCTTTTTCATACAGTATAGTGATGTCTCCCAGAACCAAAAAGCCTCATATCTTTAAGTGGCCAACATTTTTTCATAGATTGATAGATGATAGACAGATAAAAATAAAGATATATATATGTGTGTGTGTGTATGTGTATATGAATACATACATACACATATATGTAGTTGTTTATCCTTCATTTTCATAGAAGATAAGTGACATTACAGGATGATAATGTCTTGACTGGCACATAACTTGGATTTAAGTGAGGGAGAGTTGCACAAAAATCAATCTCACTCTCCTCTTCAGTTTCATCAAATTACAATAGCAAGACAAAAGTCACAATGACTGGCAATGGCTTGGCATTCAGCGGGTGACCTCGGATTTTATGAGCTAAACTGGCAATTGTCAGAAAATGAGTGATCATAAAGAAAGAGAGGGGAGCTAATCTGGGCAGAGAAGGCAGATATGGTAGTGGGCCATCATGCTTCTCTAGGCATGATGAAATTAACCACTTTTTATTGCCAGTGTGATGTCCATAGTAGCTTCTATGCAGGTGAATTTCCAGGATTAAGTCACAAAATATAACAAACTCTTTTTCTCAACGACAAAACCAAGATATTTATTCAAATATCAGAAAACCAAGTGCACCATGGTAAAAAAAGAAGTTTGTATACATCGCCAATTCAGGCAGCACTGATATTCCCAAACCTTGCCTCTATTAGGCCTCCCCACAAGCAAGCTTCCCTAGGCAAAATTTCTCCCTCTCTCACTCATGCTAGCTTCTCTGCTTCGGCTCTACCTTACTGTCTCCCAGCTCTGCCTCACTCTCACTTCCTGCTTTACCCTTCCTGTGCCACCCATTCAGCAAGTTACTCCCACCATTGGCTTGATGTGACTCAGGCTCTATCACAGTAGTCAGCTGGGGCTAAACTCAAAAGAGGTCCTATAGGTCTATTAATGGATGGGAAAGATCTTTCCATTTCATTAACATTAACTGAAGGAAGTTCAGAAAGGTTTATTTTTTTCCCAGTTTTACTTTCCAGTGTCTGTCTAGTAAAATAACAGTTATTTTATGTTTTTGTTATTTTTATCTGAACTGCTTCCTTTACCCTAACCTTGTTTCATGTAAAAACCTATGGTCAGTCGTAAAGATTTGTATTACATATCTGGATACTTAGTCCCTCCTGAGGTAAGATTAATTCAGGAGTCTATGAGAAATTTGCGAACATGCAAAATTTGAATTAGGGCAAAGAGGTAATCCTCTGTTGAATGCTGCAATTTTCCTAATTGGGATCTCTGAAGTCTTATAATTTTGTTAATACTGATTAACATATAAAATTATTTTAATAAATAGTATCAGATTTTCATCTTATATAGATTCTATTAAGTACCACAGACCTGTGGACCTGAAAGTCATTATATTGTTTCTAGGTTGATAACGAGCTAATTGTTGAAAATTTCTAGTTACTATGTGAGAGAAGAAGGAGAAAATGATAATTAAAGAACAGGTCACATGCTACCACATCCCCACTGGAGAAAATGAATAAGACTTCTGTTCAATATTGTACATTTCCAAATAGTAAATGGAAGTAGAAAGGAGCAAATACCAGCCATCCCATTCTCTCTACACGTTAAAATATGTGGCTCTTCTCTCTGCTACCATACTCTTCAGTACAGTGATAAAACAGATGCTCTCTTCTATTTGGATTGTACCTGTCTATCAATAATGGAAAAGAGAGAAAAAAAAAGAATGAGATTCATCTTCTTCTTCCTTCACCTCCTTCTTTTTCTTTGTCTCCTTCTTCTCCTCATTCTTGTCCTTCTTCTCCTTCTCCTTCTTCTTCCTTTACTTTTCATTCTCTTTCTCTTCCTCCTCCTTCTCCTCTTTCTTCTCCTTCTCCTTCTTTTTCTTTTTCTTTTTCTTCTTCTTCTTCTTCTTCTCATTCTCCTTCTCTTTGTCCTCCTCCTCCTTCTCTTCCTCCTCCTTCTTCTCTTTCTTCTCCTTCTTTTCCTTCTTCTTCTTCATCTTCTTCTTCTTCCTTTACTTTTCATTCTCTTTCTCTTCCTCCTCCCTCTTCTCTTTCTTCTTCTTCTCCTTCTCATTCTCCTCCTTCTCCTCTTTCTTCTCCTTCTCCTTCTCCTTCTCCTTCTTCTTCTTCTTCTTCTTCTGCTTCTACCACTTCTTCTTCTTCTTCTCCTTCTTCTCATTCTCCTTCTCTTTGTCCTCCTCCTCCTTCTCTTCCTCCTCCTCCTTCTCTTTCTTCTCCTTCTTTTCTTCTTCTTCTTCTTCTTCTTCTTCTTCTTCTTCTTCTCTTTCTCTTCCTTCTCTGTGTTACACTTTTCTTCCTGTTGCTGACAGAGGCATACAAAGCAAGTATAAACATAACAACAAAAATGACATGAACAAGGACAAATTTTTCTCTATTCTTCTATTATTTAATAAGCTAAGAGTTTTATTGAGAAAGACAGGACAAGCTTCTATTAGTTGTAGGTGTGTTGAGGCCTCCAAATAACATTATGGGGCAAAGATTGAACATTTTCTTAAGAATTTTATGTTCTGATTATTTTGTCTGTGCTAATACAATCTGGTTATCCTATTATAAATTATCTAGATGGAAAGTTTCCCTTTTGCATGGCATTTTTCAGTAAAGTTGTTCTTCTGTGTTCACTGTCAATCATAGCAAGGTATCATTGAGAAGATATTATATAAGAAGACTAGGAACAATAAAGTTTTATTTTAAAATGGAATAAATGGATAATATCACAGCTGTGAGAGGAAAAGTAAGAATTTGCTGTGATACTCTCCCAATAGGACTATTGGGCTCATACTAATTGTTGCTTTAGCTACATAATCGTGTTGCTTTTCTGCCATACCCATACACACAACTACTCCTATCACTTTACTTTTTTAATTAGACTTCTTAGCACCACATTGTTGATTGGCCATGTTGATTAGCAAGAGTTTACTCCATCTAATTGGCTGCAGCTACCAAGCAATGCCATCTTCCTGCCAACTCATCACACAACCTTACTTTATATCTCCTGCTCTGGTAACAGCAATCAAATTGATGGTACCACGAATTCTAGAAAGGCTACATCATTGCCTTATGGTTTTATTCATCATGTCTGGGACTTTATACTTCTTTGAAAACTCTATACTTATCCTTATTATTTGAGATCATGGACTACCTCTTTTTGTATCCATTACTTGGCATAGTTCCAGACATATAGCAAGTGTTTAAGGATGTTTTTTTTCCCAATTATTCATTCATATTCCTTTGTAACTTGGTATTGTAAGGACAGTCATATTGAATATCTTTATTTTTATTTAAACACCTAAGAATTCATTGAAAAGGGGTGAAAAAAAGGTTTAATCTTTCCTACAAACATTAAAATTAGAGTTTTTAAAAAGTTTAGTACCTTCTTAAAAATGGCAAAACTCTTGCTTTCACTTCTAACCTGTTTTATTTATAAAGATTTTTGTATTCAACATAAATAAAATATCTTTATATAACTATTGGTAGCTATTCTTTAAATAGTTAGAAAGCTCTTTTTTTCAGGAAACTATTAGATATTCAAGTACATTATTTTTATTATTTAATAAAACTCAAGATTGATATAATTTCAAAAAAGATGAGGATATTCATAGGGACTGAGCTTAGTGTTAAAAATCTAGCAATGTTCTTGGCCCACAAGATCACAAGCAGAACACCTCATCACACGCCAGTGAGAATGTGGCCAAAGACTTTTGTGAATCACTTAACAATGGACATTTTAGCAAATTGGATATGGCCATTGGCCTGAAAAAGAAATAGTGCCAATGGTTAAACTCATATCTGCTCTCTAGCTAAATGAAAAGTTGTTGGGGTTTTTTTTCCCTAACAAGTATGAGTCTTGTTTGTCACACTGGTAGATAAACTAGTTTAAAAGAAATGATTTATTTCTACTTAATTCTAAATCAATTCCTAAAACATCTTCCAAAAATGAGTAGGAAACCATTTCCTACTAATAGTGACATCAATTAGTGTCTTTTAAGTTTTGTAGAATGAGAAATATAATTAAAATAGTACTTATTTTTCATAAATAGATATTTTAATATTTTGTTAGCTGTGAATAAACAAAGAAAGATGAATGAATGAATGAATGAAAAACATTAATTAAGTACTGTGCTAAGTGTTGGGGATGCAAATAAAAAAAAATCAAGACACTTGTTTTTCTCCAGAAGCTCTCACCCTAGATGTAGGATAATACATAATAGGAAGCTCTTTATCTTGGAGAAGGAAAAGGCCTGGAATCCTGATGGGTGCTACCTAGAGTTATAGAAGTATAGAGGTATAGAAGCTAGATAAGATTGTTGAGATTCTTAAAGGCATAGAAGCAAGAGAGATAGTAAGATATGGAGAACTTCAGGAGGTAGTAGCAAAGCAAATGGCAAGGATTGGAAGTTTTCCATTTCACCACAAAAAGTAGAGATGGTAATTCCTATCTCACCAAGGTGTTTTCAGGAAATGGACTCTATGATGTAGATGCCAAGAAAGAGTGAAGAAAATAAAGGGAGATGTGGTATATGTTCATTCTCCACTCTAAAAATGTCTACAGTTCCTCATTTATTCATTGAATAAACATTTTTTAATCTCCATCCTATGCTGTGTATTATTCAAGTTTCTAGTAGCACAAAGACAAAAATGAAACATACCATATGCCCAGGGAACTTATATTTTGATGGAAGAAATCAGCAGGCACATAAATAAGTAAATACAAAATAAATACAATGTAACTGCAAAGTAAATAAGGAGCTACAGAGGTTATGGTATTTGAGCTGTAGATGTGAAAAGAAAAGTTTTCCAGGAATGGGAGCATAGGTTGTTCAAAGATACACAGTTATAGATGGAATATTTTATCTGGGAAATAACATGAAAGTCACTTCTGTTGGTACATGGTTTACATAACGGGAAAGATTATCATGTGAAATCAATCTGGAAAGACAGAACAGGGCCAAATCGAGAAGGTCTTTAAAGGCCAAAGCTCATTGCTTTTTTTTTGAAAAATTTGGAACCTGTCTCAGAGACCTAGATATCTGTGTGACCCTGGGAAGCTCTACTCCCTCAGGTGTCCATTTCTGTAAAACTAAGATAATAGCGCCTACTTCTTGATGTTGTGAAAATAAAAAGAGACAGCATATATAAAGGACTTTATCAACTAGACAAAACTTTTCACTGACCTGTGGGTGGCCAAAGGCAAATAGAGTAGGCTAGAGACAGAAGAATCAGGAATCAAACAGAAGTTTAATTTCAGTGAGGGAAATAGCTTGAAAGCAAGGAGGAAGATTAGAAACATGAACTGTGAAGCAGCCCCTAGTGGGAAGACTTTCTTTAGTGTGGCCAAATTTCACTACTTATCCCAATGGCTGTTCAGTGAGCTGTACCTCTGACAATGAAAGGTAGCAGCAACAAAGAGACAAGTTTGCTTCATAAGCAGGGCTTTATGAGCAGAATATCGACATAGCATGTGTTTGTCCAAGCTCATACAACACCTGAGTTATGAATTCAAGAATTTTAGTTCATAAAATTCAAATAATTCTATGAAACAATTTGGGGATTTTTGTTGTGGCTGAGATCATTCAGAAGGTGTATGCAAAAGATTGTTGTTATGCCAAGCTGAAGGTACAGCTTACTTGTTGGGTCTTAGAAAACAGGGTGCCTCCTAATACCTTGAAAACTTCAAAGTGCCCTATGAATACAAGCTGTTGTTTTTTGTTGTGGTG
The DNA here is from genome assembly GCA_028658325.1 of Potorous gilbertii. Lineage (NCBI taxonomy): Eukaryota > Metazoa > Chordata > Mammalia > Diprotodontia > Potoroidae > Potorous > Potorous gilbertii. Next base: position 68,116,917 of record CM053774.1, on the reverse strand, counting down.
TTATGCTATACACTGAAGCCTACTCAATGACTGGTAAATCCATACCCTTATAGGTAACTGACATATCAGAAGGCTCAGCTATGCTGCTCACTCCCTCCTGACTCATCCTTCTACATTTACTACCTTTACATCACTCATCTCTTCTCTTTCCTACACAGGTACATTACCATCTCTCCACCTCCTCTTGTTGTTTAGTCTTGTCTGGCTCCTCATGACTCCATGTGGGATTTTTTTTTGGCAAAAATACTAGAATGATTTGCCATTTCCTTATCAGGACTGTTTTGCAAATTAGGAAACTGAGGCAAGTAGGGTTAACTAACTTGCCCACGGTCACATAGCCAGTAAATGTCTGAGACCAGATCCGAATTTAGGAAATAAGTTTCCCTGAGTCCAGGCAGAGCATTTTATCCACTGTACCCCCACAGCTGCCCAGCTTCCTAGCCGTGTCTCATTAAAAGGCATACTCCTTAAGAACAAGGACTATTTTGTTTTCTTGTATAGCACCCTCAACTATTAGTATGGTGACTGGAATGTACTAAACATTCAAGTACTTTATCTCCTGCATATGTATCTCCATCTCCCACCTCTAGGCATTTTTACTGGTTGTCCCCCAAGCCGGAAATACTTCCTTCCTAATCTCTTCCTCTTGACATCTCTGGAGTCCTTCAAATCCCAGCAAAAATCCCATTTTCTACAGGTCGCCTTTCCTGATGTCACATAATACTAGAGCCCTTTCCTTGCTGATTATTTGTACACAGTTGTTTGCATTATGTCTGTATTGTGAGCTCCTTGAGAGCAAAGATTTTCTTTTACCTTTCTTTGTATTCACAGAGTTTAGCAAAGTGCCCTACAAATAGTAAATGCTTAATAAATGTAAACATCTATCTATTTTCATATTGTTACTATTATTGTTATTAAGCATGAGGAGAAGAATAATATTAAAAAAAGAAACAAACAAACAAACAATTGTTTAGAGGATGTGATAGGTAAGAGAAACAAGTATGTAAAAAAGAGAGTCAAGTTAGGAAAGTCTTATAATAGTGCAGGTAAGAGATGATGTGAATCCTAAACTGTAGTGACTGTGTGAATGGAGAGAAGAGGAGAGATAAAAGCAATGCCTTGAAAGAAAATTTGAGAAGACCTGAAAACTGATTGGATATGAATATGGGAGGAAGTGAGGAGGAATAATGATATTTCAACCAAATTTGATATTATAATTTTAGAGCTAGAAATGACTTTAGAAAAGATCTATCTCCAACTGCCTTATTTTACAGAAGAAAAAATACTCAGAAAGAAGGGATAAATGACTTTTACAAGGCTAGTCAAAGGTATAAACTAGAACAGAAAGGATCCAAACAGGTTTCTGACTCTATCTTCAGAGCTTTCTCTACTATACTAATGCCCACATCTCCTTTGTCATCAACCTTTAAATATATTCAATGAATACTTTGCCTTTCAACTTTCAGAATCAAAATCAGAATCAAAGTTTTAGGAAAGCCACAGGATTGGGGGAAAAACTCATTTTTTATTTCAAATTAACAATTACTAAAACAAAAAAAAAAGAATTCTAAAGGGAAAAGGACAATGATTAACTGCAGTAGTAGTGGCTTATCTTGACCTGGGACATACTTGTGTGCCCTGTCTGTTGTCCTCCATTAATATTGTAGTAAGTTCAAGAAGGATCAGAGTTGCTGGTAACAGGTTAACAATCTCCCACAGAGAAAAAACATCTGTTCAGCTGTCAGGTCCATAACAGCAGGTTTGAGGTTAACTTTTTGCTATCTTTCCTTACATCTTTTTTCCTCCCACCAAGCAACAGACAGACAGCTGACTACACTGAAAGACATTGTTTTCTCTACAATGAAAAGTTATTGCCAGAGTTCTCACAGGAAGACTCCAATTACCCAGAAACATCAAAAAAGATTCTACCCAGGCATATGTACTGCACAGACCCTTTCTAAACTGAGCTTCAAGCAGAAATGTATTAAAGTTGAACATACTAAAGCAAATGAACCCAAGTACTAAAGAGGAAAAAAAAGCATAAAATGAATTTGCAATACGGGCAAATTAAAATGTGAGAAGTACAGGAAAGTAAATTTGAATACTTGGAAAATTAAGCTAAAAAGAGCACTGAGTTTGGAACACAGAATATTCAACTCTGGGCTGTATGATTCTGAATTCCTTCATCTCTGCTGGTAACACAAATTTCTGTCATTGCATGGTTTAGTTGAAGGCCAAGAGAGATGTGTGGCTTCTAATTTTTGATAGTGGTAATTGAGAGTAAAAGTATGAATTCTAGGGTAGCCAAAAAAACTTCACAAAAGAGATCTTTCTATTCTAACATCTATACCAGTGCCCCGTTAGATATTCTTATCTGAGGGTACCCAATCACTGCAAATAGCAATAGTATTAAAAAACACACACACAGTTGGAAGAAGGCTTCAGACATTAGCTAGCCCAGAAGCTCAATTTTATAATTGAGGAAATAGATCAAGGAAATGGCACGTCCAAGGTTACGAGAGCAGTTAGTCGTAGAGGCAGGATTCGAACCTGGACCCTCTGGCTCCAAAGTGAGCACTTTTACAGTTGTGTCATATTGTTGTCAGTGGCATTTCTCCTAATGACTAATCTTAAGTCATTATGAAGTCCCAGATGATCCACATGCATGAAGTGCTACAGAGGAAGCTTGGTACATGTCAAGGCTACATTATCTTTGTGGGTCATACTAGATTTCCTTCTACAGGAGAAGAGATTTCTCACTTGCGTAGTCATAAATAGAAATTTGGCACATGGGCTATGTACCACATACCGTGAAGACGGCAAGTGTCCGCAAAGGCATCCTCAGTTAAGGAGAGAGAAATCACAGTATACTCTCTCATGGTGTGAGTAAAGAAACTGTAGAACACTGGAAGTTGAAAGGAGGGGGAGGAGCCAAGACAGCAGAGCAGAAAGATTCACATATGCTAGCTCTGAGCCCAAAGCCCATAAATTACTATAAGGAGGAGCTCCCAACAAATTCTGGAGCAGTGGAAGCCACACAGCAATGGAGTGGAGGAGATTTCTGTTCCAGAGAGCCCTGAAAAACTGACACCAATGGTCCATCGTACACCAGACAGGAGCAGACCCCAGCCCTGCCTTGGCCGCATGGCCCCGAGAGAAGCAGATTCGAGCAGGCTTCAGGGATGGAATCTCCAGCAGTTGCAAAGGTCCCCCAACCCATAGGCACTACAGGTCAGTGAGAGAGCCTTCTGGACTGGCTGAGAGGGGAGAGGGGTGTCTCCATAACTCAGGCCCACTTGGGAGCAGCAGCTGACAGGAGCTCCCCAAGCAGGCAGAAGCTCAGATCCATTACTGAAGGTCTCCACATAAACCCCCTGAGGAAACGGAGCCTCGGAGATGGCCCTGCCCCTACCTGAGCACCAGAACTTAAGCTCACATTGAATAGCAACCATGCCTGTAGTTGAAAGCCCTGAGGCTTGGGAGCAGCATTTAAATCTCAGACCCCAAGCACTAGCTGGGCAGATCTGGGCTGGGGTGGAGAGGAATCTCAGAAGTCAAGTAACTGGCTGGGAAAATGCCCAGAAAAGGGAAAAAAAAAAAAGACCAAAGAAGGTTACTTTCTTGATGATCAGATGTTTCCTCCTTTCCTTTCTGATGAGGAAAAACAATGCTTACCATCAGGGAAAGACATAGGAGTCAAGGACTCTTTATCCCAAACATCTGAAATAGATATCCAATGGGCTCAGGTCATGGAAGAGCTCAAAAAGAATTTTGAAAATCAAGTTAGACAGGTGGAGGAAAAACAGGGAAGAGAAATGGTAGAGATGCAAGAAAACCATGAAAAACGGGTCAATACCTTGATAAAGGAGACCCAAAAATTTCTGAAGAAAATAACACCTTGAAAAATAGGCTAACTCAATTGGCAAAAGAGGTTCCAAAAGCCAATGAGGAGAAGAATGCTTTCAAAAGCAGAATTAGCCAAGTGGAAAAAGAAGTGCAAAAGCTCACTGAAGAAAATAGTTC
>CM053774.1:68054831-68112394 GCA_028658325.1 Potorous gilbertii | reverse complement strand
TGGCCCTACAGGACAAAAGAGAAAATGGGGTAAGGGAAGGGAGGGATGAAAGAAGAGAGGGCAGATTGTGATATGGGTAATTATAATGTTCAGTATATTGGGGAGGGGGGAGGGGACAAATGGGGAGAAAATTTGCTACCCAAAATTTTGTGAAAATGAATGTAAAAAAATAAATAAATTTATTTAATAAAAAAAAAGAAAAAGAAAACCTATCTTACAATACAGGAAAGTGGGGGAAAAGGAGATAAGCAGGGTGAGGGGGATGATGGAAGAGAGGGCAATGGAAGGAGGGAGCAATTTGAAGTCAACATTTGGGGAGGGACAGGATCAAAAGAGAGAATAGAACAATGGTGGGCAGGATAGGATGGAGGAAAATATAGTTAGTTTTATACAACATGACTATTATCGAAGTCATTCGCAAAACTGCACAGATATGGCCTGTATTGAATTGCCTGCCTTCCCAAAGGGAATGGGTGGGGAGGGAGGGATGGAGAGAAGTTGCAACTCAAAGTTTTAGGAACAACTGTTGAGTAATGTTCTTGCTACTAGGAAATAAGGAATACAGGTAATGGGGAATAGAAAGTTATCTGGCCCTACAGGACAAAAGAGAAGATGGGGTAAGGGAAGGGAGGGATGATAGAAGAGAGGGCAGACTAGTTATAGGAGAAATTAGAATGCTCAGTGTATTGGGGTGGGGGAGGGGACAAATGGGGAGAAAACTTGAAAGCCAAGATTTTGTGAAAATGAATTTAAAAAGTTAAATAAATAAATTTTTATTAAATAAAAAGAAAAAACAGAACACTAAAAGTTACTAAAACAAGATGAAGTAACGAGCAGATCACCTCAATCATGATCTGGTTATTACTGTTTTAACTCATTGCCCTTAATAACCAAAAGACAAAAAGAAGTTATAACTAAATGAAAGGAGAATGATCAGAGAAGCTAATAATAGTTAGCATTTACCGTTAAGATTTGCAAAGTACTTTCCATGTACTATCTCATTTGAGCTTTCCAACACCTCTGGTGGGTTAGGTACAAATGGAATCTCCATTTTATGGATGAGGAAACTGCAGCTAGAAGAGATTAGGTGGCATGTGGAGGATCACATATGTAGTGAGTAAGATGAGATATGAATTCAAGTCTTCATGACTCCAGATCTAGCATTCTAGAGGCTATTCCTCTTACACATAAAAATGGCTTATAGGTACTCAGAGAATACTTTTATTTTTTCCCCAAATTTATTAATTTATTTGTTTTCAGTTTTCAACAATTGTTTCCACAAATTTTAAATTTTCTCCCCCTCTCTCCCACTTCCATCCCCAAGATAGCATGAACTCTTATATGAATTCCACACATACACTCCATTAAATGCATTTTCATATTAGGCATGTTGCATAGAAGAATTATAGGGACCAGAAGAAACCATGAGAAAAAACAAAGCAACACAAAGTGTTACAAAAAGAGTTTGCTTCATTATGTGTTCCAACTCCATAGTTCTTTCTCTGGATATTGATAGTGTTTTGCATCGTGAGTCCTTTGGAAATGTTTTGGGTCCTTCCATTGCTAAGAAGGACTAAGTCCATCAAAATCAGTCATCCCACACTGTGGCTATAAACACTGCAAAAAAAAAATATGGAACAGTAAAATTTTCCAAAAATTGAAAAGTTTACCAAGAGAAAATCATTAAGTACCAATATATATAGGTATATATCATCAACACTTGAACAGAGAGCATGATTCGTGTAATAGAAGACTTTCCAAATGTTAATGGAAGTGGGTAGATCACATCTTTAATACTTCACAATTAAATGAAAGATGTAGAAAACATAGAATCTCATAGATTTTACTGTTGTTGTTGCTATTGTTGAATTTGTAAGAATAAAAAAACCACATTATAGACTCTTTTGCAGCATGGTATCTCTCATATTACATTAAAATCATCAAAGATTACTTGTAATAAATAAAACAACCATGTTCAATGATTTGTTCATAACCATCAAGTAAAGCATCAATCAGGGAGATGGATTTTTGACAAATATATTTACCAGTGGGATAAAGAAGACATAGCACAGCATCCAGGTCAAAGAGGAATTCCCTGTGGATAGTGAAGTCCTCCAGAATTTCCTGTTTGTGAATACCATGACACTAGTTACATTACATCTAAGGTATCTGAGAATTTCCTAAAGAGAGCCAACAAGGCTAATGAGAATGACTTGTATGAAGATTCAGCAAGGGAGACTGAAAAATGGTGAGGCTGCTATGATTCTCTGCTAAACAAGAACCAGGACAGAGAATTTTCATAGAGAGCTGAGTATCTAAGAGAAGAGGGTGATCAAAGAAAGGTCAAAAAGGATAAGAGTTGAGAAATAGTCTTTAAAATTTCATAAGTAAGATAGCATTGGAAACTTTGTAAAGAGCACTTTCAGTTGAGTGCTTAGGTTGCAAGTCAGATTACAGTAGGTTTAGAATCAAGTGAGTGAAGAGGAAGTAGAAGCATCTAATTTAGACTTACAGAATTTAACTGATGAAGGGAGGAGCGATATAGGATGACATTTACTGGGGAAGGTAGAATGAAGTGAGGATTTTTAAGAATGGGGGAGACATGAATGCATTTGTAAGCAGCAGGGAAGGATCTCATAGGGAGAGAATGAAAATTAAAGAGAGTGGGGTCAGGGTTAGAACAATCTGCTTAAGAATATGAGGTGACATGGAATCAAGGGTACAGGAAGAGGTGTTTGCTTCTTCATGTGATCCAAGTAGGGGCATTTATTCTTGTGATTCAAGGGTAAAAATGAGATAGTGGGGAGGAAATATTTAAGTGATGTGAGAGGAGGAAAGGAGCACTTGGGGAATGGTCTCAGCTGATATGACATGGTAAGACATGCATTGAAAGTATGATATGGAATACCAAGATTTCAAGTAGCTGTTGTAATAGTGGGAGAGGTAAATGATTAAGGAAGTATAAAAAAATTGTTTGCTGCAGTTGTGTGCCAATATTAATGACCCTATTGAGAACATGTAAGAGAATATGATGGACCCACTCAGCAAGGATTTTTTGTAAGTTTATATTGATGGATTTTTAATATCATCATATTTTCCTCAGTATCCTTCCCTTTTGCCTTCCAGAGAGTCATATCATATAACAGATAGATGTTTTTAAAGATAATAAAAAGAAGGAACAAATCAGTATAAAAGATCAATTCTTTTAAAAAAATCCCAAAACATGTATAATATGCAACATCTATGGACTTCCCATTTCAACAAATGGTTAGGTTGAGGGCTTCTTCTCATATCACCTCATTCAAGTCATGATTGTTCTTTATAATTTTTATACATTCACTTTAGATTTATGCATATGGTTATTCTTTCCATTTTTATTGTTCTACTTATGTATATTGTTTTCTTGGCTTTTCTAATTTCACTCTGCAATGGTTGATGGACATCTCTCCATACTTCTCTGTATTCATCACATACATCATTTCTTATAACTCACTATTACTCTATCGCATGAATGTACCAGAATTTGTTTAGCCATTCCCCAGTCAAAGGACTTCTACTGAGCAGAAGAAGCAAGCAATAGTAGCAGCATCAGACCATAGCAGCCCTGCTGCTGGCAACCGTGCAGCTGTCTTTCGCAGTGCAAAGGCTCCAAACCCTGCATCCCAGCAAACCAAGATGAAGTATGAATGGGATCACGAAGAGCAGAGGCTTCAGCAATTCCTGCAACTGCTCGAGAGTCCCAGTCCCAGGATGCCTCCATCCAGAGGCAACAAAAACTGGAACAACTCAATCAGTATTCTGATTTTAACAACTATCAAATTTTTGTTTTTACAAAATTAAAATCTGAATATGAACCCACAAGGTCTTTGAGTGATCTTATTCTGAAGAATAATATGAAAGCACACTTTCACAACTTCCCAAATGGATTAACAGAATTTATTGAGTGAATGTCTGAATCATATTGGTGACTCCTCCCCCTCTAATCAGTGCCACTGTGGGTATTCCAATTACAATGGTTGCCTTCAAGGGGGAATTACAGAACTGGCCTGAGCTCTTGCCAAAGCTCTGTAGCTTGTTGGATTCTGAAGATTATAATGTATGTGAAGGAGAATTTGGAGCCCTTAAGAAAATTTGTGAAGATTCTGTTGAAATTTCAGATAGTGATGTTTTAGACGGTCCACTTAACATCATGATTCCTAATTTTTTTTACAATTGTCCAAGCATAGTATTCCCAAAATAAGGTCTCATGCTGTTACATGTGTCACTCAATTTGTCATCAGCAGAACCAAAGCTCTGATCTTACACACTGATTCTTTTATTGAGAATGTGTTTGCATTGACTAGTAATGAAGAAGTATATAAAATATATGTTGGGCTTGAGGGATACTTCTTGAAGTATAAGTATGACTATGAATTGATATGAATAATATAATTTAGTACATGTTTCAGAGGATCCAAAAACAAGATGAAAATGTGACTTTGGAAGCTTATGAATTTTGGCTTACTTTGGCTTAACAGTCAATCTGCAACGATGTATTCTGTAGACATCTTTCTAAGTTAATTCCTGTATTAGTAAATGGAATGAAATAAATATTTAGAAATAAATATTATTCTATCTAAAGATAATGTTGAAAGTGATGAATCTGTTCCTGATAGCCAACAAGATATAAGATCGCATTTTCATCAGTCATGAGTGGTTCAGCAGCATGGTGAAGATGGAATTGATGAAGAGGAAGATGATAAAGATACAATATCTGACTGGAATCTAAGAAAGTGTTCTTCTGCCCTCCTAGATGTCCTGACAAATGTGTTGTGGGATGAACTTTTGCCACATGTTGTGTACCTCTTGAAGGAACTACGTTTTCATATTGAAGGGATAGTTTAAAAAAGTAAACATTTCACTTTAGTCTTAGAGCAGTGCGAAAGGTTGTATGCAGAGTATGATACCATATCTGCATACTCATCCCTCATCTTATTCAGTACCTGTCTGATAAAAATGCTCTTGTATATTGCATTACAAGCTACTTGGCCACTATGCACACTGGCTAGTTAGCAAGTCACCAGATGCATATTTGAAGTCATTAATGATAGACTTACATAAAAGTCTTTTAAATAGCAAAAAAAGAGTACAAGAAGCTATCTGCTGTGCCTTTGCTACCCTGGAAGATGAGTCTTATACAGAGCTTTTTCCCTATCTTACATACATACTTGATAAACCTTATCTTCATATTTATTTAATGATAGAACAAGAATTTGCTTATTCTTTATGATGCTGTAGGAACATTAGCAGATTCTATAGGGCATCATTTAAATAAACCAGAATATATACAGATGCTAATATCTTCACTAATCCAAAAATGGAACATGCTAAAAAATAAAGATAAAGATGTCTTCTCTTTACTTGAGTGCCTGTCTTTATTTGTCATTGCCCTGCAGTCTGGTTTCCTTCTGTCCTATGAAGCTGTGTATCAATAATGTGAGAACTTTGTCCACAAGTCTCTTACACAAGCCATTTCAAACAATGCTCTACCTTATCAATATGAGGCTTTTGATAAAGATTTCATGGCTGTAGCCCTTGCTTTACTCTCAGCTCGAAGTAACATTCTAACAATGGTATACCAATGCATGTAGGATAGAATGCCAGAAGTTCAAGAGTTCCTTTGCCTTGTGAGGTGACTTGACAAAGGCATGCTTCCAGCAAATTAAACCTTTCACAGCTGATTTCACGTCAATATTAGGAACCAACCTAAATCCAGAATTGATTTCAGTCTACAACAATGTTACATGGGCAATTATGGAAATCTCAATTCAAATAGATATAGAGATGCAGCCTTATATTCCAGTGGTGTGGAACCCAGCTTGTAGAAATCATTATCAGACCCAACTATCAAAGATGTTGTTTGAGAATATAGCAATAGTAACTGGTCATCTTGGTTACATTTGTCCTCAAGAGATGGCCCCCATGCTACAGCATTTTATAAGACCCTGGTATACCTCTCTAAGGAAAATAAGGAACAGATGAGGGAAAGGATTCAGCATTCTGTGGGACTTTTACTATAATCATCAGTGTCAACCCCAGTGGAATAATCTTATATATATATATATATGTACACACACATATATACACATATATGTGTTTATATACATATATGTATATACATATACATACGTACATTTTTTCATGTTGTCATGTACATTGTTTCATGCATTATAGATTAGTTGAAAAGATGGTCTCAGAGACATGTTCTGTAAGATCTTCATGGATTTAAAATTAAGTTGGGGATGAAAATTGGAGGTGTTTCTCTGACCAGTTTCCTCTTCCTTTAAAGGAGCTTCTTGCAGCTTACTATAGTATTTAATTTCATGCACATAAGCTACGGTCCCATAATTAAGGGACTTTCAGTCTTGGGAGATTATGAGGAGACCTCTGAAGGCAGGGAAAATCCTACCTTCTATAGAGGAAGGGGATACAGTATAATCACAACCCTAATATCTACTTGAACTGAGATTTCCATAACTGCCCATGTAACATTGTTGTAGACTGAAATCAATTCTGGATTTAGGTTGGTTCCTAATATTGACATGAAATCAGCTGTGAAAGGTTTAATATGCTGGAAGCATGCCTTTGTCAAGTCACCTCACAAGGAAAAGGAACTCTGTTGAACTTCTGGCATTCTATCCTGCATGCATTGGTACATCGTTGTTAGAACGTTGCTTCGAGCTGAGAGTAAAGCAAGGGCTACAGCCATGAAATCTTTATCAAAAGCCTGAGGTAAGTGAATGTTGGGAAACGTTTTAACATCTGGAGCCTTTGTGGGTGGAAATCTGTCTGCTATTATAACTCCACATTGGATTTCGAAGAAGCAAAAAAAGAGAATCTGTTCATGAAATAGCACATTACGAAATATTATGGGGAATTATACCAAAACAAGAACTATATAATTGAACCATAGGGATAATTAAGAGAAAAAAATTCTTTAGCACACAATAAAGTCAACCTAAGAATGGGGGCTACAAATAGTAAAAATGCTTTTTATTTTTTTTAAATTTAATATAAGAGTTTTCTCCATAATTTTCCTAGTTGATAGAATTTCTAGTTATTTGCATGTTAATGAAGAACTACTCAAATGAATTTAATGTGGTTAAAAATGGAGCTTGCTACCCATAGTAGAGGCAAGGTCCTGTGAGATACAATTTAGGTACCCCAAAAGAAGTTGGAAATAAAACAAGACAAACTAAAACAAAATGAAGCACATTGTGAAATGCCAAATGAGTCATTCCTTTCACCTTTTGGAGGATGAGGGTAGGAAAAATCAGGGAAGTCTATATCACACTGAAGACTGACAATTTAATTTTACGTTTAAAACATTTATGTAGTGAATATAACTTGACTGTGGTACTTCATTAGATTTAATTTTTAAAACAAGACATTGTTAATGTGCAATTTAATGTTCAGGCATGCATTCTGACTCATAGTGATTGAAAATAATTTAAATTAGTAAGAAAGTAGTGTTCTTGCATCACTTAGAGATTTTTTTTTAAATTTACCTATGTTGCACCATATTATGTTGCAGTTTGCCAATATAGCCCTACATTTAAAATTCCTTTAAGATTCAGTGAATTTTATTTTCATTAAGACTATAAATACAAAGTATTGTAGTTTACAATTGGGCCTTAATATATCTTTTTTAGGATCTGTTAGGAATAAGATTGAAATTGTATTGTGTGTAACCTATATGAGGTGGAAAACTGGTAGATCTGTGTAAAACCTTTACTTCTATGCTAGTAGTGTGATGTGCTTTCTGTATGGTTATATATTACTAATAATTTTATCAAAACTTCTAAAACTAAGTTTTGTGATCCATGATCAGGAAAGGCTGCACAAACGTTTGCTGGCATTGTCAAGACAACTGTAGAAGCTGATGACATTATCATAATATTTCATTGTTTATTCGCAACTCAAAATCTACTTTCTAAATTTCTTTTTTGATCGATGCATGATCTTAAAAAGATGTTTAAGTTATGGATGTAATTCAGGGTCACTGCATTGTATGGCCCATCTTAATGGCCTTCTGTGCCCTAGATACTTGAGCAAGGGGCGAGTTAAAAAAGATGAAGGCAGAAGAATAAGAATAAAGGGAGTTTTCAAATAAGTGTATGACAAGATGAGAAGATGCATTGGTCACATGGCAAATTCGTGAAATGACAAATAGACAATAAAAGTATTCCATTGGCGTCCCCTTGATGTCAAGAGAAAGTGAGAAATATCTCTGGCAAACTGGGTGAACTTACTGGGGAAAACATTTGGGAACATGGCCAATAACACACAAAATGTTCAGACATGCATGAGTTGTCATATATCAGTATTTGAATGATCTCCCAAGTTTGAGTAGATCATCTGCTAACTATGTTTTGTTGTCGTGGTTGTCACTATCTTTATAAATGTCTTCAAATATTACCAAGCTGATCTACTTTTGTTACCATCTAAATTTGCCATTCTAATGCATAGCCTATTCCTGTTTTAAATCTGTCATGTTGTCCCAGTGGATTTCCTACAGTACAGAAGACCTCATCCTAAGTATGTTAGCTTAGTAGCCTGTTTAGAGATGGTATTCAGGGACAGGATTTGCAAATGTGTCCTTTTCCTCTCATAGACTTAAAAGAAGCTAGGAACAGAGACACCTAAGCTCATCTCTGCTCCTAAACTTCTAATATAGTTGATTAGCATATAACTCCATATTCTGAAGTCATTTTAACAGCAGTCTTACCAGTTGCCTTGCCACTTTGATTTAGAATTTTAACCCCTTCATCTCCATTTTCTCCCCTGGAATCTGTTTTATGCATTAGTGCATACTTTAATCTGGCCCTCTGTCTCCAGCCACAACCCCTACTTCCTAACTATCTCCTCAGTTTTGCCAAATCTTGCAATGACTTCTCTTCTCCACAACAGCTTTGGAAACATGATCAAATCAACTCTCACTCTTACTGGTAGGAGTATATCAAGCTAATCTCCTGTGATTCCATCCTAGTAACTTTCTAAACCAAAGTGCCCCTCCATTTTGTAGTTTACCTTTGCCATTAGGATGTGAAGCTCTTAACATGTAGAAACTCTCTTTGCTTTTGTATCACCAGCACCTAGCAAAGTAACTGACACATAGCACTTAATGCCTGCTTTTACACTTTTATAAATCAAGTCAATTTGTTGTAATGGGGCAAATGTGATCAGTGTAGACTGCCACTTAAGACGATGCAGGATCAGATGGTCCCTCCATTACATCAAGTCTGATGAAGTTATTTTTTGAGTTATTATTTCTGGTATTTACTGTAACTGAGATTGTTCGTCTTAACAGTAAGCAATAGAGAGCAGCTCTTTTTCTCAGAAAGTACAAGCAACTTCAGCATTGTGCTGAGTAAACACTCTGTAGGATATAATGTTATCATAAATACATTTAATTTAAATTACCCAAACTGACTGAATCATTCCATTTCTAATCCCTAGACCCTTTTTGTTGGGAAACATTTTGATTAGAACTATACTTAAAAGATGCTTATTAGTGGTAAAGATCCTAACCCAGTAATGTGGGTTTACAGTACTTTTGTTGACTAAAAACAAAGTTGAAAATGGAATACTTCTGTCTCTTTCAATAATGTAATGAGGCTGCCCATCACAGTTACTGGATTCCATAATTAAAAAGAGAATTCTGAAGACTTGTTTTTAACCGTTGTAAAAAGAAACAATTGCTCAGCTGCTGTATGTCTAATTCAATGTCCTTTACTGTAAAGAAAGATTTTACAGTAAAAACTGGCTCACCTGATATCCTATCAACCAGAATTCTATTATCCAGCATTTTCACATTTCTTTAATACCATGATAACTAAGGTTCATAATGACAAACCAAAGTCATGCAAATATTTCTCACAAAATTGACATAGAGTAAAACAAAAGAAAATCAGAAAAGCAATACATAGAATGACTGAAATAATGTAAGAGAAAAACACACACAAGAAAAGAGTTGGAATCTGAGCAATTTCAAGGAATCTGAAGAATTTCAATGCCAACTGAGGTTGGTGGTTGTCCTTCCTCTTTGAAGAAGATCAAAATGACATCACCATGATAAAGTGAAATTTCAGTGTATCTGTGGCTGATCAGACCAATATGAGCTCGGAATGCTCTACCACAGGTTGGGCACAAATAGTCCATTTGAATATTTGGGGTGGATATCCCAAATTTGTGCATCCTGCATTTACTTTTTGCTTTCTCCATTCTGCTTTTCTCAAAGAGCGCAGCACCCTTTCTGATATGGTCATACCATGCTGAGCAGGCCTATGCCAGAGTCTCCCATGTTGCACAGTCAAATCCAAAGGTCTTGGGAGAGACCTTGAGAGTGTCCTTGTATCTCTTCTTCTGATCACCATGTGATTGAATAGTCTTTTTGGAAAGCATGCATTTTACATTTGAAACCAACCATGTTAATAGAATATAGGTGATGAGACAAAGAAACTGAAACTTTGAGTGGTTTTGCCTTATCTAAAGTTGTACAGGTGGATAAGCATCAAAACTGAGATTCAAGGTCAAACTCTCTGACTCCAAATTCAGCATTCTTTCTGTTCATGGCACCTATCCTGGTAGTCCCTTTGTCAACCTCATCCCCCCCAAAAATAAATAACATTAACAAAGTATTTTAAAATTATAGACATCTTTATGAATCACTAAAGAAAAAGTAAAGGCTTTTGACCCTATTTTTATTGTATTTTTATTTTACCTTATTCTCATCCTTTGAAAATGTGTTAATCTATATAAAACAGCCCTAAATTAAGCAGATAATCTATGACTCAGAATCGGAGAACTGAAATGGACTCAGTTGTCATCCAGTTTAAGCCCATCATTTTAGAGATAAAGCCTAAAAAGCTGAGATGACAAGCTCAAAGTCAAAACAAATAAATGAATAAATAAACCTTATAAATGATGGAGCCACGATTTTGCATAATTCTCAGCAAACTGCCTCAAATAGAGCAGAATATACTCTCCTGCTAATTATTACAGATAACTAATATTTTATTACAGTCTAGATTATAAAGAGGAAGATGACAAAGACAAACTGCTATAATCTCTATTACTCAATCGAAAATAAACTTTTGGGAATATAGTGAGGCAGTTTACACAGTGCTTTGCTGGTAAATGTTCAACAAACCTCCTCAAAAAAGTACATGACACACTTTTAAGTTTAAAAAGACTCATTAATATTTTCTCTATTGCTATTTTTTATGTGCAAAACCCCCAAAATATGATAAATCAAGAGCAGATTTATAATGTATGTGGATTTCTGAGTTGTAAATTCTCATGCAGAATATTTAACAGTTGACTCTTAGGCCCCTGGATTCAGCCCCAAGCTCCTGATTTCCAAGTCTAGCACCCTCTCCTCCCTATCACCTTCACTCTGATGACCATGGCTTCATTCCTATCCAACACGGACAAGTTGTAAATTCTCCTACATTTCTGAGTTGTTTCTGCTACTGCTCCTTCATTTTATCCAATCAGCTCCAATTACATTTCTGCAATCTGATTACTGTGCTATATGGACAGTAATCCACTCAGTGAAGCATGTTATCTACAGGCACATTAGAAAAAAGCCTTTCTTTATAGACAAGGCACCATGTTCAGAAGTGATGGCTGTCAGATGGTTTTCACGGTGTTCAGCAGCAACAAAAGGAACAAATCGAGCATAGCATATTCACAAAATAGAAAGAACTGAAATGATCTCTCTCTGTTGTTGCTGGAGATTACCCTCCATATCAATCAGATACAAGAGAGTCCCCATAGGACTGTTTGGTTGCAACCTTATATGATAATGTGTGTGGGGTATGAATTTTGGGTAGATAAAAAATTTTCCTGATTCATCACCTTCAATTGCCTTATAAAAAAGGCAACAATTACCTTTTAGGCACTGACATCTTAAAACGAATTTTATTGTAAATGTTTAGAAAATAGTAGCAGAGAATATTTGATTTTCTGGAGGTATCTGACTTCACAGAAGAGGTATTAGTTACAGAGTTGTTTTGATCTGATCTGAAGTCCCACAATGTTTTCCCATATTCCTACACCTTAATAGCTGAGACATATTAGCATAGATTTCTTTCTGTTTTTCCAACCTAAATTTAAAATAAATGAACTAAAATTAATCATGACCTATACAGAACATGTAGTATGTCCATAAATGGCATGGGAAGACTCCAAAAGAAAATATGCATGTTTGGCATTCACTCACATTTACAAGAGGAAACTCTCACTATCCATTTGCAAGAGTTTAATGAACATGTAGTACCTTCAATCATTGCCATGCCAAAAATCCTTCAATTGTAGATAACTAAACATTTTATGCAATCAACCTTTCCATTTTCAAAAATATTTTGCTTTTTTCCCCTGGTTGGTAATCTATTTCACCTTCAGACTTTACATAACATTATCTAATGTTTTTAGAGTTTGCCAATTGTCATTCCATGCTTTCCATTGCTCATACTAACATTCATGGTGTCTTAATTAAGTTATAAGTTCCTTCAGGGCAGGATCCACATCTGACTTAAATTTTGTATTTCCCTATATTTAACAGAAGACTCTTCATACAGTAGATACTTGACAAGTATTTTTGTTGTTGTTGTTGTTAATAGATTTATTTAGAAGAATATAAGGCCACCATGAGTTTGTTTAATATATCTTCCATAAATAAAGTAAACTTTTAGGGAGGTGTCTACCCCAAGCATGTGAAGACTTACCCTGGTGGAATGGGTAGATGAGAAAAATTTGTTCCAATGGCCACAAAGGCAGCTGAAGCAGGCACTGGGGAGTGCTTAGATCTTGGTTAGACATCAAAGACACCAAGGTCATCCACTGCATCTTAAGCCATCACCAGTCATCTTGATTCTGTCCTGCCACTGGACTGTGTGACTCTGGAAGAAAGAGTGAGACCAGTGATTTCAGGCAACTCTGCTTCATTTAAATCCAATTTATACACAAATCAAAAGACATCACCCATACCATTTTTTCCATTATGCCTATCTCAAAATCTTGTTGAACAGGCAAGTGATGAAGCAGCAGGTGGGGATACACTGGGAGCTGTGATTGCAACCCTGCACACAGGTTACCCAGACCATATGGTTTTTCTCACTGGAAGCAGCAGTGGGACTAGGCAGCCCCCTGGGTGTATGAGCAGCCTTTTAAGGATCACACTGATCACCTCCTGATGTGGGGAAAGGGGCTTGAAAAGATGCCCTAAAAATTGCCTGCTTACCCAACCCAAAGAAAATCTGTGAAAAGTCTGCAAAGACAATTCAGCACTATCAGCACATGGAACATGAGCAACTTTATAGATAACTCAAAATCTAATAGATCTGAAAGACAAACAGCCTTTGCTGCAGGAGAACTAAGTAGGTATCACATTTCAAATAGCAGCACTGAGTGAAATAAAGTTGGAAATTGAAGGCCATCTTACTGAAACTGGAGCTGGACCACATTTTTCTGCAGTGGCCACAGTGTAGGGGAGTGTCATGAAGCTAGTGCAGGTTTTGTAATCAAAAATAATCTAGTCAGCAATCTGGTTTGCCTGTCAAAACAAGCAAACAATAGGTTCATGACAATGTGATTGCCACTTGCAGGAAAACATCATGCCACAATCATCAGTGCCTATGCTCCCATCATGATGAAGACTGATGTGGTCAAACGAAAATTTTGTGAAAAGCTAGACACATTCATCATCAATGTACCAAAAGAGGACAAGCTTATAATTCTGGGTGACTTTAATGCTAGAGTAGACTGAGACTTGGCAGGGAGTCATAGGGAGGAATAGAGTTGGAAAAAGCAACAGCAATGATCGCTAACTCCTGAAGATTTGTGTATCTCATGACCTTCTCATCACGAACACTGTCTTCCATTTAACTAAACACAATAAAATTTCTTAGGTGCATTCTCTCAGCAAACATTGGCATCTAATAGACTATGCAATTGTAAGGAGAAGAGACAAACGATGTTAGAGTGATGAAGAATATGTGTGGTGCAGAGTGTTGGACTGATCATAGACTTATCCTATCCAGGCTAAATATTTGCATTCATCAAAAGTGGTTCCCCAAAAGAAAAATGATTATCAGTAGAATTAATGTCAATAAATTAGAGTTCTTTGAGCAGGAACAGTTTGTTGCTAACTTGGAAGGAAAGTTGAGCTAACACACAGTTGGCAACAGTGGAGCAGAAAAGGAGTGGGCAGCTTTCAGAGATTGGTGTACAGCACTGGATTTGTTCATCTGGGTCAGAATACTTGCAAACACCAAGATTGGTTTGATGAAAATCATGGGGAAATTCAGAAGCTGCCAAGTGAAAAATGAGAACTCCACAAGATTTACCAACAAGATAGTCCATTTATCTCTAAGAAGACACAATTTAATTCCATCTAAAGTCAAGTTCAAACAAAGCTTAGAGAGATGCAGGATTCTTGGCTCAGTAGAAAGGCAGATGAAATTCAGTTTTATGCTGTTGATACTAATTAAAATGATGCCCTAATGTCTATTTATGGGCCAAAGACCTATAGTGCTTCACAACTCCTCAGTGCTGCTAGAGGCACTATGATAAGGCATGATCCAAGAGAGATGGGCTGAACACTTCCATAATGTTCTCAACAGACCATCATCAATTAATTCTGAAGCCACTGACCATTTACCTCAGGTTGAAGTCATTCACTCCTTAGCTGAACTTCCAACTGAGGAAGAAGTTTTGAGGGTCATTAGGCTCCTTTCATATGGCAAAGCACCTGGTGCAGTTTCTATTTCAACTGACATTTACAAGGTAGGGGGTCCACTGCTCATACAAAAGCTCCCTAAAATTTTCCAGGTTATATGGCAATAGGAGGTTATTCCCCAGAAGTTCAAAGATGCCTCCATTATCCAACTCTGTAAAGGTAAAAGAAATAAGTTGTCCTATGACAAGGGAGTCTCTCTCTTTGTCACTGCTGACAAGATTCTTGCCAGAGTCCTCAATAGGCTGATCCTTCACCTGGAAGATGGGCATACACCTGAGAGCCACTGTGGCTTCAGAAAAGGCTGAAAAACAATCAATATGGTGTTTGCTACCCAACAATTCCAGAAGAAATGTCAGGAGCAGAACAGAGGTCTGTACCTTTGTAACTTTGACTAAGACTTTTCATACTGTTAGTCAAGAGGGCTTATGGAAAACTATGTCAAAATTTAATTGCCCAGAGAAGCTCATCAGCATTGTACATCAATTTCACGACAGCATGATTGCCTGGATTCTAGATAATGGACAATGCTCTTATGCCTTCCCAGTCACCAATGGAGTGAAACAAGGCTGTGTGCTTACTCCCATGCTTTTTAGCATGATGTTTTCAGCTATGTCATCAGATGCTTTCAACGAGAATGAACAAGGCCAACTTGTTCAACTACCGCACTGATGGTAAATTCTTCAATTTGAAAAGGCTACAAGGCAAGATCAAAGTGGAAGAAGTGTTGGTGCATGATTTTCTGTTTGCAGATAATTGTGAACTCAGTGAAACCTCTGAAGCTGTGATGCAATGAAGTATGAATCAATTCTCTGATGCTTGTGCTAATTTTGGCCTGACAATCAACACCAAGAAAACACAGATGCTCCATCAGCCACTACCACAGCATCCATATGTGGAATTATTGGTTACAGCAAATGGAGAAGTTTTGAATGCCATATATAAGTTCATTTACTTGGTAGTGGACTTTTCAGGGGAGTACATATTGACAATGAGGTTGATGCATGCATTGCCAGTTGCTAGCTCAGTGCTGGGGAGGCTCTGGAGGAAAGTATGGGAGAGAAGGGGCTAACTATCAAACTGAAGGTCTACAGAGCCATTGTGCTGACTTTATTGTTGTATGCCTGTGAAACCTAGACAGTGCGTCAGTGCTATGGTGGGAAACTGAGTTGTTTCCATTTAAATTTTCTTATGGAGATTCTGAAGATTACTTGACAGGATAAGGTACCAGACACTAAGGTACTTGCTCTAACTAAACTGCCAAAGCATTTAAACTCCTTCAGAGAGCACAACTTCGATAGGCTGGCCATGCTGTTCAAATGTAAAATGTATACTTGTCAAAAAGATTATTTTACGGAGAACTCACGTGGGGAAAGTGATCCCACAGTGATTAAAAGAAGCAATACATGGATTCTTTCAAGGTCTCTATCAAGAAATTTGGAATTGCTTGTGTAACATTAGAGACAATGGCACAGGACTGCTCAGCATAAAGTGCCCACATCAGAGAAGATGCTGCGCTCTATGAGCAAAGTAGAATTGAAACAGCTTAAAGGAAAATCAGGATTCACAAATTTAGAATATCCACCCAAATGTTCACATGGACTATTTGTGCCCGACCTGAGGGAGAGCACTCTGAGCTCCTATTGGTCTGATCAGCCCCAGTTAGACACTTTATCATAGTGATGTCATTTTGTCATCTTCTAGAAAGAAGGACAACAACCAACCAACAAAATCTTTACAATCAAGATGCTGAGACATACAAATATAAAGTTAACTTTGTAAACAATCGATTATCTATTGGCATTCAATGAGCTATAAAACACAGGCATCGGTCATCTATGTTATTTAAATATGTCACAGGAAAGTTCCCTACAGTGTACCAATAAAATGGAATATTGTCTTTGACTAACGGAGTTATACACATGCTCCTATTTACAGGTGATACACTAGTTCAATCAATCTAGGAACAAAGTAAAATTTGTTCCAAGAATATCACAGTTATAAAAAATTTGACATTTTGTATTCGAACAACATGGTCATTCTATTGATGTTGTGCTCTCTGGAACAGTTTGAAGGCTTTGGTAGTTTAGTTACAGTAAGGACCTCAGTGACTGGTACCTTATCCTGTCAGGTGATCTCCAGAATCTTGCTAAGACAATTCAAATGGAAGTGATTCAGTTTCCTGCTATGGTACTGACACAGTGTCTAGATTTCACAGGCATATAACAATAAGGTCAGCACAAATGGCTCTGTACACCTTCACATCTGAAAAATGACATGAATGAGAAACATATATTATTCAAAAAATGACATATATCCAGACAAGAAACCCATTGAGCTTACTCAACAACATTTTGTAATTACTAAGAAACTACAAGCAGACAATGAATTCTTATTCTAGTCATATGTCTAGCCCAACTTTATAAATTATACATTCCTTTGATAACTTCCCTTAACTTCCCCTGACCAATTCTTTGTTTCTAATATTTAGGAACCTATCTATGTCCACTACAGACTTCGTTATTGACCTTTGTATGATCTTCAATTATGATTCCTTAAAGACTGCCTCTATAGTGTTAACTAACGCTAAGTCATACAACTCTTTTAGTGAGGCATTTGCTCTTCAGGTATTGCAGAGTTCATAAAATTTTAAATGTCACCATACAAAATAATTAAATATATGCATAAATATCTGTTGGAAGAAGAAATTTGAGAAATTATATTAAAAATTTGATAAACAAATAAAATCAACATAATTTGTTGCTTCATAACTATATTGTTAGGTTGGACATAGGTGAAAAGAGGAAAAAAAATGTTGGAAATGGGTACAGAAGTAATGCAATATAAACCAAAAAATCTTTTATATTACAGAGAAGTTTCAAGCATATACATCATGGATATGTTTCTAATGAAATGGGAAAATATGGGCATAACAAGACTAAATAACACCACAAAATGGAAATTGACTATTTGTTAGAAAACAATTCATTAGTGACATGGAAGGAATTACTGGATCAGTTGTCTGTGTAGTGAGATAAAAGATAAAAATCAATGCAGAACCAGAAGACAGGATAAAGGCGTCATTTATATTTAAAGTAACTCCAACTTGTTCTACTAAAATAAGTTAGCTAAACAAAAGAAAATTAATAATGGGAAATTTTTCAAGGAAAATACATCAACACTGGTTTCAGCAATTTGAACCAGAAGTTCATAACATAAATCAATTAACATAACAAAGAGATCAAAATATCCTTGACACCACCCCATCCAGCAAAGACCTTCTTTCTGAAAGGAGAGATGGGGCAGCCAAGTATGACAGAAGGTTAAAATATGAAGATATTTGTAAAATCTTACAGAGGATAGTGACAGATTACTAATATTATTGACACATGAATATGTATGTGAGTGTTTATATTTTTTTAACTCTTGTGAGTTTAGATTAAGAAACAGGAATACTGATTTAACATATTTCATCTTAAATTGAGTTCTTTCCTTTTTATATTAAGTAAATTACATATTTTTTCATATCACACTTGTGTTATCACATTGTGAGGCTTGACTTGTTATTCTTGTGGCTAGTATTTAAAAAAGAGATTTAAGCAAACCATCCAGTCAAATATAGATGTAATATAAAATTCTGTACCTGCGATCTTTGAGGAAACTGTTTCTATAAACTCTATAATACTGATTTTCTTACTGCAAAACAGATGGCTAGTTTCTTTTGTGATACTGAACATCCTGAATCCCCTTCATTGATGTTCAAAACATTTTCTTTTGTCCTGATTTTCTTCACAAGTTTGAAAATAGCAGTTTGACTTGAGGCACTCGATAGATGCACTCCAAAGAAGGCTGTGAATTATCTTTGTATCATCATGATGGACTTGCTGTCTAAATAAAGCTCAGCAGCTTATGTTGGTTGTATCCTGTTAGGCATCAAATTTTCATGTTAATATTTTCTAAAAGACTTACATTCATTAATCCTCTTTTAGAAAGTGTTGAGAAAACAATTAAAATATGAAATTTCAAACAAATTCCCAAATAAATTTTAGCCTGTTCCTTAGAGTGTAGTCTCGTATCCTGAAATTCAGTCTGAGAGAAGAATAATAATGTGCTTCTGTGAAGATTTTAAGTATCTCTTTCCCAATGCTAACTCAAGAGAAATATTGACTGTTGGTCCCAGAAATCATTCATTTTGGTCAAAGTGGGCATACTTGTTGTATTTACTATGCCATAGCTGTGCTGGATAGAGCTTTTGCTCTATCCTATTCTCCTCTGCAACTAGGTGAGACAGTGGACCTGGAATCAGCAACACCTGAATTTCAATCCAGACTCAGATACTTAACTAGTTGTATGACCTGGTCAAATTGTTGAACCTCTCTTTGCCTCTGTTCCCTCAACAGAGAAATGGGGAAAATAGCACATGATAGTTGTAAGGATAAAATAACAGTTGCAAAAAGTGCCTAGTACAGTGGCTGGCATATAGTATGTGCATTTATATGCTTATTCCCTTCCATCCCTATGCCCTACAATTCCTAGGAATTATAGGGACTTTTATTGAACTCTAGCAGACATGAACAGAAATGTGCATAAGTACTTCTTGACAAATTTGGAAATGACTGGCATTCTTAACAATTGGTAACCTACAAAAGTGACAAGTGTCACTTGCTTTCAATGATGGTCATTATCAGAGAATTCTCTTTATTTGTTTGCATGGAATGTACTATGTTGGCATATTTGTATATTTGTTGAGAAATGCCAGTGGGGACAATTGAATATAAAGCAATAAGAAACTGAATAGAAGACTTTTCAATTATATTCCACTTAGTCTATACCTAAGAATTTCAGAGATTAAGACTAGAAGCATAAGGCAGGATATTTTCATATCTGTCCCAGGAACAATGCTAATATTCATTTGACTATTAATCCCTAACAGACACTGAAGTCCTTGCTCGAACTAAACTGCCAAGCACGCAAACTATGCTTCAGAGAGCACAACTCCAATGGGCTGGCCATGTTGCTCAAATGCAAAATGTACACTTGCCAAAAAGATTATTTTATGGAGAACTCCCATTGGGCAGTTGATCACATGGTAGTTAGAAGAAGCAATACAAGGACACTCTCAAGGTCTCTTTCAAGAACTTTGGATTTGATTGTGCAACATAGGAGATGCTGGTATAGGACTGCTCAGCATGGCATGCTGTGCTCTATGAGCAAAGCAGAATTGAAACTGGAAGAAAACACAAGGGAAGTATAGGATGCAGAAATTTGGAGTAACCACTCCAAATGATCACACAGACTATCTGTGCCCAATCTGTGGTAGAGCATTTCGAGCCCATATTGATCTGATCAGCTACAGTTATATACACTGAAACTTCACTTTATCATGGTGGTCATTTTGCTCCTCTGAGAACTAAGGACAACAATTAACCAACCAATCCCTACTAAAGAGTTAGAAAGTGGAGTGGGTGAAGTGACGGCAGGGTAAAAGGGCAGATAACTAATCCTTCATCTTGGAGGTCAAAGCAGCAGTCCATAGTGCCTTGGAATCTGATGATTAAGTAAGAATAAAACATATTTGAAACATCTTCCAATAATCAGGCAAATTAGTTCTTCCCCAGAAACTCTCCACTCAGTAGAATGAAAAGTTACACAGTGGGTGGCATGGGAAGGGGTAACTCTTCAAAAGGTTTCTTTTGTCTTATACTAGTGGTCAGAGCAAAAAGAGAAAGTTATTTTTTCCTTCTACTTAAAAGCCATGGAATGGGGGAGGTCTTGCTAATGGGACACAGGGATAAGGATGAAGGTTCAACCATCTTGCCATGTTCTCAGAAGTAAAAGTTACTTTTTAAATAGTATTTATATGATGTTATTTATTTATTTATTGTTACTTATAGTATTTCCATGATCCAAAGCAACATAATTAACCAAAAGACATTAACACACATACATATACACACATCACAGAGAAATTTTAACCTGTATCGAAGGTCCCAAAATATGTATTTCCACTCAAACATAATGCTAATTTCCATGAGTTCAAAGTCAACAATCCTAGATCTATAAGTTGTTAGTAGAAATTATTGACTATTAAGCATGAGCAAAGCGTCTTATGAAAAATTGGCTCAACGGTTAGGAATGCTCATGTTATTTAACAGATTGCTTTTCCTTCAAACACAACTAAGTCAAAAAAGTGCAAAAATTTTCAATTGAATTACAATTGTTTACCATGGCAAAATGTGGTGGAAAGTTAACTAATAATATACTGAAGTCAATACATACAATGTGTTTATATCCTTCCTGAAACTCTTGACATCACTATACTCTCCACATCATTGTGTCTTTGTTTTCAATCTATTTTTTAAAAGTTCTATATGCTTTCAACATCCAACAAAACATCTTCTTATATAAAGATATATTGTGGTTCCAAGGAAGGTGGATACTGTGGAGGATAAATACACAAATTATAATCTTTTTTGCTTCAAAGAAGCTTATAATCTAGCAGGAGACATTTAAATAATTAAAACACATAATAATACATTAAGTCCCCAAGAGGGTTATGATCAAAATCTTATACAAGGACAATGGAGGAAATAATCATTTCTGGGTGGATTGGGAAAGAGGAGCAAGATATGTTTCAAGGTAAAGGTTATATATTACCACAACATTGTTGGATAGGTAGAATTTCAACATGAGGAGATGGAAGATGAAAATTTTCCATTAAGAGAGTGATCAATGTGACCAACTATGTAGAGGAGTACAAGCAAAGAACTTGTTTGTCCAAAGGACTTATAATGAAAAATGCCATCCATCTCCAAAGAAATAACTGATGGAGCTTGAATGCAGATATAAGCAGATATTTTTTACTCTCTTGTGTTTTTTGGTGTGTTTTATTTTATAACATGACTAACATTGAAATATGTTTTACAAGACTACACATGCATAACCAATATCAAATTTCTTGCCTTTTTATTAAGGAGAGAAAGGGAGGGAGGGAGAAATTTTGGAACACATTAAAAAAAATATCAAAAATTGTATTTATATGCAATTGGAAGGTAAATAAAATAATAAATTTTAAAAATGAATTCAAAAAGTTAATTGAAAATGCTAAAATTTATTCTTTATTTAAAAACTATAAAAATTAGGATAAATGATGTTTCCTTTAGTATTAACAATAGCTCCCTTAACCCAATAGCTTGTATAATAATCAAAGGGAAAAAACAGAAGAATTTTCATTAAAATGGATACAAAACAAGGGTGTCAAATTTTGCCACTTTTATTGACCTGATTTTGGAAATTCCAGAAATTTCAATAATTCATAAAAGGCCTTTTTATTAGACAGACTAAAGTGAAAATGAAACACCTAGAGACTATATTTGAAGATAACATGAAAAGATAAAAAAACAAACTGTTTCAATGAAATATATAATGCAGAAGACAAAGAAGTTTAACAAAATAGAAAAATATAAGATTAATCCAGAAAAATATTCGTTGAATTACAATTGATGCCATGAAAACAATATGTAAGTCAATGGCATGCACAATAAGAGCAAAACTAATGAGAATTTTTAGGAGTTAGACAATCTAGAGATGTTTATGAACTGAGGAAAAGGACCTACAGGTACAGAATTGTTTATGGCAGCTCCTTTGTGGGGGAAAAAATTAGAATTTGAAGGGATGCCAATCAATTCAAGAATGGTTGGACAAGTTACAGTATATGGCTATAATGGAATACTATTGTACCATAAGAAAAGATGAGCAGGATGCTCACTGAAAAACCTGGAAAGGCTTGCATGAAATGATGCAAAGTGAAATGTACTGTGTGCAAAGTAACAACATTATTGTAAGATGATCAGCTGTAAATGACCTAGTTATTCTCAGCAATGCAGTGATCCAAGACAATTGTGAAAGACTTACGATAAAAAATGCTATCCCTCTCCAGAGAAAGAACTGAGGGTGTCTTAATACAGACTGAAGTATAATTTGTTTTTACTTTATTTTTCTTGAGTTTTGAGTCTATTTTATTTCACAACATGACTACTATGGATATATTTTACATGACTACACATGTAAAACCTATGTCAAACTGCTTGCTTTTTCAGTGTTAGAGGGGTGGTATTAGGTTTAGGAAAGGGAGAAATGGAGAGAAGCTGGAGCTCAAAGTTTTAAAAATGCATGTCAAAAATTTTTTGTACTTGTAATTGGGGAAAATGCACTGGATTGCATTAAAATAAAAATCTAAAAAGGTAAATCAAATCAAAAGAAAATTATAGCAATCAATTTATAATATTGTTATGATAAATATAACATAATCTGAAATCTAAACCACAAGAGTAACTATTAAAATTTTATATTATTATCTCCCAGTTGATTACACATAAGTGGACAACTAATAAAAAATTTATGTTTTTGAAATGAGAAATATAAATTGTTAATATAAACTTGATAAAGATTCATTACCTACTAACAACTGGTCTCAGGCCATGGAAGAGCTCAAAATAAATTTTGAAAATCAGTAAGAGAAGTACAAGAAAAGTTGAGAAGAGAAATGAGAGTGATGCAAGAAAATCATGAAAAGTAAGTCTACAGCTGGCTAAAGGAAACCCAAAAAAATGCTGAAGAAAATGAGCTTTAAAATTAGATTAACAAAAAATGCCAAAATAGGTCCAAAAATTCAATGAGTAGAAGAATGTTTTAAAAAGCAGAATGGGTTAAATGGAAAAAGAGATCCAAAAGCTCACCAAAGAAAATAATTCCTTCATTCTTCAAATGATAAATGGTCAAAGGATATGAACAGGTAGTTTTCAGAGGAAGAAATTAAACCTATCTATAGTCATATGAAAAAATGTCCTAAATCACTATTGATTAGAGAGATGAAAATCAAAACTGCTTTGAGATACCATATCACACCTGTCAGATTGGCTAACATGGCAAAACAGAACCATGATAAATGTTGGAGAAGATGTGAGAAAATTGGAACACTAATTCATTGTTGGTGGAACTGTGAGCTTATTCATCCATTCTGAGAGCAATTTGGAACTATGCCCAAAAGGCTACAAAAATGTACATACTCTTTAACCCAGCATTACCACTTCCAGGACTGTATTCCCAAGAGATCATAAAAATGATATGTACAAAAATGTTTATAGCAGCACTCGTTGTGGCCAAAAACTGGAAATCAAGGGGATGCCCATCAGTTGGGAAATGGCTGTATAAACTGTGGTATATGAATGTAATGGGATACTAATGTGCTGTAAGAAATGATGAACAGGAAGACTTCAGAGAGGCCTGGAAAGACTTATATGAACTGATACTGAGTGAAAGGAGCAGAACAAGGAGAATTTTGTACACAGCAACAACCACAGTGTGCGAGGATTTTTTCTGGTAGACTTAGAACTTCATTGAAATGCAAGGACTTCAAAAATTCCCAGTGGTCTCTTAAGGCAAAATGCCTTCCACATCCAGGGAAAGAACTGTGGAATTTGGTCGCAGAATGTAGCAGATCATTTTCTTTTGTACTACGTTTTGGTTTGTTTTATGATTTCTCTCATTTATTTTAATTCTTCTATGCAACATGACTAAGGTGACAATGTATCTAACAGGAACGTGGTGTAGAACCTATATAAAATTATTTGCCATCTCAGGGAGGGAGGGGAAAAGTAGTAGGGAAGGAGAGAGAGGGAGCAGAAAATATCTAAGATACATGGAAGTGATTGTAGAAAACTGAAAACAAAATAAATAATTAAAAAAGAAAGCACACAAAAACAAAAAAAAAGAAAAGAATTCCTTCAAAACTAGAATGGAGTAAATGGAAGTCAAAGACTTTATGAGAAATCAATAAATTATAAAACAGAATCAAAAGAATAAAAAATAAACTACAACGTGAAATATCTCATTGGAAAAACAACTCACCTGGAAAATGCATCAAGGAGAGAGATAATTTAAAAATTATTGGATTAACTGAAAGCCATGATTTAAAAAAAGGAAAGTAGACATCATCTTTCAAGAAATTATTAAAGAAAACTCACTTGACTTTCTAGAAGAAGAGACTAAAATAGAAATTGAAAGAATCCACTGATCACCCTAAAAGATATCCCAAAAGGAAGCCTAGGAATATTACAGCCAAGAAACAATTCAAGTATTGTGGAAACACAATGAAGATAACATAAGATTTAGCAGCTTTTACATGAAGGGATTGAAGGGTTTGGAATATGATATTCTGGAAGTTAAAGGAGATAGGATTAAAACCAAGAATCTATTACCAGCAAAACTGAATATAATACTTCAGAGGAAAATGGAATTCCAAAGAAATAGAGGACTTGCAAGCATTCTTGTTGAAAAGACCAGAGTTGAATAGAAAATTTGCCTTTAAATACAAGTATCAAGAGAAGTATGAAAAGGTGAAAAGGAAAGAGAAATGATAAGGGGCTTATTAAAGTTGAACTGTTTATATTTCTACATGGAAAGGTGATTTTTGTACCTCATGAGACTTTTCTCAGTATTAGAATAGTTGAAGGGAATGTGTGTGTGTGTGTGTGTGTGTGTGTGTGTGGATGGGAGAGATAGGGAGAGTGGGGGGAAAGAGAGAGAGAGAGAGCGCGTGCACAGGATGAGGTGAATATGAAGGGATGATATCTAAAAAATAACATTAACTGTTCAGAGGAATGTACTAGGAGAAAGAGAAAGGGAGACATAGAATGTGGTAACATCTCACATAAAAGAGGCAATACAGTTTTTTACAACGAAGGGGAATAGGGGAAAGGTTAGAAGGAACAAATGAGTCTTACTCTCATCAGATTTTGCATCAAAAGGGAATAACATACATACTTAATTGGATTTGGAAGTTTATCTTACTCCATGGAAAATTAGGGGGGAAAGGGATAAGACAGGGGTGATAATAGAAGGGACAGCAGATTGGGGGAAGGGATATTTGCAAGCAAACATTTTTTAGAGGAACTGATCAAAGGACAGAATAGAAAAAATGGAGGGTGAGGCAGGATATAGAGAAATATAGTTAATCTTTCACAACATGACTGTTATGGAAGTGTTTTGCATGACTACACATGTATAACCCTTATCAAATTGCTTACCTTCTCTTTGAGAGTGGATAGTGTTGGGGGGAAGGGAAAGAATGTGGAACTCAAAGTTTTAAAAATGAATGCTAAAATTGTTTTTATATGCTAGCAATGAGATACATAAGCAATAGGATATAGACATCTATCTTACCCTACAGGAAGACAGGAAGGGAATGGGAGGGGCATGATAGAATAGAGGGCAGAACAGAGGAAAGAGTAATCAGAGTTCATGATATTCTGGGTTGGGGGAGGAAGGAAATAAGGAGAAAATTTGAAATTCAACTTTTGTGGAAGTGAATGTTGAAAACTGAAAATAAATTTTAAAAATATTTTGAGGTGCCATCTTAAGCTAAACAACTGTTCAAAATAAATCATATAAGACCAAATTATTTGCTTACAATGTTGTGAAGAAATAGCTAAAGTCATTACTTGTTGGCAGACCTGAAGGTTGGTACAATATTTTTCAAAGAAATCTGGAATTTTCAAGTAGAAGTAACAAAAATAATCATCCTCTTTGACTTAATAATTCCATTATAAAGAAAACACTCCTAAAATGATATTTGTCAACAAATAAGAAATCCATCTATTCAAGTATTTTATAACAACGATTTTTATTATTCTAAAACGAAACAAACAAACAAAAATTGCAAACAAAGATAAGGTCCTAATATTGATCAGTAGCTAAATAAAATTTGGCAAATGCATGATCTGAAAAGTTTGAGAGCTAAGAATTTTGTAAAGACATTTTAGCAAGTGATGCAAAATGAAAAGTGCAGTCAGAAAACTAGCTACAGGAAACTGAGGAAAATGTGAAATCCTAACAAAGGAAAGAAAGCCCTGCAGAATGGAAAATAATGAAAGAAAATACCTGATAATCTATGATATTTCATTTAATTATTTTATAAAGAGTTAAAAGTAGCCAAAAGTATAATTTGCATTGATATTGTTTTAATGAATCATTTTCACTTCTTAATATTTTCTTTTTTCTCAATTACAAGTCAAGACAATTTCCAGCATTAATTTTTACAATATTTGAAGTTTCAAAATTTTCTCCCTCCTTCCCTCTTCTTCCATGGTAGGCAATTTGATACAGATTATGCATTTGCTATCATGTAAAATGTATTTAGACATTAGCTACATTTGTAAAAGAAGAAAACAGATCAAAATAAAAAAAATAATGAAAAAGAATAAAGTAAGTGAAAAAATATGCCTCAATCTGAAGTCAGAGTCCATCAGTTCTTTATCTGAATGTAGATAGAACTTTCCTTCATGAGTCTTTGGTACTTGTCTTGGATCATTCATTGTATTGCTGAGAAGAGCTAAGGAATGCTCATCATACAATGTAACTGATACTATGTGCAATGTTTTCCTGATTCTGATCATTCCACTTTGCATCAGTTCATAAAAGTCTTTCCAGGAATTTTTTTCTGAAATATGTCTGTTCATCATTTCTTAATGCACAATAGTATTCCATTATGTTCATATACAACTTCTTCAACAAATCCCCAGTTGATGGGCATCCTTCCAATTCCAATATTTGACACCATGAAAAAGACTACAATTAATGTTTTTGCATTTGTAAGTCCTTTTCCATTTTTTATGATCGCTTTTGGTTACAGATCTAGTAGTGGAATTGCTGGATCAAAGCATATGCACAGAATGGTTGCCCTTTGGGCATAGTTCTACATTGTTCTCCAGAATGGTTGGGTCAGATCACAACTTCAAAAGTGAATTACTGTCCCAATTTTCCAATGTCTGCTCCAACATTTATTATTTTCCTTTTTTGTCATATTAGGTAATCTGATAGATGTCAGGTGGTACCTCAGAGTTGTTTTAATGCACATTTCTCCAATCAAAAATGATTTAGAACAATTCTTCCAATGCCTATATGTAGTTTTGATATCTTTGTCTGAAAAATGCCTGTTCATATTCTTTAATCATTTAACAATAGGGGAATGGCTTCCATTCTTATAAATTTGACTCAATTATCTACATATTTGAGAAAGGAGGAAATTATCAGAAATACTTGCCATTAAGATTCTTTCCCAGCTTTCTGTTTTCTTTTTAATCTTGGTTTCATTGACTTTGTTTGTACAAAAGATTTTTTAACTTAAGCAAAATTGTCTATTTTACATTCCATAATGTTCTCTAACTTTTGCTTGTTCATGAATCTGTAACAAACTTAGCTTCTCCTTTGAGAATTTCAGTGCTATATCATGTAGTGCATATATGTTTAGTATCTATGTTACTTCATAGACTATTGTGTCTTTTAACAAGAAGTGGTTTCCTTCCTTTTTTAATTAGGTCAATGTTTGCTTTGTCTGAGATCAGGACTGGCACTTATGTTTAACTTCAACTAAAACAGAGTAGATTTTGCTCCAGTTCCTTACCCTTACTCTGTGTCTCTCTGATTCAAGTATGTTTCTTTCAAACTACATATTGTAGAATTCTACTTTTTTGATCCACTCTGCTTTCTGCTTCCATTTTATGGGTGAGTTCATCCCATTCACATTACAGTTATGTTTACACTTTATTTCCCTCCATCCTATTTTTTCTTTTGTTTGTCTTCTCTCTCTTTTTACCCTTTCCCTCCTCAACAACGTTTTACTTCTATCTATTACCTCCCATGGTCTGCCCTTCTTTTCTGTCAGTCCTGCTCCCCCCTCTCTTTAGTTAACGTTCTCCTCTTCTACTTTCCTGTTGGGTAAGATAGATTTCTATATTCAACTGACAGTGTATATTATTCCCTCTTTGAGTCAATACTGATCACAAAGTAAAGTTCAAGTGATGCCCATTGCCCACCCTCTCATTTTCCCCTCCACTATAATAGGTTTTTTTCCTCTTCATGTGAAATAATTTATCCCATTCTACTTCTCTCTTCCTTCTGCAGCATTTCTTCTTTCTCATTCCTTAATTATTCTTATGTCATTCCCTCAAATTTGCTTTATATCCACACCCTCGATTTATGTATTCCTTCTAGTTGCAATATGGTACAATTTTTAAGAATTATAATTATCATCTTCATATGTAGGAATGTAGGAAGTTCAGTTCTATTGAAATGCTTATGGTTTCTTTCCTCTGTTCCCTTCCCAGGCTTGTCTTGGATCTTGATACTGGAGACCAGTTTTTGTGTTCAATATGTTTAATTTTGCCAGGTAGGTGATTCTTGGTTGTAGTCCTAGCTCTTTTCCCTTCTGGGATCTCATGTTCCATGACCTCCAATCCTTTAATATTGAAGCTGCTAAGTCCTATGTAGTACCAATTGTGGTTCCCTGATATTTGAATTGATTCTTTCTGGACACTTGCAGTATATTTTTTTTGACCTGATAGTTCTTAATTGGGCTGTAAAGTTCCTTTGAGTTTTTCTTTTGGGATCTCTTTCCTGAGGAGTTCAATAAATTCTTTCTATGCTTATTTTACCCTATGGTTCCAGGATATCAGAGCAGTTTTCCTTGATAATTTCTGGAAAGATTATGGCTTTCAGGTAGTTAAATGCTTCTGACATTGTCTCTCATGGATCTATTTTCCAGGTTGGTTCTTTTTCTAATGAGGTATTTTAAATTTTATTCTCTTTTTTTCATTCTTTTTAGCTCATTTGATTGATTCTTGATGTTTCCTAGAGTCATAAGCTTCCACTTGTCCAATTCAGACTTTTAGGGAATTGCATTCCTCAGTAAGTTTTTGTACTTACTTTCCCATTTGTTCAATTCTACTTTTTAAGCAGTTGTTTTCGTTTTCCAAGTTGTTGAGTCTTTTTTTGTAATTCTCTTGCATCATTCTCATTTTTTTCCAAAAATTTTTCCTCCACCTCTCTTATGTAATTGTTAAGCTCATTTTATACCTTAGTTTGAGCATGAGTTCTTTCTGGGCTTGAGACCACTTCCTATTTTTCTTTCAGATTTTGCCCATAGTGTTTTGACATTGTTGCCCTCTTCTGAATTTCTATCTTGATTTTCTCTACCATAACAATAACCTTCTATAGTTAGAATCTTTTTTGTTTGTTTTTTGCTCATCTTTTTTGACCATTATTCCTTTGTTTTAAATTTGATCTCTGCTCCTGCAGAAGAAGGGGCACTGCCTCAGACTTCTTATCCTAAGGGCTGCAAGCACTGGTTGTTTTCCTGGTCTTGAACTGATGTTGCTCTGAGTCCAAGGGTAGAGATGTGGTGGAGGGTGACTGGCACTGCTAAAGGCAGTAGGGGTCTGGCAGCTTACCTGATACTAGGTTCTAGTGCTGATGTCTAGCATGTACTGAGGCTGATGGAGTTTTTCTGTGTTAGGGACCCAGGAGTTTGGGCCTGATCTCTCAGACCCACAGGCCTTATCTGACCAGCAGGGGCCTGTAGGCCTTGGTGGAGTTTAGCTGTAAGTAATGACCTAGGCGGGAGACAAGATAGTAAGAACTCCATTTATTCAAGCAGTGAGTAGTGCTTTTATCTCTTTTCTGACACCAGCACCCTAAGTGAACCTATCAGCAATTAGTTTGCCCTTATAAGGAAGTAATTTATCTTTAACCAGGAATGCCCAGGGTGGACACGTAGCCCCTAGAAAGAAAAACATTTTTGGGCTTCTTTGTTCTCTGAAAAGCCTGGGAAAATAGCCTTGAGCAAAACAGGGGCAGAACCCTTCCTCCCAGTGCTATCTTGTTCATGCCTTACCAGTCTTCCTTCAGTTTACCTGAGTCATGACCAGTGAATACCATCCAAGAGGCTGGGGGTTGGCAATTCCCTTACATTTCTGCTTTTCCCTGGGACTACATTGAAACAAGTGACAATCTGGCCTTTAGGAGTTACTTGTTGCCCTGAGCCCTTGGCATTTCTTGGAACTAGAATCTGCCTTTTCCCCTGGCTATACTGAGGTATGTGATGGGGACAAGTGTCATTGTTTGCCTGCTCCACCACACTGTGGGTCAGTATTTCCCATTGGTTTGCTGAGGTGGACTTGCTGCTAGCTTGCTGAGATACTTCCTATTCTGCACTGCATTCCCCTTTTACTCAAATGAGAAAGACTCTTCTTTCTGTTCTTCCAAGTTTCTTGGGCTAAAAGATTGTTCTACCTCATCTTTTGTTTGTTCTGTTGTTACAGGTTATGTTTTGAGGTGCTTTTTTTGGTTGTCAGGAGGTGAATATTGGGGAGTTATGGCAATTTACTGTTTACTCTGCAATCTGGAGTCCTGGAAGTCAAATAAATAATTTTTTAAAAGTTAGTTTGTATGTGAAAAAGGAAAGAGAAACAGCCAGAATTTGAAAGAATAACATGGTTAAGGGATTTTTCTTTCAATACATGTAAAGTAGGCATACATGTTTGTAAACAAAGAAAGCAAAATGATTCCAGAGTAAGAGAATGAGTATTTAAGGCTTAGATGCTAAGGATTTAAAGAACAAATCAGAAAATGTGATCAAAAGCCCAGGGAGTACTGATCAGCCAGTCAATAAACATTTACTAAACCCCAACTCTGTGCCATCATTGCTTAAGCACTGGGGATACAAAGAAAGGGAGAGAACAGTATCTGCTTTTCAGATACTCACCATCTAGCTGGGGAGACAACATACAAACAACTTATACAAACCTATATTTTAAGGATAAATTTGAAATATTTGACAGAAAGAAGGCACTAGAACTAAAAGAGATCAGGAAAGCCTTCATGTAGAAGGTGGGATTTGGGGTGGAACTTGAAAGAACCTAGGGACACCCAGGGAAAACATTATAGGCAGTACTTGGAGTATCTTGTTCTAAGAAAAATGAGGAGACTAGTTTCCCTGGATCATAGAGTAAATGGGAGGGGGACATTGTCAGTTAAAAGACCAGTTTCAGGGAATGGATTATGATGAAAACTATTCACCTCATAAAAAAGAGATAATGTGCTCAAAATGCAAAACCATACACATTTTTAACATAGTAAATATGAAATTGCTTTTTTTTAACAATGCACATTTATTACACAGGTTTTTTCTTTGTTTTTCTTTCTTTTTTACATCTTTCTTTCCTTTATTCTTTAATTCATTTTCCTTCTTTACTTTTTTCTTTCCTTCTTTCTTTCCTTTCCTTCTTTCTTTTTCTTTATTTCTCTTTCTTTCTTTCTTTTTTTTTCCTTCTTCCCAAGGAGAGAGAAGGAGGCAGAAGAGAGAGAAACAAATGCCTAATTGAAGTGCTTTTCAAATTTAAAAAGAAAAGAAAAAGCTTGTCTTTTAGTACTCAAACAAAACCTTTGCTTCAACCAAATAGAACTACTCATTCTCTCCAAAACATGCCATGTTTATTCCTGCCCCCATGTTTTTACTTATCAAATTAATCACATGATCTTCTCTGTACCCAACTCTAGCAATTCTCATTTTCTCAATGAACCCCTATTTTGCATCTGTCTCTGTCTTTCTGTCTCTATCTCTGTCTTTCTGTCTCTGTCTCTGCCTCTCTCTGTCTCACTCTCTGTCTCTCTCTCTCTGTCTCTCTGTCTGTTTCTCTCACTCTCTCTTCTCCCCTCATCCTCCCCCTTTGAATTCAGATTGCACTATAGAATTTCTTGTATTATTATTTGACTGTTCTTTTCTTTCCTAAGGGCAGCTAGGTGTCACAGTGTATTAAACACTTGACCTGGAGTCTGGAAGGTCTTAGTTCAATTCTGGCTTCAGATACTTACTAGCTATATGACCCTGGGCAAATCACATCAACTCAGTTTCCTTATCTTCAAATAGGAATAATAATAGCACCTACCTCCCGGGATTGTTGTGATGATCATGAGGTAATACTTATAACATGCTTGGCACATTACCCGGCATACATAGTCAGTGCTATGTAACCCTTAGTTACAACATATATACACACACAAACGCACATATATGTATATATACACACATGTATATGTATAGATATATATGGAAAGAGATTTATCTATATCAGTTCTTTGAGGGACAAATTAAAGTATATTTCCTTACTCCCTAAATGAAAGGAGCAGTTATACTGGTAGCAATGATAATTTATGTTAAATTAGCTATTTTCCATTGTGCTTAGAGACATTTAAATGCCCTGAGAAATCAGATTACAGAAGTTGATCTACAACAAACAGCTCAGGCTATCTCATCAGCAAGTCAATTTACATAAATAAGAAACATCTTCAATTGCACCTGTTGATCCATTTCAGGAGCCAAAATTTAGTGGAGAGTGAAAATACCTCTATTAATCAAGAGGATCTTTCCCAGTGACATATTTCTTTGTCGGCAACCAACTTCCATAACCAAAGGAGAAAATGATGTAGAAGGCTTAGGCATGGATTCCAAAATGTCACTAAGGGATGTTCCCATAGCAAAAAAAAAAATAGATATTTTCTCAAATAATATCAAAAATGCAATTAGTCTTAAGACATTTTTGTAATCTGCCTGAGTCTTCAGATACTATTTGACTTATACTCACACTTAGTACAAGAGTCTAATCCAGTTCTTTTATGACTAAGACAATGTGTTATTAACACCTGACAAAATATTTTCAGGCTGAAGTTGTCTCTCCCATGTCACATTTGACAAACAGCAAATTTTCTGTTAGGTACCTAGTACATGCAAAATATAAATATTAAATGCTAAAGATAATTCAAGTTTGCACATCGGGTTTTACTGAGTTAGATAAAGAAGATAATATGATCTCCATTTTAAATATGAAGGGCATTGGGTTGAATAGTACTATTACTTCTCACAAGGGGTCTATGGTGTAGTCAAGAGGACTAACACCTCTGGTATGAGGGCTTGCCAAGA
The DNA here is from genome assembly GCA_028658325.1 of Potorous gilbertii. Lineage (NCBI taxonomy): Eukaryota > Metazoa > Chordata > Mammalia > Diprotodontia > Potoroidae > Potorous > Potorous gilbertii. The sequence goes on along the minus strand of CM053774.1, from coordinate 68,078,801 downwards.
CCTTTTCAAAATCCTTATCCACCTTTTGTGTAAACCTTTTATCCAATTCTCACCTGTGGTTCTAAGAAGCTAGAGCATGTGCAACAGCCACACCACAGTAAACAATCTCAGCAAAGAGACTAACCCAAGTTGAAGGTAAGTTACAGTTCTCAAACCTGTTAAAGCATTTGAAAACATCCCCAGACAGAATGGGTAAATGAGAACAATTTGGTCAAATGACAATGAAGGCAGCTGAACAGGCACTGTGTGGTGCTTAGAGCTTAGTCAGACATAGAAAATTCCAAGATCCTTCATTGTATCCCATAACATTACCAGTCATCCTGACTTTTATCTTGCTACTGGACTTTGATAACTCTGGAAGAGAGAGTGAGGCTAACAACTTTATGCAACTTCGTCTCACTTAAAATCAATTGACACAGAAGTCAAGACATCAATTTATGGTGGTTCTCTTTGAAAATAAAGGATGAACAAGAACTTCCCAAAAAATACCTTGATTTTTGTATCAGAGCAAGCACTTCTGATCCTAAAATTTATAGCTGGAAGGAACCTTAGATTATCTACTTTAATCCCTTTGTTTTGTATGAGGAACCTGAGCTTCAGAGATTTTCCAAGATCAACATAAAGACATCAAGATGATAACATGACTAGCAGTTGACTTTGATTTGAGTGAGAGAAGGCTGTGCAAGGTCACCAACTTGACTTTCTTCTCCTGAGGCATCTGAATCCAGTGGCCTGTTATTCATCAGAACAGCTGGAGATGGCCCAGGATGCAATATGAGACACTGGCCCTTTCAGGGTAAGGTCTTATAGCATTCCCAATTTGAGGGAGATACACCCATTCAATGAAAAGGCGTCTTTAAGTAGTTGCTCAAGGGATGGCCCCTTTAATCAAAAAAAATCAAACTGGGAAGAGAAGACCCTCAAGACTCCTAGGTAAAAGGTAAACAATTATTATTTAGTATTTGATAGCAAATCTGGAAATGGAGCCCAGAATCTTTGCCTCCAGATCCAGTTCGTCCCCTGCTCCATCTTTTCCCTTCCCTTGCTCCCTTTCAAACTTGTTTTATTGTACATTAGATTACTACTTCTATACATATCTGCTTTTAAAAAAAGTTAAAACAAAAGTAATCAATAATTTCAAATAATACAGTATGTCTCATTCTGTGCCTATAATACAGGTAAAACAACATTTATCCTCAAAGATAAAGAAAGGGATACTGGAGCCAAGATTGTGCAGCAAAGGCAAGAACTCTCCTAAGCTATCCCTGAACCCCTCCAAATACCCTTAAATAATTAAACAATTTTGTGGGCAGAACTCACTAAAATATGGAGTGTAACAATTTTCTAGACCAAGACAACTTAGATGGTCAGCAAAAAAAAGTCTATTGCACCAGAATGAAAGAGGAAGGCAGTTCAGCAGAGGTCATGCCATCACAGACCAGAACCCAGCAAACCAGAAACAGTCCTAAGGGTGACTCAATCATGGCAGCACTGATGGTTTGCAGACCTGTCAACCCACAGATAGTAAGATAATCAGACAATGGATCATAAAGAAATTTATAGGTGTCCCTCTGCTGGTACCAGCGGCAAGTTCTGTTGCATTGCCTGAACTTGGATCTGAGTCATAATACTGGGTCTTAGACCCAGTGCAAGGAAGAGGACTAGCACAGCAGAACTTGCAGCCACATGGGAGTAAGGACCTGGTCATAGTTCCAGGGTTGAAAAGAGTGCTTGTGGTCTTTCACAAACCAATATACAGTGTAGGAGAATAGTAAACACTAGATCTTACTACCTTGGAAAAGCCAAAAACTTACAGGTTCCCACAATTACTTATGAAAATAGCTGCACAAAAAATCTGAAGTTTGAGATACTGACCTCTCTGCTTGGGGAGCAGAGCTTCACTTCAGTATAGAATTAAAAGTTAAGAAATAGGCAAAAAAAAATGAGCAAGCAACATAAAAATAATCCAACTATGAAAAGTTACTGTAGTAACAAGGAAGATCAAAACACACACAGAGAAGACTACAAAGTCCAAATTCTTGCATCCAAAGTCTCAAAGAAAAATATGACTTGGACTCAGGTCATGGAAGAGCTCCAAAAGATTTTTAAAATCAAGTAAGAGAGGTAGAGGAAGAGAAAAAGAGAGTGGTAGAAGATTATCATTAAAAAAGAGTCATCAGCTTAGTACAAGAGGAACTGAAAATACTGAAGAAAATAACACCTTAAAAACAGAATAGACCTAATGGTAAAAAAAAAATGAGGCATAAAAATTCAATGAAAGGAAGAATTCCTTGAGAAGCAGAATTGGCCAAATGGAAAAAGTTACGCAAAAATTCACAAAGAGAATTCCTTAAAGAGTAGAATTGACTAAATGAAGGTACAAAAACTTGTACAAGAAAATAATTCCTTAAAAGTTAGAACTGGGTACGTGGAAACTAATGATTTTATGAGATATCAAGAAACAATCAAGCAAAATCATATCTCATCAGAAAAAACAACTGACCTGGAAAATAGATCCAGGAAATATAATTGAAGTATAATTGAATTCCCTGAAGTCATTATAAAAAAAATAAATCAACAAAACTGGATCTCATCTTTCAAGAAATTCTCAAGGCAAATGACCCCTATATTCTAGAACCAGAGGGTAAAAGAGAAATTGAAAGAATTCACCGATCACTTTCTGAAGGAAATCTCACATTGAAAACTCCAAGGAATATTATGGGAAAATTCCAGACCTCCCAGATCAAGGAGAACATACAGCAAGTTGCCAAAAACAAACAATTCAAATATTGTGAAGCAACAGTCAGGGTTACACAAGATTTAGTAGTTTCTACATTAAAGGTTTGGAGTGCTTGGAATGTGATATTCCAGAATGCCAAAGAACTTGGATTAAAACCAAGGATCATCTACCCAGCAAAACTGAGTATAATTCATCAGGGGAAAATGAGCCTTCAATGAAATAAAGGACTGTTAAGCATTCCTGATAAAAAGTCTAGAGTCGAATAGGAAATTTGAGTTTCAAATAAAAGTTGCAAAAGAAGTGTAAAAAGGTAAACAAGAATGAGAAATGATAAGGGATTTGATAAGGTTAAGTTGTTTATATTCCTACATGGGAAGGTGATCCCTGTAACTCATAAGAACTTTCTCATTATTAGGGCAGTTAGGAGTTAGACAGAAAACTAAGGTTTGAGTTGAATGTGATGGGATAAATATTAAAAAAAAATTGAAGAATGAGAAAGAAGAATGTACTGGGAGAAGGGAAAAGGGAGAGGTAGAATGAGATAAGTCATCTGACGTAAAAGAGACCCAAAAAAGATTTTACAGTTAAGGGGGAAATGGGGGAAGTAGGGAGGGGAACATATAAACTTTACTCTCGTTGGAAATGCCTCAAAGAGAAAATAATATACACACTCAGTTGGCTGTAGAAATCTACCTTATACAGGCAATTGGGAAGAAAAGGAGATAAGAGAAGGGGAGTGGAGGAAGTTAATAGAAGGGAGGGCATTTTGGGGGACTTAAAGTTAGAAGTAAAACAATTTTGAGAATGCAGTGTAAAAGGAGAGAGAGAGAGAGAGAGAGAGAGTAGGATAAGTGGCAGAAATAGTATGGAAGGAAATACACAACTGGCAATCACTGCTGTGAAACAATTACAGTAAATTTCTCTGATAAAGACTTCATTTCTCAAACATGAAGAACACTGAGTCAAATTTATAAAATGAGTCATTCCTGAATTGATAAATGGTCAAGTGATATGAACAGGAAGTATTCCCATATACAGTCAGGAAAAAATGATTAAAATAAAAATTGAGGAGAGAGATGTAAATTTAAACAACCCTGAGCTACTACCTCACACCTGTCAGATTGGCTTATATGACAGAAAAACAAAATGGCAAATGTTGAACAGGAGGTGTATAAATTAAAAGACTAATGAAAGTATTGGATCAAATTGTGTACTGATTCAACAATCCTGGGGAGCAACTTAGAACTAGCCCAAAGAGCAAAAACATGCATTCTTGGTGAAAACCAAGCAATAATGATGGGGTTGGAAAGGTGGAGGGATTCAGGCACCTCCACAGGGACCAGAATACAGGATGAGGTCATCTAGAATTAATTTGCGGACTCAAGCATTCTTGAGGTCAAGGTGGCAAAAATGTATTATTATGCTTTTCAGTAGGCAAGAGTTCTGCAACCTTAGAGGTATACAGTTAAAGTTTATATAGGATAAACTATAGTAAAACATGTGCCAACTAACTAGGTGATTCAGGAAGAGATTAGTGAGTGGTTAAGTAGTGATCAGGAACATTCAGAATCCACTGAGCAGGAGTTTTACCCAGAGTTTACTGGGAAATAGCCCAGGGCAGGGGGTGCTACATGGAGGTGTACTTGTAAGCCTGCAACATTACTAGGTCAACTAATGGTCAGGGCTGACTGAGAAATACCCAGACTGCCCTCATCAATGTCTTGTTTTGACAAGATAAAAATAGGGAGTACAGATAAATAGGTAGATAGATAGATAGATATAGATACATGTCTAAGTCCTAAGATGCACATAATGAAGAGTCTAGGATGCATCTGATAGCCCAGCGAGTGGTAAATATCTCTATGAGTCAGTACACAGCCAGTACAAACCAATAAATTCTATAGGCACAGCTGGCTACTATATCAAGAAGAGAGATAAATGTGTTGCTAGGGTATGTTGTCCTAGAGCTGGGGAGAAACTGCCAGGGACAGTGTTTTGAGGCTAGGTATAAATGTGATTTCGAAATTGGGGTCGAAACACAGGTACCCAAGCACTCTATCAATACCACTACCAGGTCTGTATCCCAAATAGATAAAAACTAAAAAAGTAAAGGACTTATGTGTAATAAAAATATTTTTAGCAGATCTTTTAGTGGTGGAAAAGAATTGGAAATTAAGGGAATGTCCATCAATTGGAGTATGGCTGAACAAGTTGTATATAATTGTGATGGGATACCATTGTGGTTTAAGAAATGATGAACAGTATGCTATCAAAAAAATAAGGAAAGGCTTTCATGAAATGATGAAAAGTGAAATGAGCAAAAATCAAGAGAACATTGCGCATAACAATATTGTATGATGATCTACTACAAATAATTTATCTGTTCTCAGCAAGATAATTCTGTAGGGATTATGATGAAAGGTACTTTCCATCTCCAAAGAAAGAATTAGTAGAGCCTGAATGCAGATCAAAGATATTTTTTCTTTACTTTATTTATTTTTCTTGGTTTTTTGTCTGTTTTCTTTCACAGAATGACCCACATGGAAAAGTGTTTTGCATGACTACACATGTATAACCTATGTCAAATTGCTTGCCTTCTCAATGATAGTGGGGGAAGGGGAAGGGATAGGTAGGAAGGGAAGGAGTAAGAATTCAAATTTTGTGAAAGTAAGAATGTTAAAATTGTTTTTACCTATAATTTAAAAAAAAATAAAGTGTTGATAAGAGAAAAGATGAAGGAAGGAAGAGTATCCAGGCATTCATGAAGCTAAATATCCACTAATAACATTATTCAGTTCCTTTTATCTGATTTGCATTGTCTTTTAGCTTTTTCTTCATTTACATTATTTTACTATTGTGTATATTGTTTCTCCTGGATTTCTATATCAGTTTTAACAAGTGTTATAATTTTATGAATTCCTCATATAAATTATTCCTCATTGATCATAAAAAGTAATACTATGAATAACTGAGATCCTTTCTTTTCATAATTTATCTGCTTAGGGTATATATACCCAGAATTGAGATACCTGGGTTAAACAGCATGAACATTTTTTTATTTCCTAGAATAGTTGGACTAATCCTCAGCTCTAGAAACAGGATATTAAGGTAATAATTCCACTTTTAGTATTTTTGCCAATTATCTGTCTGTGAAGTAAAATTTAGAATTGTTTGAATTTTCATTTTTTCTATTATTAATGACAGCATGTTTTCATATGGTTGTTGATTGCTTTACTTCTTCTGACAACTCTGAGCATTTCTGAAAATTCAGTTTAAAGTTGGATCTTATTAAGTTCCCTTAGCATCTAAAAATATTTAAAAGTGAATTAAATCATGCAAAATAACAATTTTAAAAGAAAAAATCTAAAAGAAATTCCTTCAAAGTAAATTCACACCTAATTTTCTTTAAAGTAAAGTTCCCCAATTTGCTCCCTGCCAAAGTGCCTGCCTAGTCCTCCCTAACTTCTTGTCCTAAGAATCTGAGTGGAATCAAGTTTTATGGCTCTAGCAATAGAAGAGGGCTTGGATTAAGAGCAATGGCTTTCTTCTATTCTGAACCTTCTCTTTTTTCTATTGACTATTAATTTGGGTAGGGTTTGTTTTATGCACTGCCCCAACTCCTTCCCTCCTCATCCTCCTCCCACATTTTATCTTCTAAAGTATTCTATAGTCTTTTTTCTTTAGATTTATTTATTTTTCAATTTACAACATTTCCTTCTACAAGATGTTGAATTGCAAATTTTCTCTGCATATCCCCACTCCACATCAGGACAGCTTATGTTCTGATTATCCATTCCTCCAGTCTGCCCTCTCTACTATTACACTCCCTCCACACCTTATCCCTTCCCCTTCTATTTTCCTGAAGGTCAAGATATATTTGTATACACCATTGTCTATATATCTTATTTCCTAGTTGCCTGTAATAACATTTTGAAGCATTCATTTATAAGGTTTGAGTTTCACATTCTCTCCCCTTCCCGTCTCTCCCCACCCCCATTGTATCAGTAAATACACAGGGGGGTCTGCTGCCATAGGTTCTTCGATCTGTTTCTTTAAAGGGAAAAATAACTTTTAAGTGGTTAACAACCACTTTAATCAAACACAAGTATCAGAGAAACTAAAAATAAAAATTTCAGAAAAATAAAAAATCAACCAACAGTGCTGCCAAATTGCCTGACCATTAACATACATACATCTTTAACAGAGAGGAAAATATTTACATCTGGGTTTTCAAAGCCTAGAGGCTGTTTAGCAGCTTCCCAGATTCTTATGTGCCACACAAACCTTCTTCCAAAATCTAAGCCCCAAAGTAAAGCCACACCTCAGTGTCTTTCTAAACTTTTTAGAGCCAGAGGTCATCACATCCCATGAGAACGAGAGACTCATTAACAAAAAGGTATGAGACCTTCCTAAGAATCTTCACATGCCCAACAATAGATGGGAAAGATCCTTCTTAATCACAGACATACATACATACATACACACATATATACATAGATAAACATATGCATATATACATATATACACAAACTCATATACATACACACATAATACACACACACACAGACACACACACACACACACACACATATATATATATATATATTCCCTTCAGCTACCCTAATACTGAGAAAGGTCTCATGAGTTACAAATATCATCTTTCCATGTAGGAATGTAATAAGTCTCTTATGACTTCTTTTTTCCCATTTACCTTTTCATATTTCTCTTGATTCTTGTATTTGAAAGTCAAATTTTCTATTCAACTCTCTTCTTTTCAACAAGAATGCTTGGAAGACTGTTTCATTGAAATTCCATTTTTCCCTGAAATATTATACTCAGTTTTGCTGAGTAAGTGATTCTTGGTTTTAATCCTATCTCATTTGACCTCTGGAATACTTTGGTCCAAGACTTCTGATCATTTAAGGTACGAGCTGCCAAATCGTGTTTTATCCTCATTGTGTTTCCACGATGTTTGAATTGTTTCTTTCTGAGTGCTTGTAATATTTTCTCCTTAATCTGGGAACTCTGGAATTTGATTACAATATTTCTAGGGGTTTTCTTCTTGGGATCTCTTCAGGCATAACCAGTCTTTCCATTTCTATTTTACCCTCTGGCTCCAGAATATCAGGACAGTTTTCCTTGATAATTTCTTGAAAGATAATGTCTAAGTTCGTTTTTTGACCATGGCTTTCTGGTAGTTCAATAACTTTTAAATTATGTCTTCTGGATTCATTTTCCAGGTCAGTTTTTTTTCCAATGAAATATTCATGTCTTCTTTTTTTCCTGTTCTTTTGCTTCTGCTTTATAATTTCTTGATTTCTCATACAGTCATTATCTTCCATTTGTTTCATTCTAATTTTTAAAGAATTATCTTCAGTGAGTTTTTGGACCTCTTTTTCCACTTGACTCATTCTTCTCCTCATTGAGTTAGTCTAATTTTAAAGCTGTTATTTTCTTCAGCATTTTGGGGGGCGCTCCTTTATCAAGCTGTTAATTGGATTTTCAGGTTTTTCTTTCATGACTCTCATTCTCTTCCCAGTTTTTCTTCTACTTCTCTTACATGTTTCTCAAAATCCTTTTTGAGCTCTTCCATTGCCTGAGACCAATTCATAATCTTGAAGACTTTGGATGTGGGAGTTTTCAACCTTGTTGACTTCTTCTGCTTGCGTGACTTGATCTTTCTTGTCACCAGTAATGTAATAAAATACGTTTGAAGCTATCTTTGAAGCTAGCTGGTTTGTGGGTTGAGAAGTCTGAAAACCTCCACAGCTGCCTTCAAATCAATCCCCTAAGGCCTATTGTAACTCCACCTGCACCAGTGTGGCCCATGTCATATTGCACTCCACTCCCATCCCAGTGCAACAGACCCTTCCTGTCCACCTTCCAGATTGTCTGGGGCTGGAAATTTGCTTCAATTTGTCATTTTGTGACTTCCACTGCTCTACAATTTGTTTAGAATCATTTTTATAGATTTTTTTGAGGGTCTTGAGGGGAGAGCTCAAGCTGGTTCCTGCTTCTACTCCACCATCTTCAATTATTCTATAATCTTAAAGGGAACTGCAACAGCTGGGGACAGACATGCAACTTAGGACTTCATGAGTGACTCCAAAAAGTGTCATAATTTGCAGAATCTTCCTTTGGCAACATTTCAATCAGATTCTTCCATACGTCAATAAATGTAAGTTGGGAGGTAAGGGAGGGATATGAAGGGAAAGATAAGGAAGAGCAATGGATGAAGAAGTAAGCAAACTAAATTTCCAAAACAATCAAAATGTGATTTTGTATAAGAGCATTACAAGATAAAACTAAAAAAAAAAAAGTATATGTCATTATTTACAACTACAGCCCTAACCAAGAGAATGACCACAAGGATACCTTATTTAAAATCAATCTTTAGAAATCTAAAACCTAACATGGAAATGGAGAAACACAAGAAACTTTTCTACTACCAAGAATGCATAATAATAGTATCCACCATTATTAGTATAGTAAATGAGAGCTAAAGCAATGATAAGACAGACATTGTCAAATATAGATATATTTGTATACTGTGTGTGTGCGCATGCATATATATATATATACATAATATGCATAAATATTTAAATGATATGATGGTTTTCTTTGAGGGTCCCAGAGAATCAATGAAAAATTAATGGAGAATATTAATAGTTTTAGCAAAGAGCAGGATTTTTTGTCATTAACTTTTCTACATTTTACAAACAAAAGAAGAAATACATAAAAAGAAATTTTCATTCACAAAAATTCCAAGATTTTACAGATGTGTGTGTGAGTGTTTTACAAAGAGACCAAGAGACATTTTGATGTGTAAAATACAAATAATCACAAAAAAGAGAAGCTAAAATAATTGGAGAGATATTCATTGTTTATGCTTGTTCTGAACCAAAATAAAATGGGTAAATTTAATTAAGATTTAGTTTATAGTTTTCCTTTACAGAACCAACAAGAAGTGCAGTGTAAAAGAGAAATATAGATATGTTAATCTTTCTTGGTACCCAATCTTATTAAGGGAGTTTTCAGTGTTTCTCCCTTATAAACACTACTAGGTTTTGATTTTGACTTATACTTCGCCTCATATTTTTAAATGCTGGTACATTATATGAATTTTGTCAAAATCAATCTTCTGTATCTCAAATATAATCACGTGATTTATTTTATTTCTGTATTTACATGAGGAATCTTGCTATTTTCCCCCAATGATGAACCAATTCTGTCCAAGATATGAATTCAACTTAGTCAAAATGTATAATTTTATCCCACTCCACCCCCCCAAAACAAAAGGGTCTTAAAATTTCCCACTGTTATTCATTAGCGATATTGGTCTATAATTCTCTTTTTTGTGCTTTATCATTGCCTGGTTTTATATCAGGACTATATTTGTCCAATAAAAGGAATTTTACAACGAACCTTATCTCTATTATTTAAAACAAATTGGTTGATGTATATTAATTGCTCTTAAAATACATAATAAAACCAACTTCCCCTCCATTTTATAATTCTTCCTCTGAAGCATGCTTTCTTGAATTGGGAGTTGGCAGCTAAGTGTGTGTGTGTGTGTGTGTGTGTGTGTGTGTGTGTGTGTGTGTGTGCGCGCGCGTGCGCACGTGTATTCTATTCTAAATAAATATCAAACTTATTCTGGACCAATAATTCAGAGCATCCTTCAGATTTTATCACCATTCCAACATCTACTCTGGCCATTTTACCTTTTGCTCTGGTGCTATCTACTACATCTTCTCAGCTCCTTTCTCCCAACCTGCTTTTCATCTCAAATTGTAGGCTCTGCGGATAAATTAATATTGGCATATTATCATTGTCAGTAGAAAGGTCATGCCAGATCATTGCTTTGTGGATCACCTCATAATCCCTATAATTTCACAGACCTTCCATTCCTTGCACACCCATCCAATGTATAAATTGTGTCCCCTTAGTAGAATGCAAAATGTTTGAGGATAGAGTCTGTCTTATTTGTGTATTTACATCTCTAGCACTTATTCCATGTGTTTGGTACATAGTAAGTGCTTAATTTTTTTTTTTACTATTTTTTCCTTTCTTCATTCATCCACCTATATCAGGATGTTTTTTGAAGGGGTGAACTGAGGTCTATTCTTTTATATGTTTTGCTTTGTTTCTCTTTCTGAGATTTGGTTACTTGGGATTTTTATTTTCTGGATTTTTAAATTTGATATTTTATATTTTTGTAGGTAATTATCAATTTCCTTAATTTTTTCACATTTGCTATCATATAACTCCCCATAAAGTGACTGTTATAATCCTATTTCCTCTATTCATTTGAATTTTCCACACTTTCATTTTACAGTTTATTTTGACAATTTGATTTACTTTATGTTTTATGATCAAAATAACTAACCATTTATTTTGTTCTTTTTTGAAAAAAGTAATTCCATTTTTCAACTAAGTAGCCTTTGTTTTCGATTTTTATTCTACTAGTCACCTGACTTTCAATGTTTTCCTTCACTTTATTACCAGTGTGCTGATTTTATAGTTTTTATTGAATGACCAATTCATTACTCCTCTATCATTACATTATCAATATAAATTTTTCAGAAATACAAATCTTCCTTTGAGGGCTACTGGATCTATATTCCATAAATTTTGATAAGTTGGACCATGTTTTTCCATTTTTCAAAAAAATATTTATCATTTCTGTGATTCATTCCTAGTGACTTTTGACACCAAATGCAAACATTTAGGTTTGTAACTTTTATCCATATTTTAGTCTTTATTGCTGTATTCACTGTCTTATGGTTGTAATTAAAGTTTCTGACTTGAATCCTCCAGAATGCTCTTTTTCATAGGGATGATCCCTCATTCTCCCCTCCCATAGCTGGTTCCTCAAACTTTCCCTTTTCTCCCAATATTTCCTAGGAGAAAAGACTGAGGCCCTTTCTATTCTAGTGCCTCAGGAAAAAAAATCACATTTTCATTTCAAGTTGTTCCCATCCCTATCTGTCTACTCAAAATGCACTTTATTGAGAGATCCCTTCTGCCAAAATGTTGTTTCATGAATGAAGGAATGTTGGATTCACATCTAAAAGTTATTCATTCAGTTTTTCCCTTCATTTCTCCCAGATCTTTTGCCTCCTTCTAGTTGTCTATAGATATTCTCACTTTGGGATTTAAGTGAATTTCAAATAATATAAAAAAAAATAATGCATGCTAGTTTTAGAACTTGTCTGTACTTTACTTTCTTATTCCTTTTGTTTGAAGGTTTTGCAAGCAGAATACCCTGTTAACTTATTGTTTCCTTTTTAAAAAAAGGCTCAAGATTTTCCCTCTTGCTGAAAAATCTATTTTGAGGACTGATGATTAAGCTCCAATTTTTAGCATTTATTACCTTAATGTTCAGAGTAAATGTCTTTGCTTGGCAGAAAAGTATAATCAAATTCTTTCTTTGATTTCTAATAATAAGCAAATAGTCTTGTGTAATTCAAACTGCTCTTCCATAGTATTGAAAAGATTTACTCCTGGCTACATGTGCTATGCTATTTAATGATTAAGTATTGAAGCTTGATCATATTTTTGGTGAATTAAATCTGAAGAGTTCGTGAGCCTTTTATGGATTCTATTGATTTGTCTTTTGGTCTCTGCTTTCAATACTTAAAGGCAATTTTCCTTCCTGACTTTCTGAAATCTGGTTCTTAGAATTTTTATTCTTTTATTTATTTCTGGAAGACTTGTGATTCATTGGAATATCTCTCTTTAGTTTTTGTTTTTTATTTCATTGACTTTTAAGAAATCATGTGTTAATGGGGAATAGAAAGTTATCTGGCCCTACAGGACAAAAGAGAAGATGGGGTAAGGGAACGGAGGGATGATAGAAGAGAGGGCAGATTGGTGATATGGGTAATTAGAATGTCCAGTGAATTGCGGAGGGGGAGGGGACAAATGGGGAGAAAATTTTGGAACCCAAAATCTTGTGAAAATGAATGTAAAAAGTTAAATAAATTTATATAAAAAAAAAGAAATCATGTGTTTTTCCACCCTTGTTTTCTTTGATATTGTTTAATCAATGCTTTCCTCCACCTTGACATTTTATTCTCAATTGTTCAACTGTTTTGGAATGATTTTATATCATTTTTTCTAAATATTCTACTTCTTTGTTTGACTTACTGAATGGTTCATTTTCTCCTCAATTTTCATGCATGTTTGATCTTTTGAGTCTTTATATATTCACCTGAATTGTTTTTCAAGTTCTCATAGTTATTCCACTACATTTCTGGGTGTCTCCTAATAGTTGCTATAATGTATACACTTCAGTTTCCTTATGATTGCTGTCAAATCCCATTAAAACACAAGCATTTTAAGTGTAATAATTATCTTTTTGTTTGTTTGTTTGCTTGTATTTGTATTCCCAGCACTTAACTCCATGTCTGACTCTTAGTAAGTTCGTAATAAATAATTGTTTCCTTTCTTCCTATGGTATTTTCCCTTTCATCAGTTTTTTCTTTTCTTTTTCATTTAATAGTATTTAGTAATTACAATGGATTCTTTTCTTGTTTATTTACTCATTTTCACATTCTGTTTTTTTCTCTCTCTGTTGTTTTTTTTGATGACTTTCATATAATTAGTTCCATCTACTTTCTCATCACATTCTCTTTTTGCTATTTGTTATTAAGTTTTCACTGTTTTGGGTACGTTGCTTGATATTTTGAGACCAGATTTGAATTCAGGAAGCTAATGACTCCAGGACCAGTATGTTTTCCCTGTGCCACCTAGCTCTCCCAATTAGCCATCTTGAAAGAATTCTAAATACAATTCTCTTCCCTTTGTACCATAGGCCACCTTACTCTTGGATCAATATCTTTTCCACTACAACCACAGTGTATCTTGACTTCCAGACTTTAAGATTACACTCCTTTAAATTTCCTGTGATCTCTTACACAAAGGAAGATAAAAAACAAACAAGCAAATAAACATCCCTATATACATATAAAAACTATGTTAGCTCTAATTTAATAGTTATACCATATAATTCATGTGTATGTGTATAATTATATATATATATATACATTTACATGCATATATTTTGTACGTATGTGCTATATATGTAGCTATCTATGCTACATATGTGCTATAAAAACAGATATTTAGATGAGATATTAATCATTAAAAGAGCTCTGTGGGGTGAGGAAAATTTCAGAATTCTATATGGCACAGAATGTCAGAATCCCAAACCAAGGAACCCTTATTCAACTGCAAGTAATGATATTTTTAAGATTTTTTACCTATTGTATTCAACTTCTCCTCCTAGAGGTAAATGAGTCCAACTCTGAAATTTTCATATCAGAGTGATGACTTCCTCCATAATCTCTGATTTTTTAAGCTTATGCTGTCACAATAGCGAACAACTCCAGATATTAGATGGAGAATTCCAACCTGAGGTGACTATGATCCCACACTTGCTTAAGTCTCCCTTTAAATGACTCACCCTTCCAGAAACCCCAAGTTCCAATCTAAGGATTAAGGTAGGTCATCATAAAACAATATGCCTATTATCTCAAACACCTGCCCATATGCCTTCAGTTCTTCACAAATTAACCTAATGGGAACAATTTTTGGGAATGTGTTAATATAAGAATGGCCAATCTATTTAAGATTTCTGGGCCTATCACAGATACGTAATTGGAGACATTGTCTTCTATGTCACTCAGTTGCCCTCATACAAAGAACCATACAAATCAATATCTCCTTCAATTTAGTTATAAGGAAAAGTGGTTCCCTGAACATGGAGCTGAAATTTTTCTGGTCAGGCAATTAAAACTGTATAATCCAATGGGTTTTCTCTTTTTGCCTGCCATTAGTAGTTAATTTATTACATAAACCTAGTAGCATCTACATCTTTGGCTTCTTTGATGTACTCTCTGAACAGCCTTTGACTATAATTACTACATTTTAAATTAATTTTTTAAAAATTGAACCACCTTTTGGAAATAGGATATTAATTGTAAATAAATTAAATGATCCTTAACAGGGAGCCATCAACCAGAAGAGTATGGATTATAAAACAATTTACCATGTTTGTTTGTGTACACGTTGGTGTGTTTGTGACAGATAAAGAGACAGAGATGGAGAGGGAGGTGGGGAAGGAGAGAGAGGGAGGGAGAGGGAGATAGAGAAAGAGGAGAGAGAGAAAGAGAGAGAGGGTGAGGAGAGGGAGGGAGAGAGAAACAGCATGTACTTCAAAATGTACTGCTCTGAAATTGATGTAATAGCTAAAAATTGTAGCTAAAGGTTCACAGTTCCTTTAAATGATGTTCATATGGCACAAACTAGGTCTTTCATCACCTGTAATACCCACTTATGGACATTATTTTCCATTTAGTAATATCATTTCTCAAAGCCACTAAAAAGAGCTTAACCTACACAGAAAAATAAATAAGTATAAAAAACTAAGGTTTATAGTCAAGACCATCCTATGTGGTTGAATGTGAGGTCTATTGCTCTATTTCGGGCATATCCCCCTTTTAGATATGTTGTTCGTGCCCCAAAAGTGAGTACTTTCAAAGACCTTGGCCTTAAGGGTCCAAGGTTTCCCAATGGACCTTGAGTCATCTCCAGTCATCCTGATAAATATCTGGTCACTGGATTCAGATGGCTCTTGAGGAGAAGTGAGGCTGGTGACCTGCACAGCCCTCCTACATTCAAATCAAAGTCAAGTGCAAAGTCATGTCATCATTTCTCAGATGGTATGGTCTTCTTTGGCAATGAAGGATCAACACACAATATTGTCCTTGGAAAATAAAGTGCATCCAACATTGAAGAAGTGCTTGCTGAGATAACTTCTAGGATTTGGAATCTGTGTTCTTTATTCTTGTTGACTTATTATCTCCAAAAGGATTGGGACCATCTGGAAAAAGGAGATTAAAGAGAATGAGGAGTCATTAAGCAATTATGATCCAGTGGCGCTATGCTAAGGACTTTGTAACTTTTATATCATTTGATTCTAGATTGCTCTTTCTGAAACCCACCACTTAGACCAAATCGCTCTACACCCTCCCTTACAACAAAAGGATGATTAGCTTCAAAATCATTCTAATAGGAATAATGTGATATCAGGATCCCACCTGTCCTGCAGAGTCCTTCCAAGAATGGCAAAGAGCACTGGCTGTATATTCATAGAATCTGAGTTTTCATATGATCTGAGTCCAAATTTCACCTCTGACACAACCTATGTGATCTTGAACAAGATCAATCAAACTCCATTGATTTCAGTTCCTGCATCTGCAAATTGAGAAGGTTGTTCTAGATGGCTTCTTAGATTTCTTAGAGCTCTAGTATAACAATCCAAGGATCCTATGACCTAATTATTAACATATGAATTTGCAATCTTTTGAGGCAGTGTGGAGAAGCAGCCAGCCATGGAGTGAAAGTCTTTGCCAGATTGGAGACTGGGATGAAAAGATGAGTCGTCAGTGTTCATATGAGTATTGAACTATAGTTGTTGGTCCTGTTTTGACCAGTCTGTGGCTTCTGAGTATAAAAGGATCTTAGGACTTGTTTCCAGCTGCCCTATCATGGACCATCACTCCAGGAGTTATGTTACTGACTCTTGCCCTTCCTCCCTAAGTACTAAGTAAGTAGTCATAGGATCAATGTAGCTAAAGAAGCAGTGACTTTTCTTAGAAGATAAAAACAGGAAGCAGCTGCCCTTGCATTGTGTTGAGGATACCCTAGAGTGATTGTTATCAGCAGGTGCCCAGAGCCATACCCTTATCCTCAGGCTTCTCCTGAGAAATGGTATTGGCAGAGTCCCAGGCATGTTACAGCCTCCATTACTACTCTGGCCACTTCCAAGGAGACCAGATCTATGCTGAGAGAAATAGATTTCAAGTGTCTGGTAGCATCTATACTCCCATTGTGCTTTGGTGGCAGTCCTGGCCCTGATATCTTTTTCTTTATTGGTTGGGGCCACTTGGGGATTCTTGATTTGGCTCTTCACTGCAATACCAGGATTTCTGCTGCATGTTTGATCAGCCAAAGCTGATTATAATAAACACTGTGAAATGATCCTGGATTAAGGTGCTTTGAGTCAAGGAAGAAGGAAAGAAAGGTTAGCCTTGGGTAAGGAAAGTGAGTCTTTTTCTTGGGAGAGACAAAGGATAAAGCTTTGAGATTTCCTCTCCACCTAAGAAGATACCCCACTGGGTAGACACCATCTATATTTATCCTACAGACATCAATCAAAAGTGGAAATGTTTAGAGGAGTTTCACTTAAATAAAGTTTAACTGACTTATCACCCAAACATCCTCACTTGAAGAACTCAGGATTCCATAGCCGTTGAAAACTGGCTTTGAATGTATTACATTAGGGAGGGCCGGTATGGAAGACAGAGAGGGAGAAAATACTCTAACTACAACATAATTATTTTGATACCACATATATATGTTTGACAGGAGTGTTTAACCTGTGGGAAAAGTGAAAAAAAAAACAAGAATCAACAAATGCTCATTCCACAAGCAGTAAAAATTTCAGCAGAAAACACTTGATATAAATAAATGTATAATTTTTCAATTCATTAAGTAAAATTGACCCGTCTTTCTCAGACTCTTAATAATGGGATAATCATGACGAAATTGAGAAGAAATGTATTTCCTAAAGTGAGGAAAGAAGTAACTACTAGAAAGGGCGAGGAGGGGTACAGAAGAAAAAGCCTGGGGACAAAATAAAATTCATACACTTCATGAAGGCTTTACCTGGGGCAGTATTGTCAAAATTCATTTAGAGACGTATCCTTCTGCGGGTACATATTGACTTAGAAATCAACCAATGAACACCTATTTTGTCTTAAATATATGTATGTATATATATATATATATATATATATATATATATATGTATGTATGTATGTATTTGTGTGTGTGCATGTTTTTGTGTGTGGATAAGATTTCATTAAATATTTTCCAATTGTATTTTAATTTCGTTCTAGTCACACTAAGGAGTTCTGCTGGTTGCATGCACAAGTTTGACACCTTTGGCCTACAGTGAATTTGAAACTAAAGCAAAAAACCACAAGAAAAAGGTTTTCTTTTAGAGAAATTGCATGGGACAAACTAGCATCAGTTTCTTCCATTGACAGTGTGTTTTCTTTGGTTTCATCCTCATGGCTCTGGAATTGGACCACCGTTATATATCCATTAACCGTTTCCTTCCTAGTTCTTTGGACATGGTTATTCTGTATTTGTGGATGCCTAGTGTACATGGCCACCATCACATTCCTAGGAAGCAATGATTCTTCAGGGCGAATTCTTTTGACCTCAATCTATATAAATATAAATAGAAGAGGTGTATGTTTTGTCATACAATTGAAAAGCCAAACAGTTCAATATGAGAACTTGCAGTTGCTTTGTATCTTTCACCCTCCCTAGTCTGGCAGTGCAACAACTATTCACTGGTCTATCCCACTACTGATCAACTTCAAGGTTATTACCTACTTCCTTTCTGAGATAGCTCCTTTAAAAGCCTGTCTCCCTGCCCCTCCCAGGGAGACAACGACACCATATTGGTTCTGAGTTTAGTACAGACACCTGATTGGCTGATTCTTAAGCAACACAAACTCCTAAGTTCAAGTGATCCACTAAACTTATCCTCTCCAGGAACAATGATTACAAGTAGACACATATAATCCTCGTCAACCATGCCAAGGGTTTTTTTTTTTATGTTTTTACAGGGTACCCTGAAGGAAACATCCAGGCAATTTATTAATGAAGTTTATTGTATAGAGTGAGAAGATCACAGGATTTGACCTAGAGGATATGTTTTGGGAGTTACCTAGTCCAACATTCACACTTTACAGGTTAGAAAAGTGAGACCTATAAAGAAGTGCCTGATCTTAGGTGTAATAGGTACTAAATGAGCAATCTAGAATTTAAACTTAGACCCTTTCACTACAAATCCATTTCTATGGTATCAAAGGTAACTATTTTGTATTTCTCAATTTAAAGAGTTCTTAACCTGGGGTCAATGGGTCCATAAGGATAAATTTTGTGGGAGTTCATAAACTTGGATGGGAAGAACTTATATTTATTTTTACTAACTTCTAATTGCAATTTAGTGTTTCCTTCAACGATGAATTTAGGATAACAAAATATTACTCCGTGGTCTATAGGCTTCATCAGGCTACTGAAGGGATCTAAGACACAGGAAAGATTAAGAACCCCAGCATTCAAGTTGCCATCTATACTCAATGGGAGATTTTCTCCTTCTGTATACAAGTAGAGGGTGAAATGTTACATGACTGAATGGAAAGATTTGTTATAATTCTTGCTGCCGGCTTTGAATGTAAAGGTCTTGTCGTATCTTGATTTGTTTTTAAAATAAAAGAGTACTTTATCATTGATCCACCATTTACTCACTATAAAGAAATGCATACACAGTGTACAGACTATCCCTTTGGACAGTAGAGGCCCACAGAGCCACCGAGGTGGATGTGTCTGAGTATAGAATAGCAAGAAAGGGGGATACAGCAGAGAGGTCAAGGTCAAGCAGGGCTCTTTGCCTATCACCATGCTGCCTCTTTATCAGAAGTACATTTCTCTCCTGTTCCAACTATGCATTCTATTAAAACTTAGATACAGAGAAATTTCTTTAAAATATAGAAAATAGGAAAAGTTGTGTGTATGTTTTTGCATGTCTGTATATGGAAGCATGTGTATGTGCATGCTTGTTTTTTTTTTTAATTTCACAAAAGTAATAAGTTAAAAAATTAAATAAATATGAAAATGATCTCTCTAAAGGAAATGTATGCCATTTCCCAGAGGGCAGATTTCAAGTTTGTGTTTTTATAGTTTCTCTCTTTCCCCTTAAATCCTATGTGATCTGGGAGGAGTGGAGGGGTCTGGGCAGTGGGATATTTCTTATCACCTTTAGATTAAAAAGGAACTGGTTAAAGAGAGAAGCACCTTCAGGAATATCTTATGCCCAGTAACTTGTACACTAGCTTTAAGGCATTCCCATTATCATAATAAATTACATAATCATCATGTAATTATCTATAATTATCATATCATGTAACTATAATTATATCTAAATGAACATCTCCTAAGCAACCACAATATGCTAGGGGCTCTACACACACAAATGGATTTTCTTTTGGCATGGTCCCTTTTCTAAATCTAACTCTGCTATTGCTTGCCTGTCCCCAGTGCCCCTCTACTTCCTTTCCTCTCTGTCTCTCTCTCATTGTTAAATATCCATAAACTTCATTCAACAAGTTTATTACAGAGTTCCTTGTCCTATTCCTTACTTCTTAAAGAAAGAAAACATGCTCTAAGCCTTCAAATCTCTGAAAACATATGGCTCCTTTCTCAATCAATGTGTACATGTCTCTCTGAAGCTATCTGTTCCTTCCTTTTTGAGAGCACAATAATGTTCTATTTCATGTTTATACCACAATTTGTTCAGCCATTTCCCCACTGGTGCATACCCCCTTAGTTGGTAGTTCTTTGCTATGACTAAAAGAGCTGCTATAAATACTTCAATATGCACAGGAATTTTTCCTGTTTTTTTGATCTCTTGGGTTTAGGTCTAGCATCAGAGGGTATGCACACTTTAGTAGTTTTGCAGACATTGCTTTCCAGGATTGATGATTCTGAAATGCTTGAGAACTCTGATCAACTAAACAATTGACAGTAATTCTAGGGAACCAATGGTGAATACTACTCATTTCATGATAGAGAGATGATTGACTAACATGCAGAAGACACACACAATGTATTTTTGGCTGAGTCTATAGGAAACAAGTTTCTTTTGCTTGACTATATTTATAAGATAAAAGACTTTTTTCTTGTATCTTTCCTTCTTTTCCTTCTTTCTGCTTTCTTTTTTCTCTATCTCTCCTTGTCAGTCTCCGTCAACTGTCATTTTCCCTCCCTCTTCCTCTTCCTCCTTTCTCTCTCTCTCTCTCTCTCTCTCTCTCTCTCTCTCTCTCTCTCTCTCTCTCTCTCTCTTTCTCTCTTTCTCTCTCTCGCCTTAGTGGGTAGAGGAAAATGGCAGGTAAAAATAAATGTTTGACAATTGAAAAGATTAAAATTTATTTTAAAAAACTACTCTGGTTTCTAAGATGTTCCTCTTTTAGAACATGGAAGAAGACAGCCATATCATATTACTGACTCATGTTCTTGATGGGGTGGGGGGCAGTAGGGGAGAGAGAAATAGGACTTAAAAGAAATGTCCTATTTGGGCTTTCCATTGAATTGGCAGCACAAAAGCTTGGAGGCAAAAGTGCCCAGAAATTCCACCACTTACATAATCTTCTTTGATGAGGAGAATCAAAGGATTTCAGATTAGGTTTTATGCAGAACTTTAATGATTAATTACAGGAGTTCATCTTTGAAATCCAAAGGCCAGAAAACTAATCCCTCCCTGTAAATGTAAGTGAATTTTTTCAGTGTGATGGGATTCAGGAGTGAGGGCAGTATAAGAACATGCTACCTTTGCATACTTGACTTGCTGTTGTAATATATTCAGCAGGAACAAAAATTGAACTTTCAACATTATCAGCCAGAAATCCTTTAAACCATTTTCTGAAAGACAGAGTGGGGAGCAGAATTACCTTCTGACCTAAAATCAATTCGGAATTTCACCTAAATTGGGGGAGAAAAAAGGATGAGTGAATTCTCTGACTAGTAAGCAGCAGAACACATTACTGACAGAGACAGTTCTTAGTAAATATTTAAAGATCTGACCTTTGAGGAAATTGAAGGAAAAAAAGATGTATTATTTTCACAGTATCAGGGACAAAAAAACTGATAGAAGGAAAAATGGTGTTGTATCTGCAATAATAGGCGTGAAAGAAGCTTGTCTTTCTCTAGGAAGTTTATCTGACAAGGGCAGTAACTTGAGAGATTTTTTTTTCTACTTCATCCTGTAGTCATTAGTGAATAGTGGTAGGGGGAACAATATACTATTTTCATGATCCTTGTCCATCTAGAATTCTTCGATTTACCTTAAGTTTGGTTAACATGAGCTAGCTACCACCTGTTCCTGCTCCTCCTTCTGTTATGGAGGTCATTCTAGGTTCTTGAAAGTCAAGTTAGTGTAACCTAAGCTCTGGTAAATTCTAGGAAGCACCAAGAACAATTCACATATGTTTCTTACAAGAGATTGTCTTCTTTCTGATGATCAACCTTGCTTAAAATCTTATTACAAGCAGGTTGAGTACTTGGTGATGAATGATGCCACCATAACAAACTCTGAAACAAATATTTAAGAAAGTTCTTGGCCTTTATTACCCTTTTCTTCTTCTGAATTCACAATATCCTTCTGCTTTTACATTGAGGATGGCAGAGTGGAAGAGAAAGGGCAGAAGATGGAAAGAATTAGTTTTGGGGAACAACTATAAACATTAATTTCGTCATCATTATCCTTAGCATGAGATCTCATCTGTCTGGTGAAAATATTCCTGTACAAACTGCATCACATGAGTCTTAACATTCTAACTATGAATGACTCCAAAGAACAAGATCTATTGGCAAGAATGCTTATTATGTGCTTTATGGATGCCAGATACAGTACTTTCACTGTTGACATAAGCAACAAAAGTGAGAACATGCCTGCCTTCAAAGAGCTTACATTTTAATACAAGAAGAAAATACATATAGGAAAACAGAGATCCAGGAAGGTGCTTGTGGTTCTTGGGAGTCACAGTAATGATGAATTGAGGCATAGGTCAGTTTACTGGAATTTGTTCTCCAGAAGTCATGGTAGTATTGATTTGACAAGTATTTTCAGAGCAAAACAGAATACTGACTCTATGAGTGTTGTGAGCATAGTAGTAAGGAAGTTGGCAAGATGTTCAGTTGCCAACGGATGGAAAGATGGTTTATAGCTTTTAGAGAAGTTTATAGAGAAGCAAGGGTCCCTCCTTTCTAGAAAGTAGCTTTTTATCATGCATTCAAAGGGAAAAAGAAATAACCCTTCATGGATGGATTAACCATCTCATATTGCAGTGTTTATGGTAATCAGTGTCACAAAAAAGAACACAATAAACAATGAGAATTCTTATTTCACCATCTGTTGTACAAGATGAGAGGATAAGTGGGTATAAAATAAAGAAATAAATTATATTCTCTCAGGCAAATAAACATGCACATTAGTACTAAAAGACTTTCAAGAAAAGGTGAATATAGAAGAGGAAGGGGGAAATTTTTTAAAATAAGTATTACAAAAAAAGAATGAGACAAGTAAAAGTGCTGTCGAGTGCTGTTGTGACTCTTTTTGACACCGTTGGAGGTTTTTTTGGCAAGGATACTAGAGTGATTTGCCTTTTCCTTCGCCAGGTCATTTGACAGATGAGAAAACTGAAGCAAGTAGGGTTAAGTAACTTGCCTAGGGTCACACATCTAATAATTTCCTGAGGCCAGATTTGAACTCAGCAAGGTGACTCCAATCACAGAACTCTATCTACTATGCCACCTAGCACATGGACTGCGTAGATATCTTATGTCTATATCATGAATGATTTTTTTCATGAAAATAGTTGACAGGTAATTTACATGGAAAGTGTCAAATAACAGCACAAAATGAAACTGAACACAATTACATAACACATTTTGCACAATTAAAGACAGGTCTAAACAGTCGGGAGAAGTATTAATTATTCATGGGTAAGTTAAAACATGGTAAAAATAACAGTACCTCCTGAATTTATTTATTTATTCAACACCATACCAATCAAACTACCAAAGAATTACTTTATAGAGCTAGAAAAATATAGTGACAAAATTCATCTGGAAGAAAAATAAGGACAAGAATATCAAGGAAATCAATGAAAACAAAAAGTAGCAGAAGGGTCTAGCAGCACCAGATCTCAAACTATACTACAAAGTGGTAATATTGGTGAAATACTCTACATGTCACTTAAGGTTGAAACTAGAAAGGAAACAAAGAAACAGATGCTAAGTGGAAAATATCTGTAAAGAAATTTATAATTATCTTTCTTCACCATCAATGACAATAGACCCACCTCATTTGTATTGTAACAAAATATTCCTGATTTATTACATGAAGAAGTGGAATTCACACTAATACATGTGTTCATCCTTTGTTGCTGAAGAAGGCCATACCATCAGAGAAATAATGACATGACTTGCACTTGACTTTGTTTTGAGGGAGGAAGGGCTATGCAGGTCACCAGCTTCACTTCTTCTCCAGAGCCATCTGAATCCAGTGACCAGATATTCATCAGGAT
>CM053774.1:67984728-68054731 GCA_028658325.1 Potorous gilbertii | reverse complement strand
CTTGTGAGTGTCAAGTGTCTGAGGTGAGATTTGAACTCAGATCCTCCTGACTCCTCCACTGGTGCTCTATCCAACTGTACCACCTAGATGACCCCACAGTAATGTAAATCACAGAGAGAAAGCGACAGAAAGAGATACACACTGAAGGACAAATAGAGAGACAGAGACAGGGGGAGAAAAGAGAGACAGAGAGACAGACAGAAAGACAGGGAGACAGAGACAATAGAGAGAGACAGCTGGACTAAATCAAATATACATATAGAGCCTCCTCTAGGCAACCTGACCAACTTGCATATGCAGTTTGGTTCCCTAAGCAATATCAAAACTCAAGGTACTCTGTGGGTTTGAACAATTAAAACTGTAGTTTCAAATATAGTTCTAAATCCCCACAAACATGGTTATTTTGTTTCTAGTTCAGATGGAGAACATAATAAGCCCAAGACAAAGGCATCTACTGAAATGGAAAAAATATGATCAATTTAAGGAAAATGTCTCCTTCAGTCATCCTGGATCATACTCTCTCCTAAATACACATAGTATAGTTTGGAGGAGTGAGAGAAATTACAGAGCTCACAAAAGAAGAGAAGCATATACACAGAGAACACATCTCCTGAAGCACCATTATGAATCTGTTTCTATAAACAAAACTTTGTAGAAGTCATTTTTTGCTCTCTTCCTGCCTGCTTTCTTCCTTTGTTTCTTCTTCCTTTTTCTTTCATTCTTTTCTTTCTTCTTTCATCTTCCCTTCATTTAAGGATATCATAAGATGGAAAATTACATCAGAACAAATTAAAACTATTAAAACCCCAAAAGGCAGAAATGCTTCAGTGAAGATGAAGCTCACTTCTAAAGTGATAGAATGATGTGTCCACATAAAATGGACTATAGTGTGATTGTTTTTACTATACTTCAGTTACTACATCTTAAGTTACAAAGATTAGATTTGATACAAATGATAATTGCATGGAAGTCAAGAAGTAAATGTACATTTATCACACTGTAAGTATAATTTTATGACATAAACAATTGGCTATTACATACAAAAATTAATAAATAAAATAATAAATATGGAGGAACAGAAATATTAAGGCTATCTTCTGTACCCTGCTGTACTCCATCATCTGCCGCTTTCTTAGACCCAACCTGGAGATCCATGTCTAAACCTATGGCCTAGACTTTAGCTGGATTAATGAGAATTCGCCACATGTATCCTGCCCTAGAACTCCCATGATCCTGTCTAGATATCTTTCCTATACTGAAGTATTGATAAGTCTGTTTTTAAAAAAGAAAAAAGGGCAAGCATATTAATACCAAATTATATATAGGTAAAATTGAAAATTTAGAGTAAAATAATATTAAAATACAGGAAAGTAAATATTACAATATTCACCCCAATTTCAGAAAGCAAAATTAATCAAGTCAAAATTAAAGAAAACTCCTTGAACCAGATTTGTACTTTGAAACATATATATATATATATATATATATATATATATATATATATATATTATATGTGAGTGTCAAAAAGTATTAATGAGTCTTCAACATATTCACTTATTATTAATAAGTTATATTTATAGTAGGACTTCAAGGATGGGTCAAAGAAGAAAACCTTTCGATAGAATAAATTATATTAACAAATAAAACATGACAACAGCAACATATTCAGGAAAATCACAAAATTTCAAGAAAATATTTCTTCCTATCAAGTGAGATAAAAGAATGGAGATGAAATCATTTTCCTTAATAGTATCAGTGTTTAAACTTAATAGCTATCTTTAAAAAAAAATTGGAAACTTTTTCAATAAGAACAGGGTTGAAGCAAAGACATCACTGGGTCCATTTGGTATCTGGTATAGTATTGGAAATAAGTCATGATATATGCTTTGGAAAACAGCAAGCAAACATTTCTCCTGACAGTTGAAACAAAGATTTCTTAGATTTAAAAAAAAAAAGAAACAATAAAATCAATTCAATAGCTTTGGGGAAAAAAACAGGATACAAAATAAATCAATAGAAATCTTCAGCACTACTATAGTTTATATATATATATATATATATATATATATATATATATATATATATATATATCCACTAGCAAAATGGATTTTCAGATGAAAATTGGAAACAATATTCCATTTATAATAAAATGAATTAAATATCTGGAAGTTAAGTTTGCAAGACACTTAAAGAACTTAAAGAAATATAATTACAAAATAATTTTAACAGAAAAAAGACTAATTAATTATTAATCATAGTCTTCTACTTGATCTCTCTAAGTTTTCATAACACTGTTTATACTACCTGTCTGACTCCTTTTCAGTGTCCTTTGCTGGATATTCAGTCAAGTCAAACCCAATAACATCAATTGCCGCCTCCCCCCGCCACACACACATACACACATGTTCTGTCCTTTACCCTCTTCTCCCTTTATACTATTTTACTTTGAGATCTCATCAATGTTTATGGATTCAAGGATCATTTCTATGCCAATGATTCTCATAGCTACTCATCTATTCCCAAGCTCTTTCCTCACATCTCACCCTGCCCATTGGACATTTCATGTCTCACAATGGGTGTGATAAATATCTTAACTCAACATGTCCAAAACTGAATTCATAATCTTTCCCTCAAGTATTTTCCCATTTATAATTTTCCTGTTAGTATAAAGAACATTACCATCTGTATTAATAAAGCACTCCAACATACACAAGGGGCCTGCTACCACAGGTTCTTTGATCTGTTTTTCTAAAAGGAAAGGCAATTTTTGAAAGGTTAACAATCACTTTAATCAAGCCCAGGTATCAGAGAAAATGAAAATCAAAATTTTAGAGAAATCAGAAATCAACAGACAGCACTTCTAAACTGCCTGACCATTAACATACATACATCTTTACTGGAGAGGGAAGCACCAACATCGGGGTTTTCAAAGCCGGGGCGCTGCTTATCAGCTTCTCAGATTCTCATCTGGTACTCAAACCTTCTTCCAAAAACTAAGTCCCAAAGTAAAACCTCGCCCTCAGAGTATTCATATATTTTTCAGAGCCAGAGTGTATAACTCTCTGACCCAGTCCCTCAATAGAAAAAAAAAATACTTAGAACCCTCTTACAAAACAACTCCCCTAAATGAGCTTCCCTCAATGGGCTGGCCCAACAGTGGATTAGAAAGATCTTCCTTAATCACATAATTCAGAGGCATTATACTTCTTGGTATAAACAAAAACAGCAAAAAAATTCCTACTTAGCTTGCCTTCACACTATCTTCCCAGTGACCCAGACTTACAGTCTAAGTGTTATCCTCAACTCCTTATACTCTTTCACTCCCATATCCAACCTCCTGGTAAATCTATTTTTGTGGGTATAGATATAGATACACATATACATACACCCACACACCCACACACATATATATGTGTGTGCATGTATATATGTCTACATAGTATGGGTATAGATGTACACATACATAAATACATGTGCAATATTTGTCATATATGCCCTCTTTTTCCCTCTGACACTCTCACTAACCTTGTCCAGGCCTTCATCATCTCAAGCTTGGAATACTGAAATAGCTTGTTTGCTAGTTTCCTTGCCTCAAGTGTGTCTCTACTTATTCTCTTCTCCACCTATCTGACAAAATGATCTTTCTAAAGCTCAGGTCTGATGATGTCATCCCACCATTAAATAAACTTTGGTAATTCCTTATTACCTCTAGGATCTAATATAAATTCTATTTGGCATTCAATGACATTCATAACCTTTTTTCCTCCTACTTTTACCATCTTCTTACATCTTATTCACCAGCCGTATACTAAAAGATCCAGTGACACTACCTCCTTACTCTCCTTTACACATACACTGCCTCACTTAACTGGGTATTTTCACTGGTTTGAATGCCTTTGAGTTGCTTCTCTCCTCATCTTGGCTTCTTGGTTTCCTTCAAATCTCAGTAAAAAATCCCGCTTTCTACAAGAAGCTTTTGTGCTAGTGTCTTCCTGCTGATGATCTCCAATTTATCCTGTATATAGCTTATTTAAAAATAATGTGTATGTTGTCACATCCATTAGACTGTGAGGCCCTCTTTTTATTCACACTGCTTAGAACAGTGACTGACACATAACGAGTATTTGATCAATATTTGGCCTGACAAAAATGAGCCATGAAACGTGTGTGTGTCAATCTATGAAGTACATTGACAAAATTTCATGTTACCTAATCTAATTCTTGACACTATAGTGGAAAAAATTGCCTTTTCTCACTCCATTTTTAATGAGAAAAAATATGTCCTGAGTGAAGTAACTCCTAAACATATTGCATGTCTTAGCAACTATACTGCTATTACTGCTGCTGTTTTGGCAAATGTATCTTTAGAAATTTCATATTATTTGTGACTGTCTTTCAGAGAAAAATGTCAAATCCAGGAAAGATCAAAACATGTACTGGAACAACTTGCTTAATTACCAAGAAAATAGGAACAAAGATAAGTACAATATTTGAAATAATTCTCAATAAATGCTTTCAGAAATGGGGGAGAAAAAACTCCTCACACTACCATGGAATTGTTACTGGAAATCTCAAGGTGTAAATTCAGAAATCTGTGAACTAAAAAGGGATGAAGACATCATTGTGATGTTCTTTCTTCTCCTTCTATGAATCACTAAGACCTGATTTATCACAGCCACAACCTAACCTTATACTGGTGCAAAAACTGTATTTCTTATATTAATCCCACTTTCAGTTGGAGATGTAACCATATCTCCTTAACCTTTAGCATTAAAACTCTATCTTGACAGTCATTTCAAAATCCTTAAACATGAGCTCAAAATACCAATACCTCTTGCTACAAAAACAGAATGCACAGTTTTATTCTCTGTCAGACTTATCTTTATGTTTATCTCTTAGCATAAAATACTGATATCCTGTCTGTCCAGTTTTCCAATTTTTCATTTTTAAAGGGAGATGTGACATCATTCACAAAATAGTGTCTATGTCTCAGCAACAAAACCATTCCACATATTTACAACCATATAACTTGTGTGCATCAATCTGTTGTATAGACCATTTACATGACAGCACAAAAAACAAAGAGAGTTGGTTGAGTCATGCTATTTTATCCCACAAACATCTATTAAGTGCCTGCTACTTGTTAAGCACTCTCATAAGTTAGGGAAAATCAACTGAAAAAATATTTTTAAAAACCCATAAGATTGTCTCAAGAAGTCTACATTCTAATACTATATATATATACATATATATATATATATATGTATATATATATACACACACACACATATATATGTATATGTGTATATATGTATGTGTGTGTATATATGTATATATACATATATGTGTGTGTATATATCGTACATATATGTATATGTGTGTGTGTGTATATACTCAAATGATAGCCAAGGAGGGGACGTTTGGTCTAGGTATTCAAGGGGAGTATCAATTGAACCCTAGATTATTGTGATCTATTGTCACTCCACTTATAGAAACAGTGGTAAAGTTGATTTGATTATTTTTCTCAGAACAGAACAGTAAGAGGTAGAAAAAGAAGTCAAGGAATGTGGGAGAAGGAAGATACACATTTATAGGCCATGTGTCCTGGCAGATGACTGTATGGGATGAGAAATATGGTGGGTGGTCATCTAGTTATGGGAAGTTGAAGTGAATTTTCACTCACTCATGAACAAATAAATATACCTCAGACCCAGGGAGGAGATGAGTGGATTTATTAGGGAAAGGGACAAGGATGAAAACATGCCCCAAGAAAGTCTGAGACATTATCAGCTATTGGGTTCTCAACAAGTCAGTCTTTAGAGTGGTAAAAAGTTTAATGAATTGGCAGATTCTACTCTTAGTGGTTAGTTAATATAAATGTTATTAGCATGGTACTAAAGAGAACATATTACATAACTTGCTTCTACTCATATGACATAAACAATTGTCATTCTTCTCCAAAACCATTGAATCAACATCTATTAGACACTAGATAAGACTGAGGGATTGAGATACTATGTAGGGTTCAGTAAAAGTCTACTTCACCCCCTAATAGAAGAAAATATCTTGAAGTCAATGCTCAATGAATTACTCAATTCTTTACAATAGAAAGTGACATAATACTAAAAAAATGTGTAAAAAGATACAATAGTGCAGCACGGTACAATATGTCTTAACTCAGCAAATAAATGAATATTTAAAATCGATAGAGCACTGAACTTGAAGTCAGGATGAATTGAATTTAAATCCAGTCTTTGATATTTGCAAGCTATGTAACTAGGCAAGTTACCTAATCTCCTTGAGCACCAATTCCCCATCTGTAAAGTAAGGAGGTTGAACTTAATCTAAATTTCCTTCCTGGCTCTAAATTTCTATCAAAACCTTTGATTCTATGGATTTTCACTGTCCAAGGTACTGTGATTACGTGCCATGTAGGATCTAAGGTGTAATTTCTTAAAATTTACAGATTGGTAGAATATCTAGAAGCCTCCAGATCAAGTCCTGTCCTAGATATTTAATGTCTGTGTATGCTCAAGTTAAATCATTTAACCTCTCAGTGTCCAAGACAGCTCTCCAAAATTACAAAGTACAGAATAATTATAGATTGGCATCAATAAGACTTCCTTATGACAGGGAAATCACCAGTTTAAACTAAGTCAAGACCAAAAGGAGTAGAAGATAAGATATGTCTATTAAGAAACATGATAGGAAATATAATGTCATAAATGTAATGGGAGAGATACAGACAAAGTGGTATGCGAGCACAGAGGACAGAGAGAGTACTTATGACAGGCAGACATCAGGGAAAGCTTAAATGAAGAGAGAGGATTTGGACTGCATTGTAGGGATGTTAAGTATTTCATAAGTCAGAGACAGAGGGGAAGGGTATTGCAAGGAATGATGTCACCAATAGAATAAAAGCTAGAATTGATCCAATAAGGTTCAAAAAGTGATGAATACTCTAGTTTGACTGTAGGGGAGAATTAAAAAATAAAATTGAAAATATATGGAATTTATACAGTTTTGTAGAAAATAGGGAGCCAAGAAGTGATGTGATCAAATCTTCTTTGTGAAGTAACAAGTATCTAAATTCTATAAGAAATGTTGGGCATTATTCTAAACCAGCTGAAGGCCAGTCAAAACATTTATGGAACTGTAACACAAATAATTTCTGTGTTTCTATGACTTAAAAGTCTGTGTTAACGAACTGAAAATGCATATCTAAGAGGAATTGAGTTTCTGGACTATAGTAGGATTATATGAAATCCTGGGAGAAAATATTGCTGCAATTAAATTATATAACCTATATATTGTAAAATAGCTACAAAGGACATGTACCAACCACATACTAATTTTTTTGTTTTTACTTCCTATGTATAGGGCAAAGCAAGACAGCTAAAGCTACATTCTGGAAATGAGATATTTAGTCATAATTATTTTTCCTATTATAATTTTCTTGATAATAATTGAAATTGGAATATGGGCTAGGTACACTGTAATGAAATAGCGATGAGGCTTTTTAAAAAAATTTTGGTTGTATAGTATATTTTCATTTAACAAAATATCAAATAACATCGCTATTATGTTCAGATAATCATATAAATCTTTGAAATGGGAGAAAGAACAACAGATGCAAAAACTGAATTGTCTAGTACAAAAATATAAGGAGATTCCTATCAAGACAATTAGGCAGAATTACAAAGTGACATTTAAAGTAGGAAAATAAAATTAAGAAATTTCCATCCTAATAGAAAACATGTCAGAATTAAGGCATTATGTTAGAATAGAAAGATTCTAATTTCAAATTATATATCTACACTCATTAACACTTGCGCATGAAATTATTGACTATAAATTGTTTTATTCTTTACATCCTTGATGTGAATGTAACGCATAGCATTAAACATATAGTTGCTTGATAAATGCTTATTTGGTTGGTGGTTGTCCTTTGTTCTCGAAAAAAACCAAAATAACATTACTATGTCAAGGTACAGTGTGTTTGACTGTAGCTGTTCAGACTAATGCAAGCTTGGAATGCTCTACTACATGTCAAGCACAAATAGTCCCTACGAACATTTGTAGTGGAGATGTCTCTAAATTTGTACATCTCACATTTCTTTTGTATTGCAATTCTGCTTTGATCATAGAGCACAGTATCTTCTCTGAAGTAGGCACACCATGCTGAGCAGTCCTTTTCCAGTGTCTTCCATATCACATAGTCAATTCCAAAGTTCAGAGAGACCTTGAGAGTGTCCTTGTATCATTTCTTCTGATGTTCATGTGAGTGCTTTTTGTGTGAGCTCTTCATAAAAGAATCTTTTACACAAATTTATATTTGGCAGTCTAGGTAAAAATGGTAGCATAATCTGCATGATTCACATTAATTGGATTTAAGTGAGGCAGAGCTGTGCAAAGTTTTGGCCTCACTCCCTTTTCCAGAGTCATCAAAGTACAACGGTGAAACAAAAGTCAAAATGACAGGTGATAGCTCAATATGCAGTGACTTTGACATCTAACCAAGCTCTAAGTTCTCCATACTGCCTGCTTTAGCCACCTTCATCAATACTGGAACAAATTATTTACATTCAGTCATTCCACCAAGGCAAGTCTTCATATTTTTGGGGTAGATACCCCCCTGACTTACCGACATCTTTGAGAACCCTCAGTTATCCTCAGCCTGGTTTAGCTCATCTATTGAAATGGTTACCAGGGTGTGGCACCTAGGTTCATAATATCATAAAATTAGAGCTGTAATGAACCTTAAAGATGATCTAGTGCAACTGTCTCATTTTATAGGTCAAGAAATTGCTCCCTACACTCATTAATTGAAAGAGTCAGGTTGGAATTTCATTCCTCTGATTCCAAATCCAGCTGAGTGTTCTAAGGGCAAAACATTCACCTCTCTGGTCCCCACTTTCTTCCTTTATATAGTGAAGAGATTACTCTATTTGAATTCTGAAGCTCCTTCCAGGACTGAAATGATCAGATTCTAAAATGGCCAAATTATTTCTTTAGCCTCAGTTTACTGGAAGAATAATCCAGAAAAAGTTGGAGAGGCTAAATGCCCTTTTCAGTCTCTGAGAGAGGCCATTATCTTTAAACCCTTAAATTTTCATGTCACACTATTGAAGATACACACTGGTATATAGTGAAAAACATGCTGGATTCCAAATCCAATGATGCCACTTTTTGTGTGGGACCGTAGGCTAACCATCCAACCCTTCTAAACTTCAGTTTCCTCATATGTTAACTAAGAAAAATAATACATTCACTAACTTCCTCATGGGTTGTTGTTGTTGTAAGGAAAGGGCTTTGTTAAATCTAGGGCTGTAACAATATGAGCTATTAGAGTTGCAACCAGAAGTGCTTCCTGAAACCTCAGTTCAATCAAATTCTATTGAACTTGAAGCCAGGCTAATGTTAAGCCGTGCAGAAGCATTGTAAGTAGCAAACATTAGAAGGTACACTCAGAATAATCAATGACAGCACTGTACTTTTAAATAGACTTGTTAATAGAGCACTAAGCTCAGATATCTAAATCAAAGACATCAGTCCATTTATCGAGAAGCCAGTGAGTAAACCACCGTAGTGACTTCCACTTCTGTAATTCAGCAAGTATGCCCAAGAAACAGATGTTTTACTATGTCTTCAACTCTGCTCAAGGCCATCATGGTACCTGGAGAATATATCTTATTGATCTCTACCTATTCAGAGGGAGACAGAGTTCCTGGGTCTTGGAATATTTAAATTACTTTAGTCAATACCACTTCTCCTGTTTCTGTAGTGGGTTAATTCTACTTAATTTCTGAATTATTCTGTTCAAAGAAAGCTTCTTCCACCTCTTTGGGAGACTAGAAAAAATGTTGAATCCATAGATTGAGTACTTGGTTTGTTCATAGACAGGTCTATGTATGTATATGTATATATGGGAGTGTAAGTATGCATGTATATATATATATATATACATGCATACACAAATACATATATACACATAGTATAATGGTATTGAGTTTACATGTTGTGAGAATTGAACTAGCAGAAATAAAGGCAGGAAAAAATTAGGAAAAAAAGTAGTGATTTCACTAAGGAAGTCATTCTTAAAATAGCAAGCACACAGTTATCCCCAGGGAATCTGCCCCCCCGCAATTTTTGTAAAAACCTATGATTTCATTGGTGTAGGGAAATCTCAGTGAAGAAACTTTTTCTGCTAATATACAATGTCAGTCTCTCTTCTGCTTGTAACCTTGGAGAGTTGACCAAGTAACTGAGAGAGTGATTTGCTGATTTTCCCAGGATCACAAAGTCAGTATGTGGCTAGATGGTAGGAACTGAATCTAGCTTGTACTTCCTGAGGCTAGCATATATTGCCTTCCAGTCCCATTAAAAAATATATATGTGTGTATATATATATATATATATATATATATATATATATATATACATATATATATACACTAATGTCACATTTATAAAATGACAATATGAGATTTGAAAAGAATCTTTGCCAAGAAATGGCCCTTTGAAATATTCTGACAGTCATCTAGTCTCCATTTTGAAAGTCTCTGATAAATGGGTTCCTATAATTTCTCAAGATAATCTATTCCATTTTTAAACAGCTATTTGAGGAAGAGTTTGCATTATTTCAAGACTAAATGCACCTCTGATATGTCCATTCATTAGACATACTTCTGTTCTTTGGAATCAAAAAGAATAAGGGTAAACTATTTTCTCCATGAAAGACTTGATATACTTGAAGGTAGTTATCATGTCTTCCCAACACCAGAGTTTCCTCTTTTCTAAGTTTAATTGCTCCATTTCTTTCAAAGAGTTGAGCCCATAGCACCCTAGTCCCCCTCTTTTGACATACTCCAGTTGATAAAATTCATTCCTCAAATGCAATGGCTACACCTGAGCATGTTTCCATAAACTTCTTAGAATTGAAGCAGAAGATTATAGAATTGTTACCTCCACCAGTCTGATTACTAACCTCCAAATGGCATAAAAATCATCTCTCTTTCACTAAATTCAATTCAATGTAGCAGACCCTTATCAGCAAAAATGGTTGATAGGAAACATATTTTTTTTCCTCTTTTTCTCCCTCTCAAATGGGAGGAGAAATTGAAAGGTCACAGAAAATAGAAGCTTTATAGGATAAGGAATATTAAATACTTTTAATGCCAAGAGAAAGTATAGGGACCAGGAATTTTACACATGACCAGAAGTGTCAGTGGACAGTGGATTGAAAGAGAAGGTGAAAGAAGAGCTGAAAAATTATAAAGTCATAGATTTAGAGCTGGAAGACCTCAGAGGGCTTCTATTTCAATTAATTTATTTTAGAGATAAGAAAATGTGACATCCAGGGACATTGCCAAAGTCAGACAGATCACAATTGAGTAAGTGCCAGAGTTGAATTTCAGGTCTGGTAACTCCAAATCTTATATTCTTTTTACTGCTTTGCATTGTATCCTTTACAATACTTGATATAACTTTTACAAATTATAGTTTTGCTGAAAATAGAATGTTTTCATGACCTACTTACTTAGTGAAATTTGTAGATGAAGAATTAAAATTTATGCCAAATATATTCCTTGAAATTTCATTTCACATCTTCCTCTTTTATTTTCTTCTGTCTCTCTATGCTATAATCTCTACAGTGGCCTCATAAGTCATATATTGCCTGTAATAAGTCAGGCAGTTTTTGTTGTTATAGAGCAGACATTTTGCAGGACAAGGCAGTTTATTTTCTAACATGTAACAGTTTGTTCTAAAGTATCATCTTTTAAGAAATTCTGTAGTAAAACATGTAGGAGAGTATAGAATATAGGGAAAATAAAAAAAATAGTTGAATATAAAGCAACTTGAAGTGATTTTCACTTAGAATTTCTTCCTATATTTTTTAAAAGAAATAAATACAGCTTCAGTTTTAGGACTTTGAAATAACTTTTTTAGGTTGTATTTAAAGTATAGCAGCAAATATTCTGATACCCTGAAATGTGGGGTCACTTGGCCTGGGGATGTTCACATGAAGTTATCTCTATCACTTTCTAACTAAGTTAATCTTGGACAGTTTTACTTAGTGTTATTTCACACACATTAACTACTTCCTATCAAAGAAACATACCTAATTTAATTCAGTGTTTTCCCCTCATTTTTATAATGAGCATCAAGTGACTAGGGATTCATAAACAATCCAGATCCACTTTTACAAATATGAAAATCACCCTAAGGGACATGATTAGTTCATTCACCTCTCAGGATGTTTCTTAAAAGTGGAGTATCTGAGAGAGTGAAATTCTATACTTCTTGGGTATAAAAATTCTATAGGAAACAGTAATGTTGACCAGGATGCTATTTATTTTAATGTGTGGACCACAGAGAGGCAAAATTAGAATTTCTACAAGGAATTAACTGGATTGATAATGCAGATGGTTCAAACTACTCATTCATTAAAATAAGTCTAGCCATCTGCTGCTTGATAGATGTGTTTGAAACCACAGATTTTGACTATAATAATTCAGTTACACTTGCTACTGATATACAAACTCAACTTCCATAAGTATCTACATTTTTTAATACAATTTTCTTCAAACCCCATGTTTGGCAACCCTCTTTGATATCCCCAACAAGTGGTTATTCAAGCTTTCCTTGAAACAAATGGAAAGCCCTCCTTGTAAAGGTTCTCTGACCTACTTTGGGAGTCTTAATGGGTAAGATACTTGAGATGTTTTTTTTTATTTTTCCTATATTTCTACATTTTCATTCTACATTTCTTATTAATCAAGTCTTAGGAGACCATTCACAATAAACACTCTTTACATGATAGCCACTCAAATATTTGAAAAACAAACCTTTCAGTGATAGTAGTTATCAATACAAACCCTCACTCCTATCAGCATAAGAGCAGTTTCAGTGAATAATTAAACTCAAAGGGTGATAACGGGTATCTCTGTAATACCCAGACTATATCTATATATCTTTATCTATCTAACATCTATCTATCTATCTCTCTATTCATCTATCATCTGTTTATGTGTATATATAGTAGTATATTTTTATACATTTATATATGTCCTTATTTCTTCTTGCATTAGAATGCAAACTCCTTTAGACTGGGGATTGTTTCATTTCTATATTGGTTTCCCCAGAGACAAGCATAATGCTTGGCTCTTTAGGAGGCGCTTAAATGTAATTAATATGTTGTAGCTTCAGTATTTTGGAATGCTGTTGTCTCTGTTGACTCATATTGAGTTTGAGGTCAATAAAACCACTGGATCAAAAGCAAAAATAACAACTCTGGTCATCCATCCCTTTGCAGAACTCAAAGACTACATAGAAGAAATTTTGAATGCACATCAAGCTTGAATGATGTCCTGTTTGGTTTTTCCAAATAGCTTTCTCTTATCTCTTTTTTCTATTCTTCATCACACATAATTTCTTGGCAGGTGAGGGAGATGGAAGGATATATGCACATGCATATGTGTGTGGGAAAGTGAAATAAAGCAAATGATAGCAATATAAATAGAATTAAAACACATATATTGATTAAACCATGCCTCTCTTTTCTTTTAATTACACTAATTTTTCAACTCCAATATGAATTTATATTATCTCTATTAAATTTTAATTTATTCGATTAAGACCAATGCTCTCAAAACCTTTTAAAGATCCTTATTGACAAGCTTTGTGTCATGTGCAAAATGATGAACATGACATCTTTCCTTTACCAAATTTACTGATGAAATATATTCAAGTATACCTCGATTTTTTTACAATCCTCTAAGACATCCTTTTGAGTTATAATCAAACCATGAATGACTATTGTTTGGGTGATTCAACCAGTTCTAAATCCACTTAACTTTATAATTTATTGACTGGGCCACACAGGGTGAAGAGAATTACAAAGTGATACAGTTCTAGCTAAAAGCAATCATAAAAATCATTTATTCAAACCCTCTCATTTTATAGATTAGCTAACACTGTCACAATAAGTTTAAGTAATTTATTTTCCAAAGGACAAACATTTGCATTAATCAAACATTGCACATAAAATATCAAGAGAAATCAAATGAATGCTTTGCTAAAATCTAGGTAAATTATATTCTTCTGATATATCACTCTAACAACATTGTCCAAAAAAAGGAAAAAAGATTGATTTTTCTGTCACTGATTTTTCTGCCTTTTCTGTCACTGATGATCAAAGTTCCATTTTTTTCTCCAAGAATCTATCTTGTACTGCCTCCAGTCCCCCTTTTTACAACCTGGTTTTAAAATCAAACCAAACAAGCAAAGATTTACTTTTTTGCTTATATATAGCACCTATGAAAGATTTTGCCTCCGTTGGAGAGTCAGTAAATTAACAGTCTTCCAGTATACTCCCACACTTTTATATTCATTCTCCATTATATTCCATAACTTCCATCTTCTGCACATATCTTTTAAAAATTCTGTTATTTAAAGGTTTTCCTTGTGTTTCTGTTACTGTTTTTTTTTTCTTAGAATTGTTTCCTTTTTTGTTTTCTGAATAACATTTTCTGAGGAACACTTCTCCTGAACTAACACTCCCTGAAAAATATTGTTTCTCCTAATCCTTTGAAATTGACTACCCCTATACCTAAGGACTATGACTTCTTACACTTCTATAACAAATTCTAACATGGAATAATAATTTACACCCAAGTTTCTTAATGTATTCTTTAGTAAACAGTCATGCTTTACTGCGATTATCAGGTCAGAATAAGCATTTCCTTTGGACTTTCCTCAATCTTTAGAAAAAAGTATTAAACATTCTGCTTGGGGTCAAAAGAGAGTTCTAGTATCTATTCATGTAACTGAAATTTCTAACACTTTCATCTGTACTCCTTCCTCATATGTTTTATTGTAATCTGTTTCTAGATCTCCAAGGTTGTCATTGCATCTCCCATAGCTAACATCCACCCAAGATGTCACCATCACGTGTTCAGTTTCTTGATTTCCTCTCATGTGTATATGCAATTTTATTCCTGCCTTTTTTTTTCAAGTGTATTGTTGCTTCTGAATAAGTTATTTCATTCCAGAACTTTATTACAATCATGTGTACACCAAATCTCAGCGATACCTTTGAAGTCAAATTTGCTCCCTTGCATCGGGATATCTAATTTACCTTCCTTGTTATGTATATTTTATGCATTTGTATGTAAATATCTAAGGTATGAGTTTTATTGCCAATTCTTTACTTGGGTTTTGTCTTAAATGATTTTGTTTATCTCAACTCCTATTCTTTCCATGTCTCAGCTAATGTTCTCTATATTATCTAGTTTTGTATAAGCGCTTGGGATTTTTAAAATTTTCATCTGTATTCATTTTAAATGAATCTTGAATATAGTTACATTACTTTAAAAAGAAAGGTTTTTGACCAGTCTTCATTATATATATTCTATCATTGACTTGTTATTCTTAAATTTTAACTTATAGTACAGATATAAAATTGCATTCATTTCACAAGTTAACTTTCCCTTCTAAAAACTTCAATTGGCATCACTGATGAAAACAGCCACCTAAGATCTTTACATACTTACTGCCTTCAAAATACCCCCCAAATTGTATTTGAAATATAAATCAAGATTAGAACAAAAGCAGACAATTGGAAATAAAAAGTTTAGAAAAATAGATTAATTTGAAATTCTTTATGTCAATGAGAATAATGGATATGAATACAAGAATTCAAGGTTACAAAAGTAAAGAGAAGTGGTTACTAATTATGGCTCAACATGAGTAGTTTCTTCAATTATCTTTGAGTATGATCTAGACATCACTGGTCATTTGGATTTTCATTCTTGGGACATTTCCCAGCTTATTAATATCATTTATCAATCACTCAAAATTGACCTAGTAGGTAACACACACACACACACACACACACACACACACACACACACACAATATGAATGAACAACATGAATAATCCAGGCTAACATTGAGTGTTAAATATTGAACTAACTCATCAGTACAGATGTCTTGGTCACAGTGTACATGAGAAATAAACTGTCCACAAGATTGAATAAAAGTTATAGTACAGTAATTTTTATAAATTATATTTTGTGTTTTGATATTTCCATTTTTTGGAACAAATTTTTTTCAAGTGATACTGTGTAATTTTTTAAAATATTGAATATCACAATCTCTAAAGAATCAAAATTGCTAGTCATTCAAAGGGAAATAAAAAGGATTTGGGTCATAAATAGACCACATTATATAACAAACTGACTTGGACACAATAATCAGTATAAAAAAGAAAAAATATATAATGGAAAAGTAGGTCAATCATACAGCAAGATGAAGGGAGAACAGATGGACAGCTCACATTCAGATGTGTCAGCTATAATTTGGGGGATACAGAAGAAGTACTGAGGAATGTTGAATAGACCTTCTTTGGAGGATTTATTGTAAGAACTGTATATTTGGAAAAAGTGCAGATGGCTTTAATTCTTCACTGGGGGAAAGTATTATCCATATTAATGAGGTCGTAGTCCATGCAAGTGTTGAAGAAATAGCATGAGTTTGCCAGTGTCAATCAAGACAAATCAAAGTATTTCTAAGGAAACTGCACCTCATCAGACATTGTCCTCAGAAAAAGTATTTTGATTTCAGTCAAAATTTAATGTTTATGTTGAATTTAGCACTTACAAAATAAAATCATCCATTATTTGCTAGAAGAAAAAAAAGAAAGAAAAACCTGATAAATCTGGTAAATTCCTCCCTCACTTCAAAAGTCACATAAAGCCTTTAAGGTAAAAATGGCCCCAAAATATACAGAGAAGTGATGACTGAAATAAAAACTCCAAAACTCCAATTTTGGAGTTTGAGATCTTATGGATTCAGTCATTCCTTCCAAAAATATAGGTCTGACCACCCCAGACCACACTCTTTCATATTTTTTCTTTAAGTGTATGACAAGGGGTTTTTCTGATGTTCTGAAGGGCCTTTCTCCCATTCATTAAGAATTTGAGCAAAAGTAAACAAATAACCACTCTAAACTGAAGAACCATTCTTGGGTACAAATTAAATAAATGATTTCTCAAAGCTAAATAATTTAAGATCCAGGTTTTTAGAAAATTGCTCTGTGTACCTTTTGCTTGTCCCTTACCTCTATCCAATTTAAGGTGTAACAGATTTAGAATATTTCCTAAAAGCACAAGTTTGTTTAATTTTTGCTAAATCCATTTGTTTAAGTCTATGATCCTCCTTAAATATCAGTTTTCCTTTCTTTCTTCATGTTGTGTAAAAAGAGGGTTTAATTCCTTAAATCTCACATGGCTTATTCCAGGATTACTGAGAAAGATGAAGTAATTCACAAGACAATAGGTAGCAAAAGCTATAGTTTCTTTTGTTGTTGTTGAAGGAATTTTAAAAAGCGTTCCTCCTTTTAGATAGTTATGTTAGTGGTGAGGCTCATTGCAATGCACTGCTCTTGCTAAATATGTACATCCGAGGTTTGCAATCAGGAAGGTTCAGTATAGGGCACAAGTGTTGATGGTTTTTCCAATGCTGTCTTAAAGTAAGGGAACCAATATTGGAAGTGTTATCAAGTGATTGTGATTTTGGATTTTTCATATTAAATACCACCTACACATCTGTATATGAAACTTCACGCTTATGCCGTCCCTTTGAGGCAAATTTTGAATTAATGAGTATGAATGAATTTTCCCTTACTCAGACAGCCAATTAAGTTTTAGCAGGTGGCCCAAGGGACAGGATAAGAAAAACAGATGCGAGGAAGTTCAGTGACAGTTTTAACAATGTGCTTGATTGGAAACAAGGGAGTAGATGTCACCTCTGCCCCTAAAATTTTCCACCAATCCACTCGTATTTTGTTTCCTTTAAATGGAACCTTCACCAATTCACTCTCATCAGTATTTCTGCGTGTCAAAGGAGCATAGACTCATAAAGCTTTTCAAGCAGGACTTAAAACACACTTGAACCTATCCCCTAGATCTTTTGTACACGTATGGCCTCTATCCCATCCCTTATCTAACCTGTGTCCAAAACATTGTCAGATATGCTCTGTTTGGGATTTTAAACTAAATCCAAACAAGTAAGGATTTACCTCAGAGCCTCAAAATGTAGAGGCATTGACAGCATGTGTCAACCTTCAGCAGCATAGAAACAATTGAACATAGGAAGAATAATTAAAACAGGAAGAAAAGGAAGGAACTAGGTAGTAAATTCTTTGCATAGACTACACTCCACATTCGTTCTTTTCAGTCATTTTGAGCCCTAATCCCCAAACACCGTCCCGAGCTGTGATCTATCTCATTTCTCAAGTGAATTTGTCCGGAAAGATTGATTTAAAAGTGTTAAAAATATTTGTCCTGAGTAGATATTTGCCTAAAATGAATGGATAGAGAGGTGCTTTCCTGAAATGGGCAGGAATGATACTTAGGACTTTCCTTTGTTAGAAGACTTAGAAGTAACGCCTTCACCCCTTCACAATCCAGTACCTCTCCAAAATCCCTATTATACTTTCACAGATTTGCTATGTTAAACAATTCCACCTGTGTTAATTGGAAATTAATATCTCCTAGGATAATTCACTTTGTATCTTTGAGAACAGATTAGAATGCTTTATCATATTAAACTGTGATTTTCTTCCCCACAAACTCAGCCCTTTTCTACCCATAGCCTGTAGAACCAAGAAATAAACATTAAAGGAGACTCCTATATTGTTCAGCCTGTTCACACAATAGGCACTTATTGTGTCACATTAGTTGTTCGTGGTTATATCCAAAGTCTTGATTCTTCAAGATTTTTAACAATGAGAACCACCCAGTCAAATAAATGTATTGGTAACTAAACCATTTTGACCACTATATGTTAAGGACATTCAAAGAAAAAGCAGCAACTTTAAACCCAAAGGAGAAGTGACAAAAGAAAATGGTCTATTTTTTAACCCATCACATCTTACTGTAAAGGAAAGTCTACAAAGGATTATATATTGTTTGGAAATATGGGTTTTGCTTTTAATTGACAGAGGCACAAATGGGAGAGAACATGAACTATGAGTGAGTTCAAATAGTAATTCTATTACTTATAAGTGTATATCCTTGGGAAAGTTAGTTTACTGGTTGGATTAGATCAGGAGTTCTTAACATTTTGTGTCATGGACCTTTTTGGCATTCTGATTAATGACCTATGGATCTCTCCTCAGAAAAATGTTTTCAAATTCAAAAGGTAGAACATATAAGAATACAAAAGAAACTAATTATATTAAAAGGAGTTATAAAAATATTTTAAAAGTTCACAGGTGCCTAAGTTATTCAAAGAAAATAGTTTATTCACTCTAAGCCTCTGGTTAATATTTCATGGATTTTATAACCACACACTTACAGTGAATAAACTATTTCTTTGAATAACTTAGGCACCTGTGGACTACAAAGGGTCAGAGCTATATCCAAATCATTGAAATAATTCTCCTTATTTTGCACTAAACCAAATTCATTATCAGACACAGAATTTATATTAACAAATTTGAATGATTTACTAGTAAAGAGTCATAAATATTCTTGAACTTGCAAATTTTGTTGATTAGCCTTAGAGTTGGATTTGAAAATGTAAACCTACCAGCCCATATTTTTAC
The DNA here is from genome assembly GCA_028658325.1 of Potorous gilbertii. Taxonomy (NCBI): domain Eukaryota; kingdom Metazoa; phylum Chordata; class Mammalia; order Diprotodontia; family Potoroidae; genus Potorous; species Potorous gilbertii. Next base: position 68,035,119 of record CM053774.1, on the reverse strand, counting down.
TAACTCTTCAGTATTTTTGGTAGGCACCTGACACTCATAAATTATATACTTATTATTTTCTTTTAGTATTTTCTATTTTCTATACATATGGAAAATGTTACTTACCAATTTGTTATGGTATCATATTCCCACAGAAGTTAATCTGAAAAAGTACACATTTCTAATATGAGATTTCTTTGAAAAGAAAAAATGTTAACATATACACATTTGCATACATGCAATATATATTGTGCTAATCTTGATAGGATTCCAATATGGAGTCGCTAAAGCTAAGAAGTCCAAATGTTCATAAAACATATAAGCAATGACAAGTAGTTTGTATTTTTCTACTGCCTTCACCCATTATAACCCTGCATCACATAGTTTAGTGATCACAGATTTTTATTGGATAAGACTCCTGGACAACTGCAGCAAGAATGAACCACTCTTATCCTTACGATCTCAGCTCAAACCCTCGCTCAGTTTCTGGTCCTGATAAGGCAACTCTCTCCCCACCCCCATCCAAGTCTGGTATTCGTGTGACCCCAGGACTTTCCTTCCACCCTGGGTCTGATTTGGAATGTTCCTCCCTAGACTTTGCATTATCTATTCTTGACCAAGCCTAATTTTAAGAGAAAATTATTCTTCTCAGGCCCCTAATCTGAGCATATACTCCCACCAACATCTTTGCCACTATAGACATCTCCCTCCTCCTAGAGTTGGGTGAGTTTCTACTTGTATTGCCATAGTGTGTGTGTGTGTGTGTGTGTGTGTGTGTTTGTGTGTCTGCTCAGGGTGCTATATCATAATAAATCTCACGTTAGTATTAGCTTTCCAAGTATCAGTTTCCTGTGAATGCCTGAGCTTTGGTCTTTACTCTAACTTGAGACCAACTGTGGGGTCAAATATATACATATATACACATATATGTGTGTGTGCTTGGGGTGTGTGTGTGTATGTGTGTGTGTGTGTGTGTGTAGGGAGGGAAGAAGGGAAAAAGAGAGAAAGATAGAAGGAGAGAAAGACAGGGAGGGAAAAATGAGATACAACGAGAGAACTCCTTAAAATAACATTAATTTGAGGTGACTCAGATTTAAAAAAAAATCTTAGATTTGGGAACAATAGCATGAAGAAAATTTCCACCAATATGGTAACTTTGTTGTGACACACAGGTGGTCAAGAAAACTTCTGTCAATTCATCACAGAAGAAAGTGCTACTTTGCCCAGCAAGTAGAAACCTTACGGAACGAATTATCCTATGAAGTGATACCAGCTGAAAAGGAAAGGTTCAAAAATGGTTCAGTTAATTTCATGCATCCCAGTGGAAGGAATCTTAGAGGCCAACTAGCAAAATTTCTCATTTACATATGAGGACATAGAACTTGAGTGATTAATTGGTTTGTCTAAGGTCCTAAAGGAAAAAAAAACATCAGAGGCAGGATTTGAACCCAGGCCCTATATCTACAGAGGACCTCAGAGCTACTCAGCCCCAAACTCTCATTTTATAGGTTAAAACGTTGAGGCCCAGAGTTGTTAAGTGATTTTCCCAATTTACCCAGTTATTCCCAGTGACAGGAATTTATTCCAAGGCCTTGAATTCCAGATATATTATAGGACATTAAGTTTCCTTCTCAGGAGAAATGACTGAATATGATCAATGGATTGATCTGTTTTAATATTCTCCTTATACTACTATGTATATTGGTACAAAATGCACATCATGAAAGTGAATTTTAGATAAGATTAAGAGGAGAAAAGAGTAACAAAGACAAGAAATTTCAAATCAACAAAATAAGTAGTAGAGGAACTTGAAGAGATTCTCCCTTTATCCTCTCTCTCCTCCATATTAATAAATGAAAACCAGGTGATGACATTTTAGCATACTGTAAAATGAAGACAATAAAGTAAGGAAAAGTGTTCCATTACCCTACCCTGTTCCCTATACAATTTCCTATATCTATACAGCATGGCAGATTGGTTATTGTTAACATTATGCCTTTAGTCACTGCATTTAAGCCAACATTTTTCATCTATCCTCAGTTTGTGTCCAGTAGCTGATACACCTGAAATTACATGCCTTGAACAATAGGATTAATAACCTAACCAATAAATTCAGAAACACACTTTGTGGCTTACACTTACATGAGAGGGATAAAAACCCGATTAAATGATAGAATGTTGTGAAGTATATTCACATATCTTGGAATTATGATTCTAAGTGCTTAGATGACTCTACAAAAATAAAGGATTTACAAAATATTACATTCTTAATTATATGTTGATCCTTGAACCCTATGGGCACTCAATAAATGTTTGTGGATGGTATTTTGGGAATACAAACTGTTCTTTCAGGAATTTTGTGAGTGTGATGTTCATAACTCCTTGAAATATTTTTATTATTAAAATACTTGATTTATTTTTAACTAGAAAAGGACACTTGGTTTGTGATTGGGCATATTGTACTGGAAGATTATTTTTTCTTTTTTATGAAATTGAAGATGTGACTACTAACTACATATATATATATATATACACACATATATGTATGTAGTATGTGTGTGTCTGTGTACACATATACATGTATGTGTATATAGAGATGTTCTCAGTGTATCTGTTCATCTGTCTCTGTCCCTTCATCTCTCCTCTCTGACTCTCTCTGTCTCATACACATGCACACACAAAAGCACATTAAAAATAAATTGCCTTCTAACAATATGACACCTAAATATAGAAAACAAAGAGATTTTGAATTTTCTCCCATTTCATTCTGTCCTAACTCTCAAAGATCATGACACAATGTTTTATTATATTGGACCAAGAGAGTATTTAGTGACCCTTAGTGAACCATCAGCACTGGCTGAATGAAGAGAAACAGTAAAAAAAAAAATGTGAAGTGTCTGGCTCTAAACCAGGTAGCATTAAATGTTTGAAAATCCAAAATTAATAATCATCTTTTAGGTATTTTTTCCCCTTAGATAAAATCATATTAATATCAGATTACATATATATGTATGTATGTCTCTATATCTATCTGCAGATTTATCTATCTATAATATAGATAGAAATAAATACAGCATATTGTGCACAGTGTGACATACTAGATATAAAGCTGACCTTATAGACATGGAAGACCAGTGTTCTATCCTTAACTTAAATTCACAATAGTGTCATATCACTGTGCTCTGAGCAATTCTCCAAGGTTATAATTTGCTGCGAAATTATTGATCTAAATTTGAAGATGACAGGTCCAGTCCCTAAACCTATCCATATTACACGTGAAAATCTCTGTGCTGAGTGTTTCAGGAGCTATAATGATACATGACCCATGATTTCTTTCAGCTCAGAGTCTAATTGAAAGAAACTGCCTTATGGAAGTTCAGAGTCTGCTTGGACGCAGCAGACAGAATGTATCCTGGTCTAAAATAATTTCATGTTTTCTATCATTTTTATTTTGTTTTGTATCTTCCCTTAGGCATAGAAGGGCTATCTTGAGGTGGCCATCATGAGTCCTGTTGGAAGGCTTGGGAATCTGAAGTGTTAGGACTCCCATTTCCTTCAGTGGGACATTGACTAGCAGTTGGAAGAATTTCCAGCAGTAGAGAACATGGTTTTTGACAAGAACAGGAACCCCAACCAATATGTTATAGGCCAGAATAGTTAGAGCTTTCTGAACTATCCTTTACAGTGGCTCCTGATCTCATCAGATATGGCAGGCCAACCAGGAGCAATTATATCTGGGCTGATATCATTCAGCTTTAGATAACAGGTAAGCATCTGACAGGATCTATTAGCCACAGCCCCACAAGCACACTAGCTGATCATAAAAAGGGCAGTGGGTACACAGACTTGCAACAACATTATTCATGGAGAGGTATAATCATATCTGGGTATGGAGGCAATTTGACACTCCCATATAGGAAGGAAATGTCTGTCCAAACATGGAGGTGTTATAGAATCAACAGTTGTAATTCAATAACCCTCAGAACTCCAACATTCTCTCCCAGTATAGTGGCCAACTCCCATTCCCACCCCAACACCATCCAGAATAGTGACATTGTGAAGTCGAAAATTATGCAAGCCGAGTGGGAAGTGGGCAGAGACATAGGCTTCAGTTGTTGTGGTCATGAGGCAGAAGGCAGAGATATACTGCAACAATGGTGGTCTATGAGGAGTGGGTGGATATAGGTGTTAGGGAAAGTAGATAGCAGACCTAGTCCCAGCAGTACAGCAGTAAGCATCAGTCAGCAGAGGCTTCTAAAAGTAGCCCAGTGACAGTGGGACAATAGTAGAAATTAGTCTTAGACAATATCGTGTACCATATTCCATAATATGCTGGAAATCCAAAATGGATATCTGACCTGAAAAAGTCTGATCATAAAAGAAAAAATAAGAAAAAGAAAAAAGAGATCATAGATCTTTTCTTGGTATGGGCAGAAAGTATTCTTTTTGTTAAATGTATTTTAGTTTTAGTTTTCCTCAGTTACATGTAAAAACAATTTTTAACATTCTTTTTTGAAACTTTGAGTTCTAAAATTCTCTCCCTTCTTCCCTCCCTACCATGCCTTCATTGAGAAAGCAAGCAATTCAAATGGGTTACTTATTATTATAGATGTATTCATGAAAAACATTTCTGATATTAGTTGTGTTGTGAAAGAAAACATAGACCAAAAACACCCTCAAGAAAAATAAAGTAAAAAAGTATGCTTCAATCTGTATTCAGACACCATAAGTTCTTTCTCTGGGGAGGGATAGCCTTTTTCATCATAACTCCTTCAGAGTTGTATTAGATCAGTGTATTGATGAGAATCCCAGCTGATTATCTTACAGTACTGCTGTTACTTTGTGCACAGTACATTTCACTTTGCATCATCTCATGTAAGTATTTCCAGGTTTATCTGAGAGCATCCTGCTCAACATTTCTTATAGCATAATCATATTCCATCATGAGCACATACCACAATTTGTTTAGCCATTCCCCAGTTAATGGGTATCCCCGCAATTTCCAGTTCTTTGCCAACAGAAAAGAGTTGCTAGAAATATTTTTGGGCATGTAGGTCCTTTTCCTTTTTATTTATATGCTTTGTGATACAGTCTTAGTAATGGTATTGATAGGTCAAAGGATATGCATGGTTTTATAATACTTTGGGAATAGTTCTGAATTACTCTGAAGAACTGTTAAATCATTTCACAGTTCCACTAATAGTACATTAATATTTCATTTTTCCTACATCTTCCAACAGTTATTAGTTTTCTTCTCTGACCTTTTGGTCAATTTAATAGGAATAATACAGAATTGTTTAAATTCTCCAATCAGTAGTGAGCTAGAGCATTTTTTTCATACAGCTATAGATAGCATTGATTATTTCATCTGAAACATGTTTATATCTTTTGATCATTTATCAATTGTGGAATGGATCACTTTTTTTATAAATTTGACTCAGTTTTTCATGTTTGAGAAAAGAGGCCTTCATCAGAGAAACTTACTTCGAAACTTCTTTCACAGTCACTATTGTTAACTCTATTTCCCTCCATCCTATTTCCCCTCTTTTTCACTCTGTTCTATCTCTCCTTTCATCCTGTCCCTCCTCAAAATTTTACTTCTGACTACCCCTTCCCCCAAACTACTCTCCCTTCTATCATTCCTTCCTCTTTATCCCCTTCCCCTCCTACTTTCCTGTAGGGTAAGATATATTTCTATACCCCATTGAGTGTGTATGTTATTCCCTCTTTGAGTCAATTCTGATGAGAGTATGGTTCACTCCCCCTCATCATCACCCCCTTCCCCTCGACTGTAAAATCTTTTTGTTGCCTCTTTTATGTGAGATAATTTATCCCATTCTACCTATCCCTTATCCTTTCTCCCACATTCCTCACTCATTCCTTAATTTAATTTAAACATCATTCCTTTATATTCAACTCACACCTGTGCCCCTCTGTGTGTGTATATGTGTGTGTATGTATGTATATGTGTATGTATGTGTGTATATGCATATACACATACAATAGCCCTAATAGTGAGAACCTTCTTATGAAATGCAAGTATCATCTTCCCATGTAAGAGTGTAAAAAGTTTAGCCTTATTAAATTCCTTATGATTTCCTTTTCCTATTTACTTTTTTATGCTGCTCTTCAGCCCAACATTTGAAAATTTAATTTTCTATCTAGCTCTGATCTTTTCATCAAGAATGTAAAAAATCTTTTATTTCATTAGATATCCATTTTTTCCATGAATGAATATAATTAAGTTTTGCTGGTTAACTGATTCTTATTTGTAATTCTAGTTTTATTGCTCTCCAGAATATCACCTTCCAAGCCCCCAAATCCTTTACTGTTAAAATTGCTAAATCCTGTGTTATCCTGATTGTGTCTCCACAATAGTTGAATTATTTCTGTCATGTTTCTTGTAGCATTTTCTCCTTAATCTGATAATTCTGGAATTTGACTGCAACGTTCCTTGGAGTTTTCATTTTGGGATCTCTTTCAAGAGGTGATTGGTGGATTCTTTTAATTTCCACTTTCTCTTCTAGTTCTAGAATATCAGGGAATTTTTCCCTTGATAATTTCTTGAAACATGATGTCCAGCCCTTTTTCTGATAATGATTTTAAGGTAGTCCAATAATTTTTAAATTATCTCTCCTGAATTAATTTTCCAGATTAGTAGTTTTTCCAATAAAATATTTCATATCATCTTCTATTTTTTTTTCTTCTTTCAGTTTTTGTTTAATTGTGTTTTTGGTTTTTTGTAAAGCCAATAGCTTCCACTTGCTCCTAATTTTTAAGGAATTATTTTCTTCAGTAAGCTTTTGTACCTCTTTTCTTATTTTGCCAATCCTGCATTTTAAGTCATTCCTTTCCTGATTGACTTTAAAACTCTTTTACTTTTTGATCTAGTCTGATTTTTTAGGGTGTTACTTTCTTCAGTATTTTCAGGTGTGTCTCCTTTACCAAGCTGTTGACTCATTTCTCATGATTTTCTTGCACTCATTTCTCTTCCCAATTTTTCCTCTCCCTCTCTTAGTTGATTTTCAATATCCTTTTTGAGTTCTTACATGACCTAACACCAATTCATTTTTTTTCTTGGAGTTTTTGGATGTATAAACTTTGACTTTATCTTCTTCTGAGTATGTGTTTTGATCTTCCTTGTGCCTGTGTCAATATTCTATGGTCACAAGTTTTTCTGTTGTTTACTCATTTTCCCAGCCTGTTCCTTGATTTTTAACTCTTTCTTAAAGTAGTGCTATGCTTTCAGGGTGGAAGGTGCACTGTCTGAAGCTTCACATGTTTTCTGCAGCTATTTTCAGAGATACCATTTAGGGACCTGTAAGTTTTCATTTCTTCCAAGGTTGAATGATATAAGGGGAGTATTTCCTACTCTCTTGGCCTGTGCTTTGGTTTGTGAGTGACCATGAGCATTCCTTTCTGTCCTCGAACTGTGAGAAGGGTTCCCACTTCACTGCAACTTCAAGCTCTGCTGTGCTAGGGCTCTTCCTTGCCCTGAGATTGCTACCCATGACTACAACCCAGATTCAGGTATGGGCAAAGTCCTGCCTCATTGTTAGCAAAGAGACCCCTGTAATCTTATTACAGTATGACTCTTACCATCTGTGGGCTGAAAGTTCTGGAAGCAGCTGCTGCCACTGTTGATTTAGTGGCTCCCAAGGCCTGCTCCTGGTTTACTGAGGCATGATCTTTGCTGGCATTACCTGTGCTGAACTGTGCTCCAATCTCACCCAGGGACCACAGAGTTTCCTGCTGACCTATTAAGTTGTCTTTGGTTAGAAAATTATTTCACCCCATTCATTTGGATTCTGCTGCTCCAAAAAAAGTATTATGAATTATTTAAATATGTTCAGAGGGGTTTTAGGCAACTCTCAAGCAAATTGCTGCATTTTCTCTACCATCTTGACTGTGCCCCCCCCAGTACTACGCTTTAAAAGACATATTTTTAACCAAAGGAGAGAAGTTTGAGAGACAGAAAGAGAGAGAAGCAATTACAAAAGATAAAATAGATAATTTTGATTACATGAAATTGAAATGCACAAAACAAATACATCTTTCACTCTCTCTCTCTCTCTCTCTCTCTCTCTCTCTCTCTCTCTCTCTCTGTCCCTCATTCTTTCACTCAGAAGCCATCCCCTCAAAAATAAATGATCAAAAGATATGAAAGAGCATTTCTAAAAATTACAATTTGCAAACAATTAACTAGCATGAAAGAATTCTCCAGACCCTTAGTGATAAGAGAGCTGCAAACGGGCAGAGGTGACAGAAAATTGGAATGGTCAACTTCTGAGCAGCTGTAGAAAGATAGGCATATTTTTGCATTATTGGTGGAATTATGATTTTATACAACTATTTTGGCAAACAATTTGGAATTGTGTAAATAAAGCAAACAAAAGACCCATACTCTTTAACCCCAGACTTAAGGAGATTCCAGATAAGAAGAAAGTACCCACAAACACCAAAATGTTAATAACAGCATTTTTAGTAGTGGCAAATAACTGGAAATAAATTTGATTGCTATGGTACAAAGAACTAATGGAATAGTACTAGGCTGTAAGAAATGATTAATATGAGGAAACTTTAGAAAGATGTACATGAACTCATGCATAGTTAAGTAAACTAAACTAAGAAAATAATATGCACAATATCTACAACAATGAAAATGGAAAATATAATTACAAAATAATCAAAAGTGAACGATGCAAAATTACAGAGAATAAGCCAGAGCCAAAGAAAGATACAAGAGAAGTCTCATGACACACAACAAACCAACAAATAAAGGTACACTTTTGCAGAGACAAGAGACCCTTTGGGGAGAATCATAGATTACATTTTTTTTCTGATTTTTTTGATAAATTTATTAGTTTAATTGACTTTTCCCTCTTTTTTAAAAATATATTTTGTTATATTGGTAGACTATCTGGCAGAGAAACTGGAAAGGGGACAGGGCAATTTAGCTGACATTAAAATGAAAATCAGCAAAATTTAATTTAAAAATTGTTTATGTCAATTTAAAAATATTGACTTTATTCAAGTCACTGACAACAGTATAAACATAATAGGGTTAAATGAAGATACCTGGAGACCTCACACCTCCCTCCCTACCCCCCAAAAAAAGTAAATGATGACTTTTTCTGCATAGCCATTGGTTCAGTTCTATACACACAAAATTATATGATAAAACTGCACATTTTTTCACATTTTCTCTACAAACCTATCATAAAATATATAATCAGATAATTTCCTAATGTCTACAGCATTTCTCTTATATACTAGACTGATGACCTTGCACAGTCCTCCCTCCTTCAAAAATCCAGTGCACACATCATCATTTCTCTGATGTCATGATCTTCTTCGAACATGAAGGGTGAACATAAGACTCTGTGAGTTTAGTAGCCTATCAAATAAGAAAATGAGTGATCTGTCTTGGCCTGTTCCTGATGAATATCTTTGTAATCATTGTTTGCTTTTCTAGATGTTTGCCAACCATCTCTTTAATGATTTTATCAAAAATTTCCCCTGGAATTGAAATTAACTTCAGTGTTCTATAATTTGTACTCTGTTGTCTTCCCCTTTTTGAAAATCGTATCATTTGTCCTTCTTAAGTAATCACATCCCACAATTCTTCCAATATTTGAGGATGCAGTCCATCTGGACAGATGACTTAAATTAATCTAGGGCAATTTAATAATCCTCTTACTATCTCTGAAGTTATCTTGAGTAACAACTCCCTGTCAGTCATTTTTATTCAGTAACTTCCTGGGCAAAGGTCATTCTTACCAAAGAAAATAGAAATGAAATAGGAACTGAATGGCTTATTATTCCCAATAGTGGCCCAATCTATGCCTTCTATGATTCTCTCTCTCTCTCTCTCTCTCTCTCTCTCTCTCTCTCTCTCTCTCTCTACCCCCCTCCCTTTCTCTTTCCCTCTTATATACCTAAAAACAAAACAAAAGCAAACTTATTTTCTTAGCTTTTCTTATCATCCTTAAGCTCATTGTGTTTTAACATTCTTGAAATGAATTTTATAGGGCAATATTACATTCATATTTATCCTCTGCTAAAGTCCTTAGTTTTCTTTTGTACTATTTTTTAATCTTAATGTAAGAATAGTTTGTGCATTCATATCAATCTCTTCAGACAACTGCAGTTTCCCCTTTCTTGAGTTGTTTATTTTTTTTTTCCTTTAGAATTTCATTCTGGGGAGTTTTCCATTCTTCCTGCCTCTTCCTATAGAATTTTAATCTATATGGTCCTACCTACTCTTCCTCTGAACCCTTTGAAATTTGCCTTCCTAAAATCTAGAGTGTATGTCAGAATATGATTGAATTTCTTCTTGCTCTATATCACACACTCTAGGAGGGAGTTGTTACTCTCCTGCATTCCCAAGGTTCCCACGATCTTCATCCCAAAAGGAATTTCATCTTTGTTAGAATCAGATCCAATACATAACATCTCCCCTTGTTTATTCCTCTTTATTTTGAAGGATTAAATTATAATTAAGTCAAGTCAATATTCTCTTAGTTGCTCTGCTTTTTGGCAGGGAGAGAGTTAGAACAGATGCTTAGCTTATTGAAGTCTTCCATCACTACACAGCCTGTGATTTCTTTCACAAAAACCTGCTCTATTTCTTTTTTTCTCTCTGGGTGATCTGTAGTACTTTTTGTTCTGATGGGGGGAAAATTGCTTTTATTCCACTTTCTATTGATCTTTACCCAAATGCTTTCTACCGTATTTCCTGGCTTTTCTTGCATTAGTATCTATTCTTAATCAATATGCTATCCCACCAACTATTAATGAGCCTACAGCACTAAAAAGGAATGCGCACAGCTTCCATCAACTGCTGAGTCTACTACATATTGAAATATGTTGGTTTATCAAGAATCTTGCAACTTTGGTCTTGGTCTTAGCACACAAGCAAAGCTGAACCACTCAATAACCGTATTTTACCTTTACAAAGAGAAGTATGTAACAAAATTTACCATATAGGCTGTAGGGGGATTTTTTTTTTAGCTCAGTAAGGAACATACTTATTGAATATAAAGTAAACTACTAAGCACATGACCCTTGAATCATCAAGAAAATTCTTTACTTAAAAGCATACACAGCTATGGACAACAAGTTTTCTATAAAAATAAAATTTTTAATGACTCATGAAATGTTTGATTTCCTTAAATCTGTTCATATCATTAAAAGTAATTGAGGGGTCTCCTTCAAGAATTATAACTCATGTATATTTCCTTAGAGTAAAATCCATTCTTAAAAAACACAGAATTCAAAACAGAACAAATGGAGTTATGAAAAACATGTCAGGTGTTATACTTAGCAGCCAACTGACAGAAAATTAACTAAAAATGGTGAAACCAGTTCTATCCAGTTTTATCTGTAAAAGTCTCACATATGTACACATACACTCACAAGAAGTACATGTAGATGGCCATTGTTGTTACAATGAAATCATATCAAGATCATTGCTTCTTCTAAGTAATTTGCACACCACTGTATAATATGAAAAAGTTTGAGAGACCAGTGTGCGGAGTGGAGAACACTGTGCAGTAGCAAGGACAGGATCCAGAACAGGATTCAGGATGCCACCAGAAGCAGTTTCCAGATTCCTCAACCCACAAATGTGGCACACAGCTTCAAAGGTCAGTGGGAGGGCTCCTTCACCCAGGAGAGGGGAGCAGGATCTAGACCTCCCAGAGCAGCAGGCACTGCAGCAGCAGCTGCCATTTTCAGAGTCCTCCACTTAGAGCCCTTGTGGGAATTGAATGGCTGATCAAATATCAGCCCTGAATGGCAGCCCTGGGAGACCTCTGCCTAAAGCCCCTGGGGGAATTGAGCCTCTGATGTGATTCTGAGCCCTGAGCTTCACGTAAGGGTGGGGAAGAGCACTGGCAGTGAAGCTGGAGGTGGTTGTGGTGAGGGAATTAAATTGCAGATTCTGGACAGAAAAGTTTTCAGTTGCTCCCAGACCAGTGTGCAGGTCAAGAGAGGAGTAAACAGCTCTTCCTTGATTGTGCCACCTTGGTGGAACAGAGAACTTACAGGTCCACAGAATATACTTTCCTCTCAACAAAGGTCTTAAAAGTCAAGTAACTGGTTGGGGAAAAGTCCAAAAATTGTAGAAAAAAATAAGACTATAGAATATTACCTTCTTGGTAAACAAGTATTTTTTTTCCATCCTTTCAGAAAAGGAAGAATAAAGCATAACATCAGAGGAAGTCAAAGCTTCTGCATCCAAAATCTCCAAAATAAATATGCAATGGTCTCAGGCCATGGAAAAGCTCCAAAAGGATTTTGAAAATCAAGTAAGAGAGATGGAGGAAAAATTGGGAAGAGAAATGAGAGAGATGCAAGAAAATCATGAAAAGTGAGTCAACAACTTGCTAAAGGAGACCCAAAAAAAAATGCTGAAGAAAATAACACCTTTAAAAATAGGCTAATTCAGTTGGTGAAAGAGGTCCAAAAAACCAATGAGGAGAAGAATGCTTTAAAGAGCAGAATTGGTCAAATGGAAAGGACTTCAAAAGCTCACTGAAAAAAATAGTTCTTTACAAAAGACTTTATGAGAAACCAATAAATAACAAAACAAAACTAGAAGAATGAAAAAATAGAAGATAATGTAAAATATTTCATTGGAAAAACAATTGAACTGGAAAATCAATCCAGAAGAGATTAGTTAAAAAATAAAAGGACTTCCTGAAAGCCATGATCAAAAAATGAGCCTAGATATCATCTTTCATGAAATTATCCAGAAAAACTGCCCTGATATGCTAGAACCAGGGGGCAAAATAAATATTGAAAGAATCCACAGATCACCTCCTGAAAGAGATCCAAAAAGAGAAACTCCTAGAAATACTATAGCCAAATTCTAGAGTTCCCAGGTCAAGGAGAAAATATTGCAAGCAGCCAGAAAGAAACAGTCTGAATATTGAGGAAATACAGTCAGTATAACACAGGATCTGGAAGCTTCTACATTAAAGGATCAAAGGGCTTGGAATATGATATTCCAGAAGTCAAAGGAACTAGGACTAAAACCAAGAATCACCTACCCAGCAAAATTGAGTACAATACTTCAGGGGAAAAGATGGCCATTCAATGCAATAGAGAAATTTCAAACATTCTTGATGAAAACATGAGAACTAAATAGAAAATTTGACTTTCAAACACAAGAATCAAGAGAAGCATGAAAAGATAAACAGGGAAGAGAAAATATAAAAGCCTTTCTAAAGTTGAACTGTTTATATTCCTACATGGAAAGATAATATTTGTAACTCTTGAGACTTTTCTTGGTATTTGGGTAGTTGGAGGAATTGCACACACACACACACACACACACACACACACACACACACACACACACACAAAGAGAACACACAATAAGTTAAATAAGAAGGGATGATACCTAAAGAAGTAAAATTAAATTGAGGGATGAGAGAAGAATATATTGGGAGAAAAAAGGGAAGGATGGAATGGAATAAATTATCACTCATCAAGTAAGCAAGAAAAACTTTATTCAGTGGAGGAGAAAAGGAATGATGTGAGAGGGAAAAAAGAGAAGCTTGATCTCTTCACATTTGCTCGCTCAGTTTGGTAAGAAAGTATATCCTGCACTACAGAAGGGTAGGGGAGAGGAGGACAAGTAGGGTGTGGGGAGTGATAGATGAGAGGGCAAATGGGAGAAGGGAGCAATCAGAAGTAAACATTGTGGGAAGGGACAAGGTCAAAAGAGAGACCAAAACTACACATACACAGCCTATATTGAGTTGCTTGCCTTCTCGGTGTGGGGTGGGGAGGGAGGAAGGGAGAGAATTTGGAATTCAAAGTATTAGGAATGAATGTTGAGAATTGTTTTTGCATACAACTGGGTATACAGGTAATGGGGTATAGAAACTTATCTTGCCCTATGAGAAAAGAGAGAAGGGGATAAGTGAAAGGAGGGGTGTGGTAGAAGGGAGGGAATATTGAGGGAAGGGGTAATCAGAATACAAGATGTTATGGGGGGAGGAGAGAGACTCAGAGAAAATTTGGAACTCAAAATTTTGTGGAAATGAATGTTGAAAACCTAAAATAAATAGAGAAACATACAAAAAGAAAACTGGAAGGGACTAACAGCTGGGGCATTGGGCAAGGCCTCCTGCAGGAGGTAGAATCTGAGAGATTCTTAAAGGAAGCTAAGGAAACTGTAGGGAGAGGTGAAGGGTCTAGAGTAGGGAAAAACTTTCCAGGAACAGGGCACTGACTGTGCAAAACTCTGAGTCAAGAGATGGAGTGTTATGATGATGATGATGATGTTATAATAACATTATTATAACATAATTATTACAGTATTAAAATTATTAAAATATTAAATTATACTTATATCATTGTTATATAATAATTTTGTTCTTGTTTGAAAAACATAAATAAAATTTTTGTATGGGCATATACACCTCAAAAACAAAAAAAAAAGCAGAAAAAGTTTGAGTTTTATGTTTAAGGAGATTGATAGCTTCATGGGAAGAGAGAAAATAAGCATTTATCAAGCTCCTACTCTGTAAAGGAATTTACAAATTCTATCAACTTGATCTTCAAAAGAACCCTTTAAGGGAGGTACTATGATGCCTATTTTACAATTGAGGATACTAAGGTATATAGAGATTAAATGACTTTCCATGGGCCACTCATTGGAAACAATATTTTAAACCAGGTCCCTCCTAACCCCAGGGTCTCTCTCTGCCTTTACTTATAGAAAAAAGCACTGGATTTGGAGTCCGAGGACCCAGACATGAATCTCTGTCCTGCTGTTTACTATGTCTTTCACCCTGGGCAAGTTATTTAATTTCTCTAGTTCTTAATTTCTTATTCTATGAAATGGAGAAATAGATTAGACAATCTCTAAAGTAAACTCTAAATTTTTTTATCCTAAACTCTATTCAGTAGGCAATAGTTATTGCCAGATTATGAGCAGAGGAGTGACATGACTGAATCAGGAAGATCAGAAACGAAATAAGAAATTATTTTTTATTCCCAGGGTTGTCTTATCAAAGATGTGTTAGAAGGAGGGAGGGGACAGGGGCATTTCAAGGTTACCATTGAGAGAATGGGATGAACAAGATGTACATGTAAAAACAAAACTTTAGAACCTTCTTATTTCAATCAATTATTTTATCTTAGCATTTGTTAAGCTAGAGGATTTCTGGAGTACCTAATGACTACATGCATTATCAGTTCAGTACTCTGCACATTCTAGTTCTCTGAAACAATGGTCCTTTTACCTATCTCCAGTTATTGACCTCAGACACCTACTTACTATGTGACCCTGTTTCCTCATCTTTATAATGAACTTGATAAGAATGTGACTAAACTCTCCAGTGTCTTTGTAGAGAAAACCCCAAATGGGGGTTTACAAAGAGTTAGATATGACCGAAACGAATGAACTATGACAGCAAAATATGTTACTATTTTGAGGAAGAGTTGAGGATTAAAAGATAATTGGAACAATCATTTATTGGCAGGGAGAAGAGCGAAAGATGATGTAATGTTAAAATCATCTGCTTGACAGATGGTTACACCCTCATGTAATATAGTAAGATCATAGCTTGAGGGCTAGAAGGGAACATCAAGACCACTCAGGCCAATTCTCTCGTTATATCAATGAGCTGAAACAAACAACTTGTCCATGGTCAGTCAGCTGGGAAATATCTGAGTAGGATCTGAATTCAGCTAATTCTGACTTGAAGTTCAGCATTCTTTCCACTACTCAGTCTAGTTGCCTCAGTTGAATCAGATAGGAAGGAATTTAAGGAAGAATTTTTAGGGGTATAGGCAAAAGTTTACTGTGGATGTCCCAGGTAAAGATCTGACTCGCAAAGTATAGATTATTTATGAGCCACCATTTGGAGAGCTTAGATGAAAGATGTAATAAACTTCAATTTAAGAAATTACAAAGTTTCAAAACAATGTTTCCCTTTTTCTTTTTAAGAAAACTGGACTCATGGTAAGGTTAAAAAATATAAGAAATATTATGAGGATGTTCAAGTCATCAATAAAAAATGGAAAAGGCAAACCTTTAAAAAAAGGAACTTGCACTAACCTTTAAGAGAAGGATGGTGCTAATAAAAATGAAGTGCAAAATATTGACTCACAGAGATTCATAAGGACATTAGGGAAATGGACAGGAGAGAATGTAAGAGACATTGAAAATATGAGCATGAACCCACACTCATAACATAAAATGGCAATAAGATTTTAATGGACTATGAGTAATTTTAAAAACCCACAAATTGACTTTGAAAAAAATGAACTCATTTATATAAATGCCTCTGGGGTAGGAGGATTTCTTTGTGTCCTGAATGGCTGCTTGGGAATATTAGCCAACACTTGGTCTCTCTCTAAACTGCTCCTCTCATGGGGAACTATTTAATTTATCACCAAATCAACTCTCTTCAGAATGGTTGTTTATCTCATATTCCCTTTTCCCAAAAGATAACTCAGCTTGGGTGGCTATTTTTGCTAAATTATACCTCTCCTTAGGGTTTGTTTATTTATCTCCAAATGGCCTTTCTCTAGGGTGACGTGTAGGGCTTCAGCTTGTCTATAATAAAGAATGACCACATTTTATCACTTATAGCTCAAATGTTAGCAAGAGAAAAATAAAGTCATGATAAAGGTAATTAATTTGTGAAAGTTTTATGCAGGAAAAAAAACACATTTTGCTTTTATTTGTGCATTTATTTCCTTCTGCAGTATTTGCTTTAGAATCGACTTTTTCTTTTTCCTCTTTACATTGAAAATTCAGGTACCAATGTAAGAAGATCTGACTTGTGAAAAAAAACAGCATGTTTAAAGGAACATATTTTTGTTCTCATCAACAGAGATATCAAATCCAATTTGGTAAAACCTTGATTCACTAAAACTCAGATGGCCAGATCTGTCAATTAACCAGATGTTTCCTCCTGAGCTCTATTGTTAGGAAAATGACTTGGGGTCAGTAACATTCAACTTGATTGTTACATTTACATTTCTGATATCCCATAAATATTGATTTTCAGGAACTTCCAAATGATGAAGTATCAAAAATGTGGTGTGGTAATGTTCACTTTAGGACTGCTTATTAATACAGGAAGGATAATTGATTTTTGTCTTCAGATTTAAGAAACATTCAGTACTTTGTTCACAGGATATCTTACTAGGTGCTGGGGACACAACGTCAAAAAGAAATATTCCCTGCCTTCAAAAAGCGTATATTCTAATATCAGAACTCAGCAATAAAACATGCACTTAGATAAATAAAAGGCAATTTGAAGGTGGTGGAACTAAGGAGGTAGAGAGGAAGAAAGGGTGGTATTTACAAGGGAGGACTCATGGAAGAGATGAATTTTTCATTTCTTTCCAGGTTATACTATGACCTTCCTCCACTTTGTCACAGCTCTTAATTCTAAAACCTCACTCTGCTCCCAAGAACTTACCCAGTAGAAGCACCTTATGTCTGTGAAGCCTTTCCCTCAGATTGGATGTTTTCTGCTGAAACCTCCATTTAACAGCATGCCCAGATCAGGAATTCTCCACATTCTTCTCCAAAGTACACTCCAGACTTTTTCAACATTGCCCCTAGAACAGGTATTTTTGTTTTCTTCCTCTGTCCCAACCCTTACCCTTTTGCAGCTTCCTATTCAATGGTACTTCCCTCGATTAGAATATAGATTCCTTGAGGGTAGAAACTGTCTTGCTGATATGTGTATTCCCACCATTCAGCACAGTGCCTAAGACACAGAAGATGCTTAATCAATGTTTGTGGACTGACTGAACGAGATGTTCAATATCAAGAGGGTTAAAAGCAAAACTAAGCATCATAAAAGAGACAATTTTGGTACATCCTTTACTGATCAAAAATCAAAATTAACTTTGTCAGTTTATCCCCAAATGAACTTTTTTGTTTTGAGTGAATGGCATGTATGAAAGAAATTGTGAGGATGACATTTAGGTGTTTATTGATAACTTGTAAGTACTCAAAAACTTATCCTTTGTTATCCTTAATACAATCCATATTCTAGAATTCTGGTTACTCGGGATTTCTGTGTTTTGGGTAATTTTGTTGGAGTCATCTTAGATTTTTCACTTTCTCTCCTCTTCCCATATCCAAATCAATTGCAAACTCTGGTCAATTCTACCTCTACAACAACCTACAATGCTTCTGCCATCCCTCTTATCCATTCCTTTCTCTTACAAAGCCACTATTTTATTCAGGCCCTCATCACCTATCACCTAGACTATTTTAATAGCTTCAAAATTGGTTTCCATATCTAATTCCACCTTCCTCCAATTTACCGTTCACACAAATGTCAAATTGATATTGCTACACTACAGCATGGGTCTAACCGTATCACTCAAGAAAATCCATGGGCTCCCACTTGCCTTTAGGCTAAATAATATACTTCTTTCCTTAACATTTAAATGCCTTCACAATCTGATGCCCACAGTTTTTTATGCTTATTGCATATAGCTATCATTCAGACATTCTGTACTCCAGCCAAATGGTTATCCTCACCATTCACTTGATTACAATTCATCTCTCCCTCCTATGCCTTTGCCTTTCTCCCGCTGCCTGGGGCATGCTCTTTCCTCACCTTGATCACTTATAATCTCTAGCATCTTTCATGGTCCAAATCAAATGTCAGTTTCCATAAGAAATCTTTCCTAACTTCCTCCAGGAGCTCGTGCCTATTCATCCATTACTTTGCACTTGCTTATATTTAAATATTTGTGTACATAAAGTTTCCCCAAAGAAGCAACCAAACAGCTGATAGTACTTTGTTTTAGCTTTATATTTTTATCACCTGAAAGACATGAAATAATGAATAGTCCTGGAAATTAAGAAGACCCAGGTTCAAATTCTACTTCTGACATACAGAAGCTATGTGACCCTGGAAAGGACAAATAATCTCTCAATACTCTGAGCAACTTTATGACTATACACTTCAGAAACAGGTGCCAACTTACATTAGTGGAGTGAGCTTGATCATCTGAAAGTGTCAAGTATTTGTGAAATCACTGGTCTAGTCCTTATATGTATCCCCAGCATCTAGAAAAATTCTTGGAAAATATATGGTTTTAAAACCTAAGATTTGAAGATTTTTTTATTTGCTTGAATTGAATATTCATACTTCCTGATAACAAAGATTAACAGGATGATTGTCTCTTCTGAGTCTACATGTTTTAATGTTATATTAGAGAATGATTAAAAATGTACTGAATTTTATCAGAAAAGGTGAACATTGAGTTATTAACAGAAATTTTCTAGGCCTTAGCAAGGAATGAAAGGTCCCAACACCATACCAGCAGCAACAGATTTTCTGATCATTTAAATCAAACACCTGGAGGGGAAAAGAAGGCAGCTACAGCAGCTGTTGCCACAGAGGTTAAACCTTGAAATAGGGAGGCATCTGGAGCTCACTTGAACACTGCACTAGTCAGCTCCTTCCCAAACCTGCTTGGAAGCAACTAATAAAAGCTCTATTTATTAAGAAATGACTTTCATATCATTCAAATCTGTATTTAATCATCTATAAATGCAACTTTTATTCTGTACCAAGTGAATTTCAGTTTCCTTAAATAACTTGAGCAAAGTCTAATCTGGTTTATCTGAAGTCCTAATTTTTTTATTGGCACCACAGTAGAGAGATGCATCTCTGGGCCTGGAGGAAAGAAAACTGAGTTGAAATCTGGTATTTATAAGCTATATGAACCTAGGCAACTCATTTAACATCTGTTGGCCTCAGTTTCCTCAGCTGTAAAATGGACATATAAATAATGCCTATCTCACAGAGTTGTGAGTTTCAAATGAGATATTTGGGGAAAAAAAGTACTTAGCATGGTGACAGCAGTTAGTAGGTACTATAGTAATGCTTATTCCTTCCCCTTCTCATTTTCCTTCAGTTTTCCTTAGAGGCTTCATGGAGCAGAAGCTGGAGACTGTTTCTGACACATTTTAGACAACATTCCAGCACAGGAATTTTCTCTACCTACACAATTGGCAACCTGATTTTTTTTAGTATGTAAGTGAACAAATGTTTAAGTGATTGCTCAGGGTCTTTTTTGTTCAGTCATTTTTTTTAGTCATTTCCATCTCTCTGGGACCCCATTTTCTTGGCAAGGATACTGGAGTGGTTCATCATTTCCTTCTCCAGCTCATTTTAACTGAGGCATACAGGGTTAAGTGACTTGCCCAGCAATTAAGTATCTGAGGCCAGATTTGAACTCAGGAAGATGAGTCTTCCTGACTTCATGACTGGCACTTTATTCACTGCAACCTACTTGCCCCAGGGGCACATAGTTATTAAGTGCCAAATATGGGATTCAAACCCTTCTTCCCTACCTCCCCCATTCACATTCCTGTCTCATTGGCATTACTGCTACAGAATATGAGTTCTCATTCTCTTCTGCCTCTTCAGCAATCTTTTTGTTACTTATTGTTTATCTAGAACAAAGTGGTAAAGCCTTGAGAGTTATTTTTGAATAACTCTTAAATGAAGAAATACAGTACTTTCAACAACAATGAATATATAATTTAATAGAAGTTGCATTTTTGGGAAAGCATGACCAAAGGATATGATTTAGCTGTGTAAATTATAGACTTGAGGAGGTTGACATGCCCTCCTCCCTTTTTTTAAACCATTAGTCAATCAAAATTTGACCTTGGACAATGATGATTTTAAGAACACCTGGGGAAAGTGAGTTACGTAGCACATTCAGCATCCCAGCAATGAAGTGTCCATTTCAAATAACTATAATTTTTGGCATCTATCTTGGAAACTTGAATGAGGTGATAATATGAGAACATATGGGGCACTGACCTCTGGTTACAATCTTTAATATATCCTGTCTTGCCTAACAATATTATATATTGTCAATTTGTCAACAGTTATCAAGGCCTCAAGGACTAATGTCTAATCATTCCTTAACTGTATGTTTCCCAAGTTTTAGTAGCCTGTTTTCTGCCTTTGTGTCCCCCCTTTTAGTTTCATATAAATAAAGGAATTACTCTACCGGAGCTAATTGGAGACGTAGAGCAGTAGGCCTATTTCATGTGATTAAAGACAGATGTATCAAACCCACAAAAGTCCTGAGTAGAGTCTAAACCAGATTAAAATGTAATTGGGACACATTCAACAAAATAAATGAAAATACAGTACAACATAGATGATGTTAAAATGTGATTTTCTAAGTCTCTATGTGGCCCAGAGAGATCTATTTCTATTTGAAATTGACACCAATAATTTAAGGGAAGTTCCTTTCCTGAAAATAAAAGCAAATCCATCTTACCCACTTCCATTGTGCCTGAAAATTCATTAAATGAATAAAGCATTTATAAAACTCTCACTATGTGCAAAACACTATGCTAATCTTTGGGGATACAAACAGAAACATAAGACAATTTCTGCCATAGGAGAACTTGCAGATGAATGGGGGAGACAATATGCATGGAAGATTCAGCTGCAAGTCAGATGGAAAGGTGCAGTGAGAAATCAGGTGGTAATACCTTTTCTTTAAAGTTATTGCCAGTTTCTGATCTTGACCCATTTTTGAGTACCAAGGATCTTAGGGACAAAAATGTTTATTTCTGAGTCTTCAGATGCTGTGGCATCTGCTTAGGGGAAGCAGAAGAGGAAAGGATATGAGATAAAGATATGAAAGAGTCCTTTAAACAAATTCAATCTACTTCAAAATTTAACCTCAATGAGCAGGAGCAGTTGCCAGGTTGCATCTCCCCAGAGGTTGCTTTCCAAAATGGTGGCCTCAGGCACTGAACTGAAAGCACTGTTGTTCTCAAGGCTCTTGGGTTCTTGGTCTTTGGTTATTACTATTGGATCTAAGGGGAGAATGTGGTTGATTGAACTTGCATGGAAAATGCTGCCTCCTGTCTCTCTCTCAGGATGCCTTTATTCTTCAGTTAGGTTGATTTACTTATCCTGTGGGTGGCAGCTAATTTAGAGTTAGTAGAGATGGCTGAACCCTACTTGACAGGAGAAGTTTCCCTGGATAATGATGGCTCCAAGGGCTGGACAGGAAATCAAACTGATGGATGGGGAGAAGCTGGCCTTTCCAGGGCTCCTGTTCTCATCCGTTTGTTGGTGGCAGTTGGTCAGCAGTTGCTGTTTGTGCTGAGGAGGAAGGGGGAATCTTTGCTTCATGATAATTTCTCTCCTCAGTTATGGTTGTGGCAACTGGGCTGGAATCAGCTCTGGTGATTTGGGGGCACTACCCTCCCTAGGGCTGTCTATACCAGGATCTTAGGGTAAATGGTAGTCAAAGTGTCAGTGATGGTTTGACTTGCATGTCACATGCTGCTTCTTGTCCTTCCCTCAAGGCACTTTCCTGATTCGTCAAGTTGGCTTGCTAAACAGTCATTGTTTTGAATTAAAGCATTGGGTCTTGAAGAGTTTTCTTTTTTAAAAAAAGTATACACTTTATGGAGAAGTAATTACTAAGATGTTGTTATCTATTAGCACCTTAGGGTGTATTAGTTGGTTGAATACATTTATCCACTGCATGGCAGGTTGCCAAGATCAAAATTCAGATGAATTAGGAGTTCTGATAAATGAGAAAAGAATCTCTTTAGAGGGAATGGGTTCCTAAGGGAGGTACCGTGAGGTTATTTGAAGCTTAGGGGAAGAAGAAGAGAAAAGAAAATTAGAGAGTGCTTTAAACAAATTCAATCTACTTCAAAATTTAACCTAAACCTGACATTATAAGTGAGCACTGATACTGGTGATTACATAAAATAGAACATTGTTTGAATGATGTAGGCTCTCATTGCCTCTTGCCAAGACTATTATAATAGTCACCTACTGTTTCCCTCCTTCCAATCTTCCACCTTTCCAATCCATGCTTTATTTAGACACTCAAATGAATCTCTAATCTTATCAGTTTGGGAAGTTCCTTCCACCAATGCTGATGGAGACTCATCCATATTCGCCATTTCTTTGTGATTCTCACACACGTCTTCACAGAAAGATGTCCCAGGATGACAGCCAAATATTCTGGGGATTTTCTCTGCTTGCTTATGACATTGAAGGGGTTGCAGTGAAGCAGACTGACTATCCTCCTCTCATCCCTCATTTTAGGCATATGACCAGTCCATCTTTTTCCATCATAGAATTAATTCCTTGATTAACTCCTTTGACTCCTATTCTCCTGAGCTTCTCAGTAGTTACATGTTGCTACCTGCTCAAACCCATCATATTGCTTTCTATATAGTGCCCATTTTAAATTATTCAATGAGAGTTGTATCCTATACCTCATTGCCTTTTAACAACCTCAATATGATGTTATTATTAATCAAATATACTTTTGACTTCATGCGTGGGGTCAATAATGGATCTTTGGAGGATCTCAAAGGCTAGCTTGCTCTCCTTTTCACGTTCGATTCCAGGTCTAGTTTGCTGTGCATATATACTCTCTTACACACAGACACACACACACACAAATTAAATATATATATATATATATATATATATATATATATATATATATATACATATATACACACGTTCTTTATAGGATATTACTCCATTTGCGTGTTGAAATCTGGATAATTGTGATTTTTCTTCCCTTTCCCTCCATGAGACAGCTAGATGGCACAATAGACATAATTCTTAGCCTGCGGTCAGGAAAACCTGAGTTCAGATCCATCCTCAGATACCTATCAGATATGTGGCAGATCACTTCACCTCTGTTTGGCCTAGATTCTTCAGGTGTTTTATTTATTGTCCTTCATTCTCCAAGAGATTCAACATGACACCACTATGTTGTGGTCAAGATACGGTGCATCCAACTGTGGCTGATCAGGTCAATACAAGCTCAGGAAACCCTGCCACAAACTGGGCAAAAATAATCCTTGGGAACATTTGGAGTGGAGATGGTGCTAAATTTAGACATCTCACGTTTCTTTTAAGCTACTATAATTCCTTGTTCATCTAACATAGCATTGTTTTTTTCCCCCACAGCAGGCACACTGTGGGCAGTGCTGTGCCAGTGTCTCCCATTTCTCACAATTGATTCCAAAGTTCTTCACATATACCTTGAGAGTATCCTTGTTTCACTTCTTCTTACCTCCATATGAGTGTTTATCTTGTGTGAGTTCTCTGTAAAATAATCTTTCAGGCAAATTTGACATTTGAACAATGTGACCAGCCCATAAGAGTTGCCCTCTCTGCAGTAGAGTCTAGTAGAGTCTGAATTCTTGGCAAATTCAGCTCAAAAAAGGACAAGTTCAGTGTCCAGAACTTTATATTGCCATGTGATCTTCCAAATCTTTCTACAATAATTCATATGGAAGCAAATAAGTTTCCTGGCACAGAAATGATACAATGTCCAGGTTTCACAAGTATACAACAATGAGGTCAGCATAATAGCTCTGTAGGCCTTCAGTATGGTAGGCATTCTAATACCTTTTCTCTCTCACACACTTTGTTTCAGAACCTCCCAAACATTGAGCTAGCTCTGGTAATGCATGTGTCAATATCATCATCTATGTTTATATCCCTGGAAAATATAATGCCAAAGTAAATGAATTTATCCCACAGCATTCAGAATTGCACCATTTGATGGTTCCACATATGGATGCTATGCCTGCTGGAGAACTTCTGTTTTCTTGGTGTTAATTATTAGGTTAAAATTAGCGCAAGAAGCAGAGAATAGATTCATGCCTTGATGTTTTCAAGCATTAGAGGCTGCATTGAGCGCACAATCATCCACAAAGACAAAATCAGCTTCATGACTGTTGGAAGAAATTGTTCTCACTCATCCATTCATACATGATTGGGGTAGACACCTCCCCAACTCACCAATGGCTTTCAAACCCCTTGATTTTTCTCAGCCTGGGTGAATCTTAGCATTTAAATGCCCCCTTTCCTGCTATTCTGCCACCATCATTACAAAAGTTGAAAAGAATGCATTGGTCTGAAGGTAAGTTTAACATATACTTTTTCTTGCATCATTGGTTTACATGGCCAAAAGTTTGGCAGCAGGTGGCAGGCTTGCAGGTGATGTGTCTTTCTATCATTAGCTAGATTGGTCATTGAAAAATAGCTTGCATCTGTTGCTGGCATCATATTCAGGTTGTTTCTAACATGATATCACTTTCTAGAACTGGTAAATTCACTGGTATCACCTTCAAAGAACTCAAGTCATGACTATGTTACAGCATGGAATCAGACTAGGACTTTATAAGCTTTCAGATCATTACCCGCACATTTTCGTAAGAGCTACATGTAGCTCTTTATACTCAAAAGTTTCCAATGATTCCCTTTTTCCTCAAGGATAAAATATAAACACATAGCCTGACTTTTAAGGCCATTGCCCTCATTTAATGTTACTCTACTTTATGTGCTCTATGGTTTTCCAATTCTATGCATTCCCACTAATCAACCCCCTTACCTAGGATGTACTCCTTTCATACTTTGACCTTTCAATTTTTACATTCATTTAAGACTCGTTTTCGTTTTCGTCAGAGAAAGAAATATGGAAGTCATTCGCAGAATGTAGCAGATCATGTTTGTGTGTCTGTGGGTTTTAGTGTATTATGTTTTGATTTGTTATATGATTTCTTCCACTTACCTCAGTGTGACTACATAACATCACTATAGTGAAAATATGCTCAATAGGAAAGTATATGTCGAACCTATACAAAATTGTATGCTGTCATGGGGAGGGAGGGGGGTAGGGGGGGAAGGTGTGGGGGTATAAAATCTTAATTTTAAGGAAGTGATTGTAGAACATTTATAAATAAATAAAATAAAAATTAAAAAAAAAAGACTCACCTTACATGCCACGTCTTCCAGTAATTCTCCACTGATCCATGAATTTGAAAATGTTTTGTCCATCCTACATTTTTCTAGAATATTTTTCTCTAATTTTTTCCCCATCACACTTTACCTTGTTATCATACCTCTCTGTCTACTGCTATAGATAGTACTCTCTTTGTATTTATACCCCACCAGAAAGTATACTATATATATATATATATATATATATATATATATATATATATATATATACATACTATATATATACTATACTATATATATATATATATACTTTACTATATATATATAAACTAAACTATACTATATCCAGTTAAATAAAATATTTCCTCTTGTTGGTAAAAAGTGGATTTAGAACTTGAATTACAATTGAGGTAATTCTTGAGTTTTATACATATAAATCTGGACCCAGTATAATGCTTATTATATATGTGTAATATTTACATTTATCACTTCTTAGAACTCCTGCAATTTATGAGAAGAATATGCACTGATAATCTTTAGGTCACAAATGAATAAAATGAACCACAGAGAGTTTAACTAGTCCTTCAAAGTCAGTGAATTAGCAGCGTAGTAGAATCCAGCACAGTATCTTGAACCAATGCTCTTTTCATTAGGCAATACTTCCTTCATGAAGATAATGAAAGGGTCTGATGAATAACTAAAGCAGTAATGCACTTTGTCAGCTGCTAACAAAATCAATTCCTTTTCTTCTTTCCATTATCACTGCCAAACAAAGCTGCCTAAAGCAAAAGCTAGAAGAAACAAAAAAAAAATCTTTCTTTCTAGTCCCTATCTCAAATACTTCACAGTCATATTTTCCTGGTTATTTTCTCTCTCCTTTCCCCAAACTCATCGTATACTATCCGTAAACAATGTTTATTCTACAATTTGTTTTTTGCCTCTTCTAGTCTTTTCACATTCCTTCTGACATATTGCTGGAAGCCTAACCCAACTAGCCACATAACTGTTTTCATGACCTCTTTCACCACGGTACCCAACCACTTCATGAATTATTAGAGGTCATCTAATGGTCTAACTCATAAGATGCTTTACCTTGACTTCCAAGCTTTACATAAAGTGTGTGAACGTGTTGGGAATATAATATTGCAAAGTGGGTAGTGATGAACTATTTGCTAGGAAGCAAATAGGATTTTCATTAGAGATAGGAAGACCTTTGAATAGAAAGGTGGCATTTGGAGAAGACAGTGAGAAAAGACATTCAATTAAACAGTAAGTGGTCAAGTACAGGGCACAGTATAGACTGCATTTGCCATTGCTCTTGTAAATGAATAACAAAGAAAAAGCATATAATCTAGTCTACCTTGTTTTATACAATAAATGTATTGCTGAAAAGTTGGATATAAGCCAAAATCTATGTATCGTTGACTTACACAAGTAAAACTCCATTGAAGCAAATACCATTACAGGAAAAGATTCTATTTACATGGTCTTGTGGGTAAAATATGGTATCAGTATTTTGCTGATATGCTGGGGAAAAAAAATCTCTGCAAAGAATAACTGTTTCTGACAAATATTTTCCTGTTAATGTTCTGTTACTAATGAACAGCATTGAGTAAGGTTGTACTAGTTCTGCATCCTCACCCACTCTAGTAGATTAATAATGTAATATCAATATATTCACTTTGATAAAGGCCCTTAATATTGGAATCCATCACATAGAGCCAAAACACAGGGTTTACTCAAACAGGATTCCTTATCGTGAGTACCTTAGGAATTATTCCTTTTAGCTCCTGTCCTTACCTAATATTTACCTTGGACTATCAGATATAGGTTTCTATAGAAAAAAGTACCATCAGTGCCTATGCAAGTACTTACACCTGAAATGAAATGAAATATCATGCATGCATGATCTTAAATGAAATAAATTAAATACAGGAGAGACTGTATTTAAACTGATAGAAAATGCAAAACAAAGGAACTCAAATCTGAGCCCAACCCTCCATGGTGGGCATCCATTTTTCTCTACAGAGTCCTAAAGAATTTTAATACTTTTTTGTGATTGAATTCTTCAAGAAAAAAAGGGCAATATTTGGGGAAGGGAGGGAAGAAAGGGGGGAGAAAGGGAAAGACGAAGGAAGGAAGGAAAGGAGGAAAAAAGGAAGAGAAGGAAGGAAAAATGAAAGGAAGGAAAGAAAAAATGGAAAGAAGGAACAAAAGAAGGAAGCAATTATTAAGTACATATGATATGCCAAGCACTGTACTTTACAAATATAATTTCATTTGATCCTCACAATTTTTGTAGGTAGGTGCTGTCATTATCCCCAATATATAATAGAGAAAACTAAGTCAGATAAAATTTAAGTGACTTGCCTAGAATCATACAGCTAGTAAATGTCTGAGGTCAGATTAATCTCAGTTCTTCTACTCTCAGGCTCAGTGCTCTATTGACTGTTCCACCTAGACTTGAGGTTTGATCCTTGGCCTTCTGGGCATTCTCCCTCCCCATGGTGCCTAAACCAGGTCCCCAGGCTCATAATACTACCTGTAATTTAGTTTCCTCTGAAGGGAAAAGCAATCATGGTTGCCATAAAATAAATGTTTTTTCCCCAGAACTCCATAGTTCACAGTACAAATTAGGGGCAAGTTCCTTAGGGTTAGGGTTTTCTTCTCCACATTTACTTCTTTCCCTTTATGATTCTACACTCTGATCCCTATTTATTCTCAACAATTCACATCTTTACCTAGATACTTAGAGTGATGTAGCAACTCCTCTTGACTCTTGGAGGCCTGTGTCACTAATTCATTATCGTCCAGGGAAAACAACTCTCAATAGGCTGCTCACAGTGTGATTATTACTTCTGGTCTCATTTAAAATATTTCTCTTCTTAATTTCATGTTGGTCTTAGATTATCAGTTCCTTTAATATTTTAGTTTTGTTTCTTTGTTAGTGGATATGAGAGAATGACATGGACATGTATTTAAAAACAACTGTTGCCATCTAGGGAGTTTCTGATTTAAAGAGAGCATCATTTAATTGTGTGAAAAATAATTATCCCTTCATCTTATCCTATATGAGATTGTCTTCAGGCAGGACATTTTAATAATTAGCTATGCTAAGCCATTTCATTTGCCCAGCAAATTTTTGGAGAATTAAGGTAGTACAAGTCTTCTTTAAAATATCCTCAGCATTTTTGCTGAATGCACTTTGAGAGATTATAAAGTCAAGTTAGATTGTCTTATATATTTGAGATGAAATATAAATTTGAGATGAAATGCTCAAATCCTGAGCATTAGTTTAGCATGAGGAGACATTTACTAAAGAATAGTGCTCTTGGAGTGAAGATGACCTTGGGTTTTTGCAGGCAAGGTCAGTAAAGTAAGCCCAAGGACTAACATGGTCTTTCTAAGACAAAAAGACTTCAGGTGATGAACCTGTGATGGTCTTTCTGTCACCTAAGGACCAACCTTGATGAGTTCAGAGTACCATCACCAGGATGCTGGCAGAGTGGTTAATCCATTTTCTAAGTTATTAAGGGATTATTACAGTATGTGTTGGCAGAGGCAATACCTATACTAACTTAACCTAATAAATTAAATGAGTGAATATTGCGAATGTCCAAAAAGGAAATCAAGCCAAAGTTGCATGAGATTATAACTCAATTACTCCCACCCCTCAACACACACATACACACACAAACACATACACACACACACACACACACACACACACACACACACACACACACACCTCTTTGAGTGTGGCTTTATTATTGTAAGCAAGCTGTCTAGTATTTTCAGAATCAATTCTAATAGAAAACCTTCCCTATACTTTATATCAGAATGTAAGTGTATAATCTTTCAAATCAAAGCAAGGATATAGACATTGTAATATATACAAAGCAATATATACAGTGGGAGTTCTGACTGTCACCCACTAGTATTTCTCTAAGTAAGATTTCCATTGAACTAAGGGAAAATGTTAATATTTGCAGTATATAGAAGGTAACACTCTCATAACTGTGTACAACTACTTTGAGTGAACATATTCATATTCATTCATAGTCAAATATATCAAGGATTATGACATGAACACAAATCTAGTTAACACCATGATCTATCAACCTGTGTTTACCATTTCTGTCTTTCCACAAATAACAAACTTTCTATTTGGCTGCTTCTGGTTCCCTAAGAAACAATCTGTTAGTTAGGTAGACCGTCTGCTATAGATCATTTTTGTTGCTAAACCACAATATATTTTCCATTGACAAAGTACTTTCTATCTATTGCCAATCCTGAAATTCTTTGGAGCTCCTCATTGGTTACACAATCCAACAGAAAAGCTTTAGGTGACATTTCCTTCCCTATTGCATGCTGGTAAGCACCAAAAAACAACAAAAAAGAAAAGTTTTGATTCTATGTAAGGAATGACTAAAGAAACAAAAACAGGAAAAAATTGATGATGATACTTATGAAGATCAAATTTCAAGACTTCATAGCTCAGAATGTGGATTTTTTAAATTAGGAACATGGATTTCATACTTGGTGAAAAATCTGAGTACATTTCAAGAAAGTTTAAAGTCTCAAGAGTCATAATTAGGATTGGGTCACCAAGACTGACCAAGAAACAAAATTATAGAGCATATTGACAGCATTTATCATCAAAAGATCAGAAATTCAGAGATGAAAGGGACTTTATATGTCCTTCAGGCCAACCTTCTCATTTCAAGATGAGGAAACTAAGGTAAATGTAGTAAAGGTAAAAACCATTTTATTTTTTCCAGACTCTCATAGATAGTAAGTGTCTGAAGTGTGACTAACTTACATCATCCTGGGTCCAAGTCTAGAACTATGCTATCTAATCTATTAGAGTTTTGTTCCCTCTCTACAAAGAACTAATGTCTAGAGGTAACAAGATGGCACAGTGAATAGAGTGTTGTAGAAACAAGAAGACCTGAATTCCAATTTGACCTCAGGAACTGGTGGTATTTGTCTCAGGGCAAATCAATTATCTTAACACTATCTCACTTTCCTCAAATATGAAATGGGGATCACCTAGCTCCCAGTATTAACTGGTGGTATTTGTCTCAGGGCAAATCAATTATCTTAACACTATCTCACTTTCCTCAAATATGAAATGGGGATCACCTAGCTCCCAGTATTGTGATGATCAAATGACATAATATTTATGAAGCCCTTAGAAAAATGTCTGGCATCAGGAGGTGCTTAATAAATGTTTATCTACTCCCCCCCATCCTCCCATCCAAGGATCAGAGAAAGAGAGAGAAAAGAATTGTTCTAGTTGCTAAAAATGTCTCCTTATACCTCCAGAGTCAAATCTGTCTTTTGAATATCTCTGGCATTTCCAAAATTTTAAGGTATGTGGAGAATTCCTCAAAGAATATTCCTAAAGATAAATTTCAGTGTTTGCAAAGTATTGATAATATATAACTGTGAAAGAAGATAATTTCACAAAATCAGTTATAACTTGTTGAAAATAATTTGAACTTGTTGCTCTCAGACCACTCTGCAAAGAGAAATATCAAATGAGAATGTTGTGTGGTATAGTTAAATTAGATGGTTTGAAGGAAAACCAATTATTTGTTAATACGAATTACCTAGATAAGATACCTATAGTGCCTCAATTCACAAGCCATTCATTATATGGCCATATATAAAGTCAACATGTCTTAAAGTGTTTAGTATCATTTTTAGAGCTTAGGATCTATATAACATAGCAGGTTCAGAATCACCTGTAAGCTACTTCAATTCGTCAGAATTTGTTTTTATTATTTCCTATTATCATTTGTTATTGTTGCCATTTCCTTCCTCTCATCTTTATATTTAGTGGAGCTGGTATAGAAACAGTATTGTGGAGACCAACCACCATCATGTTATTACTTTTTTATGTTGAGTGCTAGACAATCTATTGAGTTGATACAAAACCAACGATAGCAACAATAGATTAAATTTAGATAGCACCTTAATATTTACAAAGCACTTTAAATATCTTTTCCTATTTAATCCTCACAACAACCCTGTGAGGTAGGTGCTAAATGATAAGATAATTTGAAATTTAAAAAAAAAGTTATTGGATTACAGGCTCATTTTCAGTGGGCTCACTGAAAGTATATTAGGGGCAGCCCTGGTAGCCAACAGGAAGATGGAAATGATTTGCACTTCTCTTCACCACATGGGTTTAATAGAAACAACCAAGTCTCTATATTTTAGAACAATTCCTGATATTTAATTTCAGACATGATCCATGCAGAAATATATTGCTTTGTTATTTTTAAACTTAATTCCAAATACCCATGGCACTGACAGTGTTACAGATGTTTCTCAGAGGAATACATTTTTCTAAGGCAGGTGGTGTCAATAAGCTGAATAAAGCGTATCAGAGGAGTAGGTCTAGATTGATGAGTACATAGGAGATGGAGATCAGAAGTGATCAAAGAAATGATAACCAGAAATGATACCCAATTCATTTTTACTAAGTTTCAATTCAGTCCCTGAACACTTGATTGTGTGTGAAATATCTTTGAAGGGCAGAGTGGCCACAGGTGGCTGCAGGAAAAGGGTTTTCAATTCCTTTTGTTAATCAGGAAAAGCAGCAATCTATAGAAAGTGAAATGGTGAAAAAGAATCACAGCTTGCTTAGAACATTTAAAAAAAAACGGTTATCTTTGTTAAAAATTAAAAAAATAATAATATGCTGTGAAGCCCAGACCTTTATCAAAGCATATTGATAGAACATGACTTGGATCTAGTCCTTTCCCTGTAAGTATCTTTCCTGGGGCTTTTGATTGTGTGCCCCAGGCTTCCAAAGCAGGAGAGAGATCCTGCCGAGGAACAAATCAGAAGAGACGGATTATGGTAGGTTGGGGCCAATGCTTGAAGGGAGGGGAGAGAAGCCAAAAGTGGTGAATTTTAATAAAATTCCATATGTAGCTCAAGTGTGTCTGAATCTCAGTATTGGTGGTTTTTCACAATATCATATGAAATAGTAGGTTTCGTAATTTTAAACATTTGGATATTATAAATCTCATTTAAATAGCAGTGATCTTTGGACAACATAATGGAAGAAATTTGGCAACATTTTTTCAGTGTGTGTTTTAAAAATTCTCTTTAAATGTTCCTTAATTGTTCAGTCATCGGTAGTTTAATTTTTCTTTAATGTGTCATTGCAGTTATTATTACTCTGGCTCCTGATACTCTGGAACAATGTTTTCTGGACATGGGAAATATTGGGAGCAGTACTATCAAAACTGACTCTCTCCACCTGGGGAAAAGAAGAACTCAGAAGTGGGAATTTTTCCTATTCATACTGATGAATACACACAGGTTTTTCCCATTAGAAAAGGACCATTTCCTAGATAATTCAGAATGCTTTCTTGGAACTGAGAATCATTTTATAGAATAGGAGCATAGCATCATAGAACCACCACTATATATTACTATGACTCACCAGAATTCTGAAATAATAGCAATGATAACAAAATAGCCACCACAACACTTCCTTAATACTCTGAAAAGGAAGAATAGTATTGATAAACATTATTAGAGAACAAAAGGAACAGGTAAAAAAAATTATAAAAATACATTAGAAGTAGAAACCATTTAACCAAGCTATATTAAAGACTAAGAGCTGGTATTCTCCATTTAGTTTGTCAAATATAATCTAAAATGGCTTAACTCAACATAGAGCTTATGAAATAATCAGCATCTAATAGTGTAATCAAACAGTCTTAGATCAGTAACATCCACATGAAATCAACTAGCAATAAGTAGACAAAGAAGCATGGAAAAATTTGACCAAGTCATACATGGATTTGTTTGGATAAGATGGTAGGGTTAAGGATGGTCATTGACAACTGGGTCATTGTCCCCAGAAATTAAAGAAAGTTTATCATAAAGAGGTGTATCATATCTAACTTTTCTAAATCCCTATTCACCTCCTTAACTTCTTTCTTATTTATTTCGTGGTTAGATTTATCTAGTTCTGAGAGGGGTAAGTTGAGCTTCCCTGCTAATATAGTTTTACTGTCTCTTTCCTCCTGTAACTTATTTAACTTCTTTAGAAATTTAGATGCTGTACTCTTGGGTGCATATATGTTAGCATTGATATGACTTCATTGTCTATGGTACTTTTTAGCAAAATGTAATTCCATCTTTGTCTCTTTTAATTAGATCTATTTCCATAATATATTTTATTCCATCCTTTTACCTTTATTCTGAATGTGTCTCTCTGCTTCAAATGTGTTTCTTATAAACATCATATTGTAGGATTCTGGTTTTCAGTCTACTCTGTTATCCAACTCTGTTTTATGAGTGAGTTCATCCATTCACATTGATAGTTATGATTGCTAACTGTATATTTCCCTCCATCCCATTTTTCAGATTACATATATGTATATTTCTCTCCTTTTACCCTGTCCTTCTTACCGGTGTTTTCTGTTCCCTTATCACTCAATGTGCCCTCCTTTATATTACTCCCCACTTTTCTTGCCCCCTTCCCCTCTACCTTCCCTATAGTATGATATATTTCTATACCCAGAGAATGGGCCAAATCTGTTGAAAATAAGATTCAAGTAGTGCTCACCACTCCCTTCCCTTCTTTCCCTCTATTGTAGTAGTTTTTTCATGCCTCTTCATGTGATATAATTTATACCACTCTGTCTCTCTCTAACCTCTTTTCCCAGTGCAATTCCCTTTCTCCCTCCTTATCTTTTTTATCATTCCATTAAAATCATCTTACAAAGTTACCCTCTGTCTATGTCTATTCCTTTGAACTTCCCTAATATGGATGTGATTCTTAAGAATCACATGTATTATCTTCTTGTCTTGGAATGTAAACAGTTTATTTTTTTTCTTTCCTGTTTACCTTTATATACTTCTCTTGAGTTTTACATTTGAAAACCCAATTTCCTGTTTAGTACTGGTTTTTTCATCAGGAGTGTTTGAACATTCCCTACTTCATTGAATGCCCATTCTTTCCCCTGAAAAGTTATGCTCAGTTTTACTGGGTAATAGTTTCTTAATTGTAATCTAAGCTCCTTTGTCTTCCAGAATATCATATTCCAAGCCCTTCAATCCTTTAATGTAAGAGTTGCTAAATCCTGTTTAATCCTGACTATGGTTTCATGGTATCTGAATTGTTTCTGGCTGTTTGTAGTATTTTCTCCTTCATCTGGAAATTCTAAAATTTGGCCATACTATTCCTAGGAATCTTCATTTTGGGATCTCTTTCAGATATTAGGTATATTTTTTAAATTACTATTTTACCCTCTAGTACTAGGATATTAGTTTTCCTTGATAAGCTCATGAAAGATGATGTCTAGATCATTTCTTATCAAAGCTTTTAGATAGTCCAATTAAATTATCTCTCCCAGATCTATTTTCCAGGTCAGTTGTTTTTCAAATGAGATATTCTATATTTTCTTCTATTTTTTCATTTTTTACTTTGTTCAATTTTTTTCTTGATGTGTCATAGAGTATGAGCCTCCCTAATTCTAATTTTTAAGGAATTATTTTCTTCAGTTAGTTTTTGTACCTCCTTTTCTATTTTGCCAATTCTGCTTTTTAAGGAATTATTTTCTTCTGTGGATTTTTGTACCTCCTTTTTCATTTGGCCAATTGTATTTTTTCTTCCATCTTTGTGATTCTTTTTTCAAGCTATTGACTTTTTCATAATTCTCTTGCATAACTCTCATATCTTTTTCTCAATTTTCCTTCCATTTCGCTTTTTTGATTTTTCAAAGCCTTTTTGAGCTCTTCCACAAGGAATTTTTGGCCCAGGACCAATTCATATTTCTCTTTGAGAAAATACAAATGGAGACGTTTTGCCAATGGAGTTTTCTTCTGAGTTTGTGTTTTGATCTTTCCTGTTAACACAGTAACTTTCTGTGGTCAGGGCTTTTGTTCTTGTTCTTGTTGTTGTCCTCATTTTACAATCTATTTTCCAACTTTTAAAGTTGAACTCTCCTCCTGACACTGTCCCAAGTTTCCTGCACTGGGGGAGTGGGAGACAAAGGACTGTTCACTGGCTTTCTTTGCCAGGACATCCAGCAACAACTCTCCTGTTACACTAGGGCCATTCAATCTAGTCTAGCTAAGTGTACAGGACCTCTGGGGCTGCCATACCTGACCACTAGCCTGCTGCTTTGGAGTTAGAGGTTTCATAGCTAGCTCACTACATCACTGGTCTGTTGAACTGGGACAGAAGGTCCTTAATTGCTGATCTGTGCTGGAGCTAGGGGTCTCCTGCTGATTTGCTCAGAAAATACCTTCAGTGGGTTGTGTTCCCCATTTATCCAAGTGAGACAGACCTTTCCTGTAGTCTCTTTAACTTGTCTGGGGCTGGAAAATGTTTCTCCCCATCCTTTTGTGGATTCTCTAAATCCAGAATTCATTTTGAGTCATGATTTTAAGTTGTTTCAAGGAAAATTGGGGAGAATTTGGGCAACTTCCTATTTCTTTTCTTTTCAATAGGAGATGAGATTCAGTTAGGAAATGGTGGAAACTGGACAATATATAGTTGCATCCTGTTAAAGTTTAGTACCTGCTAAATGCCTAGGGGAAAAATATGACTTTTGGGGTAGAATCATATAATGTAGGCTTGTTGTCTTTCAGGGACTTGTGGACAAAACATGTCACTGCTACAAATACAGAAATAAAGACCATTATCATACACTAAGCTGTTATCCACAATTACCTAGTTATTACACTGACTCCTGGAAACTTATGAATAGCATTTTAATAGCAATTGACAAATACTCATATTTTTTTAAAAAGCTTTTGAAGTTTAGAGATTCTGTCTGAAGTAATTTAAATCATATTAAGATGGATAAAATGCTTTTTGTCTAGTCTGAAAATGGAGTTGTATTAAGGATGCTTTCAATGAGTCTATAGAAAATTAATTTATATTCTAATAATGTTATTTAGTATATAAAAGCAGTTTGTTTTTTTTTTTTGTAAATATGCTATGATCTGTAGAACAGAGTTGTCAAACTCAAATAGAAACTGAGGAACTAAACCAAACATAAGGAACCATGAAGGCCAGATATTGACTAAAGAAAATTAACATTATATTCTATTATATTTTTATTTCCTTTGTTTAATAATTTTAAACTATATTTTAATCTTGTCCAAGGTACATTCAAAGAGTTGAGAGCCATACATTTGACATTGATCCCAGCACAATTTTTATCTGCATCAAGATACTAGAATAATGAGAAAGGTATTAATAATAAATATTAATTACTATTTATTGACAGAGAAGCATTATAAAAATAGCCAAGTCATTTAGGTGTGTTTGTGGAAATTGAGGGTTTAGAGTATAGAAATGCAGTATCAATTCATTGCTATAAAAAAATCATGGAAGATTTGTCCTTAAGGAGTTTGGACTTGGTGACAAATTTAGATTATGCAAGGAAATGGTTAAAAACATCTATGCAGTATATCACTATATCACTGCAGGCTACAATAAATTTTCACCTGCCACATGTCGAGCAAGATTTGAGCTAGTGGTTGATAGGATTGCACATCAGAAGCTCACTGTCTTTCCTAAACTGAGAAATAAATCCTCATATTATAAATACAGATCTTAAAATGTCCTTAATAATTCAACCAATAAACTACCAGACCATTATTACAGAAAGAGCTATTATAACCTACAATATTTTGGGCATAATATTGACCCATAAAAATTTAATAATAACCTTTTTAAGACCTTTTTTCCATACCGAATGCTCATAAAGTTTAAGTCATATGGAACAATAAACTTTCAAGTTAGAGAAACCTAGCCAAGGAAATAAGAATCGTGCAGGAATAACATGAGGTGCATATCATCTCTGTTGTCCATTCTAATACTGTATTTGTATTTGTATGAAGTATATTTTATCTAGATTCTAGAAGATTAGTTTATAGCATACTTTTATTCAGCTTGAATAGTGATTATTTTGCGAACCTGTCCATTAAACATCACACATAAAATAATAACAGCAGCATAGTTACTTCTACTAAGATGTATCCTATCTGAATTGGGGAAGAAGAAGAAGAAGAAGAAGAAGAAGAAGAAGAAGAAGAAGAAGGAGAAGGAGAAGGAGAAGGAGAAGGAGAAGGAGAAGGAGAAGGAGAAGGAGAAGGAGAAGGAGAAGGAGAAGGAGAAGGAGAAGGAGGAGAAGGAGAAGGAGAAGACAAGCAAGAATAAGAGGAATAAGAGGAAAAGGAAGAAGGAGAAGGAGAAGAGGAAGAAGGAGAAGAAGGAGGAGGAGGAAAAGGAGAAGAAGCTGAAGCAGCAGCAGCAGAATAAGACAAAGAAGAAAAAGATTTGCTCTATCTAACCTAACTTTAGAAGCAGATTATTGATTACTTCCATTTATGAACCGTAGTTTCTAGTCAAATTGGATTCCGAGTAATTTGCCCTAAATGACTTTCCATATTCTATCTCCATAACTTTGTACAGGCTGTCTTCTAGATCTTGAATCTGTCCTTTGGAAAACCTAATTCCTTTCATGGCTAAACTCAAGTGCTACCTCCTTCAAGACGCTTTGCCTAATTTCTCTAGGGCTCTCCAGCACTTTATGTCTATTTTATATATATTTGTATCAATGGACATTATGGATTCTACCAGTAGATGGTTATTGATTGATATTTTGAGTCAACCCCATTTTCTATGATCACACTGACAATATAACATAGTATCATTTCTCGCTTAAACTATTTGAATAGCCTTCTAAGCAGTCTTCCTACTTCTAGATGCCTTACTGTCATCCTTCACTCAGCTGCCAAAATCATTTAAATAATGCCTAGATCTGACCAAGTCATTCCGCAGCTCAAGCTCAAGTCTTTAGTAACTCTGTATGGACTCTAGAATACAGTGTAAATTCTTGGTATTTCTTCCTCCAACTTTTACAACTTTGCTAGATATTACTTTCCTTCACACTGTATTTCCCAGTTAAATGTCTGCTTAGCTTTTCCCCTATCCTGATCAGGTGGGTATTTCTTCAGGTGGGCATTCTATTCAGAATATCTCTCATGCTAGCAGTGTATGCCTTCCCAATCTATGCCTATTAAGAAGATTCTTTTCAGTCAGGGCTCCATTCAAGTGATATCTTCTCTATGAAACCTTACCTGAAAACAATTGAAAGTTCTTTCTTCCTCAAAACTTACAGTTTGAAATTGCAGGAAAGTAGGGCAATCATTTACTGAGCTGGATTTTAGGGAAACTGAAATTTTAAAATTTACATATTTCATTCTTGTCCTAATATGAGTGCTTATAACAAGACAAAGGGAGGAAAAACCTACCTACAGTCATACATTATATTTTAGATGAGACATACATAAAGCACTATTTCTGGATCTTATTTTTGCCCATATCTCAAAACTTATAATACATGATTTTCTTCAAGTCTTAGTTCACTTTTAAGCTGTTAAAGTTTCAATCTGCACTAAGACCTGTAGGATATCTGGTATACTTATTTGAAGAACTTGTCCCATCCCATTTCGATCTCATCCAGTATGTTTACTACAAGTTCCATGAGGACCAAAACTGGGCTATGTTTCTCTTTGTATTCTCAGGGCTTAGCAAAGTGTCTAGGACATAGTAAGTACTTAATAAATGCTTTTAGGATAGAAGTGAATTGCTTTGTCTTGCCTATATGAGTACATTGTTCTTGAACTCCTACCTCCCAGATTCCAAACCAGCATATTTTGGAGCATATTTTCACCAGACTAAGCCAAAATTTCTAGAGCCAAATAAGCTTTTTTTTTTTTAATTTTGAGATTGCCATACATCTGAAATTGGTGGGTGGTTTTGTTGACAATTGTTTAATGGGACCTGAGAGTAAATAATTTTTGTCTATTCTCTTGCAATGTTCTGTAATCCTGCGCA
This sequence comes from Potorous gilbertii, assembly GCA_028658325.1. Taxonomy (NCBI): domain Eukaryota; kingdom Metazoa; phylum Chordata; class Mammalia; order Diprotodontia; family Potoroidae; genus Potorous; species Potorous gilbertii. The sequence goes on along the minus strand of CM053774.1, from coordinate 67,995,477 downwards.
ACAATCTGTCTACTGTGGCTTCTGACTATTCTGCTAGTCTATTATCAGAACAATAAAGTTCACCTAAGACCAACAGAGTGAGAAATCCTTGAGGAAATGAGGATCAATTTTCTCTCTTCCCAGTCTCTAGAGTGACATCTCTTTCCCTGAACACAGCACATGTGATTCCAGTCTCTTGGATAACTTGAATATGATTTAGGTTTCAAAGTTTACTTTCATCTGACCCACTCTGGAAGAGTAATCACCATGCTCTATTAATCAAGCTTTTGAGAAGTCACCTGTCATCACACACCAATGATTTCTAGCTGTTGGTTCTGCACCAATGGCCATCCACCATGGGCTTTCTTTTTTCTCCCTCTTTTTTTTTTCTCTTCTGATGGACTTTATCTACTAATTCCCTCCCACCAGCATTTTACAGATTTCTCTCCTTTATTGGTCATCCCATCCATCTGTCTTTCTACAGTAATTTTCTGTTTACATTACCTTGGTAACATTTCACAGCGTATCATTGTTCCCTAGAGCCTTTTAGTGAGCTCCACAAAGCCATCTTCCTTATGTCCCACACTAGTGCCTCCAGCTTTGCTCTATGCATCACTGGCCTTCAGCTCAGGACTCTGCATCACTGCTCCTCCAGCCTGTCTTCATGGCCTTTAATTAGAACAGCATCAGATCTCAGCAATATCTTCATTAACTAGTTCCAGGGGTTTAAAAAAGAGAAAACAACAATGATAATGAGCTGTCACAGAAGAGAGATGACTTTAAAAAATATGGAAAACTTGAATCACACATCCTTGTTTCTATTAAAAAATTATAAAATTCACTGTTCAGACTATTTATGTTTAGTATATACACATACAAAATATACATGCATGTATATATGTGTCTGTATATATACATTTTTGTGCGTCTATACGCATGTATATGACTGTATCTATCTATCTATCTATCTATATATCTATCTATCTATATATATATACACATATATATGTATATGTACAATTTAAGATTTTTAAAACACTTTACCCATTTTAATTCATTTGGTCCTCATAACAACTATGGTAGGTAGGTACTATTATTAACCCCATTTTGTAGTTGAGGCAACCAAGGTACATGGAATTTAAGTGACTTTCCCAGGGTCACACAGATAATAACGGCTGAGGCAGAATTTGAAATCAGGACTTCTTGACTGTAACTCCCATACTCTATTAATTGTGCCACCTAATAAAGCATAAGGTTATATTGTAGTTATCTTGTTCTCAATACCCCACTGTGTTGTGAAAGTTCAAACCTTCTTTCCCAAAAACACATTATCAATAAAAAAAATTCCACAGATCTGAGGGGAGGATACAAAGGAAATCATTTTTATATGACTGAAATTGAATAGATTTAGTACGGAAAGTGCAGAAATGAATGGATTATCAGTGATATTATGAAAGGGAGGACAAAGGAGAAAGAGAACTTGGAGCAGATTTGACAAGAAGACAAGCATCCATGACAGGAGGTTATAAGAGACTCTTTTGACCATATTCACCTTGCAAAAATTTTTATAATTTGTGACTGACAAGAGCCAGGTGATGAGGTCAGCATGACTAGCCCTTTAGGGAGTTAAGGAAATATGAACAGAAGAGGTTTAATCTAGTCATGAAATGGTCACATGTTCATGCATGCGAGTTCTAAAAGAAATTCAGCTGAGCAAAAGAAAAGCAGGCAAAAATTCCCTAAAGAATGTGAATAATTTCCGACTCCTTTGTGACAGACTTTTCAAGGGCATCTGCATTTCTGGCATTTCCTAAGGTCAAAAAATGGTTCATATTTCTCCCTCCTCAACAGATTTTACAGCATTTTCTCCTGAACCTTTCCTTCTCTTCATCATATTCTGTCTTTCATCATTAATATGATATCATATGCGTTTGTGTACATGTATCCTGCATTGGAAAGTAAGCTTCTAGAGAGAATATATTGGTTGGGGTTTGTCTTTGTAACACCAAAACCCTACGGAGCACCTGTGATGGCAAGCAATCTTTTACTGTTTTTGTTTTAGTATAAAGTGCCTCTGATTGAATAATGTGATTAAAGAAGATGTTCTCCACCCATTAATGGGCCTGGGAAGACTTGTAAGAAGGCCCACACCTTTTGTTAATGAGGCCCTGGTTCTCAAGAGTTGTGATGTCCTCTAGCTATAAAAATGTATAAATACTCTGAGGGTGAGGTTTTGCTTTGGGGCTTTTGGAAAAAGGTTTGTGTGCCAGATGGGACTCTGGGAAACCACTAAGCAGCCCCCTCCCCTCACTTTGAAAACCCAGGCATTGGTGCTTCCCTCTCTGGTAACTCTGTATGCATGGCATGTAATGGTCAAACAATTAGAAACCTATCTTTTGGTCTTTATTTCTTTTCCTGTATTTTTCTCTATTGGTGAATGACTATTCACTCCTCAAAGGTTGCCTTTCCTTTTAGAAAGCAGATCAAAGAATCTGTGATAGCAGGCCTCCCTGTGTATATTGAGGTGCTTACTGCTACAGAATCTCGTGCATGGTGAATCACACTTTTATGATCATGAACTCACAGCTTTCATGAGATTAAGAACTATTTTCCACCATTTTTATACCCTTAAACTCTAGCACAGTGCTATACATGTAGCATGCATTTAATAATTGCTAAATTGAATAAATATTGTGATCATCAGTTTGAATCTGACTGATGCAGGTTAGTCAGAGCTTTGCCCCAGGGCACTAAAATATAGAGAATATTGGCAACCTTTACATGACAGAATCTAGAAATGATTGAACAGAGCATCTAGCTAGCAAGGATGAGTATTTATGAAAACTTGTTAATATAACTACATCTCTTTTGAATAAAATGAAGCCTACTTTCTAAAATCTGTAAGAGAAAAAATATTCAATTGTTCATACCTTGCAAAAATAAAATTTTTCTAAGCAGAACATGTGTTAAAATTTTTCATTACATGGACATAACCTTTGACCCAGCAATATTTCTTCTATTGCTATATCCCAAAGAGATCATGTAAGTGAGAAAAGGTCCCACATGTGCAAAAATACTTATAGCAGCTCTTTTCTTGGTAGTCAAGAACTGGAAATCAAGGGAATTCCCATCAATTGGGGAATGACTGAACAAGTTGTGGTATATGAATGTAATGGAATACTATTTTGCTATAAGAAGCAATGAACAGGAGGACTTCAGAAAAACCTGGAAAGACTTATATAAACTGTTGCTGAGTGAAATGAGCAGATCCAGGAGAACATTATACACAGTAACAGTCACAGGGTATGAGGACTATTTCTGATAGACTAAGCCCTTCACAGCAGTGCAAGGACCTAAAACATCCCAAAGGACTTGATAAAAAATGCTATCCACATCCAGAGAAAGAATTATGGAATCACAACACAGAATGAAGTTTTATGTTATGTTATGCTTTTTTTGTTATTGTTTTGGTTTTTCTCATGATTTCTCCCACTCATTTTAATTCTTCTATACAACATGACTAATATGAAAATGTGTTTAATAAGGTCTGTGTGGATGCCATATAAGATAGCATGCCATCTTGGGGAGGGAGGTTGGAGAGAGGTGGAGAAAATTTAAAACTTATGGAAATGATTATTGAAAATTGAAAACAAATAAATTAATTTAAAATAAAATAAAAATTTTAATTATTCAAGAAAAGTCACTAAATCATTCACAGCATGTGAGCCAAACATTCCAGCACTACACAGACCCTAAAGAGACTGGAGTTAATCAATCATTCCACAAAGATTTATTAAGTGTCTATTACATAGCAAATATGGTGTTGGATATTGAATATACAAAAACTTAAATGGAGCATTCCCCGATCTCTCAGACTTGACACGCATAAGTAGAGATGCTAAAAAGAGAAAAGTACTTATAAAAGCATTTTCATGGTGACAAAAAAATGGAAACAAAGAAGGTAAAATCACTAATTACAGAATGGCTGAACAAATCGCAATTGTGAATATAGTGGAAATATCATTGTGCCTTAAGCAATAAAAATATAAAGATGAGAGAAAAAAAGATCAGAGAAAGATGGAAAGACTTTGTATAACCTGATAAAAAAATGAGAAACACAGAGTCAGCAAAATATTATACATAACACTATTTTAAAAAACTGAAAAACAGATGCATCCAGATTTAATGCAATGACCAAGTGTTGTCCCAGATGTTGAAATATACTTTACCTGAAGGTTGAGATCCTTCTCCTTTGTCTGGTCATCATTTATAATCCAAAACTGTCCCTGTTGCCTTCTGGAAAGTATTTTTAGATAAAGGGGAGTACTGAATGGTCTGCTACTGTCTATCTGTTGTGGAGCTAAATTGTATCCAAATTTCACACTGCAAAAACTTCCCTCAGGACCTATGTAGAAAACACAAAACTTAAAAAATTACATTAAAATTTTACATTTAAAGGAAGAGTATTTTTTTTTATCATAGAATGTAAGTTCCTCAAAGGCAAGGACAATGTTTTTCTGCATGTTCTATTATACCATTTGTTCATCAGTTGTTTCAGAAACATCTGACTCTTCCCAACCATATCTGAGATTTACTTTGCAAAGATACTGGAGTGGTTTGCCAATTTTTTCCCTTATGACGAAGAAACTGAGACAAATAGCATCAAGTGACTTGTCTGGTATTACACAGCTAGTAAGTATCTGAGGCTAAGTTTGAACTCATGTCTTCCTACTGCTATCTTGCTCGTAGGGATGCTAGATTGCCATTCTTCCCCAACTGAATTTGTCTTAAAAAATTGTTTTGAAAGTGTATGTTTTATAATTTCCCAGGAAATAAAGTTACTAGTCATGCCCCTGAGATAATGAATAGTTTTTGCATTCTTGTTGCCTCAATCAGTGCATGCGTACTTCATAAATATATAAGTACAGAGAATGAAATAATTCCTACTTGAAATATGTGTGTATTCATGTTATATAAACATATATATTTTATAAATATATATCACAAAAATATAAGGTGAATATATATATATATGTATATATGTGTGTGTCTGTGTGTGTGTGTGTGTGTGTATAAAGAGATAGAGACAGAGACAAAGAGAGAGAAAAACTTAAATACAAGATATTTTGGGTGGGAAGACACTAGTATTTGGGGGAGTCAAGAAAGTCTTTGCATAAAAGATGGAACCTGAGCTACATGTTAAAGAGAAAGAGAAGAACTCTGAAGTACAAGTAAGGAGGAGATGCATTACAAGTATGCAGTATGGCCAATGCAAAAGCACAGAGATAAGTGCAATAGCAATTTAAATGGAAAGATCTTTCTGATTCATTAATAGACCCATGTGACCTGCTTGAATCACCTGGAGGCCTAAGATATGTGGTGGGAGGAGCTTGCTAAACAGGTGGAACAGGAAGGGTGAATTAGAACTTGGTCTCATTGGGGCAGAGGAGAGAGGATAGGTGGGCAGGCATGACAAGGCTCAGGCTCATGAATGTTCCCTTGTGAGAAGGCCCCCAGAAGAGGGCGGGGGGAGGGGGAGCGGTGGTTTGGGAATGGCTTTGCCCCCTGCAGTGATGATGTGTATTAACTTCTTTTCTACCATGACAAATTTAACTTTCTGGTTCTGGGATTTGGCTTTCTGGTGTCTAAATAAATATTTTTCTTTTGCCTTCCATATGGAAAGTCTTTTATACTTTGTAATTGAAAACTACGCTGGCATATTCAAACTCACCACCAGTGCTCTGAATAAGAATATTGTCTTGGCCATATGATAAGAGATGGAATATGGAGTAAGTACCGAGAGCAGGCTAGTTTGGCTACATTTATAAGCTACTGATTAATTCAGGCTGTAAGATACAGTTAAATGATACTAATATAGAGACAATATTGGATAAAAATGTGGCAGGGGAAAAGGCAAGAGGGAAAAAGACAAAATTGAAATATACATTTTTATTGTCTTGATAGCCCTCTGCTTTTCCTTATTAGCTATTCTCACACCCCTCACACCCTGAAGCCTGATGCCTAGAGATGTCTCTGTTCCTCTTGAAAACACTTTCCAAAGTTCTTCAGTAGTTCCTGACTATTAGTGAAAGGAGTTTTTGGAATTGTAAAGGATAATCTGAGAAAGAGGAACAATCTCAACCTCAAGCTGACTTTCTAGAGCATATGGAACATGAGGAAATTGTTTGCATGATGCAAATCTGAATATAATATGTCTATCTCATACCTCCCAAATAGCAGCATGCCTTGATGTTCTAATTCTCAGACTCTCAAGAGAGTATCATAGTAAGCCTAAATTAGTATATCCTGTTTTAAGTCGCAGTGTTATCCTTATAAGAACCTTTTATATTTAGCCTGTTTTTTGTGTGGAAGAAAAAAAATAGCCATCCTACAGACATGCACAAAAAGACAGAGAGAGAGATACAGAGAAACAGAGAGAGACAGACAGACAGACAGATGGACAGAGACGAAGAGAGAGACAGAGAGACAGAGACAGAGACACAGAGAGAGAGAGAAAGTGGCAGAGACAGAGAGACAGAGAACCCCAGCATGGGTAGCACCAGTGACATCCTCCTTAATGTATCTCTGGGAGAGAGGCACTTTGGAAAAGCAGAAAGGATAATGAACCTATGATGGTAAAGATGAACCTACTTTAGGGAAAACAAAAAGATAACAGGTTAGAAAAGAAATTGGAAAAAAAAAACACTTCTCAGTCTTTCCTACTACAGTCAATATATGGATTGCTCTTGGAAATGTACTTTTGTCTCTAAAGGAAAGGGGTAAGGGAACCTAATTTATTATAAAGTATTATTTCCATATTTCATAGTATCTTAAAAGCTAAGAAGTAAGAAACTCACAGAGGGGCAAGATACAAAGTTCCTAATGCTTTTTATTTTCATTTTTGCTAGCACCATTGGAAACATACAGCATCTGTTTATTTCCCCTGACAAACACATGTCTAGGTTGGAGTTCAAGCCCCTGCAAGGTACAGTTTATTTATAAGCAGACTTTCTACTTCATCTAGAACTAAGCAAACAAAAAAGATAGAAAGCATATTGTGACAATGGAGAAAAATCAAAAGATGGAAATATGTTTAGTCTTATTCATGGTAGAGCCCCTAAGACCATAGACTGCTTAAATGTAGTGCTCTGCATGATGCTATGCACACATATGTTATTTTCTGATTGAAATTTTCTCATTGAAAATTGAGTTTCTGGGCAGCTGTTCAAGCTGAAAACACTATTGTTCTCAGTGGCAGTGCTCTTGCTAGTGGCTGGATACCTGTTATTCTGTAGTTGTTATGCACATACAAGTTATTCCTTCCTCCCTTCCTTTGGCCTTGGCCTTTGTTTTGCAAACACAGCAGAGACATTCATTTGGAAGCTTGGGAGGGAAAAAGTCCTTTTTCTTTATTTGCTCTAAATCACCAATCACTATGAACAAGCAAAAGAAGTCTAATATTTCTCTCCCGAGCTTTCTCCCAATCAGTTATAGAAGAAGGTTTTTTTATTCTCATTGTGTTCCCCTTCAGATTTCCTTTCCTGAGATTTCATTAACCAGCCCTTTTTCATCTGATAATACTACAGTCTGGCAGCATCTTCCACTTCTGCTACACTACCATCTCTCCCTTTTCATACCCTATCTGGAACAACTAGCAATATCACCTTCCTCTTCTAATGTCATTTAGAGTCATTAAACAAAATTTTCTTTTATTAATCTCTGGATTTATTTTCTGTTTCAACAAACTCAGATCAACATTCATTTAGAAGATTTTAGGTGAAAGTAGATATGTTTGTCATTTTACTGCCTGAATCCATGATATTGAGAACCACAGAGAAAAATCTGCAGCTTGGCCATAAGAGCTAAGGCTAAGCTTGAAAGGAGTACTGAAATGTCTAACAATCAAATAGAGTTTCCGCTCCTTTTAAAGCTTGCATGCAATCCACATAATTTATTAGAAATAGAAGAGATAGCTAGCAGCTTTCTTCTTCCTATTTCTCACCGAAATGTGCATGTTTGCAGTGGGCCAAAGCCGCACTTTGGGGAAGCTACTAGTTGGAATATTAGGTTTACTTTTGAGGTTCATGGTTAATCTGAGCTGAACTTTTGCAATCATTTCCATCATTGTTGGCTGATATTTCCTTACTAGCCAAGTGATCCACAACCTCTTGCCAATCCCTCTGGGCTAGGAGTTACAAATATAGAGAGGAGTGGTTATTTGTTTTCCTGATTCATTTCCATTTCTTTTTATTCCATTCTAGATTGATTTTATTAACCACATTGGCAAGCCTCTATGCAAGAACTATGGAAACTGGAAAACGTTGGCATCCTCAAACATGGTTCCCTCCCTTGATCATTCATTTACTTGTGATAGGGTATTGATATATCAATACTTAATAACACATCACAGAAAACATTAAGGATTTTTTGTTTGTTTTTTCTCTCTACAATTTCCTAATGTAGACACAACTTAAAGTTGGACACCTAAAATGAATCTCTTTTTAAAGATTTGTATCACCTTTAGATTTTTTTTATTCCATTAGTTGCTTTTCCAAGAGACAATGAGGCATAAGAAGTAACCTTGGAGTCAGTGAGACCTAGCCTGAAATTTCAGACACTGAGGTATACTAGGTTTATGACAGTGGTCAAGTAATTTAACTTCTTGATTCCTTGGACAGAAGTGAGATCTGCATCATAGTTCTCTAAATCCCAAGTTGCAGAAAGATTGCCTATCCATTTTAGTAGGGGGAGTTTTCACACTGGGAGTTTTGTACCCTGATGAAATCGTAGATTCAGACTCCCCCTGGCTTCCCCTCCACACACACAAACACACACACACACACACACACACACACACACACACACAAAACAAAAAAGTTTCATTGAATTTCATCTTCTTCAAAGGCACTAATACAAAGGATTTATTTACTGTGGATTATTCTGCAGGGATTTAAAGCTTTATGGTTTCCTTTTTATAGTATTTTTTTCTAAATTATAGACTTCACAAGGTATGATAATCATGTATTAATAGGGTTGCTATTTTTCTTACAGAAATGTAAAATGCACATAGGGAGAAATAGCTTGATTTTTGTATTTGTGGCAAAAGCATATAGCTTGTTATCCAGTCATGCTATTTTATACCAATAGCTGAATCTGTACACACACACATTTACACATTCACAGATATATAGAATCTACATGCTTATTAAAAAATTTCTATAGATCCTTGAAGCCCTCAGACAGCACCAAATGGCTATATTACTTCATTTGATAGTCAAAATTAAATTAGGTAAGTGATAGAAATATTATTATTTGTATTTTACAGGTGAGAAAACTATTGAAATTGAAGACAGATAAATAGGACATCATCCTTGTGATTTTTGAACTTGTATTCTGGTAAGGGGATATGTCACTTTCAAAGTAATAGGGGATACTCTCACGGTAATTATTATAATTAAGCATATCAAAATGTACAGTATAATATAATACACATATGATGCACAGGTGCAGAGGAAATACACCTTTTTTAACACTCATAGAAAATAGCCATTTATTCATATCATCAGTGAAACAGAAATAAGAGAAAATATACATATGAAAACATATGCCAGATAAAAGAGATTGAATGAACTCTCCCATTGGGAGTGAGATAATTCAATTTAACCAAGATAGAGGGAGTCTCAGATTACATCCCAGGAGAAATTCCCTGAAATCTATAGCGAGCTGAGAATTGTGACATGATCAAAGTGCCAGCTCCTCTGCATGTCAGCTCCTTCCCAGAGTCTTTGGCATGGTACATCTCTCTTGAAGCTGGAAGCCTGAAAAATGGACCTCTCTTCTGTTCAGATCTCACCAACTCTACCCCAACCCTCCTTCACTTAGACGTAGAGCATTGAGTAAACAGTCTCCATCAACTAAGATAAAGTCTCATGTAGTTGTCTTTGGAGTCAAGGGTTACATTCAGTTACCACTAGGTGCTCTATTTACGCTTCCAAGAGTGACTAGGGACTGAGGATCTCCACCACCAGCATAGAACTCAATATCTGGTGCAAATTGAAAATCCTAACAGATGGACCTAGTTGGACCTAACTCTGACCTTAACCCTAACAATAACTTGGAAAAGACCTTCAAATATTTAGTGCCCTAGCCAGCTTATTGTTTATGGACCTAGAGCAGCAAAGATAAGGACAAGCCAAATACACAAACACTCTCTCCTACCCATTCTCTGGTCTGGAGATTTATGGTTCTTACTTCCAGTAGTTAGGAGTAAGTCACATCCCCTCTGTCCCTCTAAGTGGTCTTCCTTGCAACACCCCTCTTCTACAGCTGCATTGATTCACTTCCTCTGACACACTTTCTTTTCCATCATCAGCCAAATCTTTTTTTTAATAAAAATTTACTTATTTAATTTTTTACATTCATTTTCACAAAATTTTGGGTTCCAAAATTTCTCCCCATTTGTCCTCTCCCCCACCCCAATACACCGAGCATTCTAATTGCCCCTATCACCAATCTGCCCTCTCTTCTACCATCCCTCCCTTCTCTTGTCCCCATCTTCTCTTTTGTCCTGTAGGGTCAGATAACTTTCTCTTCCTCATTACCTGTATTTCTTATTTCCTAGTAGCAAAAACAATACTCAACAGTTGTTCCTAAAACTTTGAGTTCCAACTTCTCCCCATCCCTCCCTCCCCACCCATTCCCTTTGGAAAGGCAGGCAATTCAATATAGGTCATATCTGTGTAGTTTTGCAAATAACTTCCATAATGGTCG
>CM053774.1:67968915-67984228 GCA_028658325.1 Potorous gilbertii | reverse complement strand
TTCATTTATCTCCGATAAATTGGATCTCTGAACTAAGTTCAACAAGGCTGTTTTGGAATACTTCCTCTCCAGGCCCCTTTACTCATTTGGTTGTTGTTGTTTTCTTTTTTGATTAATAACTTGAATCTCTTAAACTCCACTTTGCTTATCACATATACTCTTCCTCTAAGTTTCTGTTTATCAGTTATTTTGTAACACTAACGTGTGTTAAAGATCTTCCCTATCCATTAATGAGCCTGTCCATTAAGGGAAGTATAATTAAGGGAGATTATGTTGTAATGCCGACACCTGTTAATTTCCAATAAGGGACTAGTTCTCAAGGTTTATGACACCCTCTAGCTCTGAAAAGTGTGTGTATATATACATTTAGACGAGGTTTTACCCTGGGACTTACTTTTTGAAAGAAGGTACGTGTGTAAGATAAGACTTTGGGAAGCTGCTAAAGAGCACCCCAGCTTTAAAAACACTGAAGCTGTTACTTCTCTCTCTGATATCTATGCATGTATGTAATGGTCAGACAGTCTGATGTCTCTGTTGATCTGTGATGTATACATCGCTTATTATCATACGGTTTGAAGCCTTCTCTGTTGATCTCTGTTGTTTCTTTGTTTATATTTTCTCTGAAGTTCAGGGTGCTGACATTTTTATGTAGATGATATATGTCCTTGATTGAAGTGATTGTTGACTCCTCAAATTTGCTTTCCTTTTAGAATAGCAGATATAAGAAGGTGTATAGCCGACTCTACTGTGTATTTCAGGGTCCTAGCTGTTGCACTGTAACATTGTCATTTTCCTCTTGTGTCTTTCAAATTTCAGATTAGAAATTTTGTTAATAAAATTAACCAATTTCTAGGGGAAAATATTTCTCATTCATTATATGCATTCCTTTCCTGGTAAAGAATTTATCATTCTTGTATCTTATTACATGGTTCAGGAAACAAAATTTCTGTAGTAACATTGTTTTTGCCAGATGATCACTTGCCATAGTCTATTTTCACTTCAAATTCCTTGTGCTCAATCACAGTCTGTAAGTAAAATGGCAACTATTTTCCTAAGTCCTTTAGTATCTAGTTGATATTACTGCAAGCTATTTTTAGCTGGTTAGTAATTCAGGTAAGAAACCAGAAGGTTAAAGTGGCATGTCTTCCAACTTCTACTAAAAATACCCTACAATCATTGTATATTCAATCGGTTCATGAACTGTGGCCATCACCAAGGCAGTAATGTGTGATCAGTGCGATCCCTCTCTGTGCTTCTCTGTCTCTCTCGGTATCTCTCTGTCTCTCTTGCTTTTCAAGTCTTTCTGTTTTTTTTTTCCTTCTATCATTACTATACCCGTAAAAAATATTGTTGAAAGCAGTGCATAGAGAGGAGGAAGGAATGAGTACAAAGTGCGATTCATTCCAGGGTTGGCCATGGTTCATGAAGTGTGGCTAAAAACAAATGTGCAGCTTCCTTTCTTATTTATTGCATTTATTCATGGGTGCATGAAAATTACCATTATGAATATGTTTTTCATATGCACAGAGGAAGTAAAATTCTTCAATCATATGTAGAAAACTGAGAAAGAACTTTACTACTTTCTGGCATCAGCCTCACTAATAAAAACTTGAAGATTTGAATTTTTTTTCAGAAAATTAAACCATATATCCCAGTCTACTAAGTCACATTAAATTAGTATGCTATTATGTGCACTGGCAAATTGAACTGCATTTCTGTAATGATTCAATTTAATCCTCATCAGTATCTTATCTAACATACATATTAAATAAATGAAACCTTAAACCAAGTCAAAGAGACAAATACAATGAAAGCCTCCTTTATGATACACTAATGAGCAAGGAAAATCATTTTCTTTTCAAAAACCTTGTGAGTTAGAGAATGGTTGACCAAATAATAATGAAATCCTGCAAAACAATTTTGAACAAAATACCAATCATGTGTTTAAATTTTAATGCATAACACTGATTTATTTTACAACAAATATTGAATATGATGGCACAAAAAGATTTGATTATAACTGAAAAATTGCATAAAATGAAACCGTTGAAATTCACCAAGTTCCAGGATGCTGGCAGATCAATGATGTACATAATAACTATGCTGAAGTGTTTCTCAGAGCACTCCAGGCAGCTTTGTATCAATACTAAGTAGCAAAACTGAAGAGCATAAACAAATCAAGGAACTCATGGGACTCTTGAAAAGATAAAAACCTTTTCAGTGCTCAGAAAACAGGAAGACTATCTCATCATACCCACCACGTAAATTTCTACACATACTGACATCATCAATTTTTATTTTTATAACTCATGTATGCCAAGGATATGTACTGAAAAATGTCTTTGCAAGTTTATGTGTTAACATGGTTAACCTTTGTAAAATTATGCATTCATTTAAATTCTTACATAACCTAGAATCATCCAATCACACTACCTGGATATTATTTGGTTTATCACCAGCATTATGATAGATAATTATCTGATGGTTTCCTATTCCTCTTATGAGTATTACTAAAGTTAATATAGTGTTTTTCTACCCTTATTTGTTAAGAAGCAATTCTTAGTGATGGAAATGTGGTGAGTACATAATTAACATGTAAAGGATAATATAAACAATATCCTTTGAGATTTTCGTAGCGAAAACTACAGACAGAAAGAAGGCGTTTCAAGTGGTAAGATAGAAATTTTTGGCATTTGCTGAGAAGAGCTACAGAATCAAAAGTTCATTTAAAATTTCTTGGGAAGAAGACAATCATAGAATACTTTAGAAGTACATGATAAAAGACCCATGGTTTCACATTTCCTTGCAGAGATCAGTTAGTATTAGATGGTGAAAAATTTAGCCTACTCATACAGAAAATGAGACAGAGTTTGTATTAGGAAATTAGTTGCCAGTTTTAGTAGTCAAGCTAATATGTTCACAGGGCGATCAGACTCACTTTAACATTTTAACACATGCTGATTCCATCTTTCTTTTAGAAATAAAATCATCACTTATTCCTACAAATTAATTCACCACGTATTACATCTTTAAGTACAGAGTACCCTGTGAGATGGTCTGACTATCAGTGTTGCTCTTTTAATTGAGTTTTATGTCTGTAATTCAGTTCTTACAACAATGTGTCCCATTCCTTATAAATCTGAGATGACTGAAACAAACAACAAATTCTTTATTCTAAAGATAAACAGAAGCATTCGTTTAAATTTTCCCTACGTAGTAATTATCTTTCTCTTAACCATTCTTTTCTGAAATTCCTCTGTTTTTTCCACATCATTGAAAGTATGCCAAGTCAGATCTTATATTTTAGTATAACGAGATTTTGACTAATTCAGGACTTACCAAATCATGCATCAGTTAAGGCACTGCGGGATAATATGTTTCTTTTGCTCCATAGAATTTTGTTACATGTTTTTGCCTTTAGGCAAGTGGCAAAATTATTATCCATCTCTTGCTTGTATGATACCTTTGGGGGAAGGAAGTGCCTGACATCTTCCTGTCTGCAAGGTAAGGAGAGGAATTCTATCATTGATGGCCTCCTAGTGCCCTTGCTTTTCTATGAATGTCCAAGCCTGATTTCGCTCTGCCTCCCTGGGAAGGAGACAACTTCACTAATTCCTCACTCGAGTTACTAAATGGTTGATAAGGCTCCACAGTGGGACAAAATCCGTAGTAGTAATAATAACTTATGTGAAATGAATCATCAATTATTAACAGAAGTCTCCACCCTCCTAACATACAGACACACACACACACACACACACACACACACACGCACACACATGCGTTCAAGGAACTTAGAAAACAAAAAAAGGCTGAACTTCAACGTCGTCTAATTGATTGTGCATTGCTATGAAGGCATCCTAGCTGTATGAATGGAGGCCAAAAGGCTTAAAACAGAATTCACTAAATTTTCTCTGTATTCTTTGGTCACTTATTTATACTGACTAAACACCACAAAAATACCTGAATTTGAGAGAAATTGAAATCAGAATTCTTTATCATAGACGAAAAGTAACATAATGAACATAATCATTTGATATACATATATAATAAATGAAAAATATTTAGCAATTGATTGCAAAGCTTGAGGCAGCATTAATTTTTAAATAGTTTTGTTTTATACAGAGTTCTATAGAGACTGGTGAAATATATCCGTGGGACACTAGCAGGTAAAATTATTTACCTTAAATGACAACACTTAAGCAGATCTCTAAATCTTATTTTAAACAACAAGTTTTTTAAAACCAAGAAAAATTTAAGGTCTTTTAATATGATATTAAATATGGGTGAGAATTTTCCTGAGTATTAATTTGGAACTATAAATGATGGCAAAAGTTATTCAGTATTGTCCTGTTATTAAGTTCCCATTTCTGCATCATAGATGTCAAGAGGAGTGGAAGAATGTTAAAGCTTTAGAGTTTGTACATGTCAACATTAGCATAACTGATTATACACGCACACACACACAAACACACACAAACACAGACGAAGTAAAGTTGTAACTAAATACTAAGGAACAAGGCTGTAAAGATATGTGCTTTATTATATTCAAAGATATTTTGAAGAAAATGGTGATTCAACCTTGAATATCAATTATTCATTGAGTTGAAGGAAGTGTGTCTGTGACACATTTCACGAAAAAATGGTATTTTGTGCCATCTAGGATCAATAGCACATGAAATTCCACTCAAACCTGTGGTGAATATGGAGTTTCCCCTCTCTCTACTTCCTTGTGATTTTGCACATCTTTCGTATTGAGATTAAAATTGAAAATTCAACATTCAGGAAATTCCTGTGATGTTCAACTCTCTCTGGAGAACACAGAATGAGTACATGCTACAAAAGAAGATATAATACTTTTGACAAATAGCATATAGCGAAGATATGTATAATTTAATCTTTTCAATCATTATGTAAATGATGCTATATGGAAGCAAACTCACTATAACAGAAAAGAAAGATTTGATCAACTGTTTATCTAAACACAACATGTGAGATTGGTAAGAGCAGTTTGTGACTAAGCTTAACTTCTTGAGTGAGTCATCAACATTCATTCTCGAGAAGGTATGGAGTGAAATATGGAAGACAGTAGGTGATATGACCATTATAGTAAGCTTGCTTAGTTGGTTGGTTGGTTGTCCTCGTTCTCAAAACACCAAAATGAAATCACATTGACGAAGGAATGCTTCAAAGTGTACATCAGAGCAATATGAGCTTGGAATGCTCTACCACAGATTGGGCATAGACAGTCCTTCTGAACATTTGGGATGGTTACTCCAAAACTATGCCTCCTACATTTCCTTTATGCTGTTTCAATTCTACTTTGCTCATAGAGCACAGCAATTTTTCTGAAGTGAGAACTCCATGCTGTGTGATCCTGAGCCTGTATCTCCCGTGTCCCACAATCACGTCCAAAGTTCTTGAGAGTTCTTCTATCTCTTCTTCTAACTGCCACGTGACAACCTGTCTCATGTGAGTTCTCCATAAATAGTCTTTTTGGCAAGCATATATTTTTCTTTCGAACAACGTAACCAGTCCATCAGAGTTGCAGTCCTTGAAGCATAGTTCGAATGCTTGCCAGTTTCATTCAAGCAAGGACCTCATTGGCTAGTACCTTATGCAGCAAAGTGATCTTCAGAATCTTCCAAAGACAGTTCAAATGGAAGCAATTCAGTTTCCTGGTATGGCATTGGTAGATTTTCCAGGTTTTGCAGCCATACATACATACATACATACACATATATGTATATTTACATGTAAATATATAGTGAGTGGCTCCTATAAGAAATAACAAATTGACTTTAACAAGTGTGGAACAAGAGAGTGCAACAACCAGCCCAAATGTCCAGCCCAAACTAATACTGAAGAAAGGCAGGTCAGTCAGTATAGGAAGATAAACTTGGAAACAAACCAGGCCTAGAAAAGTACCCAGAAATCAACAGCTAATAAGGAGATACTCATCTAGCATCAGGTGGTAGGCAGCCACCTGCGGTTGGGATGGCTTATATTTACTATATTGACAATAGGAGTCAGAAACAAGAGGTAAACAGGAGTCAGGATAAACATTAAGAATGAACTTTGGTACAAATATTAAACAATGGAGATGAAGTTTGGAGAGGGGAAATGTATAACATATGATTGAACAGAGACATTAGGTTTTTGAAATAAAAACCAAATTTCTCAATATATTACACCAGAATTCTGGTTGTCTCAACAATAATAAGTACTATTTCAATGGTCCTCGTGAGCTCAGTCTTTAGGAAATGGGCTAATTGGACCAAAATGTCCTTAATTATTAATTAATTAATTCTTATTTAATTTCCAAAGGAATTTCATAATGACTGCCTTATGTAACTTGAAGGGAAATATGTTATAAATATAGTATAAAATACACTATGAAAATACTCTCTAAAAAAATTTAGAAACACCATATGAAAAGACCCAAAACTTCAGAATGTTGGTTTTCCTTTTAAAACTGCAGGACAGATGAGAACTTCCTTATTTGTAAGCATGAACAACATAATCTCTTTGGATAATGAATACATTTTTGTAACTTTTATAAACTTATTTTTTATTGTGAATTTTCAATGAAGCAGTCAAGAAACTGTGAGCTGGTAGCAGCATTATGTTAATTCCATATCAATCTATAAACAAAAAATGTTGTTTCTTCTTTTAACTTGCTGCTTGCATCAGCTTTGTTTAAAAACATCTGGCAACTAGTTTCTCATGCAATTTTTTCCCCACATTTTGTCTGTTTCTTTTTTGATTGATAAGTCAAATCCTTTGGCTTTTTTAAATAGACACGAGTTGCAAGGGATTTATCATCCATTCACTTTATTTCAGAAAATAATTAACATCTCTACTATACTGCTGAACTCTATTTTTATGATCATTTGAATAGATGGAAGGTAATTTGAAATTTTACATCAGAGCAGATCTTGAAAAGAAAAAGAAACTACCCATACTTGTAGAGTTATAACCCCATAAGTGAGATAATTAACTAAAGTCAACAAATATGTACTTAAAAAACTACTGTGGAAGGGAACGGCATGAAAGCAGCAATGGAGACCAAACTGAATAGATTTGAAAGAAGTAGCTGCCTCGAGGATACTTAGCCATTTGTATAATCTCTTTTAAATTTGATCCTACACATTTCCACGAATATGTGCAGGAACATAAACAGTTTAACTTTATTGAGTGGTAGGAGCCACTCTCCCTGAAGCAACTTTAACACTTGAAATCAAATTTTGGAGCAGTAAAATAAACCAAAGATCAGAGAGATGTTTTATATCCTAAGACAACCCACAAAGTCCACAGGAGAGGTATATGAAACCGGAGTGGACACAGAACCAGAGCACCAATTGTAAGCTTTAGAGCAGACTGTCACAATAGAAATAGCAGTAGCTTTGAGAGCTCTCAACCCAGAGATTTATGCTTCATCAGAAAGAGATCACAGGGAACCTTTACCTGGCACCAAAGTGCAGCTGGTATTGATTGGCAACTCTATTACACAAACGCATTTCTGGGATCACATTTCCAAAGTGGAGAGGAATATTCGTGATTGTCACAAGGTCATGGGGAGTGACAGCAATTGTGTGTGCAAAAAAGTAAGAGGAGTACGAGTACTTGTAGCTTCAGGGGAATAGAGAACCTTCCTGGGTAAAGACCAGAGTACAGGCCAGAAAATCAGTGACCACACATCCCCCAGGAAAACACCACTTTGAAAGCATTGAAAACTTGAAGACACCCCTCCCTTCCATCCTCAGTACTAAGTCTGAAACCAACAACATACAAAACCTGAAGCTCAGGACAGTGCCTTTCCATTCCCAGGTCAGCAGAGCCCAACTTAAACATAAATTGCAAAGTTAAGAAATAGAAAGGAAAACAAGCACAAACAAGAGAAGAAATGACCATCCAAAGGACATTTGGGAAAAGAAGACATAAACTTAGAAGGCAATGATTTAAAAACATCTTCAGACAAAGGTGAAATTAAACATACTAATTTGTTACAAGGACATTTAGAAGAACGAAATTCATTAAAAGAAGAATTAGTGAAAGAGAAAGAATTGTGAAAGAAAATTCAGAAAGAAATGAGTGATGTGACAAAATTATGAAAAGATGTATATATTGTTAAAGAAGGACAAAAATATATGGAAGAAAATGACACATTAAATAACAAAATTGGCCTAATGCTAAAAGAGGCACAAAAATTCACTGAAGAACAGAAATTGTTTAAAAACAGAATTGATCAACTGTAAAAAGGGGTACAAAATAGAATTAAAATACACACATATGTCAGAAATTATATATATATATATAATTATTGGATTACCTGAAATTCATGATTGAGAGGCAGAATATAAACAGAAGAAAATAGGATGGAGAAAAATAAAGTTAATAAACAACTATGAATTTGACTGGGATGAGATATCCCATAAAATAAAAGTAGACAGAAAAATGGATTTGAAACCAGAATCCAACAATATATTCTATAAAAGACATTCATGTTCATGCAAAGGAAAATCACACACACAAACATCAGTAAAAGATTAGAACAAAATTTGTTATGCTTCAAATGAAGTAAATTGGCATGAATAAGAGGCATTTATCCATTGATAAATAGTCAAAAGTTTTCAGAAGAAGAAATCAAAGTTATCTATATTCATATGAAAATGTTCTGAATTAGCAGTGATTAGAGAAGAGAAAGTTAAAATAGATTTGAGGTACTGTCTCACGCCTCCTGTAAATGATAAATGCTTGATTAGATGATTGAATAACTGTTGGTGTACTAGTGAACTAGTTTAAAAATTCTGGGGAACAATCTTTGAATTATGTCCAAAGGACTACAAAATTGTAAATATTTTATGGTTCAATAATGCCACTACTAGGTGGGTACCCCACAAATATCATAGAAAAAGAGAAGAGAATTATGTGTACGAAATATTTATAGCAACTCTTTTTTTAAAACAGAAAAGTCATTTTAATAAACCATTTATGACAAAGATTCTTCTTGCTTGACTACCTTGGTTGCATTGTCATCAAGAGCAGTTTCACTTGAATTTCCCATGTCTCCACCATCATATCCATCAATCACTATCTCCTTATTTAAACCTGGTAATAGGTTTTATGTCCCCACTTAGAATATTCTGATTAGAAACAGGATTTCTACTTGCCTGTAATTCAATATATGAACTATAACAGTGTCCACTATCATTCTTACACGCTATATTTTCATGATCAGATTCTACCTTAGGAACAACATAAATTACTTCAAACTAAATGGTTCCTCTTTGTTGGGAAGGAATAGCTACAGCTTCTTTATGCTTAACATCACTTAGGTTAACATCATTGCCTGCCAAAATGGGATCTCCAAAATGCAGCCTTCCACAATGATGGGCAGGTTGTCCAGGGTGGATTTCAGACATGAGAAGAGGAGCACCATGTTTCTTTCCACTTTTAATTTAAATGCCAAATCCTTCATAATTGTCTTTGAGGAGAAGAAACTTTTTGATTGGACCAACACCTTCTCTTTTAGTTCAGGATTCTTGATCATGTCCTGGTGGTGCTTGCATTGATCTTTTCACTTCATTACATCCTGTCCAAGTTCTAACACATGTTTTATGAAAGTTCATGCGGATTTCATATTCTAGTTGGTTCTAAAGTTTATCACGAACATTGCCCTTCATATCTTGACTCAGTAACTGGATCTGTTGGTCTCTTCCTGTCAATTTTTATCCAAATCCTTGACTACCAGTCTTTCCCCATAAATTTCCACCTGGAAAATTGCTATGTGTCTCCTAAGGAATTCATTCTTCTTTCTTATTAACTTCACCTCAGCTTCAAATTGAGCTACATTAATTTTTTTTATTTTTTTTTAATTTTATTTTTCATTTTTAACACAGTTTGTAACAAATAAAACAATTCAAACTTTTGATCACGTAATACTTCTTTTCAAAGCATTTACAATGTGAACCACAAAAGAATTTTTTTTAACACTAACTAACTGAGACACAAATATTTATGTTGCTAACTTTACAAGCTCTTGACCAAATTGTCTCCACAGTATTACTAAGAATTAAAAGACCCTAACAAAATCCTATGCCTAGCACCTTAATTTTCAATTTAGCATCGGATGTTCCCCTACCAATAATATACAATTTATGGGTTCTGATATTAAGTTTACAAACCTTTTGAATAGAGGAAATTGCAACCAGGAGTAGAAGCATTGTAGGGGTACAATATCTCCTCAACGTCATATCAATTCCAGGCAGGATTAGAATGTCCACTTGCATTCAGTCAGACTTAAAGTGTGATAGAAAGATAGGAGAAACCTATCTCAGCCCAAGTTGAAGAACTGCTTTCTCCCACCATTCCCATGACCTGACATTTTGTAGTTGATACCAGCATCTCACCAGCTTACTGGCATCATGGATTGGAGGCTCAGACTGCCTTTCTTGATGTCCATACCTGGAGTTAGACTCAGAAGAACAGTTACTTAATAGTCCTATAAGATCCAAAAATGGCAAGTTACAATACCCAGGTTTCAAATATGATTATAATTTCACTTTGACTAGGGAGCATCTTTTGAGGCAAGTCTTAAGTGGCTTATATGCCTTTCTATACATGTTCTAGTTCCTTTATAAATAGCAATCATAAAATCAAATTTGAGGAGCATCTTTTGAGGCAAGTCTTAAGTGGCTTACATGCCTTTCTATACATGTTATAGATCCTTATTAAACAGCAATTATAAAATCAAATTTACCATTAAAACCTTATCTTTTCCATCAATGCCAAATTTTACCCGAAGTTACCATCCTCTAGGAAATTTAGACTAAAATTGTTTACCCCAAACTAAAGATATCATTGATTTATTCTCAGTAATTAATTGAGTCTATTGTTTTAATACTAATTACTTTTACCTCACTTTGTAACATGTCCAGTTTTTCTCCTCATCACTCCCTTTCCCCTGCTTCCTAATACCTTGCATTCTGATTATTCTTTCCTTCTGTGTACCCTCCCATCTATCACACTCCACCCTTCCCTTATCCCAATCTTCTCTCTTTTCTTGTAGGGCAAGATAAATTCCTATATCCCATTCCTTGAATTTATTATTTTCCAATTTTATGGAACAAAATTTTAAAAATTCGTTGCTAATACTTTGAATTCCAAATTCTCTTCCTCCCCCCTCCCTCTCCAGCCCCACTGAGAAGGCAAACAATTCAATACAGACTAAATATATGTTGTTTTGAAAAAGACTTCCATAATAATCGTGTTGGGTAATACTAATTATATTGCCCTATGTTCTACTCTACCTCCTTTATTTTTCCCTCCACAATTGACCTTGTACCTTCTCGAAAGTGTTTATTTCTAGTGACTCCCTTTTCCCACTTGCCCTGCCTTCTAACATTTCTGTCACCCCACTTGTCAGCTCCTCTACTACTTTCCTGTGGTGGGATGTAAATTTTCATATCAAATTTAGTGAGCATGTTATTTTCTCCTTCAGCCACATGCGGAGAAAGTAGCTTCATTTTTCCCCTCTCCCCTTGTTGCTTTTCTCTTCCATTGAACAAGATTTTTCTTATCCCTTTTATGAGTTATAGCCTGCCCCTTTTGTTTTCTCCCTTTTTATTCCTGGCATTTTCTGCCTTAACCCCTTAATTTGCATTTTATTTTGTTTTTGTGTGGATATCATCTCTTCTGATTCAACACATCCTGTACTCTCTAACTACATATGTGTATTTGTGTGTGTATGTACAATCTCTCCATCTACCCACAAACTGAGAAAAGATTCAAGAGTTATAAATTATGTAATGTAAACAATTCAAATTTAGAGAGTCTTTTATGATTTTTTTTCTGGTTTACCTTGTCATGCTTCTCTTGATTCTTGTCTTAGGAAATCGAATTTTCTATATAGATCTGGTCTTTTCCTCAGTATGAATTACTGAAAGTCCTCTGTATCATTGAATGACCAATTATTCCCTTGAAGTATTATACTCAGATTTACTGGGTAGGTGATTCTTAGTTTCAATCCCAGTTCCTTTGACCTCTAAAATATCCCATTCCAAGCCCTTTGATTCCTTAATGTCGAAGTTGCCAGATCCTGTGTTATCCTGATTGTATTTCCACAACACTCAAATTGTTTTTTTTTCTAGCTGCTTGAAGTATTTTCTCCTTGATCTCGGAACTTTGAAATTTGCCCACAATATTCCTAGGAGTTTCTCTGTTTGGATCTCTTTTAAGAGGTGATTGGTGAATTCTTTCAATATTTATTTTGCCCTCTGATTCTAGAATATCAGGGCAGTTTTCCTTGATAATTTCATGGAAGAAAATATCTAGGGTCTTTTTTGGATTTTGGCTTTCAGGTAGCCCCATAATTTTTAATGGTTTCTCCTGGATGTATTTTCCAGGTCAGTAGTTTTTCCAATGAGATTTTTCACATTATCTTCTATTTTTTTTCACATTTTTGCTTTTGTTTACTAACTGTTTTGTTTAACTCATAGTCATTCATTTGCTTGAACTCAATTCTCTCTTTTAATGAATTCTTTTGTTCAGTGAACTTTTGAACTTTCTACTCCATTTGGCTAATACTGTTTTTTAAAACCTGCTTCTCCTCATTGACGTTTTGGACCTCTTTTCCAATTGAGTTAGCCTCTTTTTAAAGCTGATATTTTCCTCGACATTTTTTTGGTTCTCCTTTCGTAAGCCACTAACTTGTCTTTAAAGATCTTCTATTGCCTGAACCTATTTTAACTTCCCTTTGGACGCCTTGGAGGCAGAGGCTTTGCTTTCTTCTGACAGTATGCCTTGTTCTTCCTCATCAAAAGGAATGGGGGAGACACCTGTTCCCCAAGAAAGTAAATTTATCTGATCTAATATTTTTTCCATCTTTTTGGTCATTTTCCCAGAAGTTACTTGACTTCTGAGTTTCCTCTCCACCACCAACTCACCTCCAAATCTGCCAAGCCAGAACTGAGATGCTGATATTCAGATGAGCTGCTCCAAAGCCCCAGAGGCTTTAGACAGGGCAGGGCCACTATTCAGTGTGAGATTAAGATGGGTTGCTCAGGAGGGAGCAGGGCCACCACACAGGGCTTAGCTCCCTCAGGGGGTTTAGGAAGAGACCTTCAATAATGGATATGGGCTACAGACTTCTTTCGGAATCCTGTCCACTGCTGTCTCTACTGCTGTCACCTGAGGAGCTGCAAGTTATGGCGATACCCTACTTCCATCTCAGCTAGCTGAAAAGACCCGCTCATTGACCTTTTGTGTCTGTGGGTTGAGAGATCTCAATTGATGCTGGAAATTCTGTCCCTGAAGCATACTCGGATCTGCTCCTCATGGTGTCATGTGGCCAAGGCTGAACTGGGCTCTGCTCCTCACCTGGTGCAACAGACATTTCCCTTTGGTCTTTCAGGTCACTCTGGTCTAGACATCTCCTCCACTCCCTTGTTCTGTGGCTCCTGCTGCTCTAGAATTTGTTGAGAGTTCTTTACAAGTATTTTATGGACTATGGGGTAAGAGCTACTGTATGTGCATCTTTCTAGTCTGTCATCTTGACTTCCCCCTTCTTTCATTTTTTTTCTTTTGTTTTTGCTTCAAGCTCTCTCTCCAATTTCACCTGACACCAAAGTCCAAACTCTGTTGAGTTTTGGCATGAAACTGAAAATAAACAGAGTGTAAAAAGTTGAACAAGAACTTCTTTCTCTAATACCACTTTTTCAGCCTGGGTCTCTATCAGGTCATATTTCAGATCAACCAACCTTGCCTCAAAGTTGTGATTAATCTGGGACCCCTCTGTGATTTGTGACTGCGGGAAGCAGGACCTCAGGTTGGTCTCCTTCTGGTGCCCATCATAACTGATTTCAATTTAGTCTGGGTTGATTTCACCCTGGAGCTTGTCCACATCCGTAAAAGACTTGCCAGATGATTCATCCAGCATCTCCAGTCATCAGAACTTCACTATTCCACAACTGCGGGGACCCCTGAGCCACAACAGGCACGCCCAGAGTGCCTGTAGGTCTGGGGGGGTGGGAGAGTGCTGAGGATGTGCTGCTGGCACACATGGTGCTCCTGAGGGTCTCCAAGTTGTCTTTCCTACCTACCTTGGTTACCTACCTTCAGGAGGGAAATTGACGTGAAAACGTGCTCAGGGAGCATACCATAGAAGCTCTTTTGGTGGGGGCAAAGAATTGGAAATTGACGTAATGTCATCAATTGGGTAATGGTTAAACAAGTAGCACGTGTTTGAGTACTATTAGCTATGAGCAATGATAAGGATAGTGGTTTCAGAAAACAAACCAAACCCAAACAGACAAACAAGAAAGCATGGTAAGACCTATATGAACCAATGTATTGCAAGAATGATCAACTGTGAAAGACTTAGCTACTCTGATCAAGCCAATAATCAGATGATTCAAGAGATTCTTGGTGAAGAAAAATAAATTCTGTCCGCCTCCCGAGAGAAGCAATGAAATGTGTGTAATTTCTCTTTCTCTCTCTCTCTCTCTCTCTCTCTCTCTCTCTCTCTCTCACTCTCTTTCTCACCTTTTTGTGATATGGTTAATATGGGAATATGTTTCATGTATTTCACATGCATAATTCATATAGTACTAGCTTTCTCAGTAGTGGGAAGAGGAATGGGAAGAAAGGAGAGAACCAGGAACTCAAAACTGAAAAAGTAAGATACGTCAATATAAAGGAATGATATATTTTTAAATGCTATATATTTTATGTACGTTACAGATTATAATAACTTTTTAATCATGTAGGGTAGAATGGAATCCAATATGCAGAAATTATGAGAAGGCAGAATTCAGTTCATTTTAATGAAGTACTTCCAAATAATGTGTGTTGTGTATTTTTTTTCAAAAATAGAATTCACTACCTCAGAAATTAGTAAATTCTCAGTAACTCTAGGTCTTTAAGCAAAGGCTAAAAGATCCCTTTAGCAGAGGTGTTGCTATAGATGGAATTCTTCATTTAGAAAGGGTTTGATTTTCATAACTTCTGAGTTTCTGGCAAAATTCTATATTACTCACCTATGCACAATGATAAATTTTCTTTGGTATAATATCTTTGACTCAACTATGAATTACAAGTGTAAGGTAAAGATGTCTTCCCCAACCTCTT
This sequence comes from Potorous gilbertii, assembly GCA_028658325.1. Classification (NCBI taxonomy): domain Eukaryota; kingdom Metazoa; phylum Chordata; class Mammalia; order Diprotodontia; family Potoroidae; genus Potorous; species Potorous gilbertii. The sequence continues at coordinate 67,969,099 of CM053774.1, read as the reverse complement.
TCCTTCAAAATCATCTCAACTTACCATTACACTAATAGGAACATTCATTTTAATTAGTCATTAGAGTTATAAATGTTATGTCTTACTTGATGAAGAATTTGATCAAGTTTGCCCCTTACATTTTATTCATTGTGACTTTTTGAGGTGAGTAACTAAGATAAAGAACTTGAATTTATCTGTATTC
>CM053774.1:67951131-67968415 GCA_028658325.1 Potorous gilbertii | reverse complement strand
GGAGGGAGGGGGGTAGGGGGGGAAGGTGTGGGGGGATAAAATCTTAATATTAAGGAAGTGATTGTAGAACATTTATATATAAATAAAATAAAAATTAAAAAAAATAAAAAAAATAAAAGAAGCCAAAATCTTGGACAGAAAAAATAAAATAAAATAAAATAAAATGGAAGCCTCTAAATCTTGTGTGATCTTGACTATGGCTGCATTATATTTGAGTTGCTTCTTTATGGCTACTTGAAGTATTTGTTTTAGTATCTCATTCAGGTGGTGATCAGTGGATTCTTTAAATTTCTACTTTATCCTCTGGAACTAAGATATCAAGAGAGTTTTCTTCAATGATTTCTTAAAATATTATGTCTAAGTTCTTCGATAATGGATTTCATATAGTCCAATAATTTTAAATTTTTTCTCCTCAAACTGTTTTCCAGTTAGTGTTTTTTCCCCCCTGAGGAGATATTTTAAATTTCTTTTTGTTGCTGCTGTTGTTTTTATTTCATTTCATTGTTGCTAGATGTCTCATGGAATCATTAGCTTCCACTTACCTAATTCCAATTTTTAGGAATTATTTTCTTCAGTGAAATTTTGCTCCTCTTTTTCCATTTGGTTAATTCTACTTTTTAAGGAATCCCTGTCTTCAGGAATTTTTAATCTCCTTTTACATTTGACCAATTCTTTATGAAATTCTTCTCTTTAGTTGATTTTTGTGCCTTTTTTGTCATTTGGCCAATTTTATATTTAAATTGTTATTTTCTTCAATAATTTTTGTGCCTCTTTTACCATGCTGCCAATTCTCTTTTCATACTTGTCGTATATCACTCTCATTTCTTTCTCCAATTTTTCTTCTGCCACTCTTATCTCTTTCTTTAAACTTTCCACAAATTCTTGTTGGGCTTGTGTCCAATTAGCATTTCTCTTTGAGGCTTTAATTATAGCTGTTTTCCTATTGTTGTCATTTTGTGATTTTATATCTTAATGTTCCCTCCCATGGTAACAGCTATTTATGTTCAAATTATTTGGTTGGTTTTGCTGTTAATTTTTCCAGCCTACTTTTTCACTTTGAATTTTATGTTAAAGTTGGACTCTTCTCATCTAGAGATAGACAGCCATGGTCCCAAGGTTTAGACTTTATTGTGTTGCTATTTTCAGAGCTAGATCTGGACATCTGCAAATTTTTGGTGCTTTGAGATTGATGTGATTTTGACAGAGGTATGGTCACTGTTTTCCTGTTCTGAATTATGACCTTTACCCAGGAAGATCCACTGGTACCCTGCAGCCACAGGGCCGAAACTCTTCTCCACTCTGAAACTGTGACTCAAAACTGTCCATAGGCAATAAAGTAGCCAATTATCTCTAGCTGTACCCCATGCCAGCAAAAAGTCCCTTGCAATCTCTTTCTGACCAGTTGCCTGACAGCCTTAGCATCTCTGGGTTGAGAGTTTCCAAGGATGTTGCTGCTGCAGCCACCATTGCCACCTCAACTATGTGAGCTCCAGGCAAGCATCCAACCTATTGTCACAGACTTCCCCGTTGACATCTTAGAAGCACTCAGACTGGAAGAAATGTCTCACTCCAACCTTTCGCTGTCCCACCACTCCAAAATTTTATTTGAGTCATTATTTTAAAGTTTTTAAAGTGGAATAATGGGAGAGTTCAGCTGGGTGGCTGCCCCCAATCTGCCATCTTGGCTCTGCCTGAGGAAGAAATCTGAGGAATATTTTCCTTTAATTACTTTGGTGAGGACCCCCTCCTCCCCAAAACACACAAACACCCTGGTTGTTAGTAGTTTTGTGCCACTTTCAAATTCACTGTTTGCCAAGGAAGCCTGGAATCCAGGAAATCCAATATAAAATGTGAAGGTCTCAATAACTGAGCTGCTGAACTCAAGCTTCCTGCCTAGGCAGATTACCTAACGTTTCAGGAGCAATGTAAGTCCAGTGCCAAAGAACAGGTAAAGGTTAAACAGGCTATTGGAGTAACAATATATTTCCATTTGTCAATCAGCAAACAAGAATTTTTAGTTTGGAATTATATTCCAGTGAAATGGCAGATGCCTCAAGGGGAAAATACCTGACAAGTTTCTCTATGTTGATTCCATGTTTGTAGAAGCCATTGTGGTTTTTTTTTATGTGAACATATCTTATTTTTAGAGGCAGTTAAGTTGCACAGAAGGTAAAACCCTAGATGTGGAATTAGGAAGTGCTGAGTTTGAATCCTGCCTCTGATATGTACTTAGATGTATGATCCTAAGCAAGTCATTTAATTTCTCTGGGCATCAGTTTCATTATGTGTAAAATGGGGAAAATAATAGCCCTTACCTCTTATGGTTTCTGTAAGGAAAAAAAGTAACATAATATTTGTAAAGTGGTGTATATATCTTACATTCTAACTATTATTAAGAGCTTATATAATGAACCTTTAGTGTTGCCCATTAGAGCAATAAAGGTAATAAGATTTTATAATCTGTTGATTGAACCAATTATCCCTTATGAATGGCATAACAGAAAAAGAATTAGCTCTGCAAGGAAACGTTAGAGACCATCCAGTCCAATGACCTTATTTTATACATGAGCAGTTGAGGTCCAGACAGTAACAGTGACTTCCCCAAGGTCTCATAGATACTACATAGAAAAGCTAGAATATAACTGTCCCACCCACATATGAATGCTGAAACTGAACCTCCAAAAAGATATTTTAAAGTCATTAATTTGATTAAGATGTCGTAAAATTACTTACAATTTACGTTTTTCATAATGATGGTAAATTTAACCAGGATTCCAGTTGTCTGAATATATATCACCATCTGAGCTGACAAGCTATCATAAATATAATCTTAAGAAATGATAAAGAAGAATTATCTACTCAGGATAGAATGGCTTGGTTCAATAAACTGTAATATCCTTTGGAATCCTCAGTAGCACCTAGTACCTAGATTAATGGTAATCACATTTTCTCTTCTCTTACTGCTATCAACGGGCTTAAAGGACTGGAGGGGTGAAGTAATAGAAAAAAAAGGTGGCATTTTATATACTTCAGAGTAAATTCTTTAAGGATGCGTGGCTTTTCTTGACTTTATCTTCAGGTAAGCCATTCTCAAAAGAACATATTCAAAGTATCTTTTCTCTTGTGGGGAAATAGGACTTTTACATAATTATATCCTTTCACATCAATCACACTATCAGAATGCCCTATGGATGTTGAGTGTGAGAGATGGACGGGCATCACACACCATATGGAGCAAGCAACTGCAAATGTCTGTGATAATTGATTAGGAACTTTCAGTTCAGTTGATAGAGTAAGAATGTCGATTCCCTGAAGGCTCACACGAGTACAGGTATTTGTTTGCTGACAGAAAAAAAAGGAACCATTTAGTAAACAGGGAAACTTGCACATTCATTCCTCTTTTTAAAATAGGTGGGGGAGGAAGGGCCAGGAGAGCTCATATGCAGTAGACAAAGTAAGTAGCCATTAAAAGTTCCCTTTGAAAAAGAGGTTAAGAAAAAAAATGTTTTCTCTGTTTTAAATAGAAGCACAATCTCCCAGATTGTACATTATATGAAATTTTCATCCACTCAGATAGCACTCATTTCACATCTCATCTGTTCTGTGAATGAGATGGGAAAATAGTTCTCACTTTTTTTTTTAACGCATAAAGAATCCTTGGTGAATTGCACTTTTACAGTATATGATTATCCATCCTGTCTTTTTCAAAAGATTGACTCTTGGCAGTCCCCCTGTCCTTTTCCCATTGCAGCCTTATGGATGCAGTGCTTTGCATTTACACCAGACCCTATGTATTTCCATCAATCTTCTTATTACAGTCAGGTTTCAAATCCAAAAACCCAGAGCTGAAAAGAGAAGGGGAAACCATTTATTCTTTACAACTACTATTCAAAAATTAAGACAACAAGAACTCCTTAAAGTATCTTTTATTTGTAAGTACTATGTTTAAAAAAGACCACTTCCCCACAGATAGCAGTTAGGATCTCATTATAAAATACTCCCGTAAAAACTATTTAATTTTCCACTACAGGGAGGGAGGATTTGATCTCTTATTAAACATTTTATGGAAAAGTCTAAAAGTGTTTTCAATTATTTATCTGAATTGAAATCTAGGCCTTGGAAACTGCTGGCATTACACACACACATAATATTATCAGCCCACAGAGTGCCATTAGGTCATAAAATGCTGCTGTAGCAACATCTCTGTTACAGCTGCTGGGGCTCATGCAACTTTTACTACAGTTATAAAGCCATTTATTACATTTTCTTTATGATGCTAATGCATTGCAGTCTGTTATTTTATTGTTCCCACTGTGATAAAGACTGAAATGTATGATATTGTGCAAAAAAAAATATATAGGCCTAATAACGTACCCTGCTGCATTAAAAATCTCTTAGATAAGCTTAAGAGGCTCATAAAAATATTAACAGGGGATAGCAAAAGGGAAATATTTTGTGGGACATTTTCTTTCATTTGTTTTATGGTTCCCTAAAGAAAGTTTTTTTAATTGTGCTTTGTCAAAATATACCAAAGTTGATATGAATATCTGACTGTTCCTAGCACCCCTCCAATTATAGTATCATCACAGTGGTGGAAGATAATTTTTGATTCACTAATAGGAGAAATGACTAAATAATATCCCAATAATCATACGAAGAGAACTGAAGCCATTTAAAAATAATAAGGTCCTTACACCCAAAGGTTCCTGTAATTGATAATTACAGCTTGCTCAAATTGTCTAAATTTAGCTCCCATTGTATTAAAGATATTGCAGCTTGCTATTGAGGGGGGAAATCAATTAACTTAATTAACTGCTACCTGGTTACTCTACTTGTCTGTTGTAGTTCATTTAGCTGCTGGCTACTTATAGCTTTTATATCATGAGGAGAAATTCTTCCTTGTATTCAGTCAGATCTGAATACTTGTTGATCCTTTTGTGTTTTCAGCAGAGAATTGTAGATTGGGAACTTTCTTTAAAACAGTAACAGTTTGAAAAAAAAATATTGTTCCAAGAGAGATTGGAAAATCTAAGGAAAGCAATCCATTTGATAAGAGCTCTTTCAATCCCCTGATCCAAAGGATGGATTTTTAACTTTTGATTTGCCCTCAGGAAGCCATCAGAAGCAATAGAGACACAAGAAACAAGATTGTGCTCCCTGAACTGTAAGGGAAATGGGTTAATTTTCTGCGAGTTTCCATTCTTTTTGCAATCTCCTTCACTAAAATGCCGATTTTTCTCCCATCAGCCTCTAGTCTTATAAGCTCTGTCAAAACAAAAAGTAATTGGAATGTCCATGCTTACACAAAGTCCTGCCTTATACTATGGAAACTTCCACGTACACGTAGACAGTGAGAACTGGAAGACATTTGCCCTATCCTTTCATTTACAGTGTGGGAAATTGCATCTGAGCAGGTTTTGAAAGACATTTTTTGCCTCACCTGGATAGATATTCTTCTTCCACATGCTTTGAGTTTGAAAACTGGAGTGGAAGAAAGATTAGTCCCTGGGAATATGCACTTCTCAGAGTTCAAAAAGTAGAGATATTAAGAATGCAGGCACCTTTCCTTGTGAGAAAAAAGAAAGTGAGTATGAGAGCTAGAATAGTGTGAATTGCCCTTGTGGCTAAGATTAAAATGCTAATAGAAAATAGTAAATAAAAAAATTTGGATCTATTTATATACAATATCCCAGCCAGTGGCTTGAATTATATCTCAAAACCCTTTTTTTGGAGTTCAAAATAAACAAATATAAAAGACACCCCAAATTATATGCAAATGGAAGAGTGCATTAGCCTGCTCACCAGAATGCTTCATTTTTATACCTCATTTTATTTGCTTAATCACACACTTTCACATGTGTTAGAACCTTCCATCAGTACAATCCTCTGTCTATAGGAAACTTACAAAGAGAAATTGAATAAAGCCAGACATGCCCTCAGTTGTTTTAATATATTGCTAATTTGGCTATTGCTGTAATTTGAAAAATTTCTGATAAAAAATGCTACGAAAAGTAAAGAATCTTCACAAATAGGAAGATTCTCTAGAAACTATATAATCACTCATAAAAGCTTCCACTATATGTCTTATTAATTAGCACTACCTCTGGAAATATTTGTAGTAGGAGCACTATTGTCGGAGCTCCTACAAAATGTACTGTCTACATAGTGTATAAATTATAGTACTTAAAGCTGAGGTCTATAAAGATGTAGTAATAAAGGCCTGAAGTTAAATTAACAACCTTCATACTGAATGATAATGTTTAATATGAACATAGCACATTGTATATGCACAATCATTTAATTTATAATTACTTTTATTAGGATAAGTTCGATATAGATTGAGCAACACAATGGCATGGAAGAGAGATTGCCTTGAAGTTAGAAAGGCCTGGGTTCAAGTTCAGTGGCTGATACATCCAAGTCCTGCCATTAGGAACCATGTGACCTTGGACAAATCCTTAATCTTTCTGTGCTTTAGTTTCCTTATGAGTTCCTGATACCTAAGACCCTTTTCAACTCTGAATCAAAGATCCCTGAGCTTAACTCTTCAATGCCTTTAAGGATTCCTTTGGACATTCAATTGGAGATTAGCTGCTAATTTGTATTGGTAAAGAAATCTTCCCTAACCCAAATGAAATAAAAGGAAGATGCATAGTAGAGAACATATCTCATATCAGAGAAATGATGCAACTTTTTCACTTTGTTGGGAGGTTGATTAAATAAAATAAGTTATTTGTGCTAAATCTTGAACATACATAGAATACTCTACTTGGTTGATACACACATGTTCATACACACACACACACACACACACACATACACTCACCCCACTGCATCTCATTTCACAGCCCATGTGAGTGTCCAACTGTTTCAAAGGGAATCAAAAATTCTAAAAAAAAAAAAAACCAAAGAAAAAAACATTTACTTCTCATTCACTGTCATTTTGGAATCTTTAGGGGATGAAGAAGCTACTTTTCTTTTAACAGTACAGTCTAGGAAAAGTAATCAACCAGTCTTATTTATTGAAAGAGTGGCTCAACAGTAAAAATCTCAAATTAGTATCCCTTTTCTTTGTTTGTTTGTTTGTTTTTAACATGAGAAAGGCTGATGTAGAAAGCTTTATGGACTGCTAGGTGGCACAGTGCAAACAGTGGAATCAGTAGAAAACAGACTGGAATCAGGAAAACTCATTTCCCTCAGTTCAAAGCTGGTCTCAAACACTTACTCACTGTGGGACCCAGGGCAAATTCCTTAATCCAGTATCCCTCAATTTCCTCACCTATAAAATGTGAAGAAAATGGCAAAACACTCCAGTATTTTGCCAAGAAAGTCCCAAATGAAGGCATGAAAAGTCAGACATGACTGAAAAATGAATGAGCAACAAGAAGAGAGATTTGTATTGAAAAGATCACTTGAAAACACCTTTTTTCTTAGTTAATTGGAGATACAAACACACGAACAAATTTTTTTTTCAGAGATAATCGTTCATTCAGACCTCTGGATTTTGTTTCAGAATTTTTTTTTGATCAATAAACTTTATTGGTTGTGCCCTAAACAATTATGTGAAATGTGATCCAGGAGAAATAGAAGTATTTGAAGTTTAAAAAGTTATAATTCTGCATTAAATATCATTTAATTAAATTTACAATAGCTTCTGATGAATATAACTTACAATGCCTTCATTAGCATTCATGTACCCTCATAAGTCATTTCCTTTCCAATCCAACATATAACAATATTAAGGCTTAGTGATATACAGCAAAAAAAAAAAAAAGAATATATTTCCTGAACCTCACAATTCTTCCTAAATCTGAATGCACAAATCTACTCTGTAAGCATTTGCTTAGTGAAATAATCTAAGATAGGAAGCCATAGAAGAGCATGAGTGTTACTATACCATTTCTTTTATAAGTATAATGTGTTTTTTTCTCTGCTTATACCAAGTAACAGAGTTATTCCTTTCAGAAATAGAAGGTCTTTTTCACTGCCTTTTACATGACTTGACTTCAAAACAAATTCTTTCCTGAATTACTAAACTTTTGAGGGATTGAAGGTTCACATGTTAGTGCAGTCTGTTTAGACACGGTCTTGCAAAATGTCACCCTAGCGGTGAACCAGAAATATTACTCATTCTTTGTGTCAAAGCACATTAAAATATGTCAGAGACTTAAAGGGTTGTTCAGAAAAACAGGAGAATTTTCTGTCTTTGGAGAGAACTAAGATAGAAGTCATGGGATTTATTAAGTATCTAGAATTCATGGGGAAATACCCGAAGGCCTAGAGTGAGAGTGGCATGTTCAGGGAAGTGCCAGAGCCAGCCCCTGCTCCCCAGAGCTGATTGTTAAATTTTTTGTGAGACCATTTATGCCTCAGAAATTTATAAATTCTATAAACTAAGATTTATTTGCTTTTTGCTGATTGTCTAGATTTAAGAAAATGATGAAGAAAATATTAATAATGTAAATTAAACTTTAGAGTATGAAACAGCTGCTAAATAGAAGTATGCATAGAATGATTTTACATCTATATGTACATATTTGTGTCTAATGGTAGCCATTCCTAGGGGAGAGAGAGGGAAGAAAAAAGGACAAAAGAAATGTCCATTGATAACTTTATTACATATTTAAATGGAATAGCCACTTGGGCGTAATAGATTTGCAGTTTCATGCGCAATCTGTTTTTATTACTTTACTCTTATGGAAAGGCTTGTGTAATACCATAAATTAAAGATAAAAATTAAAAAAACATTAAAAACATATTATATACACATTTTTTCCAGAGAACTGGTTGTTATATATTTACCAGATACTCTTACATGTATCCGCCCTCCCCATTAATTGATTGTTGTAAAATGAAATTTAAGCTTTTCTAAGTATCATTAAAAGTTATTTTAACATGCACATAAATTGTAGGAGCTTTCTGAGAAATGGGTGAAAATTATTTGCAAAGTAACAAAGACACTCAATATGTATTTATTTTTTCTAATTTGAAAAGTGTTTTATATAACAATGAAAATAGTAGTCGTGTTTGAGTATATGTAGCGTTTTCTACATTTGCTGTTCGTGACACTCAGATTTTAATCAGACTTTACCTTATTTGTTCCTCACAACAGTTCAGAGTAGTAGATGTAATCTTAACCTAAGTTTAGAGGAGAAGAAACAGATAGTTAGAATCAATAAGTTATTTGCATATTACACAAATAAGATTTATCTGAGGTGAGATTTGAACCCAGAACTTCTTGACAAGTCTAGAATTATATCTACTTAACTGTGCCACCTACCTCCACTGCAGAAGGGTTAATAGGCTTTCCTGTTGTCCAAGGAAACCTTGGAAAATGAAACAATGCTAAAATTTGCCTTAACCCCATTGGTGGCATTGATGAAAACCTAATCTCTCTCATTATTTAAAGAATACTTATCTGCCTTTAACCACATTAAAATGTTAAGTTGCATTTTGATGAGCTACATCATGTGCTATGGTCCTCTCTATGTTTCATAATAGGCATAGAAGAAAGCCCTGTTCTTTTTAGACAGACAAAGTCCTGTGTTATGATTCATTGACATGCATAACTCCGGTTTATTGCTTGTCTATAGTATTTGGAAAATTATTACATGTAATTTTATATAAGGTGATAATGGAGCTATAGATGTGTTCAGTTAAAAAAAACTAATCACACTGAACTATGTACTTAAAAAACACAGGGTATTTTTGGTATTATAACTAGAAGAGAATTACTAAGGATTAAATCCCCTCTATGAAACTAATTTCAGGAGCAGATGGCTCTAAACAACTTTGATGGCCCTTCAGTTTCTTTATTGCAAATAAAATTCTTGCTAGGTTTGGTAAAACAAAAGTAGAGCCCAGCTGTCTTGTTTGTACATATTTTGACTAAGTACACATAATCAGTCTTTAAGTGATGTGACAGTTAAAAATAAAAATTTTATTTTCATACCACTTATAATCCAGATTCATTACTAAGCATATGCACTTGAATGATGAGGCACCAGGTAGTGGCACTCAAGGGATAATTCATAGTAGAAAAATAAATGAAAATCATCATTGATTTTTATAATGGGGAAGTACAGAAAAAAGGAAGGCAGTTAGGTGGCTCAGTGGATAGAGTGCTAGGCTTGGAGTCAGGAAGACTTGAGTTCAAATCCAGTCTCAGATTCTTATAAACTATGTAACCCTTGACAAGTCACTTAATCTATGTTTGCCTTAATCCTCTGGGGAAGAAAATTGGAAACCACTCCAATATCTTTGCCAAGAAAATCCCATGGATAGCATGGTCCATCGGGTCATGAACAGTCAAACATGAGTGGACAATTGAACAACTCAAAAAGGAAGAAGAGGGTGATGAATGACAAGGAGGAGGAAGAGGAGGAGGGAAAGGAAGAAGGAGAACAATGACAGGGGGGAGGAAAGAGAAAAAGCAGAAAAGGAGAAGTCTAAAGTACATTGATATGATCAAAATTATAAATAACTATAATGAAGGAAAATGGAAAGTATTATGTATTTCATGGAACTTGGATCAAAACAGGGATGGTCAGGCAATGTTTTGAATATATATACAAAAAAGGATCATGAGTCATATCTTTTTCCTGTTAAGGATAAGTAGTTCTAGTATAGCTTAGCAATTTTCTCACATGTAGAATTGTGTTCATAATTCTCTTATTTGACTTTTTTCACACTGACATAATTGTTCTTGCTGCATATTGGCAATTATACATGGGAATGTTTTCTGATTAAGTGTTAATGGCATCTACCTTGGTGTGACATGGAAGAGGAAATATATCATTATATTAGGAATTTATAAATTCTGAAAGATAAAGTTGGATTCTCGTCATAGAGGAGAGGTTCTCTAAGTTTTTAAAAGAGAAAACTACAGGTGATTGTAAGCTGAAAAGACACTAAGTATGGGTCAACAACAGAATGTTGTATGTCTGTCATGTGAGAATCGGGTTAAATCAGATCAAAAAGACATGCCACCAAAATGATATTGAATAGATAGTGACTTTTTTCTTCACTATAGCAACTCATGGCAGCTTAGAACAAGGCACAGAGAGGTTACCATTGATGTCAATGAAAGGAATACTCACACCTCTAAAATCACAATATTTTTGAAGTATTGGAGAAAGACAGAGTTCATTGCTCTCTCCATCCTATTTCAACTGCTGTAGGTGAAGAGCTCTTACCATCAGTAGCTGAAGGAAAAATTGTTTTGAAGCATTTGATCTTCCTAGAGTTATGTGGAGGTGTGATAGATGGGAGTACAATAGCAAAGGAAATGAAAATCTTTGGCTATATTAATTTAATTCCACTATACAACCTTAGTTTTACACAAAATGAATGTGTTTTCAAAGGAAAAAATACTCAGCAGTTTTTCTTTTATGTTCTTATTTGGCAGGACAAGACTACTTTCCAAAGAAAAATGTTATGATGCTTCTTGTATATTTGGATAAAGTCAGAATAATAAAAGATAAGTAGCTCATCTACAATCAGGTAAAGAATCAGTTCTAGTGATAAAATAATGCCCTGTTCAATACATGAGAGATAACACTTTTTGCAGCTCTTTGATAACCAATAAAGAATAAGGGAAATTTGGTGTTATGTATCCATCTTTTCATTTGTATCTGGAACAGATAGCAATCATCAGTAATGTGACAGATAGATAGATAGAAAGACAGTAGACAGAAATGAGTGAATGATCTAGTAATAGATATCGAAAGCTACACATACATAGAGGATATAAGTGTTAAAACTGGATCTGGAAATAGATATAGAGATGGAGAAATATATGTATAATATATGTATGTAGATAAGGAAAATGAATTCAATTTTTTTCAGCTCAATTAAATTCAATAAAATTATTATTTCTTGAGTATTAATTTACTTATAATCAATAATAAGATAGAAAGTATTTAAATAATATGTTAATGAATACATTAACATTGTATGAATTGATTCATACAATAATCCTGTGACTTAGATGCTAATTATTCATCATCCTATTTTTCATGTGAAGAAACTGAGACTTTTAGAGATAAAATGACTTGTACAGGGTCACAAAGCAAGTAATTTTCTGAGGCAGTATTTGAAATTGTGTTCCTAATTCCAAGAATTTATTTATATTATTTACCCTTTAACTGCCTGAGCATCTCTCTTTGGGCCTTTTTTTTTTGGCTAAATTCCTTGAAAAGACTGGCTACAATAAATGCCTGTACTTTCCTCACTTTCTTTTTACAATATGGCTTCCAACATTATTATTCCATCAAAACTTTAATGGTTGCTTACTTGCTAAATCTTCCCATGCTTGGGGTAGGCGTCCCCTAACTCACCAACAGTTTTGAGGCCTGTTGGTTACCCTCAACCAGGTTTAGCCCATCTGCCAAAATGACTTCACCAGGGTGGGGCTGCTGCATGTACTACAGCTTCCTGGGGCCTCAGAGGAGAGCTAGATGACAGGTAGGCACCAAAGGTGTATCAACAGCCCCAAAGAGGGCCCAGCAAGACCTCATACCAGAGATGACAATCCAGCCTGAACACCCCATACTTGTGAGATAGTATGAATATCAGAAAGTCTTAAATTCAAAAGGCCACAACTTGCTGACTGAAATGTCTAGTCCAAAACATAACTAAAACTTAACACACCTTTGGTAGAGGGAGTGAGGGGGAATATAAAGTTACAGAATAAGGGGAAGGCTTTCCTTTTCCTGACCCACTTCTTTCGGGGTGCAATAGTTCTTGCTAGAACCTAGAGAACTTTTCACTTCTAGCTGTTTTATCTGAGAACTTTTGTAGACTCTCTTTGTAGGGAGGATGATGAGAAAAAAGAGCATGGTCTTATGGCAGGTTATGGTTTAGGTGCTAATAGTTTTTAACCTATGGACCCAAAATTTCAGAAGTAGTTCAACTATATTTCTCTTATGGGAGAGCAAAGCAAAAGAAGGAGGGCTTCCCTCAGTGTCCTACTGCAGCTTTAGGATTTTAGTTTAGAGAATAATCTGCAGGTGGGGAGAGCCTTTGTCATATTTGATCTTGGTAAATGCATCACCTTTGTAAGTGAGGCACCAAGCAGTGGGTCTATCCCAGAAATAATGTTTTCAAATACACAATATGAAAAGTTTAGGATTGTGAAGGAAACGAATTGTATCGAAATACAGTTTTCAAAATTAAAAAAATAATAATAGTAGTGCGGACTATAGGCTAACAGGGGGAAGTAGGTGGGACTGTTCACACTGTTGGGCCTGGAGTCAGAAAGACTCTTTTTCATGAGTTCAAATTTGGGCTCAGATGCTTACTAGCTATGTGATACGGGCAAGTCACGTAACCATTTTTCACCTCAGTTCCTTATATATAAAATGAACTGGAGAAGGAAATAGTAAGCCCCTTCATCTTTGTCAGGGAAATCTAAACAAAGTTATGAAGAGTCAGATGCAGGTGAAATGACTGAACAATAGGATAAAAATCCCCACTCTAGAAGAAAATAGAAACTTGATGGTAGATGCTGGGAGTATAAAAAGAGAAAGAAAAATGCTTAAATATTTGCTTGTTTCGATTTTTTTATTTTCAGTTTCAAATTTTCTCCTTCTCTTTGACCCCTCCCCAGCTCATTTAGAAGATAAAAAATACATATATGTATTGTACATATATGAATTCATGCAAAACGTATTTCTGCATTTGCCATGTTTTGGGGGAAGGGGAGAGCAAGGAAAGTATAAAAAATGCCTCAGTTAGCACTCTGAGACCATGAGTTATCTGGAGGGGAATAACGTTCTACATTATGAGTCCTTCGGAACTCTGGTGGATCTCTGTATTGATCAGAGCAGCTAAGTATTTCACAGTTGATTATCTTGATGGTATTTCTCTTACTATGTAGATCGCTCTCATGGTTATGCTCACTTAACTTTTCACCAGTTCATAAAAGCTTTCCCAGGTTTTTCTAAAACAGCCCTCTTCAAATTTCTTATCACAATAGTATTCCACCACATTTCATATACCATAACTTCTGCATCTATTTCTCAGCTGATGGACATTCCCTCAATTTTGAGTTCTTTTGCCATCAGAAAAATAAAATTAGCTGCTATAAATATTTTTGTGCATATAGATCTTGTTTTTTCCCTTTTTATTTTATCTCCTTCAGTTATAGAACCATATAGCAATATAACTGGATCAAATAGAATGCAGTTTCATGGACCTAAGGGCATAGCTCCAAATTGCTATCCAGAATGGTTAGCCTAGTTCACATCTTAAACTACAGTGTATAAATGTAAGTATTTTTCCACATTCCTCCTAGCATTCATTATTTTTCATATTGTAATTTGATTTTCTTCTTTTTTAATCAAATTGACCAATGGTTTAACAATTTTTTGGTTTTTTTTTTCATGAAACCAACACAGTTTTATTTATTCTAAAGTTTTCTTAATTTCAATTTTATTAACATATTCTTTGGTTTTCAGTATTTCTAATTTGGTATTTACTTGGAGATTTTCAATTTGTTCTTTTTTCTAGCTTTTTCAGCTGTATGCCCAAATCATTGATCTTCTTTCTCTATTTTATTCATGTAGGCATTCAATGATATCAAACTTCCCCTAAGAAATGCTTTCACAGTATTCCATAAGTTTTGGTAGGTTGTCACATTATTGTCATTCTCTTGAATGAAGTTATTGATTGTTTCCATAATTTTTTTAATCTATTCATTCTTTAGGAATAAATTTTTGATCTACCTTTCCATGACTTTTAATTACATTTTATTTTAATGGCATTATGATCTGAAAAGGATGCATTGACTATTTCTGCCTTTCTGCACTGGATTGTGAGGTTTTCATACTCCAGGATTTTTGTATATGTGCCATGTATCACTGAGAAAGAGGTATTTTTTTTTCCATTGCTACTTATTTTTCACCAGAGATCTAGCGTACCTACCTTAACCAGAGTTCTATTCACCTCCTTCCTTCTTATTTATTTTGAGGTTAGATTTTCAGGTTCAGTAAGGGGGAGGTTGAGTTACCACAGGAATATAGTTTTGCTCTGTATCTATTCCTGTACCTACCTTAACTTCTCCTCTAAGAATTTGGGTGCTATACCACTTGGTGTATATATTTAGTAATTATATTGCTTCATTTTCTATGATGGCTTTTGGTAGGATATAGTTTCCTTCCTTATCTCTTTTGATTAGATCTATTTCTGCTTTTGCTTTGTCTGAGATTGGAATTGCTACCCTAGCTTTTTTTTCACATTAGCTGAAGTGTAACATATTCTGCTCCAACCTTTTTTTCCTTTAGCCTGTGTGTACCCTGTTTCAAAGGTGTTCCTTGTAAACTGCATATTGTTGGATTATGGTTTTTAATCCATTCTGCTATTTCTCCATTTTGTGGGGGAGTTCATTCCATTCACATGCACAGTTATGATTACTGTCTGTGTCTTTCCCTCCATCCTATTTCCCTCTCTTTATGCTTTTTGTTCTCCCATCTCCTTTCTCCTCCACAATAGAGTTTTAATTTTTTAACCACTGCCTCCTTCAGTCTTCCCTTCCTTCTGTCAGCCCCTTCCCTTTTCCTTTACTACTTCTTCCCTTTCTTTTAGCCTCCCCTCACTTTTTTCCCCTTTTTGCCTCCTATTGGCTATAGTGCTTGCTAGTTAGATTTTCATACATCTCTATTTCTATACTTCTATACTCTCCTTGAATCAAATCAGAAGAGAGTGAATCTCAAACAGTACACATCTTGCTCCCTCTTTCCCCCTACTGTAATATGTTTTTGTGCCTCTTTAAGTGATGTAATTTACACTTTTCTGCCTCCTCCTTTTCCCATTTCCCATTACAATTCCTTTGTACCATTAAATCACATTTTTCATTATCACATCATCTAATTCATACCCACTCCCTCTATCTATCTATATCCCTTTTATAAATCATAATTAATTTACAATTCTCAAGATTTACAAGTTTCATCTTCCTTTATTGTTGGTCCATATTGAATAACAAAGTTTTTCCCTCTGTTTACCTTTTTAGGCTTCTATTGAGACTTGTATTTGAAGATCAAATTTGCTTTTGAGTTCTGACCTTTTCATCAGGAAGCTCTTAAAATCCCTTATTTCATTGAATGTCATTCCCTTTTCCTGAAATATTATGCTCAATTTTTCTGGATAATTGATCCTTGGTTGTAGCTTAAGCTCCTTTGCTTTAAGAAATATAATCCGAGGGCAGAGCCAAGATGGCGGAGTAGAAACACTCACATATGCTAGCTCTGAACCCACAGCCCATAATTATCTATAAAAAGAACTCCCAACAAATTCTGGAAGAGTGGAGCCGCACAACAATGGAGTGAAAGAGATTTCCATTCCAGAGAGCCCTGAAAAACCTATCCCAAAGGTCCGTTGAGCACAGGACAGGAGCAGAGCCCAGCCCTGCCCTGCCCTGGCCACGCAAGACTGAGAGGAGCAAGCAGATCTGAGCAGACTTCAGGGACGGAATCTCCAGTGGCCACGAAGGTCCCTCCACCCACAGACGCACAGGTCACTGAGAGAGACGTTAGGATGGACTGAGAGGGCAGCGGGGTGTCCCCATGATTCGGGCCCCCTTGGGAGGCAGTGGCAGAGGCAGCAGGTCGCCAGAGGCTCCCAGAGCAGGCAGGAGCTCAGCAGCAGCTCCATTACAGAAGGTCTCTGCATAAACCCCCTGAGGGAACTGAGCCTAGAAGCCAGCCCATCCCCCACCTGAGAACTTGATTTAATCTTACCCTGAATAGCAGCCAGGCCTGCTGCTGAAAGCCATGAGGCTGGGGAGCAGCATTTGAATCTCAGACCCCAAGCACTAGCTGGGTAGATCTGGGTAGGGGTGGACAGGAAATTCAGAAGTCAAGTAACTGGCTGGGAAAATGCCCAGAAAGGGGGAAAAATAAATAAGACCATAGAAGGTTATTTTCTTAGGGACAAGATGATTCCAACCTTCCTCTCTGACGAGGAAAAAAACTGCTTACCATCAGGTAAAGACATAAGAGTCAAGGCCTCTATATCCCAAACATCTGAAATAGATATTCAACAGGCTCAGGCCATGGAAGAACTCAAAAAGGATTTTGAAAATCAAGTTAGACAGGTGGAGGAAAAACTGGGAAGAGAAATGAGAGAGATGCAAGAAAAGCATGAAAAACGGGTCAATACCTTGCTAAAGGAGACCCCAAAAAATGGTGAAGAAAATAACACCTTGAAAAATAGACTAACTCAATTGGCAAAGGAGGTTCAAAAAGCCAATGAAGAGAAGAATGCTTGCAAAAGCAGAATTAGC
>CM053774.1:67931568-67950631 GCA_028658325.1 Potorous gilbertii | reverse complement strand
GAAGAAAACATGAAGCTTACTCTCATCACATTCGACTAAAGGAAGGAATAAAATGCACACTCATTTTGGTATGAAAAACTATCTTACAGTACAGGAAAGCGGGGGAGAAGGAGATAAGCAGGGTGAGGGGGATGATGGAAGGGAGGGTAAAGGGAGGAGGGAGCAATTTGAAGTCAACATTTGGGGAGGGACAGGATCAAAAGAGAGAATAGAAACAATGGGGGACAGCATAGGAGGGAGGGAAATATAGTTAGTCTTACACAACACAACTATTATGGAAGTCATTTGCAATACTACACAGATATGGCCTATATTGAATTGCCTGCCTTCCCAAACGGAATGGAGTTGAAACTCAAAGTTTTAGGAACAACTGTTGAGTATGGTTCTTGCTACTAGGAATTGAGAAATACAGGTAATGGGGAATACAAAGTTATGTGGCCCTACAGGACAAAAGAGAAGATGGGGACAAGAGAAGGAAGGGAAGATAGAAGAGAGGGCAGATTGGTGATAGGGGAAATAAGAATGCTCAGTGTACTGGGGTGGGGGGAGGGCACAAATGGGGAGAAAATTTTGTTACCCAAAATTTTGTGAAAATAAATGTAAAATGTTAAATAAATAAATTTATATTAAAAAAAAGAAATATCATAATCCAGTCCCTCCAGTCTTTTAATGTAGAAGCTGCAACATCCTGTGTGATCCTGAATGTAGTTCCTAGATATTTGACTGCTTGAAGTATTTTGTCCTTACCTTGATAGTTTGGGAATTTGGTAACAATTTTCTTGTTGTTTTGAGATTGAGATCTTTTTCAGCAAAAGCTCAGTGGATTCTTTCAATGACTATTTTGCCCTCTGGATCTAGGGTGGCAAGGCAGTTTTCCTTAATGATTTCTTGGTAGATATTGTCCAGGCTCTTTTTTTCCTCATGACTTTCTAGGTAGATCAATAATTCTTAGATTTTCTCTCCTGAATCTACTTTCCAGGTTCGTTGTTTTCCCAATGAGGTATTTTACATTTTCTTCTATTTTTTTCTTTCTTTAGATTTTGTTTGACTGATTCTTGATTTCTCATAATAAAGTCATGAGTTTCTACTTGCCTGATTCTAATTTTTAATAAATTGTATTTTTGAGTTAACTTTTGATTCTCCTTTTCCATCTGTCCAATTTTTCCACTTACATTTTGTCTCTCTTCATCTATTTGCCCAGTTTTCTTTTTAAGTTCTTGCATGAATTTTTTTTCATATTTTTTCATTGACCACTTTTTTGTTTACTTCTCTATTTTGGTTTTTAAAATCCTTCTTAAGCTCTTTCAAGAATGCTCTTTAGATGTGAGATCAGTTTATATTCTCTTCTGAGGGTTCATATGGGAATATAGTCTTAATGCTGATCTCTGCGGTATTCATGTTTTGGTTCTTGTCCTCATAGTAATATTCTATTGCCTTTTTCTTTTCTGGTTTGCTTCCTGCACATGATGATTGCCTTTTTCTGGGCTTTTAAAGTGGATCTCTGCTTCTGGGACACAGGGGGCTCTGTCCCATGGTTCTTGTGCTTGGAACTTTAGGATATATGTAATGTGGTCTCTGATTCTTTCATCTAGAAACTAGAATGCTGCAGCTTACCTGGTGCTGAGCTGGCTGGTGTGCTGAAGCAGAGGCCAGGTGAATTCTTTCTGAGTTTCCCAGGGATTACCCTGGAGCTCATTAAGTGAGATGTAGGGGAATGGCAATCTGGTCTCAGAAGGTCTCCTCTCCTGAGCTAGAGAACAAGCAGACTCAGTGGCTAATTAGCCCCCATTTTTACTGATGTCTGCCCAATTCCCCTGACTTGTGCTGAGGCATGCCAGGGGTCCTGTTGTTGGTGGTTATGAGCTCCGCCACCCTGAGGCTCAGGATCTCTTCTTGGCTTGCTAAAGTGTGACTGTGTGGGCCAGCTGTGGTCCTGCATTGATCCCCTTCGGCCACAGCAAGAAGGACTGCCCTTTGTGATTTTCCTAGTCTCTCAGGCTAAAAGACTGTTTACCTCTTCTGCTGATCCCGCTATTCCAAGATTTTTCCTGGAGAAATATTCTCTGGGTTTTTCAAGATCAACAAGGGGAAGAGGAGAGCATTTACAGATTACTTTGCCATCTTGGCTCCCAGAAGTTAAAGTTATCCCTTACCCTGGTAATGGACTTCTCTCTTATTCATAGATCTGAAAGGTATTTTTTTTCCATAATCACCTAATTTTCTTATTACAGCACCCTTTATGTCTAAATTATGTACCCCTTTTGACCTCTTCTTGGTACATCTTAGTTTGAGATGTTGGTTTATGCCTAGTTTTGACAGGCTCCTTTCCAAATTCCCCATAGGTTTTGTCAAATAGTAAGTTCTTGCCCTGAAAGCTAGGATCTTTGTGTTTACCAACCACCAAGCTACTATGCTCATTTGTAATGTAATCTATTCCTTTAATCAACCACCCTTTTTCTTATCTAGTATCAAATTGTTTTGATGAGTAAAGTTAAGTATCCTTCCTTAACCTTTTTAAAAATTGATTTCCTTGATATTCTTCACTTTTTGTTTTACAGATGATTTTTGTTTTCTATATCTATAAAGTAATATTAGGCAGTTTGATATTAAACTGAATAAGTAAATTAATTTAGATAGTATTGTCATTTTTATTTAATAAGCTCAGCCTACACATGAACAATTAATTAAAACTGGTTTTATTTGTGTGAAAAGTGTTTTGTAATTGTGTTCATATAGTTCCTCACTGTTTCTTGACAAGTAGTTACCCAAGTGTTTTATAATATCTATAACTATTATAAGTGGAATTTCTCTTTTATCTCTTTCTGTTTAGTTTTACTGGATGCAGATATGTATATACATACATATATATATATATATATATATATGTGTGTGTGTGTGTGTGTGTGTGTGTGTATACACATATATGTTTTATATATATATGTATATATAGACATATAGATAGATATATAGATATATTCCATTCATAACAATACTTTGCATGCATTTGCAAATTTGCTAGCGGTGTTCATTGTTTCAGCTAATTTTTAGTTGACTTTCTAGACTTTTCTAAGTAATCCATCATATATCATCTTCAAAAAGTAAAAGTTTTCTTTCCTCATTACCCATGCTTCACCTTTAATTTCTTTATCTTATGGCTATGGCTAAATGTCAAGTACAATATTGAAAATTAATAGGGATAATGAATATCTTTGCTTTACCCCTAATCTCATGGGAAAGACTTCTAGTTCATCCCTATTATAGATAATGCTTTCTTTTCATTTTAGATAGATAATACTTATCATCATGAGAAAGGCTTCATTGATTCCTGTGCTTTCCAATCTTTATGATAGGAAGGGGTGCTATATTTTTCAAAAACTTTTTGTGCATTTATTGATATAATCATATAATTTTTGTTGTTTTATTATCAATATATTCTATTATGCTTATGATGTCATCTAATATTGAACAAGTCCTACATTCTTCATATAAATCCCAAATGGTCATAGTACATGATCTTTGAGATGTATTGCTATAATTTTCTTGCAAGTATTTTTTGAATGTTTTTTACATAAATATTCATTCCGGAAATTGGTCTATAGTTTTCTTTTACTCTTTTCTCTCTCCCTAGTTTAGACATGGAAACAAAATTTGAATCATAGAAGGAATTTCGTAGGGGTCTTCATTACCTATTTTTTTTCTGAAAAACAATTGGTATAATATTGAAATTAATTGGTTTTTTAGAAGTATTTTTTAGAATTCACTTGTTAATCTGGTTCTGAGTGGTCCCTTCTTCCCATCTCTCACCAGGAAGCTCATGTATGAATTTTTCAATTTCTTTCTTCCAATGGGGTTATTTCACTCTAGTTTCTCTTCTGGAAGCAACTTATATTTTTTGGTAATTATTCATTCTTTTCATTTGATTTGATTTGATTTGATTTATTGGCATAAAGTTGGACAAAATAACTTCTAATAATTGCTTTAATTTCATCTTCATTGGTGATATATTCATTTTTTTAATTTTGATACCAGTAATTTGTTTTCTTCTTTCTTTTTTTACTCAAATTAGTCAGTAGTTTATTTTATTTTTTTAAATAAATCTATTTTTTACACAATTAATTTTATTTATCACTCGATGTTTATTTTTACCTTCAATTTTAGTAAACTCTCTTGATTTTTTTAAAGAATTTCTATTTTGGTGTTTATTTAGGAATGTTTAATTTGTTCTTCTTGTTTTTTTTCTTTTTAGTTATGCACCCAATTCATTTATTTGCTTTCTCTTTTATCATTGCAACTATTTGAAGATGTAAATTTTCCCATAAATTCTGCTTTGATTTTATCCACAAAATTTTGTTATGTTATTTTGCTATCATTTACCTCAATGAAATTATTTATTCGTTCTCTGATTTTTTTCTTTGACTCACCAATTTATTTGGATTAGATTAATTTAAATTAATTTTCACTTCTATTTCAAAGGCTCTATATTGAACATAATTTTTACTGTTATATGGTCTGAAAAAATGCATCTACTGTTTCTTCTTTTTTGCATTGTTTGTAAAGTTTCTATGCCATAGTATGCAGGCAATTTTTTGTGAAGTTTTCATACACAACTGAGAAAAAGATATGTATCATTCTATTTCCATTAAATCTTACCTAGAAGTCTATTATACCAAAGTTTTCTAATATTTTACTCATCTCTTTAGGTTCTTTCTTTTTGATTTTATGATTTGATTTATATACATCTGAGTGGAGGCACTAGGACTAAATAGACCATTCTAGAATTCTTTTTAAGATCCATTTCCATACACAACTCATTTAACTTTTCCTTCAACAATTTAGATGCTATGCCATTTGGCACAAATATGTGCTAAATAGTGGTGTTACTTCATTGTCTGTGGTAACTTTTAGCAAAATATATTCTCCTGATTGTCTTTTTAAATTAGGTCTCTTTTTGTTTTTGATTTGTGTGAGATCATGATTGCTACCCCTGCCTATTATACTTCAGCTTAAGAAGAATTTATCTATTTCAGCCCCTTATTTTTACTCTGTCTTTCAGTTTCAAGGCATGTCTCTTATAAACAACATGTTGTTGGATGCTTGTTTCTCATCCCTTCTGCTATCCTCTTCTATTTTATGTATGAGTTCAAATAAGTTATAATCACAATTATGTTTTCCGTGTTTTCCTCTATCCTACTCTCTTCAATGTCTTCTTTTCTTTTATTACTCTATTCCTCCTCAAAAATGTGTTTTTATTATGACCACTGACTTGTTTAAGCTGCCCTTCTTCTTTTCACCTTCTACTTTCCCTTAGGCCATTTCTACTTCCCTTTTGGATAACAAAATTTCCATTCTCTATTCAATATTTTTATAAATGCTTACCTATTTGAATCAGTTCATTTGAGAGTGAGGTTCAATTACTGCCCAAGTTTCTATATTTACCTCTCCATTTTAAAAATTCTTCCTTGTGTACCTCTTATATGAGATAACTTTTTTCCATTTTTCCTCTCTTTCACCTTCCCTTAGTGCATCCCTCTTTATTATCTTTCCATTCTTCTTTTTAGATAATTCCAAGATAATAGATTCAAACTTATGCCCTCTTCCTCAGTAGATTTCAGTAGATTTCTTCTAACTTCCCTAAAGATGATAAAGTTCTTAGGAGGTACATATATATATATACATATATATATATATATATGTATATATATATATGTATGTATAAATATATATGTGTATATATATATATGTGTGTGTGTGTGTGTGTGTGCATAATATTCCCAAATAGAGATGCCAGTAGTTTAACCTTATTAAATCCCTTAAGATTTTTCACTCATATCTACCTTTTCAAGCTTTTCTTGGATGTTCTGTTCAAATGTTCAATTTTTTATTCAGTTCTGCATTTTCCTTAGGAATGTTTGAAAGTCCTCTATTTCATTAAATATACATTGTTTCCCCTGTAGAATTATATTCAGTTTTGCTAGATAGTTTATTCTGTGTAGTAATCTAAGTACCTTTGCCTTTTAGAATATCACATACTAAGCCTTCTGCTTCTTTAATGTGGTTGCTAGTATATTTTGTGTGATCCTGATTGTGACTCCATGATATTTTTATGATTCTTTAAGCATTTTATCCTTAACCTAGAAACTCTGAAATTTGGCTGTAATTTTCCAAGGATTTTTCATGTTGAGATTGACAGGTTCCCTCAAGTTCTACTTCATCCTCTCTGAATACTTTAATGCTTCTTGAAATGTAATGTCTAAGCTCTTTTGAGATATCAGTGTAATACTTCTTAATTTATATTTCTTCTATCTATTTCCTGGTCAATTGTTCTTCTTATGAGATATTATACATTTTCTTTTCTTTTTTTAGTCTTTTTACTCTGTTTTATTGTTTCTTGCTCTTCTATTTGACTAATTCTAAATTTTAATGAGTTATTTTCATCAATGAGCTTTTTGGCTCTTTTACCACTTGAGTAATTCTGATTTTTGATAAGTTATTTTCTTTGGTATTTTTGGTTGCTCTTGTATTTACCCTTTTGCTAATTCTCATTTTAATATTTATTTTGTTAGTATTTTTGTGTTTCTTTTACCAAATTTAATTTTCTTTTCATAATTTTCTTATACAGCTCTCATTTCTTTTCCCACTTTTTCCTCCTCCACTCATTTGATTTTTTAAATCATTTTTTGCTCTTTCTTAACTTCTTTCTTTTGTTTTTATAGAAATTAATTTTAAGCTATGGCCTATCTGCATTTTTCATTCCATTATCTTTTTCTGACTTGGTGCCTTAAGCTTCCCTATTACCATCATAGCTTTTTATATTCGGGTTCTTTTTTGCTGATTGACATTTCTCCATCCTATTTCTTAACTTTGGGCTTTATATTAGAGGTGGGTTCATTCACATCTTAAAGAATGACTGGTCTGAATTTCACTCTTTTATGTCCTTGTATTACTTTCATGAATAGGTCTAGGTGTTGCTAGAATAGGATGATCCTGACAGTCATGTTGGTCATTGCCTTCCTGATGTGCACTCTAGTCTTTACCCAGGTGGTCCCTACTCCCACACAAACACAACTGTTCTTCTCCTCCATAGAACTGTGACAGAACTGAGTAATGAGTGAAAGAACTACTAAATAATACCTAGTCTTGTGCCAAGTACTAGCATAGAGATCCATTTCAATATCTTTCTGAATAGATGTTTAGTCTTCTTGCTGTCGCTAGGTACTACCTCTGCTGCTGTAGCTACCTCTGATGAATTGCTATTGCTGGGATAGCTAACTCCAAGGTTTGTTTCTGCCAGGCAGCATTCCAGTCACACCTTACCACAGTGTCTACAGACTTCTCTTTCCCTCCATCTAAGCTACCCTTCTGTGGGGAAAAAAAATGACTATAACTTTCTGTTTGTTATTCCACTTGGAATTTTGTTTGACAAACTTTTGAAAAGTTATTTTGAGGATTGTGTTGGGGAAGTTGAGCAAAGATCCTCTTTTAAATCTGCCATCTTGACTCTAAACCCCTTTAATTTCATTATAAACCAGAAATACTAAGAAGAACTGCCTCCAACAAATAAGAATTATTCATATCACCACTCCAACTTCATTACTGGAATGTCTCTTATTTTGTTTTTTTTCTTTTTACTAGTATTTTTATTTAGTTTTATGCTAATCTTACTTTTAAGATGAGAAATATTTGCATCTATTAATTCTTTAGTTTATTTTATTGCCAAATTATGTAGAATTCAGTTAATAACATTTATGAAACCACAATTATGTTTAGAAATTTTCATTGGTTCAGGTTTCTTGGGGAGATAAAAAGTAGTACATAATGTAGAAAGATACACATACTCTAGCTCTTCCCCCACAGTCTATAAAATGCCTGTAAAAAATGACTTTAAACAAATTCTAGAGCAGCAGAAGTCACAAAACAAAAGATTGAAAGAGGTTTCCAGACCAAAGTAGCCTGGAAATCTGACATGAAAAGTCTATCCCGTGGGGCATGGAACAGAGCACAGCCCACGGAGCCCAGCCCAGCCCTGGTCGCTAGGCACCTGCATGAAGAGGACTGAAACAGGCCTTGGGGGTGGAATCCCCAGCAGCAGTAATGGTTCTCAAATCCCTCAACCCACAAATGCCAAAGAAAGCTTCAAAGGTCAGTGAGAAAGCTTCTTCATCTGGCAAAGGTCACGTGTTCTGTCCCCACCAGAAGGAGCCACTGCAGCAGCAGCATCCATTTTTGAAGCCTTCTGCCCAAAGCCCATGGGGAAATTGAGCCACTGATCTGAACCTCAGTACTGACTGGTGCCCCTCACCTCCACGAAGAGCTCCTGGGAAAACTGAGCAGCTGATCTAAATTTCAGCCCTGAGCCAAGGGGAAGGAGCACTGGTGGATCAAGAGGCAGCTGTAGAAAGGGAATTCTAATACTCTCATATTCTGGTTAGAAATGTTTCTTATTGCTCTCAGACGAGTGTACATGCCAGGAGAGGCATATACTCCTCTCCTGTTATTGTGCCACCTTGGAGGAGCTGAGAACTTACAGGTCCCTAGACTACACCCTTCTCTTGACAAAGGATGGAAAAGTCAAATAGCTGACTGGAAAAATGCCCAAAAAAGGGAAAAAGAATAAAATACTAGAAGGTTACTTCCTTGGTGAACAGGTTTTTCCTTCCATCCTTTCAGATGAGAAGAAGTGATGTATGTCATCAGAGGAAGACCTAGGGGTAAGGGTCTCTGCATCCAAAGCATCCAAAGTGGATGTACAGGGGTCTCAGGCCAGGGACAAGCTCAAAAAGGATTTTGAAAATCAAGTAAGAGAGATGGAGGAAAAATTGGGAAAATAAATGAGAGTGATGACCCAAAAAAATTCTGAGGAAAATAACACCTTTAAAAATAGGCTAACTCAATTGGCAAAAGACATCCAAAAAGTCAATCAGGAAAAGAATGCTTTAAAAAGCAGAATGAGCCAAATGGAGAAGGAGGTTCAAAAGCTCACTGAAGAAAATAGTTCTTTAAAAATTATAAGGGAGCAGATGGAAGCTAATGACTTTATGAGAAACCAAGAAATTATAAAACAAAATCAGAAAAATGAAAAAATAGAATATAATGTGAAATATCTCACTGGAAAAACAACTGGCCTGGAAAATAGATCCAGGAGAGACAATTTAAAATTTGTGGGACTAAATGAAAGCCATGATCAAAAAAAAATGCCCAGACATCACCTTTCATGAAATTATTAAGGAAAACTGCCCTGATATTCTAGAACCAGAGGGCAAAATAAATATTGAAAGAATCCACCAATCACCTCCTGAAAGAGATCCAAAAAAGAGAAACTCCTAGGAATATTGTGGTCAAATTCCAGAGTTCCCAGGTCAAGGAGAAAATAATATTTCAAGCAGCTAGAAAGAAACAGTTCCAGTATTGTGGAAATACAATCAGAATAACACAAGATCTAGAAGCTCTACATTAAGGGATCAAAAGGCTTGGAATAGGATATGCCAGATTCAGATGACTCTGGAGGAGAAGTGAGGCTGCTTTCTCAATGATGGTCAGTTGGGAAGGAGGAAGGAGAGAATGTGAAACCCAAAGTTTCAAAAATGAGTGCTAAACATGTTTGTACATGCAACTGGGAAAAAAGTTGTACAGGCAAAGGGGTATAGAAATCTATCCTTCCCTACAGGAAAATAGAGGGGGAAGTATGGGAAAAAGTGGGTGATAGAAGGGAGGGAAGATTAGGGAAAAAAGAATATATCTCCTACCCATAGTTGTAAGAAATATATCATCTACTTCTCTTCTTTTTTATAGTAATATTGTTGTAGTCTAGTTGTTAATTTAGTAATATAGTCTTTAATGTTAAGATCATATATCCATTGTGGAATATAGTACAAGGTACCAATTTAATCCTAATTTGTGCTAAACTGCTTTCCAGTTTTCCCAAAAGATTTTGTCAAATAGGATGTTATTTCCTAAGTAATTTATGCAATAGTCAAAGAGTGAGATGACAAGGGCCTGCACCAGAGTGGTTGGCCTGTAATTTATTGTCTTAATTCATTTTAGTTGATTTTTTAAATACTATAGATAGAGCATCATTTTGTCTTCAAAATTCTCTAGTTTCACTTCCTCTTTTCTTATGGTTATTTCCTTGATGACTTTTTCTTGTCTTGATAGAGCTAGCATTTCTACTTCTAGGTTAAATAGTAGTGGTGATGTTGATTTTTCTTGCTTAATTTCTCATCTTCTTGGAAAGGAAGTTAATCTTTCTGTGTCACATATGGTTGTCATTTGTTTTTGATACATATTATTTGTCAAATTTAGAAAACATTCATTTATTCTTATACTTTCTAGTGTTTTTAATAGGAATAGCTGTTAGATATTGTTGATAGCCTTTTACTGTCTATAACCTCCAGAATCAAATAGAAAATTCTTTGGCATTCAAAGCTCTTCAGAACCTAATTTACTAATATATTCACATGGGTGTTTTTTAAGTATTTTATTATTAATGTGAACTATTATGTTTATAATTTTCTTTCTATTGAACCAACTCTGAATTACTGATATAAATGAGATGAGGTCATCTCATCTCATCTAATCTTGACATATTGTTGTAGTCTAGTTGTTAATTTAGTATTTTTCATCTATATTCATTTTGGATACTAGTCTACAGTTTTCTTTCTGTATTCTCTCACCCTGCTTTAGTTCTCAGTATCATATTTGTACCCTATCAAGAGTGTAGAATGGTTCTCTATTATTTCCCCAATAAAGTTTTATTAGAATTAATCATTCTTTTAACACTTAGTAAAATTTATCTGTAAATCCTTCTGTTAACTACATTTTATTCCACTTCCCTCCTTGAGAGTTCAGTTGTGGCTTGATTTATTTTTTGAGCTTGAATTATTTAAATTATCTATTCTTATTCTGTTACTCTGGATATTTTGTATTTTTGTAAGTGATTCCATTTCATCTGAATGTTGTTGGTATATAATGAACTAGATAAAATAAATATTTTCTGGTAGTAGCATTTGTTCTTCAGATGTTAGGATGTTGTTTGCACACTCAAAATCCTCTAGACTCTTTGAACTTCATAGGTCTCTCTCTCATAAGAAAATGGATCAGTGGGAAAACAGCAGATCAAAATAAAGTCCAAGACTAGGACTCTCCTCTTCACCTCTCCTCCATCAAGAGTTAGATAGATATCTCCACCACTAAGATAAATTTCCTTGGGTTCTAAGCTGGCTTGACAATTTATGGACAATCTGAAAGGAGTGACCATTCTCTTTAACTCACCTGAAAGCTCTGCATTGCTATGGCATCACTTCACTTCAGGCAAGGATGAGCAAGGACTGATTTTTAATTAATCAAGGACTTTTCATACATAGTCTAAAGAATAAAATTTATTGAAGTCTTGACCTTGTTCTTATCTAGTCATCCTGTGATTGATCACTTACTGATTCACATTTAAATATATTCAAAAATATCAGTATCTTCTCACTTTAATGTTTATAGGGTAATTGATTGATAGATTCAATAAACTACCTTTATTATGAACTTATATGATCCCTACCTTCTAGAAATTTTCAACTCAGGATAGGCACAATGAAAAAGTATTTTCATTGGGCATATCAGAGCTGAATAGAAATATCAAATCAATATATGAATAGAATATCTGAAATTTAAATCATATTATAGTAAATGAAAAAGAGGGCATCTAGGTGGTACAGTGGACAGCGTTCCAGGAGTAGTCAGGAAGACCTGAGTTCAAATAGTGCCTCATACACTTACTAGTTGAGTGTCCCTGGGCAAATCACTCAATCCTGTCTAACTCAGTTTCCTCATTTGTATAAAAAAAAAACTGGAGAAGGAAATGACAAATCATCCTAGTATTTTTGTCCCACATGCAAAAAAAATGGAATAACAAAGAGTCAGACACAACTGAAATTAATGAAAAACAACAAAGGGAAAAGAATCTATAAAGTTGTGAATATAAGTGTGATAGGAATAAGGGAGACAGCAGTAGGCCTTTGTAATGGTAATTTAAATGAGAAGATCTTTTCCATGTATTAATAGGTTCATGTGACCTGCTTAAGTCTCTTGGAAATCTGAATCTCACGAGTATGTCACATGAAACAGGAAGGGGTGGAGCAAGAAGAGGCAGAGCTGAGAGGAAATTTGGTGAGAGCAGTCAGAACTGAGGGAGACAGAGAAAAGAGGCAACTGGTTAGCATTAGTGGGAGAGCTGTTTTATTATTTTGTTTAAGGGAGTTGGTTTGTGGAAAGTGTAACAGAGGAAAGGCTTAGGGCTGGTAGTACCCTCTGCATTGTTATGGTGCACAGATTTCTTTGTTACTATGATGGAATTGGTTTTCTGGTGTTGAGATATGACTTTCTAGTGTCTGAAAAGATGTTTTGGTTCTCTCTTCCATGGGGACAATCTGTTGTATTTCACGATTCAGAACTGTGCTGGCATATTCATGGCCAGCATAAGCCTTTGAATATTGCCTTGGCACTACAGCCTTCCAAGTCCATGCAGTATAAGCCAATGGTGTGAGACAAGAAAATATGGCCATTTTTCCCTGATCCATTCAGGAGAATTTCCTGGAAAAAGTAGAATTTCAGAAATAAGAATTATCATGTTGAACAGGATTCCAATTCTTCACTACTCTTCCTTCTCTTTCAAATGTTAATTTGCTGGCAAGAGGCCAACCAGTAGATGCAAGTCAAAGAGTCTAAGGCATGGGATTTAAAGATGCAATGGATAATCTGGTATAATTCTCTCTAGAGGAGAGCTGGTTCATAGATCAATTGTTGAGTACAGAAATCATCATCTTGACTTAGAGAATTGCATCATTATAAGAGATTTTAGCCCAGGATCCCTGCTGAATGCATAAATTCCTTCTACTCCTGCTACAAATGTTCATCCAGACTTGTCTTGAATACTTCTACTTGTCGGAATGTCACTTATTCATGAAGTAAATCTTTTCACTTTCAGGTAGCTCTAAATATGAAAAAGTCCTTTCTTATATTGATTCTAGTTCAGTCTAGCTGTGACTTTAATCTGTTCATTTAAATTCTGACCTCTAGAAATAAATATGGTAGCTCTAAATATTAGAAGGTCGCTATCAGAGATAAGTTTTTTCTATGAGATATAATGTATGCAGATAAAATATATACTAAATTAGAAAGTCATACATGAAATACCTTTGTATTGTTCTCATTATTTATTAGTATTTTTATTCTTATCTCTTTTGTAATTTATACAGAAACAGTCCTAGGACAAAAAAAAAATTCCTGCCCTCCTATTGTTATTTTACGTATATAAAATACTTGCTCCTAGCAACTAAGAAATCATTGTGATATAAACTCATCTTCTATAGACCCACTGACATTATTTTCACAATCATTCCAGTAGTCATAGTATGAAAGGGATGCTAAGGACCTTGTCCTATTCTCATATTATCTAATGATGTATGACATAATTTACCATTACCTTGAATAATATACACTGATTGCTAACTTCAGAGTCCTTAAGGATAGCCTTCCTGTAATCTCCAGTGGCAGAGGTGTGATTCTGAATTACCATCATAAACCTCTTTATCACAAAACACATCCACGTGATTCAGTCATTTGCCATACCCCCTTTACTGATATATGCTGGTTGTTTTTTCATGAGATTTCATCTATGAAGAGCATTTTGATTACATTAATGAATTTTGGCCATTTCATAGTTCCCATCCAAAGGTCGAGGACACATAACAAATGCAACATTACGTACCTGCTATCAAACAATAATTACATATTATAGAGTGCATTCTCTTGGAGTTTAGCCACAAAGGGAGGAGAGACAAACACAGATGGATAAAATGA
Organism: Potorous gilbertii; assembly: GCA_028658325.1. Taxonomy (NCBI): domain Eukaryota; kingdom Metazoa; phylum Chordata; class Mammalia; order Diprotodontia; family Potoroidae; genus Potorous; species Potorous gilbertii. The sequence goes on along the minus strand of CM053774.1, from coordinate 67,936,786 downwards.
TGCTTCAACACAGAGGAACTATTTTCTAATGAAAATAGGAATGTTTTATTGGCACTGTATTTTCGAATTTATAATGGGGAATAGAATTCAATATAATCTAATATGCACCCTCAGTTTGGTAAGAACAGATTACATAGGTTTCAGAAGAATAGACTATTTAATAGCCTAGCATTATATTGAGGAGGTCAGCCCAGGAGTGATTCTCAAGCATGACATTTTTAAGCAAAAATAAGTTTTAATAGTTGTATGAGACATGTAAACAAAGTAGATTGTTGTCTAATGAGAATCTCATGTATATCTAGCAAAATGACAAAACTAACTTTTTCAATAACTAAGATTTCCTTCTCTCTGCACAATCCTTCTCTTTAAATTGTCTGCATAACTTGTTGTTCAATCATTTCAGTTAGGTCCAACTCTCAGAGGCCACATTTGGGTTTATTTGTTTGTTTTTGGTAAAGATACTGGAGTGGTTTGATTTCTTCTCCAGTTCATTTTACAGATGATAAACTGAAGCAAATAGGATTAAATGATTTGTCCAGGGCGCATATTCAGTAAGTGTCTGAGGTTGTTTTGGATCTCAGGAAGATAAGTCTGATTCCAAGCACAGTACTCTAGCCACTGTGCCCTCTACATAACCTGATGACAAACTTATGTTATTTTATAATTGTTCTCTAAAATTTCATGTGTAACTATTTTCTCTTCCTATCCCCATTGCCAGATTATAGATAGGAGAAGCAATCTTTTATATTTCATTTTTATCTCTCACAATGCCTAGTTCAATTTTGTAGAAGTGACTCAGAAATGTTTCCCACACAAAAGAGGAAGTTAATCCTTATGCTTCATCTCCCACCTATAAATCCCCTCCATTTTATTCTTTACATCAGGCAAGAGTGGAAACTCATTTGAGGTTCAACATCTCACATTGTAACTAATTAGGTTTATGAATCAAGTGGAAGCTGCTATGATCATTGTATCTAGTCATAATCTCTTAATCATAGATAGAAACTGCCAATGACTACAAAAAATTTCAGCCATAGTTAAATTCTTCTTACAAATCACACATAAATAAAATGTCTTTTTTTTCTGGAACAAATATTTCATTTTCAAGACAGCAACAACTGGCATATTTGCAAGTCTGACTTACCCCTCCAGAGGTTGGAATAATTTAGATGATATCCATATTTCCAAAAATATATGCTCTCTCACAAACTTTTAATAAACTGCCATCAAATACTGAGGTTAATTTTCCTCTTATGAGAGAAAAACAGGCTATTAAAAAGGTTCATAGGGATTTTCATTACTATTCCAAATAATGAAAATATTTATAATGTAATAATGTCATTCTGGAAGGCATCCAATTTGTCACTCAATTATGAACGATTTTTTGGCTATAAAACTCAAAATTATATCTTTTAACAACAGCCTTTTATGTCAATAACCTTACCATTTTGGTCTTTAACCTCTTAATGCAATCTAATAATTTAAATAAATCTCCAATGTTCCATGCAACTATCACAACTGGAAATTATGAATTATAATAGAAATATTCATGTTGAGTTATGTAACAGCAGCATATTATGAAAGATTTGTACCCAAGAAAAGTCAGTATCAATAACAGGGAAAAGTATAGGACTCAGAGCTTAAAGGGAAGAGTCTTGAGAAAGCAACTGGGACAACTTATATGTTGTACTGGTGATAAAACAGGCTTATTAGATAGGTCAAGTGACTTGCCCAAGGACTTCTTTACTAATAATAGTTGCCATTTGTAAGGCACTTTAAATTTGGGCAGAATTTTTAATATTTCATTTGGTATTCATAATTAACCAATTAATTAATTGGTATTTAATATTTCATTTGGTTCTGTGAGAAAGGCCACAATAAGTATGGTTATTTCCTTTTTACAGATGAAGAAACTGAGGCTCTTACAAATGAAGTAACTTGCCTATAATATAAAATTAGGAAGTTTCAAATGCATAATTTGAACCCAAGTCTGCTAACACCAAATACAGTGTTCTATTACTTTCTACCTTATTGTCTAGAGGAAGTGATAACGGATGGGGCAACTTGAGTCCTGTGATGATAATGTATAAAATGTTTATGATCTCTTGAATAATTTTTTTCTGGACAATATATGGAAGCATATACATAAGAACAAAGTGGAAGAAGAAGGATGGAAAGGTAACCATGTGTACTGATGATAGCAGAAGACATATCAATGAGAACACATGAACTGAAATATCAAAGCATGATAAATAATTGAACAATAATAAAAAATGCGGTTATAACTCAAAACAACGCTTTGTTCTTTTTAGATAGTATATGACATGGAGACAAATGCTCTTCTTGCCATTATTTTCTTATTCTTTTTATTTAGAAAAGTTTATCTATCTACCTACCTGTATCAAAGTCTCTATGTGTTTGCTGATCTATACTTATGTATAATAGAAATCTATGCACTTAAAAGCATGTTTTTAAAAACAAAAACGAGGGAGAGAATAATGACAAATAGAAATAATAACTTACATGCATGTAACATGCTATGCTTTACAACATATGAACACGTATATACTCATGTGTATGTATTTATATGTATATGAGAATATATGTGTATAATACATATAAATATATGTATATGTACCATTGCACTGGATTCTCACAACTTTCTGTGATAGGAGCTATTATTAATGAATTTTAGAGATAAACTGAGTCTTGGATAGGAGAGGTTTGTGACTTATAAGTCTAACAAATAAGATTGTAAGTCTAGCATTCTATTTATTACACCATTAGCTTTCACATAAAAATGAAGAAATATTTTCAGACAAAGGAATTCTTGAAGAATATTCTAGAAATAAGAGAAAAATAATGTAGCCACTATAGCTAGCACTTCCAGAAACAGAATAAAATCCCACATGAACGTTCAGGGTATAACAAGCCTAAGAAAATAGGAGAAAGAAAGGATTAAAAGTGTTCTTGATAAAAATCTAAATAGATGAATCAATTATTTAGAATAGAAATTGTCACACTTAAGAAAAACAAGGGTTCCTAAAAAATGGAGCAGATAGAACTCAATATTTCAACAATAATCAGCCTCCTGGGAAAGGAAATATAGATAAAGATTTGCTAATCAAATTTTATATGTCCAGGAGAAAAGTTAGAGGCCTTTTCAATAAAATCAAATCTATGATCTACAAAATCACTACCACTATTTCACATAGTTATAGACATCCTAGCTATAGATTTAATATTTTTAAAATTGAAGGAATAATCATAGGGAAAGAGAAAACAATTTTTAGTTTTTGCAGATAGCATGATGACATCCTTAGGGAATCTTAGAGATTTAACTGAAAACTGAGAAAGTAACTTCCACAAAGTAGTGGGCTACAAGATAAATACATGTAAATCTTCTGCATTGCAATACATAGTCAAAAAATACATCAAAAGGAGCAAGAAAGAAAAATTTCACTTAAAATAGATACTATTATGTTTGTTTTCCTCTTTATACTCTCTATATAATCAGTTCCACTGATTGTCTTCTCTATTTCTTAACCAATAATAAGTTTTATCATTGATCACTTCTTTCCAGTTCCACTTTAAACATGGATCTGCTTCGTATCTTTTAGATTCTTTCCCTTTTATTTCTCCAGGCAACTTAATTATTAATTTTCTAGCTCTGTTGAAGAAATTCTTTAGTAGTGTGATTAGTATGGCACTAAATAAGAAAATTCATTTAGATATTATTGTTGATGTTGCTGCTGCTGCTGTTGTTGGGCTCCACTTACCCATGAACAATTGATATTTCTCTAATTATTTCTGTAAAGAGTGGTTTGCATATATATGTGTTTCTATAGTTCCCATGTATGTCTTGATGGGTAGATGCAAAAAGACTTTTACATAATCTATATGTAATTACTTTAAATGGCATTTTTCTTTCTAACTTCTCATTAGATTTTGCTAATAATATACAAAAACACTAATAGTTTGGTGGATTTATTTTATATCCTGTATCTTTGAGGCTTTTCAAACCATACCTTTTTGCAGATCATATGATAGGGAAACCTAGAGAATTATCTGAAACTTAAATGAAAAATAACTTTAGGAAAGTAGTTGGCTATAAGATGAATTCATATAAAATCATCAGCATTCAAATACATAGCCAATAAATCTCAGAAAGACGAGGTAACAAGAGAAATTTCATTCAAAATAAACAAAATCTATCCCTTCTAGAACGTACTTGGGAGTATGCCTTCCAAAATCCACCTAGGGACATGGAGAAATTCCATTTAAAATGTAGACAATATTGTTGTAGACAACAAAACATGTACTTGGAAATCTACTTTTTGAGACAAACTCAGGAAAACATGAACACAATTGCAAAATATTTTTCACACAAATAAAGATAGCTCTAAACAATTGGAGGAATATTAATTGCTAATGAGTAGTTCAAGCTGATATAATAAAAAATGACAATTCCGCCTAATTGATTGTCTTATTCAGTGCTATATTAATCAAACTACCAAATAATTATTTCATAGAACTAGAAAATATAATAAAAAATTGCCTGGAAGAACACAAAGTCAAGAATATAAAGGGCAGTAATTTTTAAAAAGCGAAGGAAGGCAGTCTAGAAATTCCAGGTTTCATACTGTAATACAAAATAGCAATCATTAAAACAATCTGGTAAGGGCTAAGACATAGAGTGATGAATCTGTAGAATACGACATGGACAGCACATAGCATTAAATGACCATAGTAATCTAGTGTTTGATAATCTTAGTTTGGGAGTAAGAACTCAATATCTGACAAAAATTGTTGGGAAAATTGGAAAGTAGTTTGGTCGAAATTAGGCATAGATCAACATTTCACATGAAGGTTTGTCATGATAAGGTAAAAAGAGGTACATAATTTAGACATTATAGGTGATACCACAAGCAAATGAAGGGAGCATGGAAAATTGTAACTGTTAGATCTATGAATTACCAAAGAGTTTTTGACCAAACAAGAGACAAAGAAAGGATCATGGGAAGTAAGATGAATAATTATGATTATATAAAATTAATAATATTTTGTTAATGTTTTGTTTCTCTTTTTGGATCTCTTTCAGGCGGTGATCGATAGACTCCTTGAATACTTATTTTGCCCTCTGGCTCTAGAATATCAGGGCAGTTTTCCTTGATAATTTCATGAAGGATGATGTCTAGGCTCTTTTTTTGATCATGGC
>CM053774.1:67909465-67931068 GCA_028658325.1 Potorous gilbertii | reverse complement strand
GTTTCTCAGAAAGTCATTAGTTTCCATCTGTTCCATTCTAATTTTGAGAGAACTATTTTCTTCAGTGAGCTTCTGAGCCTCCTTTTCCATTTGGCTAATTCTGCTTTTGAAAGCATTCGTCTCCTCATTGGCTTTTGGAACCTCTTTTGCCAATTGAGTTAGCCTGTTTTTCAAGGTGTTATTTTCTTCAGCATTTTTTTGGGTCTCCTTTATCAAGGTATTGACCCGTTTTTCATGCTTTTCTTGCATCTCTCTCATTCTCTTCCCAGTTTTTCCTCCCCCTGTCTAACTTGATTTTCAAAATCCTTTTTGAGCTCTTCCATGGCCTGAGCCCATTGGATAGCTACTTCAGATGTTTGGGATACAGAGGCCTTGACTCCTATGTCTTTGCCTGATGGTAAACATTGTTCATCCTCATCAGAAAGGAAAGGAGGAAACATGGTCACCAAGAAAGTAATTTTCTATGGTCTTATTTTTTTTCCCTTTTCTGGGCATTTTCCTAGCCAGTTACTTGACTTCTGAGATTCCTCTCCACCCTCGCCTAGATCCGCCCAGCTAGTGCTTGGGGTCTGAGATTCAAATGCTGCTCCCCCAGCCTCAGGACTTTCAGTGGTGAGCACAGCTGCTATTCAGGGTAAGATTAAATTCAGGTTCTCAGGTGGGGGCAGGACCACCTCCCAGGCTCAGTTCCCTCAGGGGGTTTATGTGGAGACCTTCAGTAATGGTCCTGAGCTTCTGCCTGCTCTGGGAGCCCCTGGCCACCGAGGCCTCTACCACTGCCTCCAGAGGTAGCCTGAGTTATGGAGACACCCTGCTCCCCTCTCCACCCACCAAACAGTCTCTCTCACTGACCTGTGCGCCTGTAGGTTGAGGGACCTTCACGGCTGCTGGAGATTCCGTCCCTGAAGCCTGCTCAGATCTGCTCCTGTCGGTGCTGCATGGCCAAGGCAGAGCTGGGTTCCACTCTAGTCCCATGCGCGATGGACCTTTGGTGAGGGTTTTTCATGTCTTTCTGGAACAGAAATCTCCTCCACTCTGTTGTTCTGTGGCTTCCACCACTCCAGAATTTGTTAGGAGTTCTTCTTTACAGATATTTTTAGGCTGTGGTTTCGGAGCGAGCATAAGTGTGTCTTTCTACTCTGCCATCTTGGCTCCTCCCCACCAAGTTTATAAAAGAAAAAAAAAAATCAGAACTGTACCCCAGTTGATAAATGATCAAATAATATGAACAGGCAGATGGCTAAAGAAGAAATCAAAATTATCAATAGTCACATAACAATGTTCTAAATCTCTATTGATTAGAGAAATGCAAATAAAAATAACTCTGTGGCAAAGCTTTAATCTGACTAACATGACAGAAAGGGAAATTTATAAATAATGGAGAGGAAGTAGAGAAAATTAGGATACTAATGTGTTGTTAGAGAAGGTAGGTGCTCCAGTGGGTAAGATGTGGGACCTTGGGTTAGGAAGACTTCCCTTCATGAATTCAAATCTAGCATCAGACACATACTGACTTTGTGACACTGGGGAAGTCATTTAACTCTATTTGTCACAGTTTCCTCCTCTATAAAAGGAGTCAGATAAGGATATGGCAAACTACTTCAATATCTTTGCCACCCAAGAAAACTCCAAATGGGATCATGACATTACTGAAAATAACTCAATAATAATAACAAGGCACTGTTGGTGAAGTTGTGAACCAGTCCAAACATTCTAAAGAATAATTTGGAATTATGTCCAAAGGGCTATAAAATTATCCATACCCTTTGACCCAACAATATCACTTGTAGGTGTATATCCCAAAGAGGTGAAAGGAAAAGGACTCATATTTGAAAAAAATTAATAGAAACTTTTTGTGTAGTGGCAAAGAACTAAAAATCAAAGGAATATGTATAAATTGAGTATGTGCTATGAAAAATGATGAAGAAGATGGTTTCAGAAAAACCTAGGAAGACTTATATGAATTAAAAGTGAAGTGAGAAAAACCAGGAGACCATTATACATAGTAACACATACATAGTAAAAGCAGTGTTAAAATAGTGATCAACCATGAAGGATTTAGACACTTGGAAAACATAAGAATTCAAGGATCCATGATAAAAAATTATATCCATTTCTAGAGTGAAATTGATATACTCGAAGTGGAGATTGACGCATATTTTTCCACTTTATTTATGTTTCTTACCTTTTATTGGGGGATTTGTTTTTTGCAACATGGCTAAGGTGGAAATACTGTTTCCATGATTTCACATGTATAATTGATTTCATATTTCTTACCATCTCAATAAGTGGAGGAGGGGCTGAAAGTAGAGATAGAATTTAGAAATCGAAATTTTTCAAAGAATGTTGAAAAAATAAAGAAAATAAAAATGTGAAATACTAAAAATGTTTTAAAACTAGAAAAAAGTTCTCAATCAATATATAATTTAGACACATAAAGTTATTTAACCAACTAGAGAAACAATGAAGAAAGTGCTTTTCAGATTTATGGAGAGGATAAAATATTTTTGAAAGTTTTTTGCACAGTTCTGGTGTAGTAAAAATTAGAAAGAAAATAAATAACCAGAAATGCTGCTTACAATAAATTTCTCAGATAGAGATCTAATTTACAGGATATATAAGAAACTGATTAAAATGTTTAAGCCTAAGATTCATTCAATAGATATAATATGTATTAGATATAACATAAGATAATAGATAGTAGATACAATATAGTATAATAAATATAATATAGTATAGTATAACAATATGATATGATACAGTAGATGTCTATAAGTCAATGGATGTAATCTCATTGAACTTAGATGGCAAAGTTGCAGGAAGCACCACGGACTTCTCCCCTGTAAAATATTAACAGATTTACGTTATTATCATCTTGATTTTACAGAAAAAATACTGAGACAGATAGAGATTATGCAACTTTCTCAGGGTCACAGAACTAGCTGTGACCAAAATACAAAACTGAATTTCAAATCTATTCTTCTTCATTTAAAGTCCCACACTCCATACCTCTTATTTTGCTGTAAATCTCTCCTATTGGAAAAGAAAGTTATCTGATAAAGAAACTCAGTATAAATTTGTTAATGCAGAAAGAAAAGTACAAAGAGACAGTAAAGTAGTGATATTTAGGTAAGATAAAAGAATAGTTAATGGTAGAATGACAGATATAGTGATATTTAAGTGAGAGACTAAGAATTATTAGTTGGGAGTGCTCTCCATGATCCAACACTGCATCATTTAGGTAACTATACTTTTGCATTCAGCCAGAGCTATGGAAATAACTTGAAATCTGGCAGTCACTCTCAAAGAATGAAGGGCCTGCCAACATATAGCACACCCTGAGTTTTATAAATCCTGGGTACACAGACCTTTCATATGAAAGATTACCATTTTTCAATCTCTCTACTCGGAGGTATCCTTGATGCATAGTTATTGTTATATCCTGCACTTGCATTGTAAACTTCATCAGTTATTTACACATATCTCCATTAACCTACTGAATGGGTTACCCTTCAAAGTCCAGAGAGAGGGGAAAAATCTCAGCAAAAACTAAAGTGAAACTACTTGAAGACCATTTAAATGATAAGAATGAGTAAAATATGGATGCAGAGAAGAGGTAGTATTGAAGGTCAGAGATTTGTTGGTAGATAATTTCTCAATATAGTTTAGGCCCAGAACTGTGTGTCCCATCACTGCAAAGAAGCCAGGTAGACATTTTAAGACTTTGGAAGAAACCAGTTGCTGCAAATTGTAAGATCACTTAAGCGTACAATCTTTTGCCTGAACATTTCTGTTGATTAGATAATTCTTTGTTATCTGCATTTCACAGTGAAACTTGTCAATGTTCTAAACATTATATAAAAAAAAACCACAGTTGTATCCTGTGATATTTTTCTAATGTGTGTATTTATGCATCCAGCTGCAGGAACTGTTCTGCTTTAAGCATTTTTAAACTGTAACCTGCGACATTTTGCTAATGTGTGTATTTATGAACATCACAGAGAGCTACTTAGCATTAGAAATATTTTTAAAGGAATCCATCCAGAGGTACTTTTAACTAATATGTGTAATTGCACAGTGTTTCATAGGGGTTGGAGTCTTTTTGTCTCTGTAATGATTTGAAACTACCTATTTTTCAATGGCACATAACAGCCTTACTCTTTGTCTATGGGCCAACCTCCTCCCGTCCTGGAATGTGGTTCCTTTGCCTCTGGTTGCACCTGGGTTATGTAGTCATCAAAAAAGAGCTGTCATGACATAGGACCAAATGCAGTGACTAGTTCAATATATATATATATATAGATATATATAGATATATATATATGAATATTAATGAACATTTTACTAAAGGTCTACAAGGTAATGAACAATATCCAGCATGCTCTTCTTAAGTCAGTTTTGTGAAGAGTGTACTTACAGCTCTTATTTTTAAAATTATCATAAATACTTCAATTTTTTTCAATTCTTGCATTCACTGTAGTTTCTGAGACTGACTGACAATACCTTTTGGGGAGGAGTAGAATGTAACCACATTGCCAGGGGATCTGAAAGGAAGCCAGAACCAGGGTTGGTCAATATCATTCTTCAAACTAGTAAGCATCTCCTCATAATTAAGATATTTAGGAATACTGATCAAAACAGGTTCAGCTTCTTTAAAGCTATGAAGGAGAAAATATCCTTACTCACCTTCAGGGGGACACAGCCTCCTTAAAGCACATGGGGCAAAACATCTATATCAGTCATTGCAGCCACACTCCAGTAGGTCTCACCATCAAAACAATCCATGGTAATGTATCTCCTTAAGAAGCAAGTATTTTATAGCCAAATTCATTCACATGTCTTCACCAGTGCTATTTTCTATCTGCTAAATTATTTAAGTCACTTTTATCTGTAACCTCTTCCATTTTCCCCCATATTTGTTAAGTTCATTTGCAAAAGGACAGAATTCTAAATTTACCCATGAGTGAGATAGATAATAACTTACAGTGTGCATTTGAGCATACTAAAGAAAAAGTTTTCTATTTCTTCCTTCCCCAAATATTACGCTGCTCAAAGGTCTGCCATAGTGTTTGCATTTTTTTCCAGTTGAATTTCATTACTTATATTTAAGTCATTGTGTCTTCAAAATGCAAACAAAATGGGAAAGTTAGTCAGTAGATCAGTCAGTAAACATTTGTTAAGCCTCTCTAAAGTCAAGAGAGAACAGTAAAAAAGGTGGGCACTTTTAGAGTTGAAAAGTGGGGGAAAGTTAATGGAAGAGGACCAAGAGAATGGACAGAAAAAAAGGTTTAGATGATGGATGGAAGATTTCAGAATACTGGAATATGATGCGTATGATGAGGGTTTATTATCATTGATTTTTATTTATCATTGATGAAGAATTTAGATAAATTTTCTTATTCCAAGGGGTCTAGCCTCATAGAGAAGTTCTTGCAGGGTGTTAAGCAGCTCAAGTGAGAGAAGAAGTGGGAGGAGCTGATGGAAAGACATTCCTCTTCTAGTCCTTCAAGCAGGCCAAGTAAGATATAGGGAAAGGGAACATGAAAGAATGAGGTATCTTTCTGTCCTCTGTAAGTGGAAAAAATCCAGTCTAAGGGACTGTCTCTGCCTTTCTCCATTCTCTCTGTCTCTATGTCTGTCTATCTCTCTCTTTATTTGATAATTTACATTAATGAGATTAATAAGGTAGTACACTAAGACAATATGTCATCAACATGATATACAAAGAGGAAAAGCATCCAGAAAAGTACTACATATGACTGTCATGTTACGTGTTGATTTTAGATGACACACCAATAGTGGTCTCATAATTCATCCGACCAATGAGGAGACCCAGTCATCCTGAATTTCCCAGTGGTTCTGGTTGTTAATAGGGTTTGAGTTTTTTCACTATCACAATTAAAAGTAATACAGAGGGCTCAGACTTTTAAGATGAATCAATTAATTAATTAAAGGTATGAATCAGGTGTTACAAGACCTTAATCAACTTAGGAAAAGTGTAGTGCTTTGATTGATTAATAAAAATAGATAATGCTACTCAGAAAGTCACTGCTTAAAACAATAGAGTACATATCTGGGCCTACGTATAATAAACAAGATAGTTCAGAATCACCCTCCACAGCAGTATGGTGTGGTGAGTTGAGTGGTGCTGGAATCCAGTGGTGAAAACCTCCTAAGAAGGATTTGCTCTTTGTAGCATCAATGTGGTATTTACAGTGCCTACAGCAGATATGACTATGACAGCATAGTTATGAATAACAAAATATAAAAGACTCTCCATATGGAAGACAGAACCAAAACATTTATTCAAACACCAGAAAACTGAATCCCAGCACTAGAAAAGCAAGTCCATCATAGCAGCAAAGAAATCAATCATCATAACCAAGAAGTCTGTGCACATTATCAAGCTTTCCCACAAACAAGCTCCCCTGCACAAAATACCCTTGGTTCACTCATCCTTGTTACTGCTTTCTCTGTCCTTCTCCATTATAACTAGTCTGACCAACTTCCTCTCAGCTCTGCTCCAGCTTCAACTCTGCTCCAGCTCCACCCCTCCCCGTTCCACCCTTTCAGCAAGCTCCTTCCACCACATGCTTTATTTGACTCAAATTCATGTGACTTAAGCTTCCATGTGACCTACGCAGGTCACATAGGCCAATTAATGGATAGGAAAGGTCTTCCCATTCCATTAAAAATACATAAATTCCATTAAAAATGCATTAACAATATATTCAGCCCCAAGATCTTTTTTATCCATTATATAGGCCAATGAGGTAGTTGGTGTCAATAGAACTTTGCAACAATATAATAGGGATCATACAAAATAAGTACATAAAACAATATCTTAGGGTGGGGCTTGAGCACAAGATCCCATCAGTACCCCCTCTAATGAATGGGGCTTAAAATCTTGGGGTAAGGGGCACAGATCTCTTCTAGCACTACTTCCTGCTGAAATTGAACATAGAGCTCTCTCTGCCTCAAGAGGTCCCATTCAAGAGGTCAGTTGTTTAGCTGGCATCTAGAGCTATGTTGACACCAGATCAAAAGGTGGCATACTACAGCCATGGACAGGGGCTAACATCCAGCTTAAGTGATCAGGCATCTGCAGGTGGAGGGTACTAAGTCTGCAGGAAACAAATCTAGCAAACAAGTTTAACAGAAAGTCAAAAAGAAACAAGGAAATAATAACCAGAAGTAGGGTAGATAGGGTCAGCCATGCTTCTGGAGTCCATTAACCTACTATCATAGCCTCATTCACTATTCTTTACTGTTTTCTAATTTGTAGTTTTAGGGTTATCATTCTAGCTAGAGATATACTTTCTTTAATCTGAGCTGGGACCTGGCCAATTTCCTATTTTCCTTGCAGGTGTGACAGACTTGGATATAACATTTCAGGAGGATCTGTAGGGGCAGTTCTTACTTCCCTGCTCAGTCTAGTATAAAGCCCTTTTTTGGTACACTTTTTATAGTTTATTAGTTGTAATGCCATCTATTCTTCCAAAAGCTATTGCTCTCAATAGAGAAGTAGACAATTCTTTTCTCGTCAGTCTATTTTATCTTTGAATCCTCTGGTTATTTACTCTTCTCTCTCAAGGATATTTATCTTTTTCACTGATTTTCACCATCCAAAGTACCAACAATTCTCCCACCCTTTGGATGGACTGACTCAAAATATGTGACCTGGTACTTGAATAAAATCTTCAATTACCTCCCGAAACAGTGTTCTCCCCTCCTCCCATCCTCCTGCTTTCTTAGTATTAGATGAACTTCAGTCTCCTCATCAAACTTTGTTTATATCCCTCCCATACATCCTCCTGGCAGGTATTAGGGCCCCAATTAAGCCTAGCCTGTACAAGGGCTGCATGTACCTTCCTCTTCTTACTTTCTTGCTTCTTTTTGTGAGCTAAATTTATAGCAGTTTTTTCTTCTACCACTTGAAACTTTCTAGCTTGCTCTTCTAAATGAGAGTTTGAAGACTGCAGCAATTAAAAAAAACATTTCATGCAAACCAGTCAACTTCCTTTCCATCTGAGCTTTCTCTTCCAGCAGCTTGTCTCTGCTTTTACACACAAGGCAAATAACTCATTAGCAAGGCCCAGTCTCTCCTACACAACCCTTCAAGTTATTTCCCTGGTTCTACAGTTATTTCTTGCAAACATTTTTTTCCATATTTCTAGGGTCTCCCTCTTGTAACCTCAATTCCAAGTTTTCAGAGCTCCATGTTTTTAGCCTCTCCATGAAGGCCTGATGTGTATAGATTTCTTAGTTACCATGATGGATTTCTTTGTGTTATGATGGATTTGGATTTCTGTTCTTGGGATTTGGCTTTTTGGTATTCGAATAAATGTTTTGGTTATGTCTTCATTGTGAAGAGTCCGTTATATTTTGTGATTCAGAACTGTGCTGGCATACTCACAGCCACTGTAGGTGCTATGAATTGGTGATACACTCTGAGAGAGAGGGTTTGGAGAGGAGAACATATTTCTATCTTGTTCTCATTGAATAGGTGATGTCTTTGTGAACCTTGAAAGGTGAGCAAATCTGAAGTTCCTAATAGCATCAGTACTAATGTTCAGTGGAACAGTGACAATATATTCAGAGCAGCAGAAGTGTATGGTAGTATCTGCATTGTAGCAGGAAATGTAGTTTCAGAACTATACAAGAGCAGAAATCTTTGAACCTAGAAGAAAGTTACAAGTAAGGGGAAATTCATGAGGACTTCATAATGTTGTATGCAGTCTTTGAATAAGCAATAGCTATGTTCACTCTTTGGCCACATGTCTTCTCTAATTTCATCTGTCAGTGACTTTGTATGGAGAAGGTGAAAATGTGCCCCTTATTTGGGGGAATATTTATGCAACAACTGACCTTGCTACATCCATTTAGTAAATTCTTTTCTAAAACCTAATTAATTCAGGCTAAAAATCAATGAAGAATATTGTGGTAGAGACTCAGAAGTAACAGTAATAGAAGATGCCAAATCCTCAGAGTCATTCATAGAAGCCCTTTAAAGTATCCCAGACACAATCACAAGTGCAAGTTGGAAGAGGACCCACTGTGGAAAATCCTATACATGTATACACTATGTTTGCTAATCAGTCCAAGTTTTAAGCCAGATGGAAGTGGAGAGTGGCCAGAGAATAAATGTTCATGGCCAATAACCTCGAGATCCAAAGGATTTTAATACTGTGAAGGTAATAATATACTTTTGCTTATAATAACAGTCCAAGCTTTTATTTTATTTTTAAATTAATTTGTGTGTTTTGTTTTCAACAATCAATTCCATAAGTCTTAAATTTTTTCCCCCTCCCTCTACCCTTCCTTCTCAAGATGGCATGCAATCTTCTAAGGGTTCTACACATACATCTTCATTAAATACATTTTCTTATTATTCATGTTGCATAGACAAATTAAAATAAATGGAGAAATCATGAGAAAAATGAAAACAAAACAAAACATAACACAAGAGAAAATAGACTGCTTCATTCTGCATTCCAATTTCATAATCCTTTTTTTCTGAACGTGGATGGAATTTCGCCTCAAATGTCTTTTGGGAATGATTTAGGTCTTTCCATTGCTGTGAAGTGCTAAGTCTATCACTAACAGTCCTTTCATACTGTGGCTGTTACTGTGATAATGTTCTAGTTCTGCTCATTTCACTCAGCCACAGTTAATATGTCTTTCCAGGCTTTTCTGAAGTCATCCTGTTTGTCATTTCTTATAGCACAATACTGTTCCATTATATTCGTATACTACCATTTGTTCTGCCATTCTCCAAATGATAGGCATTCCTTTGATTTCCAATTCTTGGCCACCACAGAAAGAGCTGCTATAAATAGTTTTGTACACATGGGACCTTTCCCATTTTTATGATTTCTTGGGGGTACAGTCCTAGAAGCAATATTGCTGGATCAATGGGTACGCACATTTTTGTAGACTTTTGAGCATAGTTACAAGTTGCTATCCAGACTAGTTGGATCTGCTCACAGTTCCACCAGCAATGAATCAGTGTCCAACTCTCCCACATCTTCTCCAACATTTATCATCTTCCTGTTTTGTGATGTCAGCCAATCTGACAGGTATAAGGTGGTACCTCAGAGTTGTTTTGATTTACATCTCTCTAATCAATGATGACTTAGAGCACTTTTCATGTGACTATTGATAGCTTTAATTTCTCCTCTGAAAATTACCTGTTCATATCTTTTAACCATATATCGAATGGGGAATGATTTGTATTCTTGTAAATTTGACTCAGTTCTCTATAAATTTTAGAAATGAGGCTTCTATCACAGATAGTAGTTGTAAAAATTTTTTCCCAGCTTTCTGCTTCCCTCCTAATCTCAGTTGCATCGAGTTTCTTGTGCAAAAACTTTTCAATTTAATTTAATGTAATCAAAATTATCCATTTTGCACTTCATAACGTTCTCTAACTCTTCTTCAGTCATACATTTCTCCACTCTCCATAAATCTTTTTGCTAATATCCTATTTAAAATTATTTCATCTATGTTCATTAGAGAAATTGATCTATAATTTTCTTTGTTTTGGCTCTTCCTGGTTTAAGTGTAAGGACCATATTTGTATCATAATCAGAACTTGGTAGGAATCCTTCTTCCTCACTTTTCCCAAATAGGAATTAATTGTTCTTTAAATGTTTGATAAAATTCTCTTGTAAATCTATCTGACCCTGGAGTTTTTTGTTTTGTTTTGTTTTTTTCCTGTAGAAGCCATTGATGGCTTGTTCAATTTCTTTTTCTGAGATGGAGTTGTTTAAGTGTTTAACTTCCTCTTCTGTTAATCTAGGCAATTTATAATTGTTCTTTTTTCAGCTGCATGCCCAATTCATTGATCTTCTCTTTCTCTATTTTATTCATGTAGGCATTCAATGATATCAAACTTTCTGTAAGAACTGCTTTCACAGAACCTCATAAGTTTTTGTAGGTTGTCACATTATTGTTATTCTCTTGAATGAAGTCATTGATTGATTCCATGATTTGTTTTTTAACTCGTTCATTCTTTAGCATTAGATTATTTCATGTCTAATTAATTTTTGGTCTATCTTTCTATGGCATTTTATTACATATAATTTTAACTGTATTATGATCTGCAAATGATGCATTGACAATCTTTGCCTTCCTGCACTGATTATGAGGTTTTTATGCCCTAATAGATGGTCAATTTTTGTATATGTGTTATGTACCACTGAGAAAAAAGGGATATTCCTTTCTATTCCCACTTAATTTTCATCAGAAATCTATCATAACAACCTTATCCAGAGTTCTATTCACCTCCTTCTTTCTTGTTTATTTTGAGGTTAGATTTATCAAGTTCAGAGAGGAGGAGGTTGAGGTCCGCCACTAATATAGCTTCCCCTCTATTTCTTCCTGTCACCCCCTTAAGTTATCCTCTAATTATTTGGATGCTATACAACTTCATGCATGTATGTTAAGTAATGATATTGCTTCTGTGTCTATGGTGCCTTTTAGTAGGATATAATTTTCTTCCTCATCTCTTTTGATTGGACCTATTTCTGTTTTTGCTCTGTTTTAGATTAGGATTGCTACCTCTATTACTTTGTTGTTTGGTTTTGTTTTTTTTTTTTTTTTACATCTGTTGAAGTATAATACATTCTGCTCCAACCTTTTATCTTTACCCCGTGTATATTCCCCTGTTTCAAATGCATTTCTTGTAAACAACATATTGTTGGATTATAGTTTTTAATCGATTCTGCCATCTGGCTCCATTTTATGAGAGAGTTCATCCCATTCACATTCACAGTAATAATTACTACCTGTCTTTCCCTCCCTCTTATTTCCCCCCATTTATGATTTTATTTCTCCCTTCTCCCTTCCCTTCCACAAGAGTTTTATTTTTGACCACCACCTCCCTCAGTTTTCTCTCCCTTCTATCGGCACCCCTCCCTTTTATTTGCCATTTCCCTTACTACTTCTTCCCTCCTTTTTAACCCCCATTCCCTTTTCTTTCCCCTTTCCCCTCCTATTGAAGATAGGGCAAATTAGATTTCTCTGCGTAACTATGTTGTTCCCTCCTTGAACCAATCAGATGCCAGTAAGTCTCAAACAGTGCTCATTGCCCTCCCCTTTACACTCTATTATATTATGTTTTTTGTCTCTTCCTTCAAGGTCCATTATCCTTTCTACCTCTTCTCCCATTACAATCCCTTCATACCCTTAAATGACATTTTTATCATCGCATCAGTTACTTTTTACCCACCCTGTCTATCTATGTATATCCCTTTTAAATGTCAGAATCAATATAAGATTTACAAGTATTCTCCCGCCTTATAGGGATATAAACAGTTTGCCCATACTGAAGGGTTTTCCCCACTGTTTACCTTTTTATGCCTCTCTTATGTCTTGTACATGAGATCAAAGTTTCTATTAAGCTCTGGCATTTTCATTGGGAAGGTCTGGAAATCCCTTATTTCATTGAACATCCTCTCCTTGCCTGAAATATTAAGCTCAGTTTTCCTGGATCATTGTTCCTTGGTTGTAATCCAAGATCTTTTGCCTTACAGAATATCATATTCCAATCCCTCTGATCTTTTAATGTAGGAGATGTAAGTTCTTGTGTGATCCTGACTAGTTCCTCGATATTTGAATTGTTTCTTTCTGGCTGCTTGCAGTATTTTCTCCTTAAATTGATAGTTCTGTAATCTGGCAACAATATTCCTTGTCGTTTTCAATTTGGGATCTCTTTCAGAAGGGGATCAGTGGATTCTTTCAATGACTCTTTGGGGCTCTGGATCTAGGACTTCAGGGCAGATTTCTTAGTGATTTCTTGGAAGGTATTGTTCAGGCTTTTTTTTTTCATTATGCCTTTTGGTAGACCAATAATTCTGAAATTTTCTCTCCTGCATCTGTTTTCCAGGTCAGTTGTTTTTCCAATGAAATATTCTTACATTTTCTTCTATTCTTTAGAGTCTGTTTGATTGATTCTTTATGTCTCATAGAGTCATTCACTTTTACCTGCCCAATTCTAGTTTTTAATAGCTTCAGTTACCTTTTGTCCAATTGTTCCAGTTAGGTTTTGTATCTCCTTATCCATCTGCCCAATTCTCCTTTTAAATTCTTCCACGAATTCTTTTTTTATATTGTTAAAATCATCGACCAATCTTTCTTCTATCTCTCTAATTTGATTTTTAAAATCCCTCTTAAGCTCTTCCAAGAATACTCTTTAGGTTTCCCTTCTGAGGCTTCAGATGGAAGTACAGTCTCAATGAGGACCTCTTCTGTAATTGTATTTTATTCTTTGTCACCATAGTAAGAGTCTATGGTCTTTGCTTTTCTGATTTTCTTTCTTCTCATGGTAATTGCCTTTTTCCTGGCTTTTAAAGTGAATCTCTGCTTCTGGGGCACAGGGGTCTCTATCCCACATTTCTTGTGCTGAGAGGCATTTTGTGTTGTGGCCTCTGGTTCTTTCAGCTAGAAGCTAGAATGCTGCAGCTTACCTGATGCTGAGCTGGCTGGTGTGTGCTAAGGCTGAGGCTAGGTAAAGTGTTTCTGAGTTTCCCCAGGGTTATACTGAAACTCACTACATGAGGTATGGGCGAGGTGTAGTCTGCCTACAGGAGGTTTCCTCCTTCCCTGAACTGGAGCACAGGCAGACTCAGTGGCTGGTTAACCTCCTTCTATGTTGGTGTCTGCCCAATTCCCCTAGCTTTGCTAACATACTCCTGAAGTCCTGGGGTTGGCACTTATGGGCCACCTGGGGCTTAGGCTCTCCTCTTGGTTCACTGATATGGTGTTCTCTGGGACAGCTCCATCCTACGTTGATCTCCTTCAGCCACAGCAACAGGGACTCTCTTTGATGATCTCCCTAGTCTCCCAAGCTGAGATACTATTTACCCCTTCAACTGATTCCACTGTTCCAGTATTATTCCTGGAGTAGTATTCTCTGGGTTTTTTAAAGTCAACAAGGGGAAGAACAGAGCATTTATAGTTTACTTGTCCATCTTATCTCCTGGAAGTTCAAGTAGGTGACTTCCAAACCTTGAATCTGGGGACTGATCATCTCAAAAGTGGCTGCTGCTGTTACTAGGGGTCCCACACTTGTCTCTCACTCAGTTCCACTGAATTACAGTCCTTTGCTGATATGTTTGAGAATCCACACTGCTGCTTCTGATTCAGTCCACACTGGCAGTTCCTTCTCTGCTCTGATATGACTAAGTTTCTAACCCTTTTATTTTATAGAAAAGTAAACTGAGTCACCAAGAAGCAAAATAACTTACCCAATATCACAACTAATGGAAAACAAAGATTAAAAACAGGGTCTTTTTACTCCTAGTCTCATGCAGAGTTCCTTTCACTATGTCATTTTACCTGCTCTTCTTCTTTTGCTATTCCCAGATCTCTGTACCAAATAGTGCTGGATAAGGTAAAGTGGAAAGAATATGAGAATTTGACTGTAGGGACTTAAGTTCAGGTAGTAATATGTCATAACTGGTATCTAATACTCTGAATGAGTCATTTCTCATTATTTGAGGACTTAGTGTTAATATACTTAGATTTGAATCTCCTCTTGAAAATGGAAGAGGTACCACAAGAAAAGATGAAAGTGGCCATAGAAGACATGATATTATGAGGATTATGGGAGATGGCAGAGTAGGTCAGAAAATTCTGATCTCTCAAGATTTTCCTTCACAAAAGACTTGAAATACCATCTCAGGGTGAATATTTAGTGGTCAAATAAATGAGTAAAGGGCAGAACAGGGGTCCTCCTGGGACAATTGGAGATCTGAAGAAAAGTCCCAGGTGGAGATTTGATCCCTGTGAAGACTAAACACCCACGGGATAGGTACTAGGTCCACTTAAACAACACATAGCAAGCCCTAGTCACAGGAACTTTGAGCCCAGGAGAGTGAGGGGTGTTGGACATCTGAACTAGGGAAGACTGAGGGAACCTTTTGATGACAAGGAATGTCAGACCTAGTCATGTTACAGCAACTTGGAAACAGGGGAAGGACCCATCACATTCCTAGTGAATGCAAAAGCAGTAGGACAGGGATACCTTCTGGCTGTGGGCATTTACAGAAAACTGAACACCTTTGTTCTAGTTCTAGATATGAGAGGAGGGACAACTAGGTGGTGCAGTGGATAGAGCACCAGTACAGGAGTCAGGAGGACCTGAGCCTAAATCTCACCTCAGACACTTGACACTCACTAGCTGTGTGACCTTGGGCAAGTCACTTAACCCCAGTTACCTCATCGTGGGTCATCTCCAATCATCTTGATGAGTATCTGGTCACTGGATTCAGATAGCTCTAGAAGAGAAGTGAGGCTGGTGACCTGCACAGCCTTGCCTCACTCAAAACAAAGTCAAGTGCAAGTCATGTCATCATTTCTCTGATGGCATGGTCTTCTTCAGCAGTGAAGGATGAACACACAGATAAGAGGGGAGAACTAAAGGGGTGTCTGAGACCAGAGGCAACACCCCCCATATTTCAAGATTGGAGTGATTATAAAAACTAAGCTGTTGCAATTTTTTTTAAAAAAGTGCAAAGGCAAGAGAGAAAGAATTCAATCCATAGAATATGTTAATGATTAATTATTATATTATCTCATATTAATAATGTGATTTATTATAATATAATTACTATATATTGTAGAATTATATATCAATAATATATTATACAATAACATTATATATTATTATATTATACTATTATATTATAGTTACTATGGAAAAAAGAAGACCAGAGGAGGATACTCAAATGAAGAAACCCTCTTCTACCCAAAAGAGTTATATGCAGTAGTAACCTGTTCAAAAAGAATTCATAGAATTTTAAAAAAGAGTTTAAAAATCAAATGAGATTGAGGAAAAACTATATACATATATATATACATACACATATATGTATATATATATATATATATATACATACACATATATGTATATATAGATAGATATAGATATATAGATATATGGATATGGATATGTACATATATAAGTATATACTAACAATCCAAGAAAAGCAAGACGATCATTAAAAGAAAGTCAACAAATTAGGAAAGGAGATCCAGAATCTTAAGGAAGAAAACAACTCCTTGAAAATCAGAATTAGGAAAGGGGGAAACAGCAAAGTTATAAGAAATCAAGATAAATAAAACAAAATATAAAAAAATGAAAAAATAGTAGAAAATGTGAAATATCTCATAAGAAGAACAACTGATCTGAAGAACCTATCAAGAAGAAAAAAATGTAAGAATAATTGTACTACCTGAAAGCTGTTGCCAAAAAAAAAAATCTCTGTACAATAATACAAGAAATAGTTAAATTCTCCTGAAGTATTAGAATAAGAGGGGCAATTAGAAATAGAGAAAGTCCACCAATCAACTCTGGAAAGAGATCCTATGAGGAAAATCCACAGGAATATTACAGCTAAATCCCCAAAACTCCAGATTAATGATAAAATATTAAGGGCAACAAGGAAAAAAATGAAATATAGTGGTGCCACAAGCAGAATCAGATGAGACCTAGATGATATTAAAAGACCTCATGTCTTGGAACACTATTTATCAAAGAAGAGAAGAAATGAGGTTCCATTGAAAATATCATGCCCAACAAAGCTAAGCTAAATGGGAAAATAATGACATTTAATGAATTTTCATACCTCTTTTATGTATGTAAACATATGTCTAAGATTATTATTAGTAATTAGTTCATAAAAAAGATTGGAGTAGACCTGAGTATGACATGACTTTAAAAAGTAAAATCATTTAGGCAGAGCTGAAAAGGGATAATTATTTTATACAAATAAGATTTGAGAGGAAGAAGTGACACAGAGGAATTAGATGGAGGAAGAGGGCTGGTAGTTCTGGAAACCTGCTTTCATCAGGAATGGGTTCAAGAGGGAACAATACATGTATGTATGTATGTATATATAATACATATATGAGTATAATATAATAATATATAATGCTATTGTATAATATATTATATATAGTATATATAGTATACAATATATAGTAATTATATTATAATTAATAACATATTAATATGAGATAATATAATAATTAATCATTAACAAATTATTTATTTATTATATAATAATATAATATATGAGTACAATATATGTATATGTATATGTATATATATAATATTCTTCTAAATTCTTCCAAACCTAAAGGAAGAAGAGCAACATTTATTTTCCTTATATCTTTCCTCCTATTTCCAATCTAATAAGTTCACTTATGATTTATGTTGTTTCTTGCTAGAATCTTTGTAACCTACTTCTTTATTCTCCCCATGGATTAGAAATAAAATCCTACTTTTTGTATTCCAAGCTCTAGGCTGAATTCAATGTTACTGAGGAGAACTGTACCTATTTAAGGAATGGATTCATATTGAGTAAAGAAAGTCTTACGTTTGCTTATAAGCAAAAGAAAACTATGTCTTCAGTTGAGTCAAATGGCATCTAGCTGGCCTGTTTTTCTTCAGGGACTCAGGTGAGGTAAGGACACTCCATCATATCCATTCAAATGCACAAGAAGGTGTCAATCAAAAATGATGATATTGTCAGGAAAAGCAGAACAGGCAAGCTTCTGAAAGTCAGCAGGTCTTTTAAGTACTCTCCTTGTACCTGTCAGCAGTTTTTCTCTCCATCAAGCAAGGTATGATTAGGGTGCAAGATGAGAACAAAGAAGAGGATGCTATTTGGCTCTCCTGTGCACCCAAGAACTCTCCTACTTAGGGATGACTGTTAAGAAAATTCAAGAATCCATCCTAAAATAATAATGTATAAACCGATAAATCTGAGTTCAACTTTTTTCCCCTTTTTTATGTATTGTTTTCTTTTTCCTCAAAGGATTCGGGATAGAATTTTTCATGAATCATGGATTCCACAGTCACCAGAAAGAGCAAATAAAACTGCTCATATATACAAATATCTTAGGTATATTTTCAAGTTAGTTTTAAAAGTCTTCATTCTTGAAATCAAGAAATCTATTAAATGAGACACAGCATGTATGTTGGTTAGAGCTCAAGGTAACCCCCCTACAGCCTGTTGCCCTCGCCAATTCTTTTCTGCTAGGTTCACAATGTTAAAATTGCTCATGCCAGTAATGATAGTATCCCCCTACACTCTGTGATGGCTTCATAAATGTTAATTTCTGATCTGGACTTAATTATCATTTCTGATTATTAATCAATAATAAATAAATATTTAATAAATGTTTGTTGATTGTTTCTGATGATCTCAATGTCTGTTCATTAACTATCAGTGAAGGTCAATTCTTCTGCTACCATCTGGCTTCCTAGCTTTTCCTATACTTGTCACAACATTTACTTAAAATACAGATACTACTACCATGCCAGATGCCTCCTTAGCAACAAAGAGAATAAAAATTCTATTGTGATGTTTTTTCTAATGTCTAATTGAATTCCTCATCTTTAATGTAGCTAGAAAACAATTTTTTTTACCAAAACCATGCCAAATTTTGGCATCTTCTCTTTTATGTCTAAGACCTTCATTTTCAAACATGGTCACTCAAAATTCCCCTAATTTGTGACATTATCCCACTATCATCTTTTTTAATCCAACCACTCCCACCACAATGTAGCCAGCTACTCACCCTGGGCAGCAAGGCATAAAATGTGTCAATTCTTCTGCCTGTCAATTCATAGTGCATATGTTTTCAGCAGTGACTTTTGAGGCCTTGACATAGTTACAGGCTTTTTCCACATCACTAAGGAATTTTCATGCAGTTTACTATGGTGGCTTGTATTCTTCATAGGAAATGCTCTACCATTTACATCAAAGATCTATGCAGACACCTTGCTGATATTTCATAGGACAATTGGACAGAGAATTAATTAATGGTGTCTTCCTGGATTTAACAATCATGATTTCTAGTGTCTACATAATTATTTTTTTACCTTTAATGTAGATCTTCATAAAACAACAAGAAAAAAAGAAAATCTGAAAATATCGGTTGATGTTCTCATCTCTTAATCGTTCAAATAGCTTGTTTTGGCTTCATAGAAGTGAAATAAATAAAACAGTCCCCAAATTCAACCTTCACTTTAGTTCTCAAAGTTTATTCCTAGAGCAGATCTGCACAACTTTCTAGTAGGTAGGAGCCAGAATTAAAATAGGCTAATAATATCTGGGCCACAAATAGGTTAGACTAGAGACAGACTGACAGTGTTTGGTCACTCTGGATCATGTGACAAAAAGGAGAGTGAACAGTGGCAACCCTACATTTTTCACATGCCACCAGAAGTCCTTTGTCAGGCTGCAAGTGACCTAGCGGCCATATATTGTGCAGATCTGTCCTAAAAGGGGAAGAATAGTGGAAAATTCCAAAATAGGCTGAATGCTATCTTGTTTTCTGCAAGGGAGGAATGTTTAGAACTATTTTGAATTATCACCTTTCCTATATTTTTTTTCTCATACTTCTAGAGAGACTGTAATCACTGCAAAAACCTATGGGCAATCTGTGTATTGATAACATGGGGGGAAAGAACAAAACAACGCAGGGGAAATGTGTTTCTGTAGGATGGGGATGCTGATCATGGACAGTATATGTTCACTGAAGAAACATCTTGGTACCATGTCCCATAGTTTAAAAAATTTCCTACCTTTCTATTTCTCTCAACAGTTTTCAAATTTCCTATTCATATTTCAACTTTGTACCACTTACAAATTATACATAGTTCTTCCTTTTATTTTTCTTATATTTTCCCCCAATTACAAGTCAAAACAATTTTAAACATCTTTTAAAGTTCTGAGTTCAAATTCTATCCCTCCCTCTGCCCTTCCTGAGACAATAAGCAATCAGATATAGGTTATACATGTGTGATCATGTAAAACATTTTCATATTAGTCATTTTGTACAGGAAGACTTGAATAAGAGAAAAAAAATGAAAGGAATAAAATGAAAAATCGTACCCTTCAGTTTGTATTCAAATAATACCAGTTCCTTCTCTGAAAGTGGATACTATACTTCATCCTCAGTCCTTTGTGATTGTCTTGGACTTGATTGTATTGCTGAGAATATTTAAGTCATTCATAGTTCTTCATCGAACAATATTGTTGCCATTTCTGTCATTTCTTATAGCACAATAATATTCCGTTACAATAATAGACTACAGCTGTTTAACCATTCCCCAAATGATGGGCATTCCTTTGATTTCCAATTCTTAGCCACCACAAAAAGAGCAACTGTAATTGGTCTTTTTTGGGGGAGGGTAAGTCCTTTTCCCCTTTTCTGTATATCTTTGTGACATAGACCTACCAGTGGAATTGCTAGATCAAAGTGTTCCCTGGCTGGGCCTGCACTAGACTGTATTCCACTCTCACTATGATGTAACAGAACTTTACTGCTAACTTTCTTAGTTGTCTTAGGCTGGAAAAATTTTGCCTCATTCTTTTGTGGGTTCTGCTGCTCCAAAATTTGTTTTAAAGCATTATTTTAAAGTTATTTGGAGGGGAATTTAGAAGAATTGAGACAAGTTCCTGCCTTTTTTCTACCATCTTGGCTCCACTCCCCTCAGGACTTCTAACTCCAAGACCAATGTTCTTTATGGTAAGTTAATAATTTCCTGCATCTTTTTGTTCTTTACTCAGACATAAATTATTCTGTTCATATTTCTGATTGCATTATATAACTCTTGAAACTCTACTAAAATACTGCATAATATTCTGAAATTCTCCTCACATGACTTATTTTCATTTTCCTAACACTCTCAAACATACATAATTCAGTACCCTACTGACCCATCTTTATCCTTTCTTTGGTATCAATCCTTTATTAATAGCTTCTTACCTAAATTTCCATTGTAAACGCCATAAAATCAAGCAAACTAATAAAGGACTTAGACTGTCATTTAATCTACCAACTCATTTACCAGTGAAGATGAGGTTCAGGGAAGTTAACTGTCTTACCCAAGATCACACAAGTCATGACTGTCAGAGCTCAGGCTCTCTGAAACCCGTGTCAGATCTCTTTTCATAGTATCTGTCTAATAGTATCATTTTTGTCAAGAGATGCTCAAAATAATGTTATAAAGACTTCTATACCTCTTTCCCCAATTTACAATGTGTATGAAGTCATATTTATGGAGTGATTTGGGGAAAAGTTTGCAAATTCATAAAAACAGGGGTAAGCATGGTGTATTGAAAGAATACTGACCTTGCAAAGAGGGAGGCCTGGGATCAAATAAGGAATATTGGATCAGATGGAGCTTTAAGATCTTTTCTAGGCGGAGCCAAGATGGCGGAGTGAGAGCAACAACTCACCTAAGCTCTCGGACAAACTCCTTCAGGTACCTCCGAAAGGAGAATCTGACCAAAGTTCGGAGGTGCGGAATCCAGTGGGAGGCAGAAGGTGACAATTTCGGAGCTCACGTTAGACTGGAGGATCCACGGGAAAGGTCTGTTCTGCGGGGGTGAGCTCACAGCGCGCGGTGCAGTGTGGCCAGCGCAGCAGAGCAGAAGGGACCCGAGAAACCTGAGCTGCGGGCAGAACCAGAGGAGCGGCACCGAGGGCGGGAGACAAGCCGAACCCAGTCCGTGAGAGCTGAGGAGAGCCAGATATCAGCGCAGCAGCTCCTGAGACCTTCAGCCCGAAGACCAAACTTCG
>CM053774.1:67847337-67908965 GCA_028658325.1 Potorous gilbertii | reverse complement strand
GCAGAAATCTCCTTCACTGTGTTGCTGCGCGGCTTCCACTGTTCCAGAATTTGTCAGGAGTTCTTTTTACAGGGAATCTATGGGCTGTGGGTTCGGACTTAGCATAGGTGAGTCTTTCTACTCCGCCATCTTGGCTCCGCCCCTGTAATCTTAGTATTATTGAATTAGTATTTTGCAAGGTTGCTAAAAAAAGCTATGAAAGTCAATCAACAATACTTACCTATTGCTTTAAATAATTTATCATCTATATTAGTGCATCTGCATTTGATTTATTTCTTATTTAATTCTCTTCATATTATTTTGATATATCAATAAATCTAAGTATCACGGAAGATAGTTAATTGAGACAAAATAACTGTCTTTAATACATCCCTGAATCAAATGACTTAAAGCAAAATAAATGAAAATGTCACACATTCTTATCTCCTTATCTTTCTTTTAAAAAATGGTATTATGTAGAAAAAAAGAATGGGCCAATATGAAAATGTGATCATGGAAATAAATGTTTGTTTTTACTTGGAGTACTTGTATTTCTTTTTTTGCCAGAAAGATGGAAAGTATATCCTATACATATTCTTTCCTAGACATGGTGAATATTTTTGTCTCTGATTGAAGTGAATGATCTTGCCCATTTCTTTATATTCAGAAGCTCTCCACCCCTTAAAATATTCCTTTATTTCTTAAAATGACTCCTACCAGAGTTTTCAGACTTTTACTCATTCTTGGTTTCATTTGCAGCTAGGTAGTACAGTAGATAGAGCACCAATGCAGGAGTCAGGAGGACCTGAGTTCAAAACTCACCTCAGACACTTGACACTCACTAACTGTGTGACCTTGGGAAAGTCACTTACCCCCAACTGCCTCATCCTGGGTGATCTCTAGTCATCTTGATGAATATCTGGTCACTGGATTCAGATGGCTCTGGAGGAGAAGTGAGGCTGGTGACCCTGCACAGCCCTCCCTCACTCAAAACAAAGTCAAGTGCAAGTCATGTCATCAGTTCTCCAATGGCATGGTCTTCAGCAACAAAAGATGAACACACATGCTTGGTCTCATTAAATGTTCAAAATATTGTTGTAAAAGATCACACAGAATAGGCATTCCTTTCTTTGGTACTGAGGCATGTGACAGATATCACAAGCTATTTCCCTTTGGATTACTCATAGTTCCTAGCACAGTGTTCACTAAAGAGCTGTTGAATGAATATCAATTATAACAAATGAAAAGATACTTTGGAATCAAGACGGCAGAATAAGCAGTAAATTGTTGTTGCTTTCCTGTATTTACTTCCAAATAACCATAAAATAGCACCCCAGAGCAAATCCTGGGATAATGGAATCAGCAGAAAGATGGGGTGGAGCAGTCTTTTAGCCTGGGAAACTTAGAGGATTGGCACGAAAGGTCTATTTCACTTGAGTAAATGAGAGTGCATTCCAGGACAGGAAGTGTCCCAGAAAGCTAGTAGAAAACCAGTGGGAGATCCTGAGCCCCAGCGTGGTGGAACAGGCAGATGTCAATACGAGAACCCTTCACATGCCTTAGAATAGACAAGGGAATTGACATTTTCCACCTTGGAGAACTCCTATATGCTCCAACACAGCTGCTGGTGGGAAGGCGTCCTCCAATGGTCAGACCTCCCTATTCTGCTGTGCAGCCTCAGGTGGGCAGTTATCTTCCAGTGGATGGAACTCCATGTACTTCAATGTAGCCTCAGGGAAACAGAAAAACCCCAACTGGCTTCAGCACATGCCAGACACCATCACTAGCATGCCCCTCAGCACAAGGTAAGCTGCCAGAACCCAGTGCTCTCCAGTCATCAACACCTGACGCCTCAGTATACAAAGTCAGTGACCAGACCCCAGGCCCCAAATGCAAGAAACTTGGGACAGTGTCTCCTGTGCTCTAACAGGAGAGCTCAACTTTTAAAGCAAGGAAATAGGCTAAAAAGATTAGCAACAGACATTGATCATAAAAAGTTATTATGTGACAAGGAAGATCAAAACACAGAATCAGGAAAGAACAACATTGTCAAGATACCTGCATCCAAAAACCTCAAAGGAGAATGTGAATTGGTCACAAGCCCAAAAAGCGTTCTGGAAAGAGTTCAAGGAGCTCTTTTCTACTAAGAAAGGTAGAAGAAAAATGCGGCAGAGGGGAATGACAGGTATGCAAGAGAGTCAACATCTTCAAAAGGAAAGGATGAAAATTGACTGAAGAAAACAATTCCTTAAAAAATATAATTAGACAAATTGGGGATGGGGAGAATACACTGATAAAGACAACTCCTTGAGAAGTGAAATAGGCCAAATGGAAAAGGAGGTATAAAAGCTAACTGAAGAAAATAATTCCTCAAAAATTAGAATTAAGCAAGTGGAAGCTGAATAGATAATTATTAAATATAATTAAATATAAATATTAAATATAATGCTCAAGAGAAGCATAAAAATGAAATCAGGAAAGGAAAAAAATGTTATTTAGTAAGGTTAAACTGTGTACTGGTTCAAAGAACACTCGTTCTGTTCTCTTCTTTCCCTCTAATGCAATAAGTCTTTGTGTAACAGTAAGAGTAACAAGTGTAATCTCCCTACATGTGAAGATTACACTTGTTACCCTTGAGAACTACATCTCTATCAGGGCATGAGTATAACTTGACTTTGATGTGATGATAAAAATAATTAATTGAAAGCTTAGGTTTGGAGAAGAGAAAATGGGGAGGAGAATAGGGCGTATTTCACCACACAAAGAGGCACAAAGACTTATTGCAGTAGAGGGAAAGAAGAGAAAAGAATGAGTGTTCTTTGAACCATTTTTGACTCAAAGAGAGAAGAACATACACACAGTTGGTTATAGAAATCTATCTTATTCTTTAGGGTAGCAGTAGGAGAAAGCGGAGAAGCTGATAAAAGGGAAGGTAGATGAGGGAAGGGGTGGTGAGAAGCAAAACGCTGGTGAAAAGAGTAAAGAATAAGTGGGTTGTAGGGTAGAGAGAAAGTCGCAGTTGACAATCATACTGTGAATGTGAGTGGGATGAACTCTTCCATAAAATTGAAGCCAACAGTGGGGTATATTAAAAACCATGAACCAACAATACTCTTTTCACAAGAAGCACATCTGAAGCAGAGAGATACACATAGAACAAAGATAAAAAGCTGATACAAAATACATTTGTGTTTCACCTGAAGTTTAAAAAAAAATCAATCCTGATCTCAGACAAAGCAAAAGTAAAAGTAGACCTAATTAAAAGAGATGAGGAAGGAAAATATATGATGCTAAAGGGTACCATAGACAATGAAATAATATCATTGCTAAAAATATATATGTGCCAAGTGGTATAACATCCAAATTCTTAGAGGAGAAGTTAAGTGAGTTACAAGAAGAAATAGCAGAACTATACCAATGGGGCCCTCAACCTCCCCTTCTCCAGACTAGATAAATCTTTCTTACCACAAAATAAACAACAAATAAGTTAAGGAGGTGAATAGAGTTTTATAAAAAATTAGATATGGTAGACCCATAAAAAATGTCACAATCCAATGCAGAAAGGCAGAAATATGCAATATATCCTCTTCAGATCACATTTCTTCATCTCTTCAGATTACATTTTACAAAAGGCCATGAAAAGATAGACTAAAAATTAATTGGAAACAAAATAATCAAATCCTAAAGAACAAGTGGGTCAAAAAACAAACTATGGAAACACTCAACAAT
This sequence comes from Potorous gilbertii, assembly GCA_028658325.1. Classification (NCBI taxonomy): domain Eukaryota; kingdom Metazoa; phylum Chordata; class Mammalia; order Diprotodontia; family Potoroidae; genus Potorous; species Potorous gilbertii. The sequence continues at coordinate 67,905,257 of CM053774.1, read as the reverse complement.
TGCATCAAAGAGAATGAAAACAATTATACAATCTACCAAAAATTATAGGATGAAGTCAAAGCAGTTCTTAGGGGAAATTTTTTATCTCTAAATGTTTACATTAAAATAACAGAAAAAGAGGAGATCAATTAATTGGACATGCAACTAAAAAAATCTAAGAAAAGAACCAATCAAAATCCTTAGTTAAGTGACAACTTAATTAATACACACAGTATTACTTATTTACATACATGTTATGTTCCTTTAGCCATGTAATCTCTTTGAGGGTAGAAATTATCATTGATTTTGTCTTTATATCCTCAGTTTCAAACAAAGTAACTTATACAAAGTCGGTTCCTCAAAAAAATTGAATCTAGTAACACATGAAATGGTTATAATTTGTAAGAGTGGTAGCAGTAGCAATACTGATGGAAGTGTGGATCATTTGGAATAGTGATGAAAAATTTTGAAAATCAAAGGACAGAGTAATAAAATTGAAATTAAGAAAACTATTCAAAACATAAATAAAACTTAGTGCTGGTTAATGAAAAAATAATAAAATAGATAAAGTTACTTTGATTTTGAAAAGAAATAAGAAAATGAAATTTCCAGTATCAAAAATGAAAAGACTGAATTTATCAATGAAAAAGAAACTAAAACATTAGGAGCTATTTTGTCCAATTGTATGCCTATAAATCTCTCAATCTAAGAGAAATGGATAAATATTTACCAAGATATAAATTTTCCAGATCAAAAGAGGAAATAAAATAACTAACCTTATTTCAGAGAAAGAAATTGAAGAAGCCCTCAATGAACTCCCTAGGAAAACACTCCAGGACCAGATGAATTTACAAGCGAATTCTACCAAATATTTAAAGAACAATTAATTACAATACTATGTAAACTATTTGGAACAAGAGGTGAAGAAAGAGTCCTACAAAATTCCTTTTATGATACAAATATGGCATGGATACCTAATACACAGCCAAAACAGAGAAAGAAAATTATAGACCAGTTTCCCTAATGAATATTGATGCAAAAAATTTTAAATAAAATATTAGCCAAGATATAGCCACAATACATCACCAGGATAATTCACTATGACCACGTGGCATTTATACCAGGGCTGGTTCAATATTAAGAAAATTATCGGTATAATTGACCATACCAATAGCAAAATTAACAAAAGTCACATGATTATGTCAGTAGAAGCAGGCAACGTTGTTGAAAAAGTAGAGCACTACTAAAAACACTGGAGAGCTTAGAAGTAATGGACTTTTCCTTAAAATGAGAAGCTGCATCTATCTAAAAGTATCAGTAAGTGTTATATGTAATGAGAATAAGCTAGAAGCATTTCCAGTAAGATCAGAGGTAAAACAAAGATGTCCGTTGCTACCACTGTTTTTTCAGTATTGTACTAGAAATGTTAACTTTAGCAATGACCAACTTTGATAGACTTAGCTCTTCTCAACAATGCAATGACTTAAGACAATTCAAAAATACTTGGAATGGAAAGTGCTATCCACATTCAGAGAAATAATTGTGGAGTCTGAATGCATATTGAAGTATACTATTTTCTTTTTGTTGTTATTGTTTTTCTTTCTTGTGATTTTTCTCTTTTGTTCTGATTCTACTTTCATGACATAACTAATGTGGAAACATGTTTAATGTGATTGTAACCTATATTAGATTTCATGTTGTCTTGGGGAGCTCCAAGGGGAGAAAGGGAGAAAATTTTGAAACTCAAAATCTTATGGAATTGAATGTTAAAAACTATCTTTATGTATAATTAGAAAAAATAAAATATTATTAAATGAAAAAATAAAAAGATATTTTCCTATACATAATCTAAATAAGTACACATCACTATTCCGAATGATCCATATTTCCATCAGTATTGCTACTGCTACCACTAATACAAATTATAACCATTTCATGTGTTACTAGATTCAATTTTTTTAGGAACCCCTACTTTGTATAAGTTACTTTGCTTGAAACTGAGGATATAAAGACAAAATCAATGATAATTTCTAGAGATTACATGGCTAAAGGAACATAACATGTATGTAAATAAGTAAATACTATGTACATACACATACACAAAGTAACTTCAAGAGAGAGAGTAACTGGAGGGGATAAGGAAAAGTCTAATATAAGAAGTAGCATGAAGCTATTGTTTCAAGGAAGCTGAGTATTTTACAAATGTAGATGAGATGAAAGTATATTCCAGATATGGAATGTGAAAAGGCATGGAGGTGAGAAATACAAAAGAACTGTACATGGGACAGTTTATAATGAAGAGTATGTACAGGAAAATAGTATGAAATAATGTTGAGAAAGTATGTGTAAGTTAGATAGTGAAGGAGGAAAAAAGATGCAATATTAAGAGATGAATAGGGACCACTTTAATGGACAGGACAAGGATTTTTATTTTATTCTGGAAGCAACAGGAAGACATTGAATACATTTAGGTGGGGGATATCTTCATGAATTGCTAAGGACAAAATACGTAAAATCAAAAGTAATTTAAAATAGAAAATCAATCTTCTGATGAATGACTCTAACCTTAGTTAGATTAATAATCAAATAATATTCTGTCAACCATCTTGTCCTCGAAGTTTTATTTTTTTTTAGTTTTAGAGCAGTTTCAAGAGCCTTAAGAACTCAGGGGTATTTACACATCTGGATGAAATTTTACAGCAAGACTGATTAGAGAAGCATTGTATCAGACACAAAGAAAAGTACTGCAAGAGTCACCAGCTCAGATTCATAGTATTTTTGGAGTCAGAAGGAAGCTGGTACAGTTTTTCAGAGCATGAAACTGAGGTACAAGGAGGGAAGATGACTTTTATGGAGTCATATAGCAAGTTAGGGGCAGAATTAGAACTCTGATCCTGCTCTCCTGATAACCTTATACAATATTTTTCTCTTTCTCCAGTGAATTATGATAAATAGAGGCCAAATGATTTGCCCAAAGTCCTACAGCTAGCAAGTCTGTTGAGGTCAGATTTGAACTCAAGAATTCCTGAGTCCAGGCCCAGGACTCTAGTCACCAAGTCACCTAGATGCCTCCAAAATAAGTCATAATGCATGAATCTAATGAGATACTACTCTAATAATGAATGTGAATGTGGAAAAACATGGGAAGACCTTTATGAAATGATACAAATGAAAAGAGAGCACCACAAGAAAGATAATATACAAATAACTACATTGTAAATAAAAAGAACTATGAAAATAAAACAATATTACCAATGTTGACTCTGAAAAAGGTATGAGAAGAAACCTCACCAGCCTTCATTTCAGTCAATGCAGGACAAGCAAGTCTAATCAAGATATATTTATTTATATATAATATATATTTATATAGCTACATACATACACATACATATACATATGCATGTGTATATATATACATATATATATATATATATATATATATATATATATATATTCCGTATTTCAGACCAACAAATATTTGAAGGTACCTAAGCTGTAAAAAATGCTTCCCCACAACTTCTTATAAAAAAAAATCCACATCTCATCTCCTTCTGCAGTGTCCATCTTATTGTATTTGTAAAACATGGCACCCAGATCCTCTTAGATCCACACAAAACTAGCTCTTTTTCCCTCCCTGTATCCTCTCCTCCACCTTTAATTATATACATTTTTCTTTTTTGTCTTTTACTTCTTCCAGAATGCCACCATAAAACAATATAGTCCAACCAAGAATTTTTGCAAAAGAAATACCCTCTTCCTATTCTGGCACTCCCATTGAAGTCTGAGATTGCATTGATTTTCTCATTGGTCATATTTGTCTCATATTGAGCTTCTAATCTACTAAAGATTCACTCTCAGATCTTTTTGGACATGGCATCTAATCATACCTCTTCTATCTTGTACTTGTAAAAAATAAAAGGCTTTTTCCATCTAAGTTTAAGACTCGATATTTATCGCTATTAAATATCATCTGATTAGATTTAGCCCAATATTTAAGCCCATCAAAATAACATTGGAACCTCACTCTGATCTCCGCTATCTCGGCTCATCCTGAGCTATCTGCTTGTAGGTAGCTAGTGCAGTGGAGAGAGCACTGAGCTTGGAGTCAGGAAGGCCTGTGTTCACATCTGGTCTTAGGCATTTACTAGGTGTGTGGTCCTAGGGTTAGTTACCTAATTTCTGGTTTCAACTGTTAAATGGGAAAAATAAGAGTACCAGGGTTATTGTGAGTCTTAAATGAGATTTTCATAAAGCACTTAGCATAGTGCTTGGCAGATAGCGGGTACTGCATAAGTGCTCACTCCTTCTTTTCCCCTTACTTTCCTATATGTGTTTGACCTGCAAATTTCTTAAGTTATGCCTTCATCCACATTACTGACAAGTGTTACTTATTAAATATTGAAATAGAATCCTGGGATGCTACATGAGATACTTTCCATCAAGCTAACATTCACCTTTCTCAATTATTATTTTATATTTTAAGAGGCTAGGTAATTTAGAATAGCGCCAATGCCATGTAATTTTATTACCATCTAACCATCTTGTCCACAAGATGCCATCATAGACTTCATCAAAACCTTGGCTGAAATTTAGACAAATTGTTTCTATTTTTGTTGCTAGTTTCAATCCAATTCTTCTGACACAATTTGAGGTTTCCTTAGCAAAGATACCATAATGGTTTGCCATTTTCTTCTCCAGCTCATTTTACAGATGAGAAAACTGAGGTAGGGTCATATAGCTAGTTAGTTCCTGAAGCTAGATATGAATTCAAGTCCTTCCTGACTCCAGGTTCAAGACTCTATCCACAACACCACCTTGCTGCCCCAACTGTTTCTGTATCATTCTTCTAATCTATCAGTCAAGAACTTAACAAAAGAAAAAAAGTGAAATAAGATGTCTGTCATGACCCATTTTTGATGAGGTTACCATAGACTCATATACCACAGACTTTCTTCTTCATCTTGGGATTTTTGTTTGAATTCTTAACTGCAATTCAGGGTGATCTCCTATTAAATCCTGAGACCCAGTAATTGTAAATCTGCAGCACCTATACAAGATTATATGTTGATGAACAACTCAAAGTGCTGGATGTCTAGCCATTTGCTGTCATCTTTTATCCACAATACATTAAAATTCCATCATAATTCAAGCATAACTCAATGACTTGCTATTTTGAAGAATAAATTTAGTTCCGTGAAATTTCATGTGGCAAAGATTAATCGGTCTATCAACAAGCACTTATTACATACTGACTTGGGGCCAGAGACTGTGTTCCCTGGTCATCAGGCATGCAAAAATAACAACGAAGCAGACTTGGTCTCAAGAATTTATATTCTATAAGAGGAGATAATATAAGCATAATGAGAAAGAAAGGAAAATAAATACACAGCCATTTTCTAGGTGAAGAAATCATAACCAAGATTAAGAACAGTAAGCAATGCTTATGATGAGCTTTGAAGGCTGCTAGGAATTCTAAAAGATGAAGTTGAGTAGAGAGTAATTTTCAGGCATGCATATCTGTGCAAAGGCATAGAGATGGGGGTCGAGTGCCTTGCGTAAAGATCAGTAAGAAAATTAGTTTGTCTGGACAGTAAAGATCAGGAAAGGAAAATAGGATAATTAATCTGAAATTATAGGTTGAAGTCAGGTTGTGAAATACTTGAAATGGCAAGGGAGTAATTTACATATGATCCGAAAAGGCAATGAAAGGGAAGAGTGCCATGATATATTCTGTGCAGCTAGGTGGAGGATGGATTAGAAGAATCACTTAAACCTTTTTTTTTTTTACACCTTTTCTGAGGACCCCTTCTCAGAACAACGTTTTTAAATGTATAAAACAAAAGTACATAGGATTACTAAGGAAATCAAATACAGTTATAAAAAATACATATTTTTTAAAAGTTCATGGACCTAAGCCGAGAAGTCCTGGATTAAAAAGGAGACAAACACGAGACAGAGACCAATTCGGATGCTATTCTAATAGACCATGTAAGCCTGTAAAACAGTCAAAAATCTTAGCATCCATTAGACAATAACTTTTGCCTTCCATAGCCTAGAAACCTAAAGTTACAGAACTTGTAAAATCTGAAGCAATGGAATACATTTTAAAATATGCGTGCAGACCTATTAAATCATTCTTATGAGTCAGTCTACTTACAAGCTCTAGTGAGAGTTTACCCTCTGTTATCTGGAGAAGTCTCTGCTTCCCTCCATGGTTCCTGTGAGTTATCTTTTGGTGATTTCATGTATGTAAGAATTACCAAGCGTTTCACTCCCTCCACAAATGAAGGTCGGTAAATATTCTGCAATTTATAGTCTCACTCTCTTGAGGTCCTCAGAGGTTATGAAAACTGTCACAATCACATAGACAGTTTTGCCAGAGCACAGATAGAACCAGATCTTCCTGACTCAATTTCACCATGTGGTATCTAGTTTGCATATTTTGGTGGCTTAAAATTTCATTGTGTGACATCAGTGCTTGACACGTTATGTACCTAAGGTCATCTTCTTTCAGTTTATGGTTCTACTTACAATTTAAAGAACCAGTTTGTTTGTGAATCAACTTCTTAGGGGTGATTAATAAACTTAGCATTTGCAGTTGAAAGGGACTTTAGCGATTATCTAATCATCATCATGGAGCAGATGGGAAAGCGTTAGCTCTTAAAGGTGAAATGAACTGCTCAAGCCAATCAGTAAGTAAATGGAATAACCAGGATTTGAATCCATATCCTATTACTTCATATGCAGTCCTCTTTTCTGCTACACCATAGTCTGGACCAATCAGACCTATACAGTAAGATGTTCGATATGTTTCATGATAATATCAGACACTTACTAAGAGCCTTGATTTCCTCCTGTCTAAAATGAGAATAGAAGTAACAACTATCTCATAGAGCTGTTGTGAAGATCAACGGAGATAATACATGTAAAGTGCTTTGGGAATCTTTAAAAGCTATAAAAAGGCTAGCTGTCAACACGCTATGGTCCTGTGCATCTGTATCTGATACACAGTTTAATTTAACTCCTCTGATTCTGGAAGTAATAATACCTCATTTAACCCCAGTTCAAAAAAAAAATCTTACCATTAGGGCAAAGCATAGACAAACTAGGATGCTTTTAATAAGGGAATGGACTGACTTGAAATCAGGAGACCGGGGTTAAAATACCAAATATGATTCTAACCATCTAAGAAGTAAGTGAAACAACTCCTTGGAGCCTCGGTCTTTCTCATATGAAGATTGGGGATTATTACATTTGTCCTTCCTAGGGTTATCGTGAGTAAAAAAAAAAGTCACTAGTTTGCTAAATAAATATATACTCTATTATGATAATTATAATGTTAATATCATTCAACTTGAAAATGGAAATCATTCAAATACTTGAAATTTCAAATCGTGTATCAAGGTACTGAGGGCCTAATTCTTTTTCACTGAAGTCCTGGTGATGGCTCAAGTCATTTTTAACTGTCACTGGAGCATTCTCCTTCACCTTCTTTGGAACTGGTTATCACTGAATCTAGAGCTAAGGACAAACAGATTCTGGAGAAATAAAGAAATGAAATTGTATACATTTGTCTAGAATAGGTGAGCTCAAGATGTACCATACAATTAAAAGGGAAAAGAGATCTAGATAAAAAGAATGCTTTTATAGTTTAATAGATGGCTGGTTATTCTACTTGTGCTAATAAAATAAGTTAGTATAAAGAAAACATGTATTTTTGTCTCAATTTTTGCATTTTCTTACAATCAAAATGAGAAATCTTGAATTATCTTCAGGTATCTCCAGGTCTTCTAAATTCTAATATTTTATCTTCAGCTTTCTTTTTCCTCACTAATATTTATTAATTTATCTATCTATATAGAGGGGCATGTTTAGTATTTTGTCTTAAAATATTACTTATAAATAGCTATCTATCATAAAATTTGGAAATACATTATTTCAATTTGCCTTTCTGCATTTCAAAAGGATCATAAAATTATCTATATACATAAAAGTTTTCTTCCATTTTTATACTAAAATATGTTATAATTACAGACAATAGTTAGAAATTCTGGGTTTCTTTTATCAATGAGAATACAGCTTCTTAAGAAAACTTAAAAGTAATTTAAAATATATTTCCTCCTTTCCTGGAAAATTATAATCTATATGCTAAATCATTAATAATGTTGTGTTCCATATTTAAATATAATGTTAATAATGGTGTTCTACATAATAATGACAGTAAAAGTAATTTGATCAAAGGACTAGAAAAAAAAAAAGAAGCAACTTTGAATTAAAAAGGCCCAACCTAACCAATATCTTGTTTTAAAGTAGGGTATGCTAGAAAGTTTGATTCTTCAGCCAAATTTTCACTTCAAATGCAAAGTATTTATACTTTAGATTATATGTAAGTACCATCTTATGTGGTCTTCTAGTTAATGACATTTACAGTGAATTAAGCTCCATTTTTAAGCAACTTAAACTCAATTAATGAAGTTCTCCAATATTAAGCCATAAATAACACTGCATTCTAAATCCAACCTTCAATAATAAGCAATTTCCTCAGGGAAGTTTATTCTCCACATGAGAGGAAGAAAATCACCTCTTCCTTCACAGACCGGGAAAAACTATGTAGGTCCATACAATATATTGATTTAATGATAGTTCATTTGGCCACATATATACAGATGCTATTTAATGAGGGTACTATATGCTACATCAGTGGTCAACATAACCTGCTAGGGAATAGTCCAATTTGACTTGATTGGGTTATATATCAAATGTGTATCTCGATTTCACATCCACATTCTCATGTCATCTTTTTTGGTGTTCAGTCATTTAGTCATGTCCAACTCTTTGTGACTCTATAGACCACATCATCCATGGGTTTTCTTGGCAAAGGTATTGGAGTGCTCTAACATTTCCTTTTTCAGTGTATTAAATAAAGTTTAAGTGACTTGCCTAGGGTCACATAACTAGTATGTGACTGAGGTTGGATTTGAACTGGTGTCTTCCTGAGTTCAGGAACAGGGCTCTGTCCATTGAACCATCTAGCTGCCCTCATAACCCTTCATAAAATACTTATAAGGCTCATAGGTGAGACTCCCCCATTTGTAGATTAGGAAAAGGAGTAAATGGGGTAAAATGCCTGGGCCATACAAATAAATGAAGAACCCTAAATTAGAATTCAGGGATTCTGAGTCATAGACCATTGATTGTTCTTTCCTCTAGATCCATTTCCCAGAGAAATTGTAGGATTCTTTCTGACATTGCAGTCTAAAGCCTGCCTATCTGAACAATAATAATTTAAAATTATTTAAAAAGAACAGACAAAACTCAGACAAGGAATTCAGAAAATTCCTTCATTGGTTAAACAGATTATGTGTCATTGAAATTAGGTTAAAATATCTTCTATATTGAACCACTCATATCCTTATCAACATTATTTATGATTCTGCAAGGCAAAATTTAAATGAATTTTAAAATCATTCAGTCTGAAAAATGTTTAGATAAACAATCAAATTTGCATTTCAGAGATATTTTTGTTTATTTATTTGGTCCTAGTGTTTAATTTTTATTTTAATAGAATTCCCTGGGGAAATTTTCACACACACACACACACACACACACACACACACACACACACACATACAAACACACACACCCTTCACCCATCCAAACCTCCCTTCTGGCAAAGGAACAATTCATCTGTAATTTATCAACTGAAGAGTTAACTCTTTGCTAAGTGAAAGGCCTTAGGTCACATGCAGAGGCAAAATTTGAATTCAGAACATTCTGATTCTGAATCCTGCACTCTCTAAGAATTTTAAGATGATTATTAAATAGCATTGATTTTTCAATGAATCTGTGAATTCAAAAGTAAAGATGTTTTCTCCATAGTAGCTTGAAGAAATGCTTATTAATAGGGTTTGTCAAATTCTTTTAGATATTTAATAAATAGCTACTTTGTGCAGGGCAGTGGGAACATAAAAGAAAAGAATACAAAAAAGGTAGTTCCCAGCCCCAAGAAACTTACATAAATAACTTGAGAAGTTCTAGATAATTTGAGAAGAGAACTCTAACGACTGGCAGGGAGGGTATCAATCAATTGTAGATTACAACCCATCCTTGCCTTCCCATCTTGTATAGTTCTTGTATATATGTCCTCCATTATGGGGTTATTTAGCACTCCTTCATCTGGTTCATTTAATATTTCATGAACAAATGAAGTCTAACACCTGGGATGTCCATCTGTTTTCCCTCACTCTTTCTGCATGACCAGCATACCTCTTTTTCCAGACATACATGTCCTCAATACATCAATACTTCAAAAAGCTATTATACTGGTGGCATGTGAGTTCCTTTCCCAGCACAGATGGCAGTTCATATGTAATTTAGTTGCTAAAGCTTACAGTGTGGCCTGAGGCTCAGAGAGCTTAAATGACTTGCCCATAATCATATAACCTATACGTGCCAGAGATGGAATTAGAACCTGAATCTCACTGATACCAAGTCCATCATCTCATATACTTTAGCACACTGTCTATCTACTAGCTCTAAATATTATATCCTTCCTATGATGTCTTTCAAAAAAATTCTCAGGTTCCTTCTTCCCCTAAATTTGGTATATATGACCTTATGAGCCTATTTATTTAGGTTGATATCTTTTTTCAAAAAAAAAGTTTTTATTTGTTTCTAAATTTCATGTAAAAACAACTTTAACATTCTTCTTTAAAAATAATTTTTGAGCTCCAAATTCCCTCCCTTCCTATCCTCCTCCTTGAGAAATCAAGCACTTTAATATAGATTATACATGTGCAGTCACAAAAAAATATATTTCCATATTGCTGATTTTGTTTTTATCCTTAATTTTGGAAGAAAACTAATGACATAATGAAATAATGTCTTGACTTGGGCATGAATTGGATTTAAGTGAGGTAGAGTTGCATAAAGTCACCCTCACTCTTTCTTCCAGGCTCATTGAAATCATTGAAGTCCAGTGGCAAGACAAAAGTCAAGACAACTGGCAATGGCCTGAGATGTGGTGAGTCATCTTGATATCATATGTCTGACAAAGTTCTAAGTGCTTCACAGCACCTACATCAGCAACTTTCACAACAGTTGGAACAAGTTGTTGCCATTCACTCATTCCACCAGGGGAAGTCCATATAAGCCATGTTGCAAAAGAGAAAACACATACTCACATACACACACACGCACACACACAGCACAAGAGTAATAAAGAAAGCAAAAAAATAGTGTACTTCAATTTATATTCAGACTCTATCACTTCTTGCTCTGAAGTTTTTTTGGATTTTTCATCATAAGTCCTTTAAAACTGCCTTGGGTCACTGAATTGCTGAGAATAAATAAGTCATTCGCAGTTAATCATCTTTTCAATAGTGCTATTACTGCGTGACATATTCTTCTGGCTCTGATCACTTTACTTTGTATCAGTTCATGTATGTATTCATAGGATTTTCTGAAACCATTCTGCTCATCATTTCTTATAGAACAGTAGTGGTCCATCACAATCACATAGCACAATCTGTCCTGTCATTCCCTAATGGATGGGCATCCTCCCAATTTCTAATTCTTTGCCACCACAAAAAGAGGTGCTGCAAAAATTTTTGTGCATATAGAATTTTTTCCCTTTTCTTTAATCTCTGTGATAAAGACCTAATAGTGATATTACTGTCTTAAAAATTATGTGCAGTTTGGTTGCCCTTTGGGCATGGTTACAAATAGTTCTCCAAAATGATTAAGTCAATTCACAATTCTACCAACAATGCATTGGTGTCCCAACTTTTCCACATTCCTTCCAACACATTAGCTAACCTGATAGGTATGAGGTGGCACCTGAGAGTAATTTAATTTTTATTTTTCTTATCAATTGTGATTTGGAGTATTTTTTATGACTATAGATAATTTTACTTTCTTCATCTGAAAACTGCTTATTCATATCCTTGGATCAACAATCAATTGACAAATAGCTTGTATTCCTATATATTTGGCTCAGTTCTCTATATATTTGAGAAATGATACCTTTATCAGAAAAACTTACCATAAAATTTTCCCACTTTCCTGCTTTATTTCTAATTTTGACTATATCGACTTTGTGCAAAAACTTTTTTATTCTATGTAATCAAAATTATCTATTTTACTTCCTTTAATCCCCTCTATCTCTTGGTTGAACATAAGCTCTTCCCTTAGCTGTAAATGTGACAAGTAAAGTTTTCCTTGTTCCCCCAACTTACTTTGTGATATCCCCTTTCATTGATATTTACTCATGATATTTACTCAGGACACACATCAAGAATATCTTTGACTAAAACATAAGAAGGGAACAGCCAGGCAGTCAACAGGTAGTCATTCAGTTGGCATGCATTTATTAAACACTTACTGTGTGTTAGGAATGTTGTAAACCTTTATACAGGGTCCCCCCAAAAAAATTGTAAGAATGTGAGAGGCAAATAATCAGAGAACCAGTTTTTAAGACAGGATGACTTAGACGTGAGTCTTCCCCCTAACACACACTGGTTGTGTGACTGTCTACAAATCATACCTAGGCAACAATCCAAGACTATAAATTTCACAGAAATTATTGATTCTGCGTTGGTAGAGGGAGTTTCCTTATCTGAGAGTTGCCTATACCAGTGAAACCCCACCTCCAATACCAGCCCCTAAATCCTATGTGTTAGTTAATACAACTATTCTCATCTCGGTTTGGTTTTAAGGGCACATCTACAATTTCATTGGTTTAAGGAATTCCCAGTCAGGAAACATCTTTGCCCAACACAGATAAGTATCTCCTCTACAACTCATGATCAAAGAAAATCTGAGCTCAAAAGATTGGCCAGTCTCAGTCTCCCTGTTAGCAAGGATTGCAGATGTATATCACCCCTCCTGATGCTCCTTCATGTCTGAATTTCAAAGCATTTTTTCCAAGATAATTATTGCCATCCTCATTTGTAACCATATTTTCATCATGTCAAAATATAGGTTGGCTTATTTATATTTATCTTATTTGTATGATTATTTATATGTGTGCTGATTCCCTCCATAAAATGTAAGCCAAGAAGTTTTTGAAGGCAAGAACTTTTTAATTTTTGTCTTTTTTTTTCCAGGGCCTAGTACAGTGCCTGTCCATAGAAGATGCTCTATAAATGTTTGTTAATTGATAGATGGATTTAGTTGGAGAATCTCATGAGGTTTACAGATTTTTCTCTACTTTGTCATACAAAGTAGAAGAATACAAGTTGTAAATAACTTAGCTAACATACTAATGACATACGCAGAGTCCAAAAGGATCTTAGCAGGCTAGAGCCTTGAGATGAATCTAATAACATGAATTTCAGTAGTGATAAATGGAAAGTTTTGAACTTGAGCACAAAAAATAATCAACCTCACAAGTTGGTCTAGATTTGAATAAACAAAAGTTTTTTAAAAAAAATTTCTTGAGGTATTGGTAAATCATAAGCTAAATATCAATCAGTGATATGATGTGGCAGCCAGAAAAGCTATTGTGAACTAGGTTGAATTAAGAGGCGTTTAGCTTTTAACAAAAAGGAGGAGAAAATCCAACTGTACTCTGACATCATGAAAATTTTTCTGATATATTATGTTTAGGCAGCTAGATGACTCAGTGGACAGAGTGCTGGGCCTGGAGTCAGGAAGATATGGGCTTAAATATGAAGTCCACCTGCTCATCAATTCTTATAACACAATAGCATTCCATTACATTCATATACCACAACTTGTGCAGCCATTCCCCAAGTGATGAACATCCCCTCAGTTGCCAATTCTTTGCCACCACCAAAAACAGCTGCTATAAATATTTTTGTACATGTGAGTCCTTTCCCCATTTTTATGGGATCTTCGGGATATAGGCTTAGAAGTGGTATTGCTGGTTCAAAGGGAGAAGAGGTTTTTTTTTTTTTAGGGGGGAGCTTGTTTATTTTTGTTTTATTGTGTGTATGTACATAAGCTCATTAATCCTGCTATCTAATTTTTACTCATTTTGCCTTAATTTACTTTAGGTCATGAGAATGTGGAAAATTAAATAGTTATAGCAATTGGAAAGGATTCCCCTCTATTCCTCTCCTTCACCTTCTCTCTCTCTCTCTCTCTCTCTCTCTCTCTCTCTCTCTCTCTCTCTCTCTCTCTCTCTCCCTCTCCCTCTACACAGGTAGATACACAAGTAGATAGATAGAGATGATAGATATAGATATAGACATAGCCATAGACATAGATATGAATATAGATATAGATACACACAAATACATCTGATTATCAGGACAACCCTGCAAGGAAGCAGCTCAATATAATACGCATGTATGGCTTTCAAACACAGAGCAGAATAGTGCAGATCAAGTTAACACTGGAATTTGAAGTGAGAAGAAGTGGATTTAAGTCTCAGCTTTGACATTTGCTAGAATGTAAAGTTAGTCAAGTTACTTAGACTCTCTCGGTCCCAGTTTTCTCATCTACAAAATGGAGATGATAGCCATCATCGTGCTATCTAGATGGCACAGTGGATACAGAACTGAACGTGGAGTCAGGAAAAACCTGAGCTCAAATATAGCTTCAGGCCTTAGCTAGCTGCGTAACTCTGGAAAAGTCACTTAACATCTCTCAGGTTCAGTTCCTCATCTGGAAAATGGGGACAATGTTAGCACCTACTTCCATAGCTGCTGTGTTTATATTTGTAAAATGCTTTGCAAATCTTAAAGCACTATGTAAAAGCTGCTGCTGCAGCCACTCCTCCTACTACTACTGCTGCTGCTACTACTACTACTACTACTTACCTATTTACCTCCCTATCTGCCTTTCAGGGTGGTTGTGAGGAAGCTACTTTGTAAACACTGAATTATTACTTTTGTTAATAGGCAAAAAAAGCCCAGCCTCCTCATATTAAAAAACAATACACATTTAGGTGAGCCAGGTCATGCTCTTTGGAATATGAGGGATGGGAAGTATATAGAGATGAGAGAGGAGAAGGGAAAAAGAGAAAGAGGAAAGAAGAAGGAAACACAAGAGGAAGAAGATAATAAGCATTTATATGTACGTATATATATTGCCTACTGTGTGTCAGACACTTTGCTAAGCACAACACAAGTATTATCTCATTGGAGAATTAGGATAACTGTGGAAGAGTGTTAGTCAATGGTAATGTTCCATTCCTAAAAGGCAACAGAAAAAATAAAAACACATGCATTGGACAGAAGTGGAGTATAGCATATTGCCAACAATTACTTCTTACTTGAAAAAAGTGGCATAAAAGATATAATTATAGCTGCAACTTCAAGATTTATAATTTCCACAATAATCTTGCATGACAAGTTATTTCCATTTTTCAGATTAAGAAAATGATGCTCAGTGTAGCTGAGCTACTTACAGCTAGTATCAGGGTTTGAACCCCAGCCCTTGTCATTCCAGTTAACAGACATCAAGGCATATTAGGCTAGAAAAGGAAGTGGGCAGATAACTTAGAGAGAGAATAAGGGGTTATAGATATAATAATGTATATTATTATAGTGGGGCAGCTTGGTGGATAGAGCTTGAAGGCCTGAGTTCAAATTTGGCCCCAGATACTTAATTGCTAGGTGACCCTGGGCAAGTCACTTGATGCTATTTGCCTCAGGTGCCTCATCTGTAAAATGAACTGGAAAAGGAATTGGCAGACTAATCTGGTATCTTTGCCAAGAAAACACTAAAAAGGGTCACAAAAAGTTACACACAACTCAAAAATGATTTAACAACACTTATTATAGATAGCTAATTATTATACAGACAATATATAGATAGTATATAGGGTCCAACCCAAGGATTGCAGGGGTATCTATGAAATATCCAAAGGAAAAGAAGAAGACCTGTATATTTGGTAGCTTCTCAATTGATGATACAGATAGAAAAACTGACAAGACTAGTTCAGCAAGAGGTGGGTATGGATACACAATAGGAGAGGAAAGTCCAGCTCCAGGGGAGCAGAGTAATACCATTTTTATCATTTCTATGCCTTATACTGCCCTGAAGAATACCTTTTCCATGTAACATCTCTAGGGACAATAGTGAGCTTTGACAGGGCGTTTGAGTTCCTGTTGGTGTGAGCATTTCATTGAGTGCACATTTCTATTAGCCATTCCAGACAAAAAAGGGACATGTGAGAAACATGAGTTGCCATAAAGTCATTATAGACTGAAGTTGTGGATGTTTCAGGGGATGAACTATTGTACTTGTAGGGATATATTATAAGCCACTTGACTGAAAAAAAAGAGCATCTGGACTATAAAAATGACTGAGCAAATGAAAAAAAGTATAAAAAGGCCAGAGTGGAAGTGAGTAATTGGTGATTTTAATACCAAGACAGAGACTGGAGTACATTAAGAAATCGAAATGAGATTGGTGGTATATTTGTAGAGCTGATACCATAATGGCATTCTAATTTAACTGGGAATTCTATGTGTACAAAAGGGGAAATGCAGAGACATAGTCTTAAACAGGATAGAGAGTAGCAAGGCAGAAATGAATCTCAGAAATAGAATTCATCTTTGGTAGCTATAAAAAGAAATCAGCTCTATCACTCATCACTTTTACCTGTAAATTTTCAATGACCAGTCTTCAAAGATGCAGACTCACACACTTAATGAAATGAAACGTGTATGCAAAATTGGTTAGTGGTAAATAAAAAAAGATAATTTTACATACATAAATGAAAAACAACACAGAGTGTAATTATGGAAAACATGTACCTTGTTAAACATCGAAGGGACCAGAGAGTACAGTGAAAAGTGAGGGGACAAAACATTAAAGTTAAAAAAAAATTGTAAAGATTAAAGTGACTAATAATTCAAAGGCAACACCATAAGAAAAGAGAGACATTTTAATTACCAACAAGCAGCAAAGAGGAAGCAAATCATTCTATTTCAAGGCTCTCTATCAGTCTAGCACTTCATAAATCACCTTGTCTGTTTTGATGCAGTTAGATCTCTAAAAATAAATCAAGCCTATTTGCATCTCTCCTTTCCTGAGCAGTATGGTATGACAAAAAATAGAATTGGATTTCAAATCTCAGCCCTTGAGTTGGAATTTCATAATTGGATCTTACTTGCTATGTGGCTCTGCACAGGGTAATCTCATCCTTGGTTTCCTCATATGTAAAATGGAGAGAGTGAGGTTTTTGTTATTTAACTTAAATGGTTCTTGAGAGACTAAAATGTAATAATGTATATAAAGCGCTTTCCAAAGCTTCAGGTGCTATATAACTGTAAGCTGTTTTTATTACTCCTATGGTCATGAGAAAATGAAATACATCTATTTAGTTCATAACAAACTCTTCACCCTAGTGATGTCTGTTCTCCCCAAAAAGCAAAGCCTTGGGATATACTTATATGTAAGGGGATACTACATGCCCTTTAGCAAGAGTCATGGGTTGTTGTGTGAGTAGTCTGCTAAAATGCTCATTGTTGTATAAAATCTCTAATGAAGACAAGTTAGACTGAGTGACCAGGAAGGAAGGAATGCTAATTATGCACCTCACCAGTATCTGGAGATATCTCTGGAAATCGGAAAAATCCTGTAGATTGTACCCCACCCTTACGGTCATCGCCGTCATCTCCTTCTTCTTCTTCCTCCTTCTCCTCCTCCTCGTCAACAAGCATTTGCTTAATGCCTATGTGTCAGGTACTGTGCTCGGCACTTAGGATATAAAGGAAGATAAAAATAATCTCTTTCCTCAAGGACATCATATTCTAACGGGCGGACAACATGTCCATATAAGATATATATGGTACAAATTGAAAGAAAACTAAGGGGAGGCCAGGAGGGGTCTTTTGGGAGGATTGTATTTGAGCTGAGTCTTGAAGGAAATCAGAAAGACCAAGAGATTGAGGAAGAAGTTAAGAATTACTGGCCTGGGACATTTCCTTGCGCCTTAGTTTTCTCTTCTGTAAAACGCACTTAAATAGTACTTATATAACTGGTAGAGAGAACAAGTATAGTAATGTATAGGAGATGCTTGGCAAATCTTAGAAGTTTGCTAGCTAGGTAGCAAGGGGATACAAAGACAGGAGAAAGAAGATAGTTATGTGAAGTCCTAAAAGTTAAAAAGAAACAAAAAAGGATAACTAAGTAGGTAATAGCTAGAATTAAAACTCAGGATGAGAAGCAATAAATGGAATGAGAATGTCTGGAAATGAAGTAAAATAAAATAAACCCAGATACAAAGCCCAGAATTGGTCCTCCCAAGAGTCTTGGCCTACTAATTCATCTTAAGGCAGCTCTAGTCCCTGAGCCTTAATCAAGATGTGTCTTTTTGTCTTCTTAGCAAAGTATTTCTATGGGGAGAGGTATGAATAATCAAAGGATTCAAACAAATGTCCTTTTCCTGATAAACTCATCAGGAGATCAGGGAACTGCCTTTCCCATCCCTTTCTCATAATCAAATGAACAGATTAACTTATAAGGTCAGCATGTATAGCCAGTATATATAGCTAAAATATTTCCTTTACCAATATACTTCCAGATTTTGATCCAGATAAAGCCCATCTTCTTCCCCGTCCCCAACACAAACAGGTACACACACACACACACACACCCACACACACACACACACACACACACACACACACACACACACACACACACACACACCCCAAGCACACATGCACATTGTCCCCTTCAGATAAGGGTTAAAATTTAAACCAACAGACCCTTTAGAGCCATACAAGAGGGGAACATGACCCAACAACTGCAGTAAATAATGAAAACCATAAAAGTTTGCAGTTGGTTGAGTTATTTTCATTGAAATCCTAAATAGGTTTACGTCTCTAAATTGAGAAATCTGAAAATGACTAGAACCTGAAATCTCAGCGTCTTCAGGGAAGGAAATGAAAATGTTAAAAGGATTCTTGATTGTGCAGTGAGCAGGCAAATAGGTAATTAGACCTATACAAAGTAGCCAATCACCCCTGGCTCAGTGGAATAACAGTTTTGAATTTTAGGAGAAATCACAAAGGAAGCTGGAGGCCTCTTGGCAAGAGTGTTTTGCAGAGCACTCCAGGCAAAAGGAAAGGCAGAGACCTGGAAGGTACTGAGAGCAGTATCAATGTTTAAGAATGAAACTAAGTAAGATATAAAGCTGTACACCTACAGGGAACAGAAAGGAGAAATGTAGACATTGCAAAGGGCATAACACCATTATAAAAATGTATAATTTAGGGAGAGAATGCTCGCTGAGTTCTGCACTGTCTAGTGAATTTTGTGTCTGAATGCACATGCTGAGAGTCTGATTTTAATATATGCATTTCAAGAAAGCATAGTCATAATAAAAGCCTAATCAAGGAGGAATATAATTATATAATCTACAAAAAAACTGAATTACTAAGTGAGAAGGTTTGGTTTGGGGAAAAAACTAACATGAAGACAAAATTGGCATAGGTCCTTAATTAAAGGGGGCAGGAGATAGTGGGGGGAAAAAAGCCAGGTACAGTGATTCAGGCTTCCTTATTAGAACCACATGGTGGCTGGCCTGAAATCAGCCCTGTGCCGAGTAAATTGAAGTTGTTTGAATTTAATGGCAACAGAAAATGATGGGAATTTAAAAAAAAAAAATCAGAGGACCAATTAATGTAATTATTCACAATGGATTGACTTTATGAATTGATAAATTACTCATACATTTTAATATACAGAGTATAAGGTAATAAGAAAAACTGCTCTGCTAAAGTAATTATTATATGGCATTCATACCAGTTAGAAAATTGAGAGTATCTGATAGCAGGTTTTTTGTTTTAATCTGTTGATTTTGTCAACGATAAAATATTTCGGTAGGAGGGGAAATTTGTATGATGTTTTATATATGACTTATTGTAATTGTGTAGCTAGATTTTATTAACACTCCTGGGGGAGGAGTGGGAGAATGGGTGAGAGTTTCTACTGTTCATCTATCATTCTTTCAAATAAGCTGGGATCCAGGAGTTTGGGGAAGGCAGGCAGTGCAATTCTAAGGACTGCACCTAACAGACAGAATCATAAAGATCTTGACATTTGACCATACTAACGACCTCCAGGATACCCAAAAGATAGTTTAAGAGAGCAGAACCAGCTCTAACAGTCACATGGTAAATTTGAGCTCAGACAAACCATCTACCATAAAATAGACAAAGGACCAAAGGAGGGTGTGTAAGTGTGTGTGGGGGGGTATATATATATATATATATATATATATATATATATATATATATATATATATATATGCACATACATGTGTGCGCTGGAGACAGAGAGGCCGTCGTATTAAGACTTCCAAAAATTTGAGGGAAGCTAAGAAAAATTTTTCATATTCTGAATAAGGGTTCCAGGGAAAGAATTTTCTTATTGAGAGCCCTAGGAATCAAGAACTGGACCATCTGAGGTCCAAGTCTAGAATATCATAGGATAATGGAAGGAGCACTGGACATAAAGTCAAAACCTGATTTTAAATCCTGGCTCATTTAATACAAGTAGAATTCAATTCCACAAATATTTGCTAAATGCTATTATGTGCTTGCTTGTGCTAGGCAATGAGTATATAAAGAGATTAATTGTGTGCCATCACACAATCTTTCTGGACCTCAATTTCCCCAGAGGAGTACCTTGTACTACATTATCTGTTAGGTCCTTCCTAGATTGGAGTCTTATGATCTTCTGTCAAGGGTAGAAGAAATAAATCTACGGTTTGTATGGGCCGCGAGCCTAGAAGAAGGATCCATATGGAGAAGTCTGTCTGATATATTCCTAGTCTTAGAATATGGAAAGCCAGTTTCAGAGCAACTGAAACAGCTATCATCCTTGCCAAACCAAAGCTATTCTCCATTAGGTACCCGAAATTTAATCAGACCTTAAATTGATATTGCAATTGGTCCGATTAGCCCGGAATACAAGAAAGAGTCAAGGGATTAAATTAAACAAAAAGATACAAAATAAAGAATAAACAAAGTCCAATTCCCTGTAAATGTGCAGGATGCATCAGAGTGAACCTTAAGACTCCTATAAATTTATAATTTCTCTTGATTCACTAATTTAATGTTAGCCTTTCTCCTATCGTGTTTAATAACAAACTCCCCTTGAAACACTTGAAGGAAGATGCTTGTTTTCAGGCAACAGGATAAGGGAAAAACCTATTTCCTCCTTGAAACAAAGCTTAGGGTTTTGGGGAACTGAAGTTTAGAAAGGAGTTATGTTGGCAATATGGAAACAGAAGAGAATACCTGTCATTCATGTCCTAAGACTTGATAGTGACAAGGAAGTCTATAGTTGCAGATTTCAGTAAATTCATAAGTACCCCTTTCATCCAAAATTATTTTTGTTGTTTTTTCAATTGGTAAAAATGGATGGATGGATGGATGGATGGATGTTATTTGTTAAGCACTTACTATGTGCACTGTACTAAGTACTGTGGATACAAATACAAAAATAAGATAATGCCTGCCCTTAAGGAATTTATATTTTAAGAGCAGGCAAATAACATTTATAGGAAAATGGTGGCCATGGAATAAAGTTATATGGTCTGGGGAGTCCTAAAGATTATCAGTGGAATAATAGTGTCACCAATTCCTATGCCCTTCAAGAGACAGACTACATTTCCCAAAGCAAGAGACAGAAAACAGGAGAGAATTTATGACTGGGAGAACAAGGTAGAAAATGGCTGATGAGGAGATAAGGTTGCATAGTTTCAGGGTTCAGTGTCTGAATTCCTACCAGGCGTAGTCTCTGTTTGGATGGTGGGACAACATCAGCTCATCAACATAGAAAAAGAAGGAGGTTGAAGATGAGGCTTCATGGTCACAGGAAACTGAGTCAAATGACTTAGCTCCTAACATTACCAATCTGGTGGACAACCTTCCACCTTCAAGCTCCATTAGTGTCTACAATGTTGAAAATAGATTTTTTTCCTATTTCTCAATTAAAAGGGAATTTTACCAATATAACATCCTATTAAAAACAGGGAAAAGACTTCATTACAACAGACAACTCAAGAGCACTTACGGGATCCAGGCCAAAATGAAGTCTAAAGAGTGCCTCTTTATTTAATATTCTTGACTCAACAAGTTGAGTGACCTTCTGATTTGTATTTTGGAGAAGCCATTAAAGAGAGTTCCACAGAATAGGCAAGTATGGATTTATTGTCTTCCGTATTACTGGAAAGTAGGGGCAGCTACCAGTGCAGGAGTCAGGAGGACCTGAATTTAAATCTCACCTCAGACACTTGACACTCACTAGCTGTGTGACCTTGGGCAAGTCACTTAACCCCAATTGCCTCATCCTGGGTCATCTCCAGTCATCCTGATGAATATCTGGTCACTGGATTCAGATGACTCTGAAGGAAAAGTGAAGCTGGTGACCTTCACAACCCTCTCTCACTCAAAACAAGGTAAAGTGCAAGTCACGTCATTATCTCTCTGATGGCATGGTCTTCTTTGGCAATGAAGGATGAACACACTGGAAAGTATGTCTAACTTAATGAGATCTAGCATCCATTGAAATGCTGGGGCATGAAAATGTTGGATCTGTACTGATCCATCGCTACACCTCTTGAAGAGTTACCATAGTGATTAAGGCATTCATTTTGAAGAACATGTTGGAGACAGAGATGCCGTTCTAGCTATGGTCCAAAGCCAAGCAGAGGAGGAGTGAAAAGGAACATGCGCTGTTCATTCAGCACCATGCTGAACCTAGCTGAGCTAAGAGTCTCACAAGGACCTCCAGTCTTTTGTTTTAAAAGTGGATGAGTCCCTTAGGAACCAGGGATATTTACTTGCCAAAAAAAGGTAAGGAAGGAAGGAAGAAAAAGAAATGTAATTTTACAGGACTTACTCATCCACTTCATCCAGTGATTTATGGTTGTTATGGTTATGGCATATATGATTAAGATTTTCCAAAATTTTCCTTTTTGAAAAATAACTTTTCAGATTTCTCCTATTCAAACTTGTCCTTTGAGGCCAAATGTTCAACCAGCCTAGTGGATGGATGAAAAGATCTCTCAAAGTCACCTGTATTGTGATCTCATCAGCATTTTATTTGCAACATCATGCTAAATTTCAAATGATAATCATTCATATACATTTGATTCTCCTACTAAGGTGTAAATCCCTTGTTGCAGGTGTTTTGTCTAATTTGTCTTCAAATTCCCCTTCCTCCAGGCTGTCTCATAGCACTTGGCACATAATTGGTGCTATGGGGAGGAGTGGTTGAATTACTGGCCAATGAATCAGCTCCAAAGGCTAAGACTCTTTGCTGATTTCTATGACAATTTTTATGACAATCAGATATCCTTGCTTTGAATTTTACTTTCCTGCTGCATTCTTGCTTGCCAGTAATAAGCTCCCAGCTTGTGGATGCTTCTGTACATTCAGGGTTGCCTATAGATGAGGCTCATTATGTGGACGGTAATCAAGTGTCTGAGTTCCTAGGTGACCCACAACTGATGCAACTTTCAACCAAGATTTTCAGGTCACGTCTTTTAGCAAAGGGGCCATGAAATCTCACTCTGAAGAGAAGCAGCTCAATAAGAATAGAAAGAACACAGGTTTTGGAATCATAGGGCCTGGATTTAAATCTCTGCTTTACCACTTTCTGCCTATATGACTCTGGATGGGTATAATCATAATAAAGCAAATATTCACGAAGTGCTTACGTTGCTCCAGGCACTATGCTGAGCACTTTACAATTACGGCCTCGCTCGGGCTTCACAATAACCCTTGGAAGTAAATGCTACTATTACTCCTATATTACAGGTGACGAAACTGAGGTTGAGAGGACTTCCGTGCCTTGTCCAGTGTCACAGAGCTAATAAGCGTCTGAAGCCTTGATTTGAAATCAAGGCTTTTTGACTCCGGACCTGGCACTCAATCCACTCTTCCAGTGAGTACTGATCCTCAGTTTCCTCATATGAACAATGAGGGTATTGAACTAGTGGTGTTATAAACCTTTTGGTGTTAGAGGGCCTTTTGGCAATTTATTAACCTTATGGACATCTTTTCCAAAGGATATTTTAAATGGATAAAATTACAAAAGAAAGCAATTGTTTTGAAATAGTTATCATTTTTTAAGTTCATGGATACCAGGCTAACAATCCCCAGACTGGCTGATCTCTAAGTTCCCTGCAGGCTCTAAGTCTATGATCTTATGCCTTGTTCTTGTATACCCTTGAAATAAATATATAACCTCTCTCTCTTCATACACCTGTTACTTTAATTTAAAATTTCCCATCCAGCTCAAAAAGTGTTTGAAATGATTTTTGGTTAAACTGAATTTGCCCTTTACTGTCAAATGCAAACTTGTAAGTCCACATTTTCAAAATGTCTGTTACTTCCAAGCCTGAGTTGTTTTCTCTAATGGTTTTCTTTTATGAAACAGAGAGTAAAACCAAGAGGGAAACATTGTAGCCTAAAGAATGCAGGGCTACTCTGAGTGCCCTGTGCATTACTTTTGAAAAACTGTTCCTAAGGCATCCTTGAATAAGCCTACAGATTCCCTGTGGACAACATTCCCAAAGGTAATCATGTTTAGGGAGATGATCCATGGAAAGTCATTCTCAAATCTATCCAGGAAGAACTTCTAAATCTAGAAGGGCCATTTCTAAAGTGTACACTTGAAGCATTTATAATCTGAATTAGGTTAGTTCCAGAGCAAAATGTGAGCAAAATGTGAATCATTTCTGTTTCTTTCCCCTTCCATCTCTCATCCCCATGCATGCTTTCTAGGAATGACCTCGTGTTGGACAGTATGTAGCTAGATCAATGCCTTTGGATACCACCTTTTTATGTTATCTTCTCTTCATGCTTTGTGATAGGGCTTTCATGATCTTCTGCCACAGCTCAGGAATGTATACCATCATTTGTATCTTGCATACTTTAACCCTATGTTGTGCATGATAAGGAAAAAAGAGGGAGAGCTGCATATCAGATGAGTAACTTTAAACATTTGGCCATATGTATCTACAAGTGTGCATTCATTTATTAGAGACTCCAAGTATAAACAGAAATATTTTATGTATTATTAAGTAAAAAAATATTATTTGCTTGCTTATATTTTCCCATGATTAATTTTTAAAAGTCCTTACTTATATTTTATATAAACTAAAAAGTCCTTTGAGGTTGATATGAGAGCAAGCAATTTTTGTTGTGTACTATAAGTCATAACTTTTAAGGCCTACCATGGGCCATGTTTGCCCCATCATCACCTTAATAGAAAATTTAAAATAAAGAAAACTGAGGCCTAGAACAATGAAATGATGTTCTCAAAGTCATAAAGTAAGAAAGGCAGGCCGTAAACCCAGTTCCTTTCATTTCAAATTCAGTATTTCTCCACTACAATCCTAAACCAGAATTTTTAAAAAAATTATAATCCTAATATCTCTCATTAATCTTTTTTCATCCACCACGAATTAAAAATAGCTTCTCTCCATTGACTATAGATTATCAAATTAAACTCTCCTGTAAACAAAAAGGGGATTATTTCAGTTCCTCCTATACTCATACTGTACTATAATCTTTGCCTCCTGTAGGCAAGACAAAAATGGCTATGATTCCCCTGGTAATGTTGGGAAGTACTTGAGCTGCCTACATCTCTTCCTTCTAGTGATCTGCTATTATCAGGGCTAACAACTGCAAAAGACTTGTTCCTGAAATTATTATGCATGTGATTAGGAAGAGGGAATTTTTTTGATGACCAAAATAACACTACCGAAAAGTTAGATTTTGATTCCGGATAAATGTGCATAATGTTAGCAAGGAATTCCACTGACCTAGCTTTTTGAAGTTATCAAAAGACTTTGATCTCTAGCCAAGATACAGAGGTTAAATAGAAAGACCCCGTCTCAATCTGGGACACTTTGCTTATCTTTTGAGAGCTGGTTACTGAGTCAATCAGTCAATAAATATCTGTTAAGAGACTGTTCTGTGTCAGGTGCGCTGGGAAACAAATACCAAGAAGAAAGATAATCACTATGGAAGCAGAAAAGTGGGAGTAGGGTGGAGGAGGAAGTATGGAAAAGCACTCAGGGAACTGGAGAAATGATGGAAAAGCTCAAAAGAGGGTAGAAATCAAGAAATGAATGGCCTGGGCCCCCTTCCTAAATGGAGGTTTTGGAGTTCATGTCTCCACACTACAATCAGAGGGGCAGAAGGTTCTGATGGGCAGAGTATAAATACTAAGGATGACTAGATTTAGTTGATGAAGTTCTATCCTAATAGACAAATAGTTCAACAGGGCAGATAAGGCATGATCAGTGAGGAGCACCATTTAATCCAGGTGAGGAATGTGTCCTTTGAAACAATGGGTTCAGTTCCAGTAGAGATGCTATCAATGCTCCATAAGTAGCAGGTTTAGTCAGTATTTCCTTCACACGTATTCCCCACATGGAATCCCTTCCTGTATATTCTCTATACATGATCACTCTTCCTACTGATGCGATATTTATATGGGGGATAGTTTGTGCACAAATTATGGGAATTATTCTCCTGAACATTTTCATGGTGTGATATTTCTTAGTATGCCTTTACCTTAGACTTACTGTGTCCTCTTGCTGACCATAGAAAAAAATAAACAAAATAAGTGGGAACACAGAAACTGTTGTTTTGAGTGGGTGTGAACTCACAGACTACATCCAACCTGAGGCAGCTATTGCAGGATCCCACACGTGGGAGGGATATACCATAGATATTACACATTTAGCAGAGCCTGCTAGAAATTGTAGTGACTTCCAGGAACACACACTTACACTAACTCCTGTTTTGGGAGGGGAAGACTATAGGACAAAATAAGAGAATTTTCTTATTTTTTCCTGCTTGGAATGCTTTCCCTTTTACTCACTAACTATCCAAATCTTACCAGTGTCTTAGAGGCATAGACAGAGACCTACCTTGAACCCTTCTCATAATTCCTACAAATATATAGTCAATATCATTTATATAAGTACTCACTTGTACTCTTTTTTGTTTAATTTGTCTTAGGAATATTCAGAAATATCCTCTTTTGTTCTCTTTATGCAATTCCTAGAGAGTCTCATACAGTGCTGGCTAGATGGTAGGCTCTCAATTTTGGTTATTTAATAAAATTTTACTGAATGCCTACTATCAGAGCATTATGTTAGGTGCATTATGGGATATTATCCCTGCTGCTAAGAGCTCGTAGTTTGGAAAACAAATGCTTGTTGAGCGAATGCCTCCAATCTCACATCCCAGCTTTCAGATCAGTTGTTTTCACCATTGTTTTGATTTTGGCACACTCAAGCTGCTTTGAGCGTGATTGGTATCCGCTCTTACACCCTGGAAATTCCAGAACTGAAGGGAAGGATGCAGAACAGTTAGGCAGAATGAAGACCAGGGCCAAACAACTAGAACTTTCCCCAGGCTATACAGACATTTAAAATGTAGGGTTTGGTTTAGTTTTTTTTTTTACCTTTTAAAAATGTTTGTATAAATTCTAAATTTGTTCAATTTCCATTTTGACATCACCCTCAGTTCCTCAGAACTATAGAAACAATTGAGTTTACCACACAGTTAAGCAAGTATATCCGTGGGCGTAGGCTTCATCTTCCCTTTCATAACAAGCTGCAGTTGTTAGCTCCTCTCTAGCCTGGCTCCTCCTTTCTCTCTCCTGGTGATGGCTTCTTCAGAATCAGCCTCCCAGTATCCCAGAGAATCTACCTTTATAGGCTGCTATTAAAGTATGAAGAAGGAGATCTATATCTTTGTAAAGCAGTGTTTTCTTAGGATCTTTCTGCCTTCTAACTTAGATTTATCTGTATCACTTGTATTATTTGCACCTCATGAAATATAAAGATGATTTGAGAGTACACTAAAGTGATACTTTCTCTAGAAACCAAGAGTGCTAGTTATAGGTCTGGTTAGTGTGCTTTGTGGGTGATAGGGTCAATTTTAAGGTAAAAGCTAAAGGAGATCTCATCAAAGCAATAAATGAGCATGGCATCCCTAGAGCTACTTACTATTCTGTGCATTATAGAGGGGAGCATAGGTTCACATGCAAATTGGGGCTGCTGAATTCCATCATAGCCACTTTCTATGATCACATCAAGGTTTTTTTTTCTGATTTCTTGTTCTCCAGAAGGAAACAAAAGAAACTAGAACTCTCTCATGTTCTGCATGTAGATGAGGTCATGGATAAATATGAAATCCCTCCCAAATATTGCCAGCATGACTTGAATTCCTCACTTTTTTATAAGGAAAGAGCCACTAATGAACAGGCCTCAAAGATGAGTTTCCCTTAAAGTACTTTCTCTAGGTAATTAGGGTTGTGTCAATAAAGCCTCTGTTTAATGAGCAATATTCTGGGTAATGTTGATGTTTAATGAATATATGTTATCATTTTTATTAATATTTGTGTTAGGCTTGTGTGTGGCCAAATGGGCATTATGTACTTATGTGTCTATGTCTAGCAAGGTTATTCCTGAATGATCAATGACTGTGTTCACAGATGCTGTTCAATTTTATGCTAAAAATATATCTGTACATTAAAGGAGTTATAATATACAATTATCCATCTGCTTAGCTGACATTTTTCAGTATGACATTTAATATTGTCACAAACAGGAAAACAGTCCTACAGAGCCCTTACCAGGATTACAAAGGAAGAGTCTCCAGGCAGAAACTTTTTAATTAAAGTTTGATTTAATGAAAATTATGAAACACAGCAACAATGGCTTTAGCAGTATCAGATACACAGGCTACAGCTACATCTGGGAAGGCATCTCTTAAAGACCTTCAATCACTTACAAGACTGTGCTTCCAACATACCCAGGATTAATACCCCATAGAATCATAGATCTAGACCTGAAACACATCTTAGAAATGATCCTACCCAACCATTTTCATTTTCTTTCTCTTTGTACTGATGAATAAGCAAATGGAGCCAGGAGAGATTAAATGATTTGCTTAGCATTAAACAGGTTATAAAGTCAGTATATGAACCCAGCTCTTCTGACTCCCCAATCCAGTCCTCTTTCCTCAAACTAGCTTTGTTCCCTTTTGAAGTCACTGAAATGATTTTTTTTCTGCATTCAGGCTCATCATTTATAAAACTAAATAAAACAAAAACTATAGTCTCTTTTATTTATGTCAGAATCTTGAGGATTCAGAGAAGGTAGGATATAAATGGGGAGAAAAGCCCAGTAACAAAGAAAATGCTGTTCTGGTGGAGCAGCTTACTCCCTTCCCTCTAGTTCTAATTCAAAGAAGAGGGTTCAAAGTAGAAAGAAAAAATACTGCCAGGGCAATAGGACAACTACATGGCAGAAATATGTCTCAAAAGAGCAATGACCAAGGAATTTGAAGAGAAAGAATTATGTAAAGTCATCAGAACAAGCCCATCCATAAAGAGACTCTATAGTCTCCACATATGACTACTAAGAATTCATTAGAGGGACTCTAGGGGATTTGGAGTTGGGGGAAAGGACAGAAAAAGAGACCTCTTTCTTTTCCCATTTCATTCCTTGCATAGTCACTTTATTTCCCTTGTTTGTTCTTCCACCTATAAAAGAAGAAGAAGAATCTTAGCACAATAGAACTGAAAAGATTCTTGGACAATCATCTTGTTTACCTTCTTGCTGTCAGGAAAGAAAATGATAAAATTATCTAGAGAAAATTAATTTCTACTCTCTCTTCAATGTCACTCAGCACTCCATAGATACCCATTCATATATATGTATATGTATGTGCATGTGTATGTGTGTATATGTATGTAGAAATGTACTTATGTACACATATGTGTAAGTATATATGTGTATATATACATTATGTATAATGTATATACTTATATATATATATGTGGGTGTGTAAGTATATATGTGTATGTGTGTGTATGTATATATGGTTGTGAGTATATGTGTACATATACTTACATATACGTACATATACATATATGAACTGGGAAATGAAAAACAAGGGTTCCAAGCAAAGGGTTGATGATAGATGTTTAACAATCAGTTAGTTCTGTGAGGGAAAGAAACACTTATCTTTTATCTGCAATATTAACATCTTCTCCATAACTTTATTAAGTTCAGAAATCAACAAAACAATAAATTGTAACAGCACTCTAGTAAATCCCTGGTTCCAGAACTTATTTATTATTAATGACCTTATGACTTGAGTCAGGACACCTAATATTTCAGAGCATCGTTTTCCACACCTATAAAACAAGGTGTTTAGACTTGATGACTCTAAAGTCCTTTCTTGTTACAGTTCTATGATTCCAAGTTCTTCTTTATGTCCAACTGAAATTTCTCTTGTTTTTAATGTAAGCTCATTCATTTACTCTTTTGTTGTGGTTGTTTGTTTAGTTCTGTGTTGTCACATGACTTCTTCATAAAAAACCTTTCATGTACTTGTAGAAAGCAATTAATTCACCTCCTTTCTTCTCTAGGCTAGACTACCCCAGTTCCATTAACCTTTCCTCATAGGTCTTTTTTTCAATTCACTTAATTATCTCCCTTGCTCTTCTCTGAACCCTTTTTCATTTCTACATCCTTTTTGAAGCATACAGGCCCAAACTGGACACAATACTCAAATAAGAATTTCAGTTGATTCAAATAATAGGATAAGAATTACCCTACTTCCCAGTCCTAGCATGTCATAATCCTTTTAATATATTAGCTTTTTTCCATGGTGTTACTGTATTACACACTCAATTTTCAGCTTATGATCAATTATATCGCTGAGATTTCTTTTCATTTTCCTTACACCTATCCAGTTTTTCTCTGTTCTTTCTTCTATTTTTTTATCCCTCTATGTATGAATTTTGACTTCTTCATGCTGAATTATTCCCTATTTCTTAAGAATTACACTTTAACTTCAATGACTTTGATTCTGATTTTTTCCATTACCCACAATTTGAGAATTCCCTATATAATATATATACATATATGTATATATATATCAACTGCATATTTTGTTAATATATCCTTGATTTTATCCATAAGTCATGGATTAAAAAAATATTGATTATAGAAAGAACTTACCTTAAGAATTATTTAACTCGTCAGTTACAACTGACCTACTGGCTACTTCTAGTTAAGCAATGTTCCAAATGCTATTAAGTAGTGCCCTATATGTGAGATGTAAAAACAAGTTTACATATTATCTCCTACAAAAGTTCTTTCCTGATCTTACCAACAACACCACTATGTCCACAGTGATTAGTAATCTCTCCCTCTTTATGTGCAATCTTATGAGGTTACAGCATAACCACTTACTGCAATATTCTAGAGCCAACTCTTCACCTACTTTGGTAAATCCAAAACATTTTCAAAATATGCTCTTAGTTTCTATACCTCAGAGGAAGCATGATAAGAATGAGAGACATTATTTCTTTCTTTGCCAATTTTCTGAGAAAGTATGTCATATACACTACAGTCAAGTCAATGAATGCAGTAGTTTCCTTTATAATTAGCTGAATTATTCTAGTTAAGATTAGGTTCCTCTGAAATTGAAACAGGCAAATGGAGGTGAAGTAATTCTGTAGAGAGTAAAAAAAAATCACTTAGGAAACTAAGGGCCTGATTTATAAAGAAAGATATAAGAAGTTGGATAGCCTGATGTCTGAGGGGAGATAAGATAAAAGTCTTTAGCTGTTTGAAAGATATAAACACCTGGAAAGTAGAAGTGTTATTTATCATCTTGATTTTCAGTATTAACTCCAAGTAATGTGATGGCACAACATAATTGATAGATTAAGGACTTCTAAGTAAGGTGGGGGGAAATGTCTAAAATTTGAGTGATTTATAATGATGCATGATTAGAATTTTAAACTTTTGAATTTTGGGGAGAAGGGGGAGATCTGGTACCAGTCACTGTGGGAACAGGCCTAATAATGATGACTTTCCTTCTTCAATCAGACTCTCCTCTAATAAATCTGGATATTCTCTCAAATGGTGCAGATTACAAATCACCCATATCTTTTTTGTTCTGAAAGACTCTTTGTTTTATCCTCCTATAGATCCTCCACAAGGGTTCCACCCAACATGTTGCAAATCCTTCTGCAGATCTTATGACATTACAACAACTAGGCTTCACAGTGGATAGGTTGTGGAATTGAAGTCAGGAAGACTTAAATTCAGATCCAGCATCAGGCACTTAACAGATGTGTGAGCCTAGGAAAGTGAATTAACTTCTATTTACCTCTGTTTTCTCATCTGTAAAATGGAGTTAATAATACTGTACCTTCCAGGATTCTTGCGAGGATCAAGTAAGAATTGTAAAGCACTTAGCACATGTTTGGCACATAGTCAGCACTATATAGATATGTGTGTGTTTATGTGTATGTGTATATATGTATATTGTGTATGTGTGTAAATATATACGTATGTATATGTGTATAGATATACATGAGTGTGCAGAAATATGTGTGTATAGTCAGATTGATTGATAGATATTATTGGCTATTATTATTGTGTGAATGCCAGCGAAGAATGTGGATTATCCAACAGTTATCTATTGTTTTCATTACATGATCAGCTCACTTCCTTTCCAGTCGTATAACATTCATTACAGATTATACAGCATTTCTTTTTGTTCCCTGGCTATAGTTTATTTAAAGTGAATATATTGAATTTAGATAACATATCTTCAAAAACTTATTTGGTATACATTGGAGTTCCAATAATATGGATCACAATAGCTTCATGCCTGCCTATCCTATGATTTTTGCCCAGGTCAAATTTTGTCCGGGTCTTCCTATCAGTTCACCATAAGGTATTGACCTAATGTGTTAGAGACTTTCTCCTGATGTTCAAGAATAGCAGTGCAGTACCTAAGCTATCACCTTGCTATCACTCACTCTCAGTATGTGACCTGCCTTCCTTCTCTTCCTGGCTTTTCATTCCCTGGCAACATCTTTTAACTTTGTTCTTCTTTGGAGCTCCTCATGGGTTATCTGTTGAAACTAACTTGATTCAACTATGAGATTCTCATTTCCAACTCTGTGATATTCATTTTTAAATTTCTTTTTTATTATTAATTTATTTGTTTTCTGTTTTCTACAATCACTTCTATAAGTCTTAGATTTTCTCACCTCCCTCCCCAAGAGGAAGTGTGATCTTATATGGATTCTACACATACATTCCTATTAAACACATTTTCACATTGGTCATGTTGCATAGAAGAATTAAAATGAATGGGAGAAACTGGGAGAAAAATTCATTTTTAATTTCTCCAAGATGGTCATGTTCTATGTCTTGCTGATATATAAGACTAGTAGAATGTCAGCATTTTAAACTGGAACACATTCATTGGGAAGCTTGATCTAAGTAAAGGATTTATAACTTCCCAAAGACACTTAACTATTCTATCCTCCCTACCTTAAACCCTAAAATTAACTAGTTTTCTATATACACTATTTATTCCATATATAAATGCACATCCATACATCCAAATTTGTACTGAATTTTATGTGGTAGGTATCCTTCATCCACATGGTCTTTTCTGATAGGAAGTCAGGTCACATTTCTTGAAGTTGAAGCATCTTAAATTTTCACCATTCATGGCCCCTTTCCACATGAGAAATTTTTATGCAACCCTGAGCATATAGTATATAAAATAGGTACACAGATCAAACATTCACTGATAAAAATCACAAAGAAATTTATTTTAAAACAATTCTTTGATATACATGTAATTTTTCCATTTATTAAAGAAAAAGGCAAATTTACATACTAATGAAAGGGATCTGCTTGTTTATTTTTATGTAAAGAGTTAAATCTTGGTGGAATATTTGATACTGTAGGACACAAAGCATCTTCAGTGTTTTTCAGACTTGATCAATATTTTGATTTTATAATCATCAGTGCTGAGAATGCTACTTCACATAAATATATAGTACAAAATGGCAGAAATATGCTTAGGACTATTTCAGAAAATGTTAGAAATTCTGTCCTAATCTCTATCATCTAATATTTTTTTTTTTTAGTAAACTCAGGTTTTAAACTTAGTTGCTTCATAACTTAGCAAATTCTTCTTGAACTTTTAATGGCAGATGACATCTTTTTTTTATTTCAATTGAGTATGGTTTATGAATCAAATTGAGTTTTTCAGAATCGAAATTTGAAGGGAAGTATTTTTTAAATTTTTTAAATTTAAATCTCTAGGCATTTCAGATGATCAGTTATAACTCTTAAAATTAAATCTTAAGGGATGGCAGAGCCAAGATGGCAGAGTAAAAAGACACCCATACACTAGCTTTAACCCCACAGCCCATAAAATACCTGTAAAGAAGGACTCTCAACAAATTCTAGAGCAGCAGAAGCCACAGAACAACAGAGTGGAGGAGATTTCTAGCCCAGAGTGACCTGAAAGACTGATGGAAAAGGTCTGTTGCACCTGGATGAGGAGCAGAGTCCAGCTCAGCCTTAGTCACACAGCACCAGGAGGAGCAAAACTGAGCAGGCTTCAGGGACAGAATCTCCAGGCAGAGCAGATCCCTCAACCCACAGGCACTAAAGGTCAGTGAGAGGGTTTTTTCAGCTAGCCAAGAAGGGAACAGTGTGTCCCTATAACTCAGGCCTCCTCAGGTGCCAGCAGTGGAGGCAGCAGCAGAAGGGGGCTCCCAAGGCAGGCAGCAGCCCACATCCATTATTAAAGGCTTCATCATAAACCCCCTGAGGGAACTGAGCCCTGTGTGTGGGCCCTGCCCCTACCTGAGCACCTGATCTTAATCTCACACTGAACAGTGGCCCTGCCCCTGCCTAAAGCCCCTGAGTGATTAGAGCAGTTCATCTGAATTTCAGCTGGCTTGGTGGAATTGGAGGTGAGGTAGTTGTGGAGAGGAAATTCAGAAGTCGAGTAACTGGCTAGGAAAATGCCCAAAAAAAGGGGAAAAAATAAGATCATAGAAGGTTATTTTCTTGGGGAACAGGTGTCTCCTTTCATCCTTTCAGATGAGGAAGAACAAGACATACTGTCAGAGGAAGTCAAGGAACCTGCCTTCAGGGCCTCCAAAGGGAACTTAAACTGATCTCAGGCAATAGAAGAGCTTGAAAAGCAAACTAGCAGCTTGGTAAAGGAGAACCAAAAAAAGAGAAAATGCTGAGGAAAATAATATCTTTAAAAAGAGGCTAACTTAATTGGAAAAGG
Source organism: Potorous gilbertii (assembly GCA_028658325.1). Taxonomy (NCBI): domain Eukaryota; kingdom Metazoa; phylum Chordata; class Mammalia; order Diprotodontia; family Potoroidae; genus Potorous; species Potorous gilbertii. The sequence continues at coordinate 67,870,176 of CM053774.1, read as the reverse complement.
AGGTCCAAAAAGCCAACAAGGAGAAGGAGGCTTTTAAAAAGCAGAATTAGCCAAATTGAGGAGAAGGTTCAAAAACTCACTGAATAAAAGAGTTCGTTGAAAGAGAGAACTGAGTTCAGGGAAATGAATGTCTGTGAGATAAGCCAAACAGTTAAAAAACAAAACCAAAAGTTTGAAAAAATAGAAGATAATGTGAAATATCTCATTGGAAAAACAACGACCTGGAAAATAGATTCAGGAGAAAGAATCTAAAAATTATGGGACTACCTGAAAGCCATGATCAGAAACAGAGCCTAGACATTATCTTCCATGAAATTATCAGTGTCCTGATATTCTAGAACCAGTGGACAAAATAAATATTGAAAGAATCCACAGATCACCTCCTGAAAGAGACCTGGAAAAACTCCTAGGCATAGTGCGGCCAAATTTCAGAGTTCCCAGACCAAGGAGAAAATACTGCAAGCAGATAGAAAGAAACAGTTCAAGTATTTGTTGAAATACAATCAGGATAACACAGGATCTGACAACTTCAACATTAAGGGATTGAAGGGTTTGGAATAGGATATTCCAGAAGTCAAAGGAACTGGAATTAAAACCCAGAATCACCTACCCAACAAAACTGAGTATAATACACTTCAAAGGAATAAGTGGTCATTCAATGATATAGAGGACTTGAAGCATTCATATTGATGAAAACACTAGAACTGTATAGAAAATTTGGCTTTGACAAGAATCAAGAGAAGCGTGAAAAGGTAAACAGGAAAGAGAAATCATGAAAGACTTTCTAAAGCTGAACTGTTTACATTCCTACCTGGAAAAAAATATTTATAACTCTTGAATCTTTTCTCAGCATTTCTGTTGGTGGAGGGATTGTACATACACACACACACACACACACACACACACATAGACAGAGTACAGGTTGTGTTGAATCAGAAGAGATGATATCCACACACAAAAAAAAAAAATAAAAATTAAGAGGTGAGAGAGCAAAATACTGGGAGGAGAAAGAGAAAAATGGAATGGGGCAGGCTATAAGTCATAAAAGACATAAGAAAAATCTTATTCAATAAAGGAGAAAAGGGACAAGGGGAAGGAGGAAATGTTAAACTACTGTCTCCACATATAGCTAAAGAAGGGAATAACATGCTCACTAAATTTGGTATGAAACTCTATCTTACACTACAGGAAAGTAGGGGAGGAGGCGACAAGTGGGATGAAGGGAATGATAGAAGGAAATAGGAGAAGGAAGTAACTAGTAATAAACATTTTGGGAATAGACAAGATCAAATGAGGGAATAAAAAATTTAAAAAAATAAGGGGGGATAGAGTAGAAGAGAGGGAAATATAGTTAGTATTATACAATATGATTATTATGGAAGTCTTTTGCAAAATGTTACATATTTAGTCTGTATTGAATTGCTTGCCTTCTCAGTGGGGATGGGACGGAGGAAGAGAGGGAGGCAGAGAAGTTGGAATTCAAAGTATTAGAAAGGAATATTGAGAATTTTTATTACCTATAATTGGGGAATAAGAAACACAGGGAATTGGGTATAGAAATGTATCTTGCCCTACAAGAAAAAACAGAAGATGGGGATAAGGGAAGGGTGGAGTGTGATAGATGGGAGGGTACATTGAGGAAAGGAGTAATCAGAATGCAAGGTATTAGAAAGTAGGGGAAAGGGAATGATGGGGAGAAACTTTGAATGTTACAAAGTGATGTAAAAGCAATTAGTACTGAAACAATTGATTGAATTAATTACTGAGAATAAATCAAAGACATCTTTAGTTTGGGGAAAAGAATTTTAGCCTAAATTTCCTAGAGGCAGGTAACCTTGGGTAAAATTTGGCATTGATGGAAAAGTTAAGTTATTAATGGTAAATTTGATTTTATGATTATGATTTAATCAGGAAGTAGGACATGTATAGAAAGACATGTATGCACTTAAGACTTGCCTCAAAAGATGTTCCTTAGCCAAAGTAAAATTATAATTGTATTTGAAACCTGGTTATTGGAACTTGCTATTTTAAGATGCTATGGGACTATGAAATGATTGTTCTTCTGAGCCTAACTCCAGATATGGATAGCAAGAAAGGCAGTCTGAGCCTCCAATTCATGATGCCAGTAAGCCTGCAAGATGCTGGTATGACCTGCAAAAGGTGATCTCATGGGAAGGATGGGAGAGCAGTTGTTCAGCCTGGGGTGAGGTAGGATACTCAACTCAAAATCCCCATTGACACCTGGCAGTCTTTAAGCCTGACTGAATGCAAGTTGACAATCCACTCCTACCTGGAACTGACATGAAGTTGGGGAGATATTGGTTCCCTGCAATGTCCCTACTCTTAGTGGCAATTTCCTATAGTCAAAAGGTTTGTAAACTTAATACCAGATCTATTAAATTATAGATTTTGGTAGGGGAACATCTGAGATTAAGTATAAAATTAAGCTATGAAGTTTAGGACTTTAGGCCAGCAACAATAAGTTAGAGTCCTTTAATTCTTGGTAATACTGTGGAGACAGTTAGGTCAAGGGCTTGTGAAGTTAGCATACATAAATATTATTTGTATCTCAGTTGGTTAATGTTTTAAAAAATTCTTTTGTGGTCTATATTGTAAATGTTTTAAAAAGAAGTATCAACTGACCAAAAGTTGGAATTGTTTTACGTGGTATGACCTGTGTTAAAAATGAAAAATAAAATAAAATATAAAGGTTAAAAAAAACAGTTAAATCTTAGGGAAGGTTGTTTTCATTATAAAATCACATGTAGCTGTAAATATTTCTTAAAAATAAAACAATTCCACCCTATTCTTCCATATGTTAACATTTTTTAGAAAAATTTTCCATTTTATCTCTTAACAAAAATATGTTACAATTTCTCTTTGAAGCAATATGTTTAAAACATTGTTTTTGAAAATATCTGACAAATAACAGTTTTGAAAGCCATAATTCGTTATTAAAAAATAATGAAATTGGATTTCGGCTAGTCAAAAATATAACTTCAACTTTCAATTTCAATAATCCAATAATCTATTCAAATTTCATCCTCTTACCTTTGCATTTTTTAATAAGCTTATATAATTGGAGTCCAAGTTTTTCCAAAGGTTTGAAAACAAACAGCTATTAAGGGCACAGCTTTTAATGAGGTTAATGATTTTGATAGCATAGTGAAGGTCCTATTTTTTTGGCTATGAGAGCCTCCTGATGGATGATGCAGTGAGTAAAAGTGATATGTTCATTGCCATCAGCTTTAACTTTTGCTTCAAATCCAACATTCTTGCCCATTATTGCTCCAATACCATCTGTACAGACTCAAATGCAGTTTTTCCACTATAAACCTTCATTTGTGAAAAATTCATCAACTTTAATATATATATATATATATATATACATATATATATGTATATATATATATGTTCCTCATTTTGTGCCTTTATAAGGGCAACAAAACAGTAATTCATCAAACAGTAATTCCTTCACAAACATGTCTTACATAATGTAACAAGTGCGCCATGTTAGAAATATCATTTTGTGCATCTGATTGAGTTATAAACATTGGACTGTTCTTAAACCTGCTGCTAATAAGCTGCTGAAATTGGTCATTAATAATTTCAGAAATTCTTTTGGGAACAGTATCATTCAGTAAAGGAATTTTATGAATTTCATCCCCATACGTTTTCCCATGAACTATTTCTGATATTTTAATAGCAGCAAGTAACATGAGATCTCCTATCACATGGGGCTTTATAGTGTTTTGCAATTAAATAAGAAGTTTCATAAGATGCAAGTAAATATTTTTCATTGAAATTAAAAAATGTCTCAAAACATTATTTTTCTTTATTTGAAGACTTTAAAAGTCATTCAAAATATTTCTTTGACTTATCACAGTACACTTGGTATTAGGGGCTGTTTTAGTTTGAATGGTTTCATGCACTCTGAAGGTAAAACTTCATTACCAATTAATCAAAGAGGTTTTTCCACACCATCACCACTGTTAGAAATAAAGCCATATTACAAAAATGATTTGACAAATTTTCTTTCTTTTGTCAAATTAGTTGTACTGCAACCTGGTAGTGAGAACTCTGCTTCATTTTCTTTTTACCTCTTCTGTCTAAACTTAACCACTTATCCATAACTGAAAAATATGTTTGTCCTAAAATAGATATAAAGATTACTAATAATTTCTCAAATAAATACTTGCTTTAATTCATGAAACTACATTTGTTTGTGCTTAATTTAAAAAGTTGATGTTCACACTTACGCATATAAGAGTGATGGTGGAGAAATGTTATTAAAGGGCTTTTGCTTTATTTGCTTCAATTAAACACTTATGCTTTTGTAGAAGGAGATTATAGCAATTTTAAAAATCAAACATTCTAACAGAATCTAAAGATATCCTAACTTGATATTTACATGCTGAGGAATAACAGTGGGAAAATATTAAAAGTCTTTATTTTCTGTAATTAAAGTATTATGTTTCTGTAAGAGTAGAAAACTTGATGTGTACAGTAAAAACAATGCCATGAAAAATATACAATAGTCTTGAATCTGAGCCAAGGTGTTTCTGGAAATGTTTGCTGGCATTGCATGATGTGACAGTATGCACAGAGCAAAGTGCACATGTTGCATGTTCAGAACCAAGGCTGCAGTGAAGTCAGATGATGGAACATGGGCAAGAGCTGCCAGAAATACCTTGGATTCATTACACATTTAATTTTGAATTAATTTTCTGTCATTGCATGTTCAGAAACTTTTACTATTGCCAAATTTTTGGTAATCACCACATTCAGTTACCTAAACCCATATGGGACTTCAACTTGCAGTGTAAGAAGCATTGCTTTAAATGATGATAGGTTTCTTATAGGAAACTCAGCAATATCATGGGGATAGACACAATTAAGAGAGTCATCTGCAAATGACTAGAAGTCTCTGCTTTGTCATTCGGGGTTTTGTTGACTTTACTTTGGATCTTCTCTATCACAGTAACAACATTATCGGTGAGCATATATCTATTTGTTTTTTGCATTGCCAGATCCTTGTCGCTAGAAGGATAATGTTATTTAAAAAAGACTAGATTTTCTTAATGGAAAATGTTCATTAAAAATAATTAAAAGTTTTTCAAAAGACAACCCAACATTCTCCCTTCCTTCTATTCAATACTGGGTCCATATCACTGTTTATCTACCTTATGTGTCCAAAGCACACATACCTATGAACAGCCTACTGCATATTGTAATCTGTAAAGTGAACATTTTTCATCCCTTCATTTTTTTCCATATGTGAAGTTGACTTCTTTTGACTAAATAGGTTTCATATTTAAGGTTATCTATGATCTTCTAGAGTTTGATGCAATCAGAACAATATATTCTTCAAACAGGAATATCTGGAGCATGATAAGACTATGGAAGAAATCTCTCTCCCACTACAGTTCTACTGGGCACCGTCCATGATGGTGGTAATTACATATCCCTGTTTTGGTCTTCATTTGATTGAAATAATAGGTACCATCAATATTTACTATATCTATAAGAGATACTTTGTCAAGGAAGAGACTTTAAGTTGGTGTTTTTGTTTACTTGGAACATTTTTTATAGACAATAAGCAATAAACAGTGGAACCTTATGTTCTTTATGTCTTCCACTCAATTATGTGATTGTAAAAATTACAGTCTGCTCTAGAATGCTGTTTACAGAAACAATATTTTGTTTTCTTCTTAAACCATTTTAAGGATACCCTTAATGCATATGCATTACTCTCATACAGATTTTGTAGAGAAGGGAAAGTTGACATTTGGGATAGTAACCATTGGTATTTTCCTGAATGGCTATTTGAGGAAAATAATAAAAAGGAGTGTTATTTTTCCAAGTATTTGGAATCCTTCCCTCTTTCAGAAACCTTCAGACTGTGACTTTTCATATCTTCAAAATAAAGGTGCATCTAAACTTTAGATAACTTTTGTGGCACGCTTTATCTAAAAATCTTGCTCTTTTTTTTTTTACTTTCAAAATGTGCAATATGAAATGTCTTGAAATCACTCTTATAAAATGCAAAGAAATTAAAAACACTATCCTGAACTAATAAACATATCTAAATTATATCTACATAGATCTAATTTAGATATCTAAATATGCAATATAGTTATAGAGTAAAGTAATGTACAGAGAATAATATATGGAAATCATGGCAACCTCAATATTGCTAGAATTTTCCCTATAGAAATATCCTCTATTGAAAATATTCAGTCCATAAAGTATATAGAATACCTACTAATTGTGAGGCATGGGGAAATAAGCATCTTTTTTAAGCTTTTTAATGAAAGGAAATTTCATTTTTCCAGCCAAAAAAAAAAATTCTTCCTTCCATCCAGTGGAAGTGTAAATCATAAAGAATTGCCTGATAGAGTGCTATTTGTCTTGTTTGAAGTGAAATGAGGCAATGTAGTTTAATGGCAAGAAATCAAAGAACTTGTGTTGATATTCTGCCTCTACCACTTACTACCTTTCTGACCTTGGCCAGTGTTGGGGATGTACATGAGTAGTAGACACAGATGATCTGAATAATGTAATGGTGATATATTTCACAATTTTCAAAAATGGAGTACTCTTGTACCACAAGAAATGAAAAGAAAGTTTCAGAGACCTTGAAAAGCATGTATGAATTGACCAAGACCAAAAGAGCAATTTATACTATATCAATATCATAGAAAAACAATTTTGAAAGTCTTAAGAACTCTCATAAATGCAATGGTTGACTATAATTTCAAAGGATTAATGAAGATTAATATTACTGTTTATGGCAGAGAGATAATATACAGATATGCAGAATAAGAAATTCTTTTCTACATGACTATTCCTATAGAATATTAGGATTCCATGTTTCTTTTTAGTAGAGAGAGGTAAGAGAGAGAATTGGAGGAAAAATTAAAAAAAAAAACTAAATAGAATACCCCTTCAACTCTTAACAAAAATATGTGTTGGAAGTCACACTTTTCTTATATTGAGATTCTGAGGTCGTTGCTTTGAAACCTTATCTAATTTTATTTGTGGGAATGGTTGAGTGGGAAGAAAAAGCTTTAAATAGGGCAGCTTGGTGGCACAGTAGACAGTGTGCTGGACCTCCACTCAGGAAGACCTGGGTTCAAATGTGCCCTAAGACACTTACTAGCTGGGTGACTCTGGGCAAGTCCTTTAACCCTATCTGCCAAATGAACTTGGAGAAGGAAATTTTTGCCAAGAAAATCTCAAATGGAGTCACAAAGACTTGAACAGGACTGAACAACAATGAAAGGGGGTGTAGTGGATAGTGTACTGTACATGGAGGTGAGAAAGACTGAGTTCAAATTTAACCTCATATATTTACTAGTTATTGTGACCCTGGGAAAGTCACTTAATTACTGAGTGTTTCAATTTCCTCATCTGTAGAATGGGGATAAGGGCACCTAGTGCACAAGTTTTTTTGTAAGATTAAAATGACATCAAATTTGTAAAGCATTTTGCAAACATTAAAGTACTACATAAATACACTTCATCATTTAGTCTTATGCTTCAACACATCAACTATATATTTTTAAACTGTGTATCCTTCCAAGAACTTTTGTGTCTTATTTTTAAAAGTATAAAAGTGGTTTTCTAAACCAGAAATTGCTAACAGGCCAGTCAGAGGGACCAGTTTTTCAGATTAGTTTCATTTTAATTTTCAAAAAGAGGAAAAAGAATTTTCTATTTGCACCAAACATATCACTGGTAACACACCATTACTCCCAACATATTTCAGATGTCTTTATAAAGTAGAATAGTTCTGATGACAAGGATAGTGAGGTACATTGTTTGAAATTATGACCCAGCTGAGTCACATTGAAGAAAGGTCTCTCAATTATTCAAAACTATTATTTCAGCTTGTCACATATATCCTAAACTGTCAAGTCTGATATATGAACAGATCCAATGGGTAGACACTGTTCTTCACATCATCATTATATTCAGGTTAAGATTTTCAATGAAAATGATACAATCTATAATATATTTCAGTGTATCACAATCTTTATTTTCAGCTTTTTTCCTATTCCACATTTTATTTAACCTTACAGATGTAAATGTCAGTTTTCTGGGAGGGAGCTTGTGGCAAGGTCATTAGCTCATTAGACTGTTGCAAGGCACTAATGCGAACCTCTAGGAAATATGCAAACCTCATATGTATCTAAGCAAGAAAACTTCACCTTGAACAAATTGCTTGCTACATGCAGATCACTCTAAGCCAAGTCTCAGGTTGCTGAAGTGTGTATTAACCCATCAGACCGCCTCCTGTGTTATAATTCTCTAAGCTTAATTTTCAGACATTCATTTAAAGTAATTTCCAACTCTGTTATTTAAATGAGTTTCTTCTAATATGACCTTTGATAAGATATTTGAGTAATTTTTGCAGAATAGAAAAATTGATGAATTTCGATGGCAAGATTCAAAAGTAAACTTAATTGCCTTAAAAGAAACCATTGGTATTTGACTTTATCGACTGAGTTCATATAGTAGTGATATGCAAACAGAAATTTGATCATTTCATTTTTTTAAAAGGAGTATAACTGGGTTTAGGATAGCTGGATGAAGGACTTGTGGGTGTATGTGTATTACCTTAACAATGTTCTAAATTAAAATTCATCTCCAAAACATATATGTAAATGCTTGGCCCCAAAATAATATGTAGCCTTTACTACATTAAATATACCAGACTTATATATGAAAAGTAGGGGAGGGGGGGAAGAAATCTAAAGGCATTTTTTATGATGCATATATCTGGTCCAATTCTCCAAAGCATCATCTGAATCTCTTCCCATAATTTGATATGGGCATGCAATTTTCTGAATGAAAGTTTTTAAGCATCTTAAAAACTTGTATATAAAGAACTTAACATTGAAGATGCACCTGCATAATCACAGGTGCAAACTTAGGGGCCGGTTAAGGCTATTTTGAAAATGTCACCATCCGTTCTAACTGATGAATCATGTTCATATTTGAAGAGCCCCACCCTGCCTCTCTCTCTCTCTCTCTCTCTCTCTCTCTCTCTCTCTCTCTCTCTCTCTCTCTCTCCCTCCCCCCCCTTACCTTGGTTCAGATACAAGTCAATATCTATCCTTCAGTGACCTCCTGAAAGTTCATCATCAAAAAAAAAATTACGATGAATATCCACTATGAAATTTTAAGAGAAGCATTCAACTAATTGGATTAGTTATGCAAAAGAAATCCAGGGAAACACAAAGGAAGGGAATTCCAAGCTCACCTAACCCTGACCACATTCAAAACATTTAATACTATACACAGGATTAATGCAGTCAGCATTCCCAGAGTAAATTACTTAATCATTTTCACTCAGACTGTACAATATTATAAAAAAAAAACCTCTTTTGGCCCTGAATTGAAAGCAGTATTCATAATATATCTGAGAGACTGGAATAGCTGGAGAAACATTTAGAAAGAAATCAAGATCTTTAAGAAACTAGCTAAAGCTTTACCTGGTTTATTAAAGCCAGTTAGGTAGAAGAAATTTCTATGGAGACCATTTTTGTCCTTTAATCTCTGCTTGTATTTGTTGTTTTTTTTTATTTTGTTTTTAAATCATAGTGAGCATGCCTTAAACTGAGTCTATGATTTAACTTTGCTGAACCAGTTTTGTCATTTGTAAAATGTTAGAAATGGACTAAAATTTTGGCTCCCTTCTTACAAGGAGTTATCTGTTGGAGTCAAATAATAGAGTATCATTATACAATGTCTATAAGAGAAAGAATATTGGGATACAACAATGTTTGAAATGGTTATCCTTGGAATATAACAATTCTTCGCAAAGCAAAGATAGCAAAATTGATTTCAGGAAATTAATGATAGTCCCTATAAAAGGTAGGGACTACATAGTTACTACTTGTGCAAATTTTCATTTGTATTCTCCCTATTCCTCCAACAAAGTCTACTCCAATAACATCGTGGTCAACATAGATTCTTGTACATTATGCCATCAGAAACAGCTTTGAGTACAGTCCCAGTACTTATAGGTCTGTTACCTGAAGGTGAGTCTAGTTAATGTCAGAAAGTTTCAAAACCAGAAGCCTGACCAGCAGGTGATATATTTTAGTCACAAGCTGTCACAGAGAGTGGCATGAGCATTGACATGTGGTCTACATGAGCAGAACAAGTGCCCACACTGATGAAATCATAGCAGATATCATGTTACTCATCCCAGTTCCTATCTTGGGGCCTGGCATACAGTATATTATTTTTTTTTAATTCTGTAGAATGAATGAAAACCAGGCACCACAGATATGCCTGCAATCCTACTCAGCTTGGCCCGATAGTCAGGCTATTCCAGTCATCCAGAAATGTTCTCTCATTATAGCATATTCTATTAAGTGGGAGGGAAGCTGGGTAGGGGGCAGGAGGAAGGATTGATGAAGCATTTCATCAAGAGAAATAGATAGAATGGAAGAGAAGGGCAGAGAATATGGTTTCACCATTAAAAATATTAACAACCATGTCATCAGGTTTATTCTTCTCTAAAATATGTTCCTGTCATGTAGACAAGGCCATAATGAATGTACATTTCTTACTGAAAGCTCATGACTGTGTTCTCCTTCCCTTCAAGGTGACATCTTCCACACCACAGATGGATTTAAGCGGAGGGCTATTTTTAGCTCTCCATCTAGCTGCCTTGATTTCATTCTGGCCATTACACAGCACATTAGTTTTTTTGCCAGGGTGTTTTTAGCTATAAAGAAGTGTTGAGGCCTATCACACTCAATGATTTTAATGTTAAATACCTTTGGCTCAGTTTTTTTTCCCTTTCTGCTTCATTTCTATTTTCCCATCTTCATTTCTTTTTTCTTATTTGTCACTGTTCTGTTTCACTTCAATTATTTTTTGATGTTTTTTTCTAGTCCCATTTTGTATTGTAATTATCTTGACTGACTTTATAAAGCCTATTGTGTCCCCTACACACTTGACTTTTTCTCTAAGTTCAATGGAAGTGTTATCTCACTATAGTAAAAAGAAATGTGGTTCTTTTCTGACTTTATTATTTTCCCTTTATTTAAAGCTATGGGTATGGGGGAGGGGATTGTTCTACTAATTCTTTGAAAAACTGCTTTTTTTTGTCTCTTTTGCGTACTCAGACTAATTTTTCTTTCAATGAATTTTTTCTTCTAACTCATTCTCTTCCATATTAAACGTAGCCCTACCCCATATAGCCAATCCTTCTGTGCTTATAGTCAGCCACTGAGATTCGAAGTATTAGAACATCCTCAACTTTTTCCTTGTCCTCATACCCCACCACATTCAATTAGTTGCCCAGTCTTGTCAATCCAGCTTCCCTAACTTTATTTGGATTAGACCCATTCTTTCCATTTCCATAGCCAGTACACTTAGTGAAAGGCTTGTAACTCAACAGCAGCAGCTAGGTTTTTCATTAGTAGAGGACTAGGTCTGGAATCAGGAAAATTGGCTTCAGACACCTAATGACTAGTCAAGTCATTTAATTTATGTCTGTCTTAGTTATAGTTTCCTCAACTATAAAATAAGGATAGTAATATAACTGTGCAATATAACTGTGAAATGAGGATACAGATACAGCCCAAAAAAGGTTTCCCAGTGTTATTGAAAGCCCCAAGGCACATAGTTGGTGATTAATAAAAGTTTCCTTCCTTCATAATCTCTTATCTAGACAATTGGGATAGACATATACTAACATCCCTGCTTCAAGAATTTCCTCTCTCCAATCTATCCTCCAAACAACTGCCAAATCAACATTCCTAAAGTACATTGGACCATGTTACATAAGACATTTCAGTGGCTTCCTTCAGCCTGTAAAATAAACAACAAATTCTGCCAACATTTAAAAACCTCCATGTTCTAGCTCCATTGTACTTTTTCAGATTGTTTTTTCATTACTTTCCCTCATACCCTCTACTGTCCAGAAAAACTGGTCCTCTACCTGCTATTCCATGTCCTAGCTCTGGGTCTGTATACTTCTGTCCCCTAATTATGGGATGCTCTTTCCCTCCTGACTTCTTCCTCTTAGAATCTCTAACTTCAAGATTTAGCTCTAGTGTCACTTCCTACAGGAGACTTTTCCTGGTTCTCCTAACTTGTTAGTATTCTTCATACCCTATTGAAGTCATTTGTATTTGTCTTAAATTTAAATATCTATGTATTTATTGTTCCCCCCATTAAAAAAAAAAACAAGCTTCTTGAAGATAAAGAATGATTCATTTTTACTGTAAAGCCTGGCAAATTCTTAATAAATGCTTGGTGAATTGCAACTGTGCTTCTCTTATCCTTTGTATCTTACATGTGGCATCGAGTTGGCACTTAACTAGCTGTGTGACCTTATTTGCCTCAGTTCCCTCATGTGTAAAATGGGGTTAATAATAGCACCTATGTCCCAGGATTATTGTGAGGAGCAAGTGAGATGATCATTGTAAAGCGTTTACCATGGTGCCTGGCACCTAGTAAGCAATACAGAAATATTAGCTATTATTATTCATCTTTTCCAAAATAATGAGCATTTTTAAGCAATTGCCCCAAGGTTTTTGATAAAACTTTTACTCCAAGCAAGCGCATTTATAGAACTCTATACATGAAAAAATGGTAAGTATTTATTACATTGCTTCTCTTTATTTCTGCACTTTGATGCCATTTTAGGGGAGATGTAAGCATTTTGACCAGTCAATTTCTTAAACAGCATTTGGAAATGGTGGCAGCAAAACCCAACTATGATGTGGTTTGACTACTCATTTTGACTATATGAACAACCTACATGAGTTACCTGGAGGTTATATTACATAATTCAGTTAAAGAAAGGTGACTCTACAGATTGTTTTTGACACCTGTCTGCCTCCATTTTTAGCCTTGGTCTGAAAAATCAAAACCACACATAATTCATTTTGAAACCTATTATGAAATGGAAAAATTATTGCTAGCAGACTCTCTGATGTCTTGATGTGACTTTGACACTTGAATCAACCAATAATTATAGCTTTTCTACAGAAAAGGTCAATTTTGACAAATGGCCTCTTGTACATGGTGAATGTACTCATATGCTGTCAGACTGAATCCTTATTCTGAACTACTGTAGTAAAACAATCAGAAACATTTGGTGAATGCAGCCTACAGGCAAGATGCCCTTGTTGTCCTTCTCTTTAACCATATTACTTTCTAATGAAGAGAGAACAAATCCAAATTAATACATCTAAATATTAGTGGCAGAAATTTTCACATATTTACCTAGTGATATGTGCATATGATACATGTGCTCCATTTGAGGCTGGTGAGATGGAGGAGGAACAGGGTGACATAAGTATGAGGCATTAAGTTGGTATAAAAGTGGCTCAAATATCTTTTCCTCCGTGAAGTTTTCTTCGATATCACCTCTCTTTCCTCTTCATAGAATGATCTCTATGTCCTCAAATTTTCTTAAAGCCCTTTGTTTTGATATCTTCATTGCCCCCAATGTACTTTATTTGTTTGTGAACATGGCATATCTTCTTTATTAAATTATAAGCTCAGTCTTTTGTATCTCAAACACCTAGGGCAGTGATATGAACATTATAAGAATTTCATGAATTTGAATCTAACCTGATTGGTTTCCTATATACTAACATACCTATACAGTCCTTTTGAAGCCAGTTGTTTGAATATTAATACCATTTTACAGATGAGGAAACTGAGATTCTGAGAGGCAAGGTGCGCTGCCTGTGGTCACATAACTAATAGGTGTTAGAACTTGAATCTTCTAACTCTGGCTTTTTCATAATGCCAAATGTCAGGAATACGTTTACTGAAGAAATAAAAATTCCCATTAGAGGCCGTCCATATAAACCTGCCTTTAAAGGCACAGGGCTTCAGCTCCCTGTTTTCCCCACTGCGAAAATGATTAGGGAAGGAAAGTGAGATTTAATTACCTTTAGAGAGTTGCTTCTCTGTCCAATGAATAGGATTTCTTGGAGTCCATTGTAAAATCGGAAAGATATATGTCACTTGGGTATCAATGGAAAATGATATTACTTATTGAAATGTGTTTATCAATATTACTCAAGTGTTGTCCTGCTAAGCAGAGAAAATAATTCTAAGGAGATATATTTTTACCTGCCATATTGTATATGTTTCTAGTTGGCTGCTTTCTGGGAAATGCTTCAGTATTTCAAAAGTCCCGTTATTTTGTTAAGGTGGAAACTCCTTAAAGATAGGCTGAGCAAACTTTCTATATACCTTAGAGGTATAATGGCAGTTTTACTACCACTAAGTTTTTATTAAGCTCTTGGTAGGTTCCAGGCAAATTCTGGGGACACAAAGGAAGGCAAAAACATCCCATCCCCTTAAAGATTTCACAGCATGCAAACAACTAGGTATATACAAGATATACACAGAATAAATTAGAGGTGATCTCGAAGGATAATTCACTGTGTGGGGAGAAAGGGGAAAGGCTTCTTACAGAAGGTAAGAATTGAACTTACACTTGAAGGAAGACAAAAGGTAGAAAAAAGGAAGGAAAACATGGAGCAGTCAGTGGAAAGGCACAGGAGTTGGAGTCTCTGTAAGAGTGTCAGAAAGGAGGTCAATATTGAACTCATGGAGGGCAGTAAAGCATGAAAAGACCGGAAATGTAGGAAGCAGAAAGTTGTGAGGAACTTTTAAAGCCAAATAGATGTTTTTACATTTGATCCTAGAGGTGATAGGGAACCACTGAAGTTTATTAAATAGGGAACTGAGTGGAACATGGTCAGATTTGTGCTTAAGGAAGATCATTTTAGCAGAAGAGAGGAGGATGGATTGCAAGGAGACTTGAGAAAAAGAAACCAGTAAGAAAGCTAGTGAAATAGTATAAGGAAGAATGATGTTATAGGAGTCTCTGTCATGATTGTGGCTGTGTTGGAGGAGAGAAGGGGATGAATGATGGTTTGATGGTGGAATCTACAGAATTTGACAAAAGGTTAGACAGCAGTAATGCAAGATGGGAGGGACAGGGGACAATTAAGTGAGAATATGACTTCAAGGAAGACACTGAGGTTCTGAACTCATATGCCTGGAAGGTTGGTGGTACTTGGGAAATTCTGAAGATGAGCCAATTTGGTGAGGAAAAACAATGAATTCATTATTTTAATGTTGAGTTTTATATTTCTATGGAAAATTTACTCTAAAATAAAATACAAAATAAAGTAAACTTAAATACAATGAAAGTGCCCTGCTAGGCAAATCCTAATGATCAACTTCTCCAAATTTAATAAATCTAGTAACAGATATATTGACTGGTGACTGAAGTAGAAATAAGAGGAACCTTGGGAAGAATTGACCATTTTAAGTTTGAATTTGTGATAAAAGAGAAGAAAGTTTAGCATAGTATAGAATACATTCTAGATTTTGAAAGGACAGATTTCACAAAAGTTCATAGACTGTGGCATCCATAATGTTGCATCTATATGCCTGAAAACTAGTCCATATTCATCAAGAATTCAATCATTGCCATGTCCCCTTATTTTCCCTCTCTGAATTCCCTATAGACTAGAACAGGATTAATTTAATGACAACATTTACTAGAACTTAAAAGGGATCATAGAAGTATTTCTTCAGAGATGCAAGAGATCTTGGAGATAATCTATACTCATTGTTACATGAGGAAACTGAAGACTAAAGACGACAATAGTAAGTGCAAAGTTGAGAATCAAACTGACTTCTCTTACCCCAAATGCAACATTTTAAAAATAGAAATAAAAGGAAATATTCTGAAATGTAAAACAGAAAACACTCTCCCTACCCATTTCCCAAAGAGCAATTCAACTTTCAGAGCAAAATTTCCAAGTCTAACCCCACGTTGCTGTCAGCTCAGAGCTCATGGCAGATTAAGCACCTGACCATCAAATGATCCTTGAGGGCTCCACATTTTGATTCTCAGGTTGTTTCATTCTCTTGCCACTGGACCAGTAAGTCCTCTAGTTTCTATAATTCCTGACAGAGAAAGAGTATATCTCCCAGGGATGTCAAAGGGCAACCACATAAACGTCTAAAGACCAGGTTTGGCAATGCATGAGAATAGTTATATTCATTCAGGGACAAGAAATATGGGCAGGAGATGGGGAGAAACTTTAATGTTCACAATATCCAGCAGAGAAATATGTAGCAGAAAAGAAGTTTTTCTCCTCCATGGTCATTTTATTTTCTTCCTCATTATTCTATCTCCTATCCCTTAAACCTTCAAGCTTTTCTCATTCTTAGCCTCCTATGTGAATTCCTAGGTGACTAAATGTTACATACTCACATGGAATTCTGAGAATTGTGATTTCCAAGAGACCTCATTCCTTAGAAAGGACCTAACACCTCATTATGGAAAGCATAGTCATTTTAGGAAGATATGACCTAAAATTCTATGGAAGAAGATAGTCAGATTTTTAATATTCTATGAAAAAAAATTTTTACCAGTCCCTGTGCAATTTTTTCCTTTTCTCCAAGAGCTATCATTCCCATATAGTGTATATGTATATGGGGAGGGGGAGTCTGTCAGCATACGCATAATAAATTGACTCCCATCGACCCAGCAGAGCTGTGGTAATCTCAGAAACTGAAGAACAAAATAACAGTGAGGTGTTAATGAATTAAAGAAAAGATTAAAAAGAGTTTACATGCTTTGTTATCTCTTACAAACTATGATGGCACTTGGAAAAATAAACAGTCAGCTTTCCATCATCTCGAAGCAGAATCCTTATTATCTCTATAGAATCAAGGCAGAAGACCTTCATGGACCAGCCACAGGGCACAGTGGATAGAGTACCAGGCTTGGAGACAGGAAAATTTATCTCCTTGAGTTCAAATATGACCTCAAACTCTTACTAACTGTGTGACCCTAGGCAAGTCACTTCACCTTGTTTACCTCAGTTTCTTTATCTGTAAAATGAACTGGAGAAGAAAATGGCACACCATTTCAGTATTTTTGCTAAGAGAAACCTAAATGGGATCACAAAAAGGCAGATAGGACTGAAATAACCAAATTAAAAAAGCAGTGGAGTATGAACTCTGCAAATCTAAAGCAGAGTCAGATCAGGAAGATCCTAGCTCTTGAGAGGGATCACTCCTTTACTTTCTCTCGAGGGAAGCTACCATTATGTAGCCAGCAGGGAAGATTTTCTTCTAGTCCACTTTGGGCATAGTGTTTTCAAATGGAGCTTCTATTTCTATAGGAGACATCATCCTCAGCAAGAGACAAGATCAAGGATCTAAGGAGACTGTTGAGTCAGTGGAGGTAGCTTCAAAGAAGGGGAACCCTAGCAGAATGGTCAAATGTGAATTCAAGAAATAATTGGCCCTAGAGATCAGAAGCTGAACCACAGAGCAGACTAGACCATGGAATCTCAGATGGGCCAACTGCCCCTCAAAGATAACTCACCAACAGCATAATAATGTCCTGCAAACAGAAATGAAACCATGGATTTTCACTACCACAGGCATGAGCTGTCCTGGCCACGTGTATTCCATGGATATATGCCCCACTGCTGGTGTACGCTAGGTAAATGCCAACTCTTTCTGCAGATGCTCTGAGTAGTTAATGAAGTGTATACCAAGTTTATAGACATAACATTTTATAATTGCTGCTCTATGCCATGTTGTAAATGTCTTTATTTTGAGTTATGTCTGTTGACTATTAAAGTTAACCATACTGATGTAGGGTCATGAGCTACAGTTTTAACAGTTCAGATAAACGTAGTAAGATAGAACCTGAAGTAGTCACTATCCCAGAGACTCAATCTGCAGCCTATAAGTGCCAAGTTGAGGAGATTATCCCAGAAAGGATCGCAAATCTTTATTTCAAAATGTCCTTTAGTAATACAACCCTCAATTTTGAATACTATTTCCTTAGCGATTAGTTCGTTTAACAAATTTAAATATTTCTATAGCTTCTATCTTTCATAGATAACAGTAATTTTAAAAAAAAGAATTATCTATGCTCTTTCTTTAATTTCTTTCCCAGGACCTTATAGCCTTTAGGAGAACTTACTGGAACTTTCTGGCAGCATTATTAATCACCAGATGTGGATAGTGACAATCAGGCTTGAGATTTCTTAGGAGGTTCTCTGTTGTATCCAATATGGTACGCAGGGAAGGAAGCAAATATCTGTATTGTTTATGTGAGGTCTTGAATTAGCTACCTTGGCAACCCTCAACAGGGCAACTACCACTACCACTCTATTTTTCTTCTCTCCATTACTAGATGACCTCTCTCTTGTTGGTACTTGTAAATACACACCATCAATTCTTAGAGCACAAATCTCTGTTTTCTCTCAGTGGGTCCAGCTCCTTGCTCTCCAGGAAAAAGGCTGATAAGTATTAAATATGTCCAAAGGTTCAGTGACCCTTTTTCCCTACTACTTTGTTTTCTTATTAGAAAAGAAATAACAGACAAGGGATTAAAGTACATAACTGGGTGCTAAGTTCTGCGGATAAAAATACAAATGATATAGCAATCCAGGTAAGTATGAGGAGATAAGTATATGCTAGAATAGCCAGGAATGTCTCTGTGAGCTAAGGATTGATAAAAGGGTTAGGTTTAGGGTAGGAAAAATGAAGGGTATGCCAGGAAAAGGAATGATATGAATAAAAGCACTAAAGTAAAATCAGCATATTGGTCACATAGCCATTAGATTAGCAAAGCTAACCGACAAAACAGAAAATGACGAATATTGGATAGACTATAAAAAAAAAACACCAGACACATTGATGGACAGGTGGTGGAGTCATTCTGAAAAATAAATTGAAACTATGTCCCAAAATTGTACATATTCTTTTACAAAACATGTCACTGCTAGATCTATTTCCCAAAGAGATCAAAGCACAACAAAGGAAAAGGACCACCCATAAGTTTCAAAATATCTATAGAAGTTCTATTTATGACAACAAAGAACTGAAATTAAGGGGTACTCATCAGTTGGGAAATGGCTGAAAAAATTATGCCATGTGGATACAACAAATACGTATTGTGACATAAGCAACGATGACTGAGTGGTTCTCAAGAAACCCAGCAATATATGTATATGGACTGAAGCAGAGTGAAGTGACCAGAACCAATAGATACACACACATATGTAAGTATGTATTTATGTATGTATGTATATATATATATATATATATATTATGTATGTATGTATGTATATCATAACATCACTGTCATGATAACTTTGAAAGTTTTAAAGACCCTGATCAATTCAATGTCTAATTACAATTCCAGGTCACTGAAGATGAAGCATACTATCTCTGCTCACATAGATGTGATGGAATCAGGAAACAGAATAAGAATAGTCCTGGATACATAGCAGAATCATATTGTCTCAGGGTAGGACCTCAAAGCTCTATCTAATCTAACCCATCTATAACCAAGAATCCTCTCTAAAATATTCCAATGAAAGGGTCTCATTCCACTTCTAGATAGCTCCAACAATTAAGCAGCTTTTTTCTAACATCGAACCTGAATTTTTTTCTTAATACAAATTCCATCCATTATTCCTAATTCTGCTTTATGGGGTCAAGAAAACTAATAAACGGATACTTGTGTAAAAAGAAATTTATAAAGTGCTAATTACATGACAACTACTGTCTAATTGCTGGGAATAAAAATGCAAAAACAAAAACCTCTCTCTCTCTCCCTCTCTCTCTCTCTCTCTCTATCTCAAGGAACTTATATTTTAATTGAGTGAGATAAGTAAGTATCTCCAAAAATGGGTACCTTTCAGGACATATAAGAAAGTAGATTGACACAGTCCTTCCAAGAACAATGGTGGAATTACAGTGGGCAAGGCCGTTCTTAAAAAGATAACTAGTCAATGAAGCATGACTGCCTGAAATAATAGACCAAGGTAGAAGTTCTTGAGATAAAAAGTTGAAACTTTCAAAGAATGATCTCTGGTCCATGCAGCAATGTGATTGGTGAGATGACTGGGGAGGAGGTAGTGAAGGGAAGTACAACTGGGGTGGCCTGTAATAGTCTAATTCCTATTACTTATGACAGTTGTCAGAGACTTAAAGACAAGTATCATGTTCCCACTCTTTTCCTCCATCTCATCAATAACCTTCCCAAAATATGACATCTCTAGATATTGTCTTATCAGAGCAGTACACATCTGTACTATCACCTCAGTATTCCTGGAAAATTGCTTCTCATGAAGCCCATGATTATATGAGCTTTCTTGGTTGTGGTATCACAATATTGCTTTATCGTCTACTAAAATCTCTAAATCACCCTCATATGTACTAAATACATCATCTTTTATTGTTTTATAACAAACTTCCAAGACTTTACATTTATTCCAATTAAATTTATTCTTAAATATTTTTGACCCAGTGTTCTATCCTGTCAAGTTTTTCTGTTTTGTTTTGTTTTTTCTCCTGACTTTGTCAACTAGTGGATTGGCAATCTATGTAAGAAGTTTTGTATCATCTGTAGACTAATAAGTATGCCATCTATCCCTTTATCCAATTTGTGGATAAATCTTTTTTTTGTAAATAGCATTTTATTTTTTCCATTTACATGTAAAAATAGTTTTCAACATTCATTTTAATGAGATTTTGAGTTTCAAATTTTTCTCCCTCCCTTTCATTCTTTTTCCCCAAGATGGTAAGCAATCAGATATAGGTTATACATGTGCAATCATGAAAACATATTTCCACATTAGTCATGTTGTGGAAAAAGAAACAATTCAAAAGGGAAAAGTCACAAAAAAGTGAAAATAGTGTGGTTCGCTCTTCATTCAGTTTCCACAGTTCTTTCCCAGGAAAATGTTTATAGTATTTTCCACCATGAGTCTTTTGGGGTTATATATACTGGGGTATATATATTTTGGGGTTATATATTACTGGGGTATATATATTACTGAAAAGAACTAAGTAAATTATAGTTGATCATTGCACAATGTTGCTGTTACTATGTAACAGCTGGTTCTGCTCACCACATTCGGCATCATCAGTTCATGTAAATCCATGCTTTTCTGAAATCTGCCTGCTCATCATTTCTTTTAGCATACTAGCATTCCATTACATTCACATACTACAACACGTTTTTGCTGATATATCTTAAATGACATGGAACTTAGTACTAATTCTTCTGGCAGCCAGTGGGAACTTCCCTCCAAGTTTATGCCCATCTCTCAGTGACTGCTAAGCAAAATAGTAACTGATAGTAGAGGAAATAAATACCCACTGAAGTTTTGTTTGGTTTGTTTCATTTATTTATTTTTGAAAAGGAAGAGATTTGAAGAAAATAGTATGTGTGGAAAATTTGTTAGTCAGTGACTCCAGAAAGGATGGGAAGAAAATAAACTGGGTTGAGAGAACCAGTTAAAATACCATTGTTAGACTGTGTATGTTCTTTGATCCATACTACTTCTAGGTCTGTTTCCAAAAGAGATCATAAAAATAGGAAAAGGACCTGTATGTACACAAATATTTTGGTGACTCTTTTTGTGATAGCAAAGAATTGAAATTTGAGGAGGTGTCCATCAATTGGAGAATGGCTGAACATGTTGTAGTATTATATCAATGCTCATCATAAGAAATTATGAGCAGACAGATTTCAGAAAAATATGAACTTAAATGACCCTACTGTACTGAGTGAACAGTACCAGAACAGAACCAGGACAACATAGTGCACAGTAACAGTGACAATGAGTGATGGCCAACTTTGATAAACTTAGCTCTCCTCAGCAATGCAATCATTTAAGACAATTCCAAAAGACTCCCGACGGAAAATACTATCCACACCCAGAGAAAGAACTATGGGGTCTAAATGCAGATCAAGGCATAATATTTTCTCTTCTCTTTATTCTTTCTCTTGGTTTTCCCCTTTGGTTCTGATTCTTCTTTACAATAGGACTAATGTGGCATATGTTTAATATTGTTGTACATATATAGTCTATATCAGATTACATGAAATTGTGGGGAGGTGGGAGGGAAGAAAGGGGAAAAAATTAGAACTCAAACTCTTATAAAAGTGAATGCTGAAAAGTAAAAATAAAACAAGTTTACCAATTTAAAAAATACCATAGCTATAAAGCAGTATAAAGTGATGAATGCTTGGAATGATAAGTCACAATATAAATGGAGTGGAGTAAACATACATAAAAGATATTTCAAAGGAAAAGGCAACAGTTTGATGTCCTTTTTTGGATATGGCTAACAAGGTGGGTGACAACCATATTTAATTCTTACTACATTGATTAAATGGTGATATAATTCCCAAGGACAGGGAAATTTAGATGAAAAATCACTTTAAAGGTGACGATCTTGATTCAGATGTTTGATATACTGAGTTGAAGTTTTAAGACAGTTCTACACAGAAACTATCTCTTTGAACCCTAGGAAAATAGACTAGAAATTCAGAAAAAGAAGGTAAGACTGAAGACGAAGATTTGGGAAGCCTGGAAATAAAATAAGTCTAATGGGAGGGGTTTCTTTTTTTAACTCAATTGATCAACACTTATTAAGTGCCTACGATATGCCAGGCATTATTTGAAGGTTAAGGATACCAAAAAAAAGGCTCCTGCCCTCAATAAGTTTACAATCTAATGGGGGAGGCCTTCATAAAGGGTATATTTCCTAGAGGTCATAATCCTATAGGAGGGGTTTCTTAAGAAAAGATTATTATGGGCATGCAGCTGAAAAAGCTAGAAAAAGAACAAATTGAAAATCCCCAAGAAAATACCAAATAAGAAATACTGAAAACCAAAGGAGAGATTAATAAAATTGAAATTAAGAAAACCATTGAATTAATAAGTAAAACCAATAGTCGGTTTTATGAAAAAACTAATAAAATTGATAAACCTTTGGTCAATT
>CM053774.1:67830181-67846837 GCA_028658325.1 Potorous gilbertii | reverse complement strand
GATGGGATCCTATCTTAAATCAAGGTAAACGGTGAGAGAGAAATGTAGTGGGAGGAGAGAGGGTGAAATGGAATGGGGTAAATTATCTCTCATAGAAGAGGCAAGCAGGAGACTTCTTAGTGGAGGGAAGAACATGAAGCTTACTCTCATCACATTCGACTAAAGGAAGGAATAAAATGCACAATCATTTTGGTATGAAAACCTATCTTACAATACAGAAAAGTGGGGGAGAAGGAGATAAGCAGGGTGGTGGGGGTGATGGAAGGGAGGGCAATGGGAGGAGGGAGCAATTTGAAGTCAACACTCTTGGGGAGGGACAGGATCAAAAGAGAGAATAGCAACAATGGGGGGCAGCATAGGAGGGAGGGAAATACAGTTAGTCTTACACAACACGACCATTATGGAAGTCACTTGCCAAACTACACAGATGTGGCCTATATGGAATTGCCTGTCTTCCCAAAAGGAGGGAGGGATGGGGAGAAGTTGGAACTCAAAGTTTTAGGAACAACTGCTGAGTATTGTTCTTGCTACTAGGAAATAAGAAATACAGGTAATGGGGAATAGAAAGTTATCTGGCCCTACAGGACAAAAGAGAAGATGGGGTAATGGAAGGGAGGGATGAAAGAAGAGAGGGCAGATTGGTGATAGGGGTAATTAGAATGCTCAGTGTATTGAGAAGGGGGGAGGGGACAAATGGGGAGAAAATTTTGGAACCCAAAGTCTTGTGAAAATGAATGTAAAAAGTTAAATAAATAATTTTATAAATGGGAAAAAAAATACATCATTCCTGTTGAAACCACTGAAGAACACAGGAATAAATAAAACTTTCTATAAAATAATACACAGTATCTACCTAAAACCATCAGCAAGCATTAAAAGTAATGGGGCTAAGCTTGATGCGTTTCCAATAAGATCAGGGGTGAAACAAGGATGTCCACTATCACCACTGTTATTCAATATAGTACTAGAAATGTAAGCTTTAGCAATAAGAGAAGAAAAGGCAATTGAAGTAATTAGAATAGGCAAAGAAGAAACTAAGTTATCACTCTTTGCAGATGTTATGGTGATATATTTAGAGAATCCTAGAGAACAAGTAGAAACCTACTTGAAATAATAAACAAATATGGTAAAGTTGCAAGTTACAAAATAAACCCACACAAATCATCTGCATTTTTATTTATAATACTAACAAAACCCAACAGCCAGAGATATAAAGAGGAATTCCATTTAAAGCTGCAGTAGACCTTGTAAAAGATCTGAGGGTCTACCTACCAAAACAATCCAGGGAGTATATGAACACAATTACAAAACACTTTTCACACAAATAAAGTCAGATCTAAGTAAGAGAAAAATTCCAATTGCTCATGGGTAGGCCGATGTAATAAAAATGGCAATTCTACCTAAATTAATTGACTTATTCAGGGTCATACCAATCAAACTTTCAGAAAAATATTTTCTGGAGCTAGAAAAAATATCAAAATTTGTTTGGACAAACAAAAGGTCCAGAATATCTAGGGAATTAATGAAAGAAAATGCTAGTCCTACTAGATCTCAAATTGTATTACAAAGTAGCAATCATCAAAAACCATTTGGTACAGGCTAAGAAATAGAGGAGTAGGCCAATGTAATCGGTTAGGTACTCAAGACACAACAATCAATGAGTATAGTAATCTACTGTGTCATAAAGCCAAGGATTCCAGCTTCTGAGATAAGAACTCACTGTGTGACAAAAACTGCTGGGAAAACTGGATAACAGTGTAGCAGAAACTGGGCATAGACGAATTGACACCGTGCACAAGAATAAAGTCCTAATAGATACAAGATCTAGTCATAAAGACTGATACTATAAAAAATTAGGGGAGCAAGGAATAATATATTTGTCAGATTTATGGAGAATGGAGAAAATTATGACCAAACAAGAGATAGAGGTCATTATGAACTGCAAAATGGAAAATTTTGATTACATTAAATTGAAAAGTTTTTGTACAAACAAGCCCAGTGCAACCAAGATTAGGAGGGAAGCAGAAAACTTGGAAAGAATTTGCAACTGGTATCTGTGAAAAAGACCTCATTTCTAAAATATATAGAGAACTGAGTGAAATGTACAAGAAACCAAGTCATTCCTCAATTGATAAATGGTTCAAATATATGAACAGGCAGCTTTCAGAGGAAGAAATTAAAACTATCTATAGTCATATGAAAAAATGCTCTAAATCACTATTGATTAGAGAGATGCATATCAAAACAACTATGAGGCAGCGCACCTATCAGATTGGTTAACATGATAAAACAGGAGGATGATAAATGTTGGAGAAAATATGGGAGAGTTGAAATAGTAATTCATTTTTGGTGGAGCTGTGAGTGATCCAATAATGCTGGAAAGCAATTTGGAACTATGCCCAAAGGGCTACAAAAATGTGCATACCCTTTCAACCAGCAATATTGGTTAGACACAGAAGATGCCAAGGTCATCCACTGCATCCTGAGTCATCACCAGTTTTCTTGACTCTGTCCTGCCATTGGACTATGATGACTGTGGAGGAGAGAGTGAGATTGATGACTTCATGCAACTCTGCCTCACTTAAATCCAATTTACACACAGATCAAAAGACATCACCCATACCATTTCACTATTATGCCTCAAAGTCCTGTGGTGACAGGCAAGTGATGAAGGAGCACGTACGGATACACTGGGAGCTGTAGTCACAATCCTGCACACAGGTGGCTTAGGCCATAGGGTCATTTCTCACTGGAAGCAGCAGTGGGACTTGGCAGCCCCCTGGGTGTCTGAGCAGCTTTTTAAGGATTGCACTGCTCATCTCCTGGTGTGAGGAAGGGGGCTGGAAAAGGTACCCTAAACATTGCCTGCCTACCCAACCCTGACCTGATTGCCACGGCAGGCGAGGAATCCCTCTATATGGTCGAAACAAAAAAGGTACGAAAACATCTACAAAGATGATTCTGCTCACCATCAGCACATGGAATGTACATACACTAATAGACAACACAAAGTCCAGTAGGCCTGAAAGAAGAACTGTTCTTGTTGCAAGAGAACTCAACAGGTGTCACATCCAAATAGCAGGCCTGAGTGAAACAAGGTTGGCAAATGAAGGCCACCTTACTGAGGTTGAAGCTCGATAAATTTTTTCTGGAGTGGGCACAGTGAAGGGGAGCGCTGTGAAGCTGGCGTGGGTTTGGCATTTAAAACCAATCTAATCAGCAAGCTGGCATGCCTGCCAAAAGTAGTGAATGACAGGCTCATGACAATGCAATTGCCACTCTCAGGAAAAAGCAATGCCACCATCATCAGTGCCTATGCTCCCACTGTGACAAACCCTGATGAAGTCAAAGCAAATTTTATGAAGACCCCTAGAGACCCTTATCATCAATGTGCCAAAAGAGGACAAGCTTATAATTCTGGGCAACTTTAGTGTTAGAGTAGGCTCAGATTACCAGACTTAGCAGGAAGTCCTAGGGAGGAATGGAGATGGAAACAGCAACAGCAATGAACTTCCACTACTGAAGACTTGTGAATCACATAACCTTCTCATCACCAACACTGTCGTTCATTTACCTAAATGCAATAAAACTTCATGGATGTACAAACAAAGTTTAGAGAGATGCAGGATTCCTGGCTCAGTAAGAAGGCAGATGAAATTCAGTTTTATGCTGATAGTAAAAATCCAAAGCTCTTTTTTGAATCCCTGAAGCTATTTATGGACCAAAAACCTATGGTGCATCACGACTACACAGTGCTGATGGAGCCACATTGATTAGTGATAAGGACATGATTCTAGAGAGATGGGATGAACACTTCCACAGTGTTTTCAACAGACCATCACCAATCAATGCTGAGACCATTGACTGTTTACCTCAGATTGAAGTCAATCCCTCCTTAGCTGAACTTCCAACTGAAGAAAAGGTTTTGAGGGCCATTAGGCTCTATTCATGTGGCAAAGCACCTGGTGCTGATTCTATTCCAGCTGATATTTACAAAGTAGGGAGACCATTGCTCATTCAAAAGCTGACTGAAATTTTCCAGGTTATATGGCAAGAGGAAGTTATCCCCCAGGAGTTCAAGGATAATTCCATTGTCCATCTCTATAAGGGTAAAGGGAATAGGTTGTCCTGTGACAATCACAGAGGGATCTTTCTCTTAGTCATTGGTGGCAAAATTCTTGCTAGAGACATCCTTAATAGGCTGATCCTTCACCTGGAAGATGGTCATATACCTGAGAACCAGTGTGGCTTCAGAAAGGGCCAAGGAACAGTCAATATGGTGTTTGCTGCTTGACAACTCCAGGAGAAATGCCAGAAGCAGAACAGAGGTCTGTACACAATGTTTGTAGATCTGCTCAAGGCCTTTGACACTGTTAGTCATGAGGGCTTAAGGAAAATTCTGTCAAAATTTGGTTGCCCAGAGAAGTTAATCAATATTGTATGTCAATTCATGATGGCATGTTAGCCCAGATTCTAGATAACAGGCAAAGCTCTCATGGCTTCCCAGTCACCAGTGGAGTGAAACAGGGCTGTGTGCTTGCTCTCATGCTTTTTAGCATGATGTTTTCAGCCATGTTGACAAATGCTTTCATTGAGGATGTACATGGCATCAAGGTCAACTACCATACTGATGGTAAGTTCTTCAATTTTAAAAGACTACAAGCCAAGACCAAAGTGGAGGGAGTGTTGATGCATGATTTTCTGTTTGCAGATGATAGTGCGCTCAATGCAGCCTCTGAAGCTGAGATGCAACAAAGGATGGATCAATTTTCTGCTGCCTGTGCTAATTTTTGCCTAATAATTAGTACCAAAAAAACATAGGTGCTCCATCAGACATCACCACACCATTCATATGTGGAACCATCTGTTACAACAAATGGAGAAGTTTTAACTACTGTGGATAGGTTCACTTACCTTGGCAGTATACTTTTCAGGGATATACACATTGACAATGAGGTCGATGCACACATTGCCAGAGTTAGCTCAGTGTTTGGGAGGCTCTGAAGAAAAGTTTGGGAGAAAAGAGGTATTAGACTGACTACCAAATTGAAGGTCTACAGAGCCATTGTGCTGACTTCATTGTTGTATGCCTGTGAAACATGGACAGTCTACAAGCACCAAGCCAATAAACTGAATCGTTTTCATTTGAACTGTCTTAGGAAGATTGTGAGGATCACCTGGCAGGATAAGGTACCAGACATTGAAGTTCTTGCTTGAGCTGAACTGCCAAGTACGCAAACTTAGCTTCAGAGAGGGCAACTTCAATGGGCAGGCCACGTTGTTCAAATGCCAAATGCATGCTTGCCAAAAAGACTATTTTATGGAGAACTTGCATGGGGCAGGTGATCACATGGTGGCCAGAAGAAATAATACAAGGACACTCTCAAGGTCTCTCTCAAGAACTCTCGATTTGACTGAGCAACATGGGAGACATTGGCACAGGACCACTCAGTATGGCATGCCTACATAAGAAAAGTTGCTGTACTCTTTGAGCAAAGCAAAATTGAGACAGCACAAAGTAAACACAGGAAGTACAAATTTGGAATATTCACCCCAAATATTCACACACCCAACCTGTGGTAGAACATTCTAAGCTCATGTTGGGCTGATCAGTCACAGTCAGATACACTGAAATTTCACTTTACAATGGTGATTTTATTTTGGTCTTCTTTGAAGACGAAGGACAATAACCACCAACCACTGCTTCTAGAACTCTATCCCATTGAGTTCATAAAAATGTGAAAAGTTCTCACATGTACAGAAATATTTATAGCAGCTCTCTTTGTGGTGGCTAAGTACTGGAAGTTGAGGGGATGTCCATCAATTGGGGAATGGCTGAACAAGTTGTGTTTATGAATGTAATGGAATGCTATTGTGCTGTAAGAAATGACGAACAGAAAGACTTCAGAGAAGCCTGGAAGGTCTTATATGAACTAATGCTGAGTGAAATTAGCAGAACCAGGAGAACATTATACACAGTAACTACCAGTGTGTGAGGAATGTTTCTGATATACTTAGCCTTTCACAGCAATGCAAAGGCTTAAAATATTCCCAAAGGACTCGAGACCAAATGCCATCCACATCCAGAGAAAAGAACTATGGAATTGGAATGCTGAATGAAGCAGAACATTTTCTCTTGTTTATGTTTTGATTTGTTTGGGTTTTTCCCATGGTTTCTCCCATTCATTTTAATTCTTCTATGCAACATGACTAATGTGAAAATGTGTTCAATAATAATGTATGTGTAGAACCAATATAAGATTGTATGCCATCTTGGTGAGGGAGGGAAAAGGGAGGGGGGAATCTAAGACTCATGGAAGTGATTGTAAAAAAAACTGGAAACAAATAAACTAATAAAAAAAATCTCCAAGGCCATATAGATTTCCAAATGAGTTCTACCATGCAGTAAAAGAACAATTAATTCCAATACTATGTAAACTATTTGGAAAAATAGGCAAAGGAGCCCTACCAGACATTTTATAACACAAATGTGATGTTGAAACCTAAGCCATGAAAAGCCAAAACAGAGAAAGAAAATTATAGACAAATTTCCCTTATGAATATTGATGCAAAAAATTTAAATAAAATATTCACAAATAGACCATAGCAATTTATCATGAGAATAGTCCAGTATGAACAGGCAGATTTTATTCCAAGAATGCATAACTGGTTCAATATTAGAAAATCTATTAGCAGAACTGACCATATAAACAAGAAAATTAACAAATCATATGATTATCACAATAGATGCAGATTTTTTTTACAATATACAGTAAAAATTCCTATTAAAAACACTAGAGAGGATAGAAGTAAATGGAGTTTTCCTTAAAAGAATAAACAGCATATATCTAAAATAATCAGTGAGCATTATATATAATGGGGATAAGCTAGAAACTTTCCCAATAAGATTTGGGTGAAATAAAGATGCCTGTTACGACTACTATTATTCAGTATTGTACTAGAAATGTTAGCATTCACAATAAAAGAAGAAAATGAAATTGAAATAAGTGGAATAGAAAAGGAAGAAACAAAACTATCACTCCTTGCCAATGATACGATGGTATGCGTCAGGAATCTCCAAGATTTGAGAAAAAGCCTACTTGAAACAATTGACAATTGTAGCAAAGTTTTGGGATATAAAATAAACTCATGTAAATTACCATCATTTCTATATATTACCAAAAAAAAGGCCAGGAGGAAAAGATAGAAAGAGAAATGCTATTTAAAATAACTATTGACAATGTACAATATTGGAGTGTCTACCTACAAAGACATACATAGAAGCTATATGAGCACAATGACATAACACTTTTCACACAAATAAAAACAGATTTGAACAATTGGAAAAATATTAATTGCTCGTGTGTAGCCTAAGCTAATATAATAAAAATGATTATTCTACCTAAATTAATTTATTCAGTAATATACCAATCAAACTACCAAAAATTATTTTATAGAACTAGAAAAATTAAAATTCATCTGGAAGAAAAGAAGGCCAAGAATATCAAAGAAATCAATGAAAAAATGCAAAGGAAGCTGATCTCGTCATACCAGATCTAAAACTATTTTGTAAAGTGACAATCTCAAAACTATTTGGTACTAAGAAATGGAGTGGTGAATCAGTGGAAAAAGTTAGATGCACAAGACATAGTAGTCAATGACTATAGCAATCTACTCCAGCTACTGGAATAAGAACTCATTATTTGATAAAAATTTCCAGGAAAACTAGGAAACAGTACAGCAGAAACTAGTCATAGACCAACATCTCACACACTATCCCAAGATAACATCAAAATGGGCACATGATTTAGACTTAAAGAGTCTAATGAGCAAATGAGGAGAACAAGGAATAATTTACCTATCAAGTCTATGGAGAAGAGAGGAATTTATCACCAAACAAGAGATAGAGAACATCATGAAATGGAAAATGAATAATTTTGATTAAATTAAATTTAAAATTTTGCACAAACAAATGCAACCAAAATTAGGAGGAAAGTAGAAAGCTGGGAAACAATTGTTTCAGCTAGTGTTTCTGATAAAGACCTCATTTCTCAAATATATAGAGAACTGAGTCAAATTTATAAGAATATAAGTCATTCTCCAACTGATAAGTGGTCAAAGTATAGGAACAGGCAGTTTTCAGAGAAAGAAGTTAAAACTGTTTATATTCATAGGAAAAATGCTCTAAATCACTACTGATTAGAGAAATACAAATTACAACTCTGAGGTACCACTTCACACTTATCAGACTGGTTAATATGGCAAAAAAAAAAAAAGAAAATGATAAATGTTGGAGAAAATGTGGAAAAAATTGGAACGCTAATACATTGTTGATAGAGTTGTGATTTGATCCAACCATTCTGAAGAGATATCAGTCCTGCTGCTGATACTTTGTGGTCCACAAACTAGAAAAACTGACCTTTAGCAAGTTAATTTCCTTCACTATGCTTTCATTTAACTCTCTATGCCCAAAAATTACAGATGAATTAGAGGCTGCACTAGTAGAAGTTTGTATAAAAAGAGTTCACAATAGTCATGAAATTATAAATGTAAATTCCAAAAGAAAATGCTTTTTTTCTTTTTCTTTATTTTCTGGAGTTTTGATAAGTAAATAAGAAAATTAGATAAGATCTAATTTTCATTCTTCATCTTCTTTCTTGGGATATTGCTCTATGTACTAGGATATCTAGTAGTATATCAAATAATCATCTAAAGAGCAAGGAGTTTAGATTTACCATTGCTCATATTGAGAAAATTTGTAATATTTGTTAACTATGAGAAACATTAGCTTTTAGTATTAATTTTTAAAAATATAATTAAGAAGAGGGCTTTCATTTCAAGGCAATCTTCACATAAATGAGTACTATTTTTAGTCTTTTCTGAATGTAATGATAAAATCATGGTTTTTTTATTATTTTTATTAATCTTGTCAACTGTACAAATGATTTTCTATGTTAACCTACACTTATGTTCCTGAGATGAATCCAACTTGGTCATAGTGACACACAGGCAAGAGAAAGGAGGTTAATATTCCGAGCAATGGAATGACATAACTAGATATACCCATGAGCAAGATGAATCCGTCAGTTTTTAATTTTAAGAGTTTTAAGGAAGCTAAAACTTGTATGTCTCCAAACAGCAGTTAGAATGAAGATTTCATTTAAAAATGGTCTCACAAATATAACATTTACTAATTTCCCAAGTATTGGTAAACCTTGTTTAACCAGGTTTCTTCTCTACCAGTGAAGGAGATACTGTATAGTGATTCAGTCATCATGCAATTGTAAAGTTTGCAAACAGTGTTTGGATGGCACAGGAAAACATAAAGTGGTAATCATCCTAGACAACTTCCCCATTCCACTTAAAATAAATTATAAGATGCTATACATGGATACACTTAACAGATGGAAACACTGGGTGTGAACAAGGCCTGCACTTTTCTCTAGGTGGAACAGGAAAATGACTATAGGACTTTCCTCTTGAGGCCCGTAGAAAGCGATCAAGCTGAGAGTCAAATATCTGGCGACAGAGTAGGGAGAGCCACTCCTGAGAAGGAATTGTTTGGACTGAGGGTGGAAGGTTGGTGAGGAGAATGTCTCAGCCTTAGTGTTCTCCTCCTTCTCCCTTCAAAAAGAGGAAGAACACATGACCTTTAAAGAATCCACGGATTTTGAATTTTCCATCAGCATCTTAGCATAGTGCATAGAACAACTGACAGAAGTATCTGCATCGAGAGAAACTTGAACCTAGATTAAAAAATCTACAAAGAGTTTAATAGAAAAAGCCATATTACACTTTAAAAGGAATATCTCGAGACCCCACCAAAGTGATTTCCAGTAGCTGTGCTCTGAAACATATACACTAAACTTGAGCCCATTTAATCAGTCCTGTACACTATATTTACTAATGGAAGACTTTGGGGGAGATATTTGTAATAAATATTCTTTCTATACCCCCAGTACAAACCCCTTTCCAGAAACTAATTAAATCTGGCAGACTCATAGATATCACTGATAATCTTTGGGGGATACTATTAGGGTCTTGTGAGTTATAGTATTAGAAAAGACATACCTAAATCCTCAGGTTTAACCTTAGAACCCTGAAGGGGTGTAGTAGCCATGTTCTGGGGACATGATTTATTCCAAGTGGGAAATGGAGATGCTCACCTCAAAAGTGATTAAAAATAGTTCCTAAGCTTTAAATTTATTTATGATTTTTAATTTTGAAAAATACCTCTATGCAAGTTATAAATTCCGCCTTCCTTAATTTTCAACACAGAGATGAAAACTGAGAAATATATTAGAAGAAACAGAGATGAAAGTGAGAAAAGTTGTTAGGAAGTTGTTATAATAGTTCAGACACTCGATTATCAACACTATTAAACACTAGAAATTAAGCTCATTTAAATAAAAAACTATCATTTTACTTTTGTCTTTTCATTCCCAGCACATATCACAATGTCTAGAACATCTCAGCACTGAATAAATTCATGTCAATTAACCGCTATGTTACGAAAGGGTTTTTTGTAAAATTGCCAAAGAACTTAACTAACATATGTAACACTCACCCTTTCGGAGAAAAATGTTCCCAGAGTTCCAAACAGCCAACTTACAAATGGCTTTTTGGAAGTACCATACTTGTACATTATAAATAAAAGTACCTACGTAGTCCTAATTTTTTTTAAGCCTAAATTATTCTTCATATATGAGCCATATTTCAACCCTGGTAAGTTCAGGAAAATAGTTCCTAATTATATAATATTTTACACTTTACAAGGTGTTTTGCCTTCATTAGAAACCCTATGATGCAGCTCAGGAAAGTATTATAAACCCTCCATCACAATGGAAGAAAATGAACCTCACCAAAGTTAACTTGATTCACCCAATATTTTCTTAGATTAAAAGACAAAACTGAGAAATGTACAAGCTTGTGTGTAGATTCATTTAAAACAAAAACTATGAAGAGAATATAGCTCAGTCCTGCTAGGGCATTCATATACTTGAGCTACAGAATAATAATATAAGAAGGTGCCAGAAATTTAGGGTAAAGGAGGAACCAGAATTGTAAGAGCTAAGGAAGGGTGATCAAGCTGACTTTCCTATGATGCTTTAAAGTTTAAGACAGAGAGATGATAGATCAATAATTAGATATAGGTATGTATTTTATATATGTATGTGTAGATACAATATACATATACT
Organism: Potorous gilbertii; assembly: GCA_028658325.1. Lineage (NCBI taxonomy): Eukaryota > Metazoa > Chordata > Mammalia > Diprotodontia > Potoroidae > Potorous > Potorous gilbertii. The sequence continues at coordinate 67,835,639 of CM053774.1, read as the reverse complement.
TTATATCTCATATATATTTATATATCACATACATATTTATATTTACATCACACATGTGTGTATGTATACTTGCATGCATACATATATACACACATGTGTATTTGAGTCACTTAACAATAACAAACTAATGAATAATAATTAATTAATAATTTAATAAATCTTCCATATTTCACCCACCCCCAAAAATACCAACCATTGTTCTATCATTCCATTCTTCTTCCTTTTATGGCTAAACTCCTTCAGGACCACCTACAAGATGTTGTTCTCCTTTTCTTCTTTCTCTCTGTGCTTAACTCTCTACAGTCTGATTTTCCGACCCCATCTTCCAACTGTAACTATCCTCTCCATTGTTATTTTCTGTTAACTAACAAATCCAGGGGCCTTTTCTCATTCTTCCTCCTTTTTGACCTCTCTGCAGCTTTTGACACTATGAATTATCTGGTTTTTCTGACTGATATTTTCTTCTTCCTAGGTTTTGTTTTTGACAATATATTCTCTTGATCCTGATCCTCCTGTCTGATCATGTTTTCTTGTCCTTTTTGCTGTATCACATCCAGACTGTTGCAATAGCCCGCCAGATTAATCTCCCTGCCATAAGTCTCTCCCCATTCTCGTCCTTACTACCTATATTCACATATCAAAATGATTTTTCTAAAATGAAGGTCCAATCATGTCATTTCCCTATTCAATAAATTCTAAAGGCTCTCCATCATCTCTAAGATCAAATATACAAAACCATGTGGCATTTCACAACCCATCATAACTTTTCATAGCCATGCCTGCCTGTACCCTTCCAGTTTCTTGTACCTTGTACACTTCTTCCTCACCTCCCAGCCCCACATTCTTTAGTCCTGTGACACAAGTCTTATTTTTATTCCTCAAACAAGAATTTCATCTCTTGACTCTGGGCATTTTCACCAGCTGTCCCCATTCATAGAATGCTCTCCCTCCTCTCCCGACTTCCCTAGCTTCATATAAGCTGCAGTTAAAACCTCACTTTTTATAGGAACCTTTACTGAGCCCCTCTTAACCTTAGCATCTTCTCTCTGTTAACTTTTTCCTATTTATTCTATATTTATCTAGTTTGTGTGTGTCTATTTGCTATTGTCTCCCCCATTAGATCATGAGTTCTTTGAGAGCAGACCCTGTCCTTAGCCATTCTTTGGGTTCCTGGTGTTTATTGGCCCATAGGAGGCACTTACTAAATGCTCATTGACTGACTGACTCATTTTTCAAATGAGAAACAGAGGATCTGAGATACTACTCTATGAACTAATGGCTACACAGTTAATAGAGGTGTGCACAGAATAGCAGTGAGCCCTAAATTCAGCCCCTTTTGTCCACTGTCTGGATGTCCTTGTTCCTTAATAAAATCAATGTAGTAAGGAATAACAATTTAGACCTCCCATAAGAATAGCAATGGTTATAATGTATATTAGATCACCAGACTAAGACATCCCCAGGGAACCAGGATCAGTCTGTTCCTGAGTAAATACTTGACAATTCTAGGTGAATGCCAATCCTACACTGTCATTTCAAAGGTAGCATACCTTTCTTGTCAAAACCATAATTACATGAAATTAGTCTCAAAAACTTCACAGCAAGCATCCTAAATATCTCCCTGTGAAAATATCTGTGACAGGATAGTTATATCAATTGAATTGGACTCCAGGTAATATTTTAACACAAATTCCATGATATTTTTATGTAACTGAAAGAAAAGCCTGTCATTATTTGTAATAGTGTACATGACTGGTTGGAAATAGTTACATAAATCAGTCTGAGTCAATAAACAAATCTGTCAGATGCTTATCTTCACAACATTCAAAACTATTAAATTTGTGTTTCCTAAATCTTGCTTTTTGAAGAAATTTTGAAAATCCATCCCCACCAGGCAGTACCAACTGAGTGTAATTCATCAGAGCTACAGTAATCAGAGTGAATATTACAGATTTTTCTCCTTAAACTAATCTCTCAGTTGGTTCTTAGTCTATAACACTTACGAGTTACTATGTAGAAAAGGAAAAGATCTCGCAAAAGAACCTAAAATATAAGACAAAATATATAAGAACAAAATTTCTCTCATCTGGTCAATTTTTTTCTTACTGTAGATTTATTCCTATATGTAAGCTCAACCCAGTTTCCTCTTTCGTGGCAAATGAAGGAACATCATTTTCACATAACATGGCTCCTAATCTCTCATAAAATAATTCACTCTCCAGCAATCAACAAATCCACTGGTTACCAAGCTTTTATGTGCCAGGCACTATGCAACGGGCTGATGATACAAGTTTTAAAAAAAGAACTGAGGCCATCCTTGTCATTTATTTTCTGGGAATTGGAGGAATCCTTCTTTATCTCTCATAAAGAATTATTATTTACCAACTAAAGAAAAGTTGCTAGGCTCATCTGGCAACTGGCGCTGCAGTGAAAAGAGCACTGGGTCCTGAGTCAGGAGATCTTAATTAAATTAGGCCTCAAACACTTACGAGTTGTGCGACCCTATTCAGATCTCTGTTTTCTCAACTGTTAAATAGAGTGAATAGTACCTAACTTGGAGAGTTATTATCAGGATAAATTATATAATTTTAAAGCATTTAGCACAGTTCCGGAAATATGAGGTGTTATTTGAAATTTTATCCCTTTCCCTTCCACCCAGGCTGGGAGAGAGAAAGAGGCCTCCCTACTCTCAGAGAGAATTATTTACTGCTTGTATCAATCACCATTAGAAGTTGCTCAGGAGTGCAGAGTTAGCTAGCTACAACTCAACCTTCTCAGTTCCCTAATGCACAACAGTTGTAACCTTCCAAGGCCATGTCTATCTCCACTCTGGGTGAGGGCTCGGTATTAGTCTGATAAGTTCTTCAGTGACCATCTTCTCCTTCAAAACTCTTTTTTTGGAGATTTAATTAGCCACACTCTGTTATAAGCTCACATTTAGCCTAGAAAAAATATGATAATCTTCAAAGTCTACATGATCTCCTCTTCTACTGTTCTATGGATTTTGCATCACAAGAAAAGTTAAGAGCATATTCACACTAGCTCAGAGTCTATCGCTAGGAAAATTTTCAACATTCAAACATAAGTTTGACTTTCTGCCCTAATTTCAATTTTTTGAGTGTCCCTTCCCAGCTTGGCCTCTCTATATTTGAAGCAAGTGAAGGATTTAGGAAGCATTTATATAAAAGATGTATGCAAAGCATCTTACAATATCTGCTATCAAATAGGAATAGGGAAGAGAAATTAGAGAAAGATGAAACCTTTTGTGGGAATTTCAGAACTCAGTCTTTTAACAAGAACACCCAGTAGCCTCAGCCTGAGTCCTCCCCCTCTGTTCTGAGATGCCTGTAGAGGGTCCTAATCTCCCACCTCACTCCTTCCTTCCATAGTGCAGATCTTACCTCCTTTCAATTTCTCCTTTCAGTTATTTCTATTTGTTGTCAAGCCTGTGCCACCATTACTTTTCAGGCTTGACTTGCGAAGTCCCTACTGGGTTTGGAATTTTTTTTTTTACCTATTCCGTCTACACAACATTCTCTCTTAAAGGCTTAGCATCTCTTTAAAAATTCCCAGATGTGACTTAGATTCCCCTCAAAGGTTGAAATAGTTCACATCTCTCTGAGGATGTGAGGGGATGTTCTCTCTTTCTTAATTTACAAATTCCAAAATACTAGTTAGCTCATAAACTCTTCTAATGTGTGAAAGGCATGTCCGCAAATTATGATAAGTACAGGAGGGAACAATGCACCTGCGTGAGAGGTACAATCACTGGAAACAAAGCATTAAAAATTCTCTCACCAAGACCTTTTATATGAACCTGGAATTTTACAAGAATTCTGGATGGACAAGAAATCAGAAAATTGCATTCCTTGAAAACACAGAGCCACAAAAGCCCAAAGAACAGACCAGTGAGAGTTGGGCTTAAAAACTAATGGTGTTTAACCAGATGGAGAGAAGTTAGAATGGCTAATAAGGGTATCCTGAGGCTTTGTTTGGATTATCATTATTTCTTGCTTGTTTGTTTGAATGCAGCTGGGATTAAGGGACGTGCTCAGGGTCACAGAGCTAAATGTCTCAGCCTGGATTTGAACTCAAGTTCTCCTAACTATAGGTCTGGTGTTCTATTCAGTGTGCCACTTAGCTTCCCTTATTGGATCTTCCAGTCTATTTTGTGGTCCATCCCTCTCTTATCGACGTGAGAGTTTTGGCCAGTTGGGCTCTCCTCAGCCAATCTGGTGGCCCCCATTTGCTATGACATTAACATATTTGTGTTGAAACTTTAATGCAGACTCCAGATTAGTTTAACCCAATGCAGGTAAGAACGCCCAGAGTCAAGAGATCACCAGTCTCAGCCTGCTCACTAGCAGGAATTAAAGTCTTTAGCCGCTATGCCTGTGTTTTGCACTTATAATGAATATTTTTGACAATTGAGAAACTAATCCCTGTTTGATTCATATTTGATATAGCTTAGAGTAAGGTTAAATGAAGATTCTTCACTAAAGTCCTCCTCTGATACCTCAACATGGAGTAGTAGTGACCCTGCATCCTGAAAACTTACACCAATAGAGACCAAACTCTGGCAGCTCACAGAAGCCTAGAATACAAGGGTAGAAAGGAAAAGGATTTAGAAATCACCTAGTCCAACCCCCTTATTCTATAACTAAAGAAACCAAGGGTAAGATTCTTTCAAGATCACACACATAGTAAGTAACAGAGGTATATAATCTTCATAAATTGAAAAGATTTCAAATGCATGGTGAGAAATATACTCCTCTGGGGGGCGGAGACAAGGTGGCAGAGTAGAAAGACTCACATTTGCTAGCTCCAAACCCACAGCTCATGGATTTCCTCTAAAAAGAACTCCTGACAAATTCTGGAACAGTGGAAACCATGCAGCAACACAGTGAAGGAGATTTCCATTCCAGAGAGCCCTGAAAAACCGATCCCAAAGGTTCATCGTGCCCCGGACGGGAGCGGAGCCCTCCCCTGCCCTGGCCACGCAGCACTGAGAGGAGCGAGCCAAGCCGAGCAGGCTTCAGGGAACGGAATCTCCAGCGGTCGCGAAGGTCCCTCCACCCACAGACGCACAGGTCAGTGAGAGAGACGGGCTGAGAGGGGAGTGGGGTATCTCAAGGACTCAGGCCCCCTTGGGAGGCAGCGGCAGAGGCAGCAGGCAGCCAGAGGCTCCCGGGTCAGGCAGGAGCTCAGCAGCAGCTCCATTAAAAAAGGTCTCTGCATAAACCACCTGAGGGAATTGAGCCTGGGAGGCGGCCCTGCCCCCATCTGAGAACCTGATTTAATCTTACCCTGAATAGCAGCCAGGCCTGCTGCCAAAAGCCCTGAGGATGGGGAGCAGCATTTGAATCTCAGACCCCAAGCACTAGCTGGGCTGACCTAGGCCTGGGGTGGAGAGGACTCTCAGAAGTCAAGTAACTGGCTGGGAAAATGCCTAGAAAAG
>CM053774.1:67767384-67829681 GCA_028658325.1 Potorous gilbertii | reverse complement strand
GTATTGTTCTTGCTACTAGGAAATAAGTACAGGTAATGGGGAATAGAATGTTATCTGGCCCTACAGGACAAAAGAGAAGATGGGGTAAGGGAAGGGAGGGATGAAAGAAGAGAGGGCAGATTGGTGATATGGGTAATTAGAATGTTCAGTGTATGGGGGTGGGGGGAGGGGACAAAGGGGGAGAAAATTATGGAACCCAAAATTCTTGTGAAAATGAATGTAAAAAGTTAAATAAATTTATTTTAAAAAATAATAATAATAAAAAGTAAAAAAAGAAATATACTCCTCTAATTATCTTATATTTATTTTTTTATGTGTAAATATTATTTTTGCCAATTAAAATATAAGGGTTTTGTGGGTAGAAACTGAGTAGACAATAAATGCTTGCTGACTGACTGTATGTATTGTATCTAAGGACTAGAAGGATGGCCACAGAATGATACCCCTCACATCCTTTATAGAAATCATCAATGCTGGATGGGGAATATAAAGATAACATAATGGAGATGACCATTGGACTAATTTCTCCTCTAAGCTCCTCCCAACTTTCTAGGATTATGTGAATCAATGAGCAGTCCAATTGGCAGCGGTTGGCACTCAGTTCACACAGTGGTATCTAGAGGTTCAGGAAGCTATTCCATAAAGTCCCCTTTCTCCTGCCTCTCTAGAAACAGCAATCAAATCAAATCTGCCATTTTTTTCTGGAAAAGGGGTGTCAATAAACTTCCTCTTGCTCTACTCACTATTTCCAGTTTCTAAGTAATCACTCTTATATAACTGTAATCTTTCTCTGTTAGATCTGAAGTTTCTTGAAAACAGGAGTTGTTTTAGTTTTGTATTTATATCCAAATCCTTAACACAATGTCTGGTATGTAGTTCCTTTATGCTTTCATTTCACTCAACAAAAGTCAATAACATGACATGGAAGTCAATAATACTATTTTAATCTGAAGCTTTATGACAAAGACATTGTCCAGGATCAGGAAAGATATGTTTCCATTGTACTTTTTCTTTGGTTAGATTGCATTTGAAGTGTCACCTTCAGTTCTAAGCACCACATTTTAGGAAGGAGATTGATAAAACTGAATATTCAGATGAAGGCAAAGAGACTGATAAAAACCCTAAAGTTTGTACCTTGTACAGATTGGTTGAAAAACCTAAGAGTATTTAGCCTAGAATAAAGGACCAAGAGAAACTTGATAACGGTCTCCAAGTACTTAAAGGGTAGCCTTGTGAGAGAGGCTTAGATACATTCTTCTTTGGTCCAGTGGACAGGATTAGGAATGGATGTTAAAAAAAGAAAAAAAAATAATGAAAAACTTCCTAAGAATTGGAGCAATCTAAAATTAAAAGGCTCTATTCCCTAATTGATAAATGGTCAATGGATGTAAATAGGCAATTTTCAGAAGGAGAAATCACACCTATAAGATTTGCTAATATGGCAGAAAAAAACAATGAAAAATAACGGAAGGAATGTAGAAAAATTGGGAAATAAATACATTTTTGGTACTGTGAACTGATTCAACAATTCTGGAGAATAATTTGGGACTATACCCAAAGGGCTATTGAATTGTGCATACCCTTTGACCCAGCAATAGCACTACTAGGTCTGTATCCCAAAGAGAAAGAGAAAGAAAAGGATGTATTTATACAAAAAATATTTATTGCTGCTCTTTTTATGGTGGAGGAGATTTGGAAATTGAGGGGAGGCCCATCAAGTGAGGAATGTTTGAATAAATTGTGCTAGATGAATGTACTGCAATTCTATTTTACTATAAGAGATGAGCAGAGAGATTTCAGAAAAACTGGGAACACTTGCATGAACCAGGCAAAGTGTACAGACTGTAACAATAATATTGTACATGGTAACAGCAGTATTGTAAGCATGATAGGTTGTAAAAAACTTAGCTACTCTGGTCAAGACCATGATCTAAGTCATCTGCAAAGGACCCGTGATGAAAAATGCTATCCTCCTTCAGAGAAATAATGAATTCTGACTCCAGAATGAAGTGTATTTTTTTTTAACTTTCTTGTTTTTCTTGTGTGTGTGTGTGTGTGTGTGTGTTTTCTTTTACAACATAGCCAATGTGGAAATACGTTTTGAATTAATCTATATGTATATATATAAAATCAATAATATATTGCTCACCTTCTTAAGGGGTGGGGAAGGAGTGGGAGAGAATCTGAAACTCAACTTCTTTTAAATGATTATTGAATTTTAAAAACTATTTAATTGGAAAATATTTAACATAAAAATGTTGGTTTGTTTTTTAATTAGAATGGACTGCCTAGGGAGCTTGTAGGTTCTTCTTGACTAATTGTTAAGAAAGTCATATGATCACTTATTAGACACGTTGTAGAAAGAATTCCAGTTCAAATACAGATAAGCTTCAAAGAGCCCCCCCAAACCTAAGATTCTGTGTCTCTGATTACTAATGCTTGAAAGCTGTCATTAGCACAACAAAAGGACTAATGAAATGCATCCTTTTATTAAGTTTTATCAGAAACAAGGATGAATAAGATTTTTGTAGTAATTTTTATTGATGTTTTTTCTCACATTAAACTTTCCTCACATCCTTCCTCCCCCTCCAGACAGTCATCCCATATAACAAAGATTTTTAGGAGAGGAAACAAAAAGAGAAAAAGAAAGCAAATCACCAAAACAGAATAGTATTTTTAACATATGACAAAATATGTAATATCCCATGCTTGCATACTCTTTACCTCTGCAAAGGAGTCAGCAAGTATAGTCTTACATAGATTCTTTGGAGTCACACTTGTTCTTTGTAATTTTGCAACATTCATTTTTTAATTGTTTTGTCATTGTTCTTCCTAACAACATTGTTATAGTCACTGTACATGTTGTTTTCTTCACTCTGTTCACTTCATTTTGCAATAATTGATTTAGATCTTTGCATGTTTCTGGGTATTCATCACATTCATTATTTCTTACAGAGCAGAAATATCCATTACATCCATGTACTACAATTTATTTACTATTTACCAATTAATGGTCATCTCCTTTGTTTTCAATTCTGTGCTACCACAAAGATGCTGCTATTTTTGGTGTATATAAGACCTTCTACTTATCAATTATTTCCTTTGGATATAAACCAAGTAGTGGAATATTTGGGTCAAAGAGTATGGGCATTTTAATTACTTTATTTTACTAACTCCAAGGTGCTTTCCAAAACTATCACACCAATTGACAGCTCCACCAATAATGCACTAGTGTACTTTTCTTCTCACAACCCCTACAATGTTAACTATTTATGTCTTTTATCATCTTACCAATTTTCTTAACTTCAGGTTGCCTTGATTTTACATTTTTGATGTACATTTCTTTGATTATTTATGATTTTGGAGCATTGTTTAAAATAATTGCTAATAGTTTGTATTTTTTTTGAGAATTCCTTATTCATGTCTTTTGATAGCTTACCTATTGTAGAGAAGTCTTTTAATTAAAACTCTTGGTACCAGAGTCTAGTATTTGTTGAATCTACTTCAAATTTTCAGACTGATATAGGATTTGAGTTCAGTTTTGAATGAAGGGAGAACAATGTGTCAGTTCTGGAGGTTTAGAAAATGTTATAATTATATAAAATTATAAAGCAGAAAATATTGCTATTATGGAGTTCTCAGGTTCTGAATTGACTATGACTGTTATGGATTGCTACTAAAGGCATTTGGATTTGTAATCATACTTGTCATCCCAAGTCTATCTATTTGAGAGGGGAAATAGTAAGTTGTATTTTGGATATTTTGAGTCTGAGTTGCCTCTATAGCATTCATTTCGAAATGTCAGTTAGACAGTTGGTCATTCTGGAGCAGAGCTCAGCAGAAAGCGATCTAAATGTACAGATCTAGACATCTTATGTATAGAGATAGCAGGACTCATGAAAACTGAAGTCACTGAGAGAGAACGTAGGGAAATAAGAGAATTCCCAAGAACAGGCTCTTGGAAGATACACAGAGTTAAGTGATGATTCACTGAAGGAGATTAAGGAGAACTGGTTAGAGCAACAGGAAAAGAAATAAAAGAGATTAGTGTTACAAAAGAGGACAGCATATATTCCAGACAATACCCCAAAATTTTGCAGAAGGACAAAGACTAGGGAAGGCTTATCAGATTTGAAAAAGAGAATGCTGGTAACTGGAGAGAGTAATTATCATTGAGTGATGAATTTGGAAGCTGGGTGGGAAATGATTGAGAACAGAGGAAGCAGAAGCAATGAGTATAATTGACTTTTTCTAGTTTTATTGTGAAAGGGAGGATAGTATCCTGAGGGCATGACAGAGTCAAGTGAAGCTTTTTAAGGTTAACGGAAACCTAGGTATATTATAGGCAGAAGGGACCAAATCAATAGAAAGGCAGGTTAAAGATCTTTGAGAGAGGTAACAATTACAGCATAAAACTTTTCAAAATATAAGAAGAGGACGGGAATAAAAGCACAAGTAGTTAGTCTTGGAAGGAAGAAGGGTTGCCTCACCAGTCATTAAGGAGAGAATAAGTGCTGATGTCAAGAAAGTTTGAGATGTAGAATCAGAGAGAAAAGAGATGTTCAACAGGTTAGGAAACTGACCCTCATCACACTTCATCTTCACAGTCCATCCATCCATGAACACAGATCATTGTGAAATTCTTTCTACCTGGATCAGCAATCTTTGCACTGGACCTTTCAACTCAATCCCCTGAATCCATAGCCCCAGTTCCTAAGGAAGTTAATACAGTCATCTCTGCAAGTTTTATAACTCCTGCCCTTGTACCCATCCATCTTGACTGATGGCTAAATTTACCATGCCTCCTTTAAACCAGTATATGTAATGGGTATTACCTCACTCAAAGTATGAACCTGAAAAGACCTCAGCCTAAAAGAGCCAGGGTCTCCAACTGCATCCTGGGTCATCTCCAGTCTTTCTGATTATTGTCTGCCCAGTGGACCCAAATGGCTCAGAAGGAGAAAGTGAAGCTGATGACCTTGAAAATCCTTCCCTCATTCAATTCAAAAGTCAACTGCAAGTCATGTCATCATTTCCCTGATGTCATGGTCCTATTCAACAATGAAGGACAAACACAATAACAACCAACCACATACTAGAGACTAAGTAAGTTTCACCTTCATATCCTATATAGTTGTTCAGATTGGAGTTTCTATCACATCTTACCTATACTGAAGGAGGTATGACATTCCTGTGGCTCCACTCACAATTACTGTGACTCTTCAGACAAATATTCTCTCCCCTAACATGTGTTGCTTCAGTCTATTAGAATGTGAGCTCCTTGAGGTTAGAAATTCTCTATCTCTCTTTTTTGGAGGAAGAGGGAATTAATATGTCCAGTGTTTAGCAGAATTCACAGAATAGAGTAAGTGCATAAAATTTTAATCCTTTTTATTAATTCAAGAGTAAAAATATGATTTTGTGACAGTGAGGACTGAATTAATGAAGTTTAATGGAAAAAGCCCTACATTTGAAGTCAGAGGATTTGGATTTGAATTCTCATTTTGGTACATACTTGCTATATGAATGTAAGTGAGACATTTTCCCTCTGTGGGCCCATTTCCTTATCTAAAGTCTTGCTGAACTCTATATTCCATGACCATAATATGTGGGATTAACAACTAGCTAAAGAAATTGTAAACATTTCAGAATTAGGGTACCAAATTCCTAATCTTGATTCTTTTTTTAAAAAAATATCAATTTATTTATTTTAGTCAACATTCATTTCCACAAAATTTTGAGTTCCAAATTTTCTCCCCATCTCTTTCCTCCTCTCCACCCCAAGAAAGCTTGCATTCTGATTACCACTTTTCAGTCTTCCCTGACCTGTATCACCCTCCCTCCTATCCCCCTCTGCCTCACTTTCTTGTAGGGAAAGGTAGATTTTTATACACCACTGCCTATACATCTTATTTCCAAGTTGCATGTAAAAGCAATTTTTCACATTTGTTTTTAAAACTTTGAGTTGCAAATCCTCTCCCTTCTTCCCTTCTCACCCTCACTGAGAAGGCAAGCAATTCAACATAGATTATACATGGGCAGTTGTGCAAAACACTTCCATAATAGCCATGTTGTGAAAGACTAACTATATTTTCCTCCATCTTATCCCACCCCCATTTATTGTACTCTCTCCTTTGACCGTGTTCCTTTCCAAAAATTTTGCTTCCAACTATTCCCTTCTCTAATATTTCCTCCCTTCTATCATCCACCCTTATATGCTTCCCCCTAAGTTTCTGTAGGATAAGATACCCAATTGAGCATGTGTATTATTCTGTCCTTAAGTCAAACTGATGAGAGGAAAGTTCATTCATTCCCTACTCACCTCATTCATCTCCTCCCTCTTCCCATCCATTGTAAAAGCTTTTTCTTGCCCCTTTTATGTGACATAATTTATACCATTCTGTCTCTCCCTTTCTCTTTCTCCCAATATTTTCCCCTCTCACCCCTTATTCTTACTTTTTAGATATTATCACTTCATACTCAGCTCACTCTATGCCATCTATGTATGTATGTATATATATATATATATATATATAATATATGTATGTATCTATCTATCTATCTATTCTCTCCAACTATCCTAATAGTTGGTCTCATGAGAAAGGTCTTATGAGGTATAAATGTCATCTTTTCATGTAGGATTGCAAACAGTTCAACTTTAATAAGTCTCTTATGATTTCTCTTTCTTATCTACCTTTTTATGCTTCTCTTTATTCTTGTTTGTGAAAGCCAAATTTTCTATTCAACTCTGAACTTTTCAGTAAGAATACTTGAAAGTTCTCTATTAAATATTCATTTTTTTCCCCTGAAGGATTATACTAGGTTTTTCTGGGTAGGTGATTCTTGGTTTTAGTTCTAACTCCTTAGACCTCTGGAATATCATATCCCAAGCCTTCTGATCCCTTAATGTAGAAGCTGTTAAATACTGTGTTATCCTTACTGTGTTTCTACAATACTTGAATTGATTCTTTTTAGCTACTTGCAATATTTTCTCCTTGACCTGGGAACTCTGGAGTGTGGCTACACTATTTTTAGGAGTTTTTCTTTTGAAATTTCTTTCAAGAGGCAATTACTGAATTCTTTCCATTTCTATTTTACCTTCTGGTTCTTGAATAACATGGAATTTTCCTTGATAATTTCATGAAAGATGATGTCTAGATTCTTTTTTTGATCATAGCTTCCAGGTAGTCCAAGAAATTTTAATTATCACTCCTGGATCTATTTTCCAGGACAGTGGTTTTTCCAGTGAGATATTTCACATTGTCTTCTCTGTTTTTCATTCTTTTTGTTCTCTTTTATACTTTCTTGATTGCTCATGAAGTCATTAGCTTCCATTTGCTCCATTCTTATTTTGAAGGAACTATTTCCTTAAGTAAGTTTTTAGACCTCCTTTTCCATCTGGTCAATTATCATTTTTAGGTATTCTTCTCTTCATTGACTTTTTGGACTTCTTTTGCCATTTGTGTTAGTCTATTTTTAAGGTATTATTTTCTTCAGTGTTTTGGGGGTATCCTTTAGCAAGCTATTGACTCATTTTTCATGATTTTCTTGCATCGCTCTCATTTCTCTTCCCAATTTTTGCTCTACTTCTCTTTTTTGATTTTCAGAATCCTTTTTGAGCTCTTCCATGCCCTGTGATCAATTCATATTTTGCTTAGAGGCTTTAGATGTAGAAATTTTGACTTTATTGTCTTCTTGTTGTATATTTTGATCTTCTTTGTCATCAAAATAAGATCCTATAATCTAAGGATTTTTTTTTACACTCTCTGCTCATTTTCCCAGCCCTTTATCAAGGTAGGACTCTATTTTCAGTGGTGGAGAGTTGGAATACTACCCCACACCCCAGGGGTTTATAAGACTATTTTCAGAAACACTTCTAGGGACCTTCAAACTTTTAACTCTTCCAAAACTGTATGATCAAAAGAGAGATGTTTATTCCTTTGCCCACCTGTGCTGTGGTCTGTGAGTGACCACAAGCACTCTTTTTTGCCTTGGAATGATGAGAGGGATCCCCTCTTCACTGCACCACAAGCTCCACCACACCAGTATTCCTCCTTGCCCTAAGACCACTCTGACTCTGACTCTGCCCAAACAGGGCAAAGAAGAGAATCTTGCCTCAACACTAGCAAGGAGGTCCCAAAATTAGCCCACTGATAAGCCACTTGATCCTCAGACCATCTGTGGGCTGGAAACTCCAGAAGCAGTCACCAATGCCACTGCAGCAGCTACTACTGCCACCTCTGCCACCACCATTTCCACTGCCCTGGGACTGGGGTCATATCCTGCCCCTCCCCCACTTGGATCCAACTGAGTTTTCTTAATGACTTTCTATGTTGTCTTTGGCATTTGTGAGCCAAAAAGTTTGGAAATTGCCACAGCTGTCAGTAATTAAGTCCCCTGAGGCCTGTCCTGGCCCTGTTTGTGCTGGCTTAGACCACACGTGGACTATGCTCTGCTTCCAGTCTGGTGGTATAGATCCTTTCCTATTGAACTTCAAGACTGTGTTAGACAGAAGATTTCTTTTACTCCATCTTTTTGCATATTCTGCAGCTCTAGAATTTGTTTAGAGTCATTTTACAAGTATTAGGAGGGACTTGGGGGAGAGCTCAAGCAATTACTCTACTATTACTCTGCCATCTTGGTTCTTCTGCCCCATTTCTATTCTTACAGTGTTCTGGGGAAATTAGTTTGTCCTTCAAAATATCCCAGAGGTTGAGTCAAGATGGCAGAGTAGAAGCTAAAACTTCTACAAGTTCAGCCAAATAACTGTTAAAAAAAATGACTCTGAACAAAATCTGGAGTTACAGAACCCAAAGAATGATGGAGTGAAACAAATCTCCAGCTCAAGACAGCCTAGACAGTCTATAGCACCAGCATTGCAAGCAGAGCTCAGCCCAACGTGGGCCATGCTGGCACAGATGGAGCCTGAGCAGCCTCAGGTGGAGGGGGGGATTGAATTTCTGGCTCTTGTGGTGCTTCCCAGACTTCACAACCTCAAAACAAATTGGAAGTTAACTGGAAAAAAATCTGTCTGACTCATATAAGAGAGTAGAGAGGCCTGGCTCTAGCCCCAGAGTAGTGGAGGAGGTGGAGGAGACCATGGCAGCCTCGGCAAGAGTGGAAACATTGACTATTTCTGGAGTTCTAGCCTCACAGATTGTGGGGGGATTGAGCAGGTGACAGCACACACACCTATCCCCACTGGAAGCATCAAACAACCTTGACAAAGAGCTCAAAAGTCAAGTAAATGACTGGGGATATGAGAAAAAACTGGAAAAAGAATCAGACTATAGAATCTTACTTTGGGGACAAGGAAGACCAAAATATATAAACAGAAGATGACAACAAAGTCAAAGCTCCTACATCCAAAGCCTCCAAGAGAAATATGAATTGGTCTCCAGCCATGGAAAAGCTCAAAAAGGATTTTGAAAATCAAGTAAAGGAAGTAGAGCAAAAATTTGGAAGAGAAATGACAGTGACTCAAGAAAATCATGAAAAAATGAGTCAACTGCTTGCTAAAAGGAACCCAAAAAGTGCTGAAGAAAACACCTTAAAAAATAGAGTAATCCAAAAAAATCTTTGCCAAAAAAATGGCAAAAGAAGTCCAGAAAGCCAATGAGGAGAAGAATGCCTTAAAAAGCAGACTTGGCCAGATGGAAAAGGAGGTACAAAAGCTAAATGAGGAAAATAATTCCTGGGGGTAGAGCCAAGAAAGTGGAGTAGAAAGATGGACCTGCTAGCTCTGTATTCCCAATGCAATATTCAAAACACTGGTGGTGACCAGGGTAGTTCTCAACCACAAAATATAAAAGACTCTCCACATAGAAGGCAGAAGAAAAACATTTATTTAAACACCAGAAAGGAAAATCCCAGAACCAGAAAGCAAAATCCATCATGGTGACCAAGAAATTAATATACATGGTCACAGCAGAGGGCAAAGCCATTCTCAAACCTCCCCTCCCTCAGCCAGGGCCTTCTCACTCAATGGTCACAATATGTCAGTTGGCCTGTGTCAGTTGGTCTGTGCCAGTTGCCTGTGGTTTTTCCCTCTGAACTGATCCCACTCAGTCATGTCCTCCCAGTTCTGCCTAACCCATCCTATTCCACTTCTTCAATTAGCTTCTCCCACCACATGTAACCAGGTTTGTAGGCAATTTAAGCAGTTCATGTGGACCTATTACTTAAAGAGAAGGATCTTTCCATTTAAATTACTATTACAGGGGGGAGGAGCCAAGATGGCGGAGTAGAAAGACACATTATGTTAGCTCCGAAACCACACCCTATAAAATATCTGTAAAGAAGAACTCCTAATAAATTCTGGACCGGTGGAAGCCAAAGAACAACAGAGTGGAGGAGATTTCTGTTCCAGAAAGACATGAGAAACCCTCATCAAAGATCCATCACGCACGGGACTAGAACAGAACCCACCCCTACCTTGGCCGCACACCCCTGGGAGGAGCATATCTAAGCAGACTTCAGGGATGGAATCTCTGGTGGCCACGGGGGTCCCTCCACCCACAGACACACAGGTCAGTGAGAGAGACTTCCAGGCTGGCCAAGAGGGGAGCGGGGTGTCTCCATAACTCAGGTCCCCTCAGGAGGCAGTGTCAGAGGCAGCAGGTGGCCAGAGGCTCCCAGAGCAGGCAGGAGCTCCATTACGGAAGGTCTCTGCATAAACCCCCCGAGGGAACTGAGCCTGGGAGGCAGGCAGAAGACTTTTTAGTGGAGGGGAAAAGAGGGGAGGTGAGAGAAAAACATAAAGTTTACTCTCATCACATTTGACCAAGGAAGGAATAAAATGCACACTCATTTTGGTATGAAAACCTATCTTACAATACAGGAAAGTGGAGGAGATGGGGATAAGCAGGGTTGGCGGGATGATGGAAGGGAGGGCAATGGGAGGGGCAGGATCAAAAGAGAGAATAGAAGCAATGCGGGGCAGGATAGGATGGAGGGAAATATAGTCTTAACACGACTATTATGGAAGTCATTTGCAAAACTACACAGGTTTGGCCTGTACTGAATTGCCTGCCTTCTCAAGGGAATGGGTGGGGAGGGATGAATGGGGAGAAGTTGGAACTCAAAGTTTAAGGAACAACCGTTGAGTATTGTTCCTGCTACTAGGAAATAAGAAATACAGATAATGGGGAATAGAAAGTTATCTAGCCCTACAGGACAAAAGAGAAGATGGGGTAAGGGAAGGGAGGGATGAAAGAAGAGAGGGCAGATTGGTGATAGGGGTAATTAGAATGCTCAGTGTATTGGGGTGGGGGGAGGGGCCAAATGGGGAGAAAATTTGGAACCCAAAATTTTGTGAAAATGAATGTAAAAAGTTAAATAAATAAGTTTATCTAATAAACAAAAAAAATTATACCATATTTACAAAGTGTTTTAGAAAAAAAATAAATTACTATTACAAACTCTGCACCCAGAGCCCATAAAATACTTGCAAAAAATTACTCTAAGCCAATTCTAGAGCAGCAGAAGTCACAAAACAAGAGTAAAAGAGATTTCCAGCCCAAGAGAGTCTGAAAATTCAACATGAAAGGTCTATTGCACCAAGATCAAAGTGGAGTGCAGTCCAGCCTTGACTGCTTGGAACAAATGGGACTGGAGAAGACTTCAGAGTGCCAAATCATGGATAGCAGCTGCAGTTCCCAGGTTTCTCAACCCTCAAACACCAAAGACAGTTTCACAGATCAGTGAGAAAACTCTTTCACCTGGGTGACAGGGGAGTGAGGTCTGGTCCCAGCCGTGGCCACAGTGTGGCAACAGCATCCACTTTTGGAACCCCCAGCCTAAAGACTCTGGGGGAATTGAGCTGCCAATTTGAGTCTCCAGTTCTGAGTGGCAGTCCTGGGGTGAGGAGGAGTACTGGAGTGGTGGAGCTGCTGGAGTCTCTGGAGAGGGGATCCTCCTTGAAGATCCTGGACAGAAATGAGTGCTAATGGTTGCTCCCAAATCAGAGTACAGGGGCCAGGAGATGAAAAAACTCCTCTCCCTTGATCGTGCCACTTTGGAGGAACTGAGAACTTAGTCCCTAGAGTATGTCCTCCACCTGACAAAGGACTCAAAAGTCAAGTAACTGTCTGGAAAAATGCCCAAAAGGGGGGGGAAAATAAGACTATAGAAGATTACTTTCTTGGTGAAAATATTTTTTCTTCTATCCTTTCATATGAGGAAGAATAAAGCATTCCATTGGAGGAAGTCATCAAAGTCAAGACATCTATATCCAGAACCTCCAAAAAATATATGCAATGGTCTCAGGACATGGAAAGGGTTTTGAAAATCAAATAAGAGTGGTGGAGGAAAAATTGGGAAAAGAAATGAGAGTGATATAAGAATATCATGAAAAGTGAGTCAGCAGTTTGCTAAAGAAAACATGCCAAAAATGCTGGAAAGAACAGAAGAAAATGGTGTAGAAATTACCAGTAAGCATAACTGTGAACATGAATAGGATGAGTTAACCCATGAAATGGAGGCAGATAACAGATTGGATTAGAAACCAGAATCAAGCAATATATTGTTTACAAGAGACACGCTTGAAACAAAAGAAACATTCAGGCACAGAGCTAAAATAAGATGATGGAACAGGATGTAATATGCTTCAACAGAAGTACAAAAATTCAGGGGGATCAATCATGATCTCAGACAAAACAAAAGCAAAAATAGACCTAATTTAAAGGGATAATGAGGGAAACCACATTATGCTAAATGGAACCACAGACAACAAAGTAATATAAAAAATTACAGCAAATTTCTCTGAAAAAAGTTCTCATCACTTAAATATATACTGAGTACAGACCTAAGTCAAATTTTAGAAAATAAACGACATTCTCCAAATGATATAAACTGGCAGTTTTCAGAAGAAAAGAATCAAAGCCATCAATGTTATATAAAAAATATTCTGTCACATAAAGGCTTCATTTCTAGAATATATAGAGAACTGACTCAAATGTACAACTATACAAGTCATTCCCCAATTGATAAATGACCAAAGGATATGAACAGGCAATTTTCAGAGGAAGAAATTAAAGATATCTACAATCATATGAAAAAATGCCTTAAATCACTTTTGATTAGACAATTGCAAATCAAAACAACTCTGAGGTACCACATCACACCTATAAGATTGGTAAACATGACAGAACAGAAAATGATAAATGTTGGAAAGCATGTGGGAGAGTTGGAACACTAATTCATTGCTGGTGGAACTGTGAGCTCATCCAATCATTCTGGAGAGCAGTTTGGAACTATGCCCAAAGGGCTACAAAAATGTGCATACTCTTTGACCCAGCAATATCGCTCCTAGGACTGTATCTCCAAGAGATCATAAAAATGAGAAAGGGTCACACATGTACAAAAATATTTACAGCAGCACTCTTTGTGGTTGCCAAAAACTGGAAATCAAGGGGATGCTCATCAATTGGGGAATGGCTGAATAAATTATGGTATATGAATGTAATGGAGATAGATAAGAAATGATGATCAAGAAGACTTCAGGGAGGCCTAGAAGGACTTACATGATCTGATGCTGAGCAAAAGGAGCAGAACCAGGAGAACTTTGTGCACAACAATGACCACAGTGTGTGAGAGTTTTTTCTGGTAAACTTGAAACTTTGTAATAATGCAAGAACTTAAAAAAAAAATTCCCAATGGTTTTCTAAGACAAAATGCCTTCCACACTCAGAGAAAGAACTATGGAATTCATTCACAGAATGTAGCAGATCGTGTTTGTGTGTGTGTGTGTGTGTGTGTGTGTGTGTGTGTGTGTGTGTGCATGTGCGTATGCGTGTGTGTATTATGTTTTGATTTGTTATATGATTTCTTCCATTTATTTTAGTTCATCTACATAGCATGACTATAGTGAAAACGTATTCAATAGGAAAGTATATGTAGATCCTCTATAGAATTGTATGCCATCTTGGGGGGGAGGGGAGTGGTGGGGGGGGGTAGGTGTGGAGGGGTAAAAATCTAAGTTTTTAGTGATTTTAGAACATTAAAAAAATAAATAAAAATTCTGTCACTATTGATTGGAGAAATGTAAATTAAAATATCCCTGAGGCTGTCACCTAAAACCTATGATAAATTACAAATATGGGGGAAAATGGTATACAAACAAACTACTGGTGGATAGTGAACTAGTTTGAACACTCCAGAGAACAATTTGAACTTCAATACACATCTATATATACATGCGTCGTAATAAATTTGTGTATTCGTAATTAATATATACATCAGTTATGCATATGACTTGGATACCAAATATTTATCTTAGAAATTTGGTACAATTTTTTTTTCAATCAACCATGTTGCTTCTTATTTTCAGTGCAGCAAAATGGATTGTGAGGAAGTTTTGTTTAAATTTTCATTCAATTAAAGTTATCATTTTTTTCTTTTTTAATTCTCCATTGTTAGTTTAAGAATATGTTCCCTGCTCATATTTATAGAGTTTTGTAACATACTCCTTTGACAGTTTGATTAGTATAATATTGACTTTGGTAGTGTTATCAATTCCATTAAAATGACAAAACCTGACCATGTGCATTGAATTGCTCTTCAGCTTTTAAAATTTATCTTTATTTTTAAGGGGCTTTTTGTAATTGAATATTATATAGAAACCATGTGGAGTTTTGGACTAATTTTGTAGCTTGAAATCATGCTGAAACTTTTAATTTCTCATTATCTTTATTGAGCCCTTGACTTTTCTAAGTAAATCATCATGTCATTGGCAAATAAGTAATAATTTTTATCTCCTATTTGTCTCTCATTACATTCATAATTTCTTGCTTTTTTTCTAATTGCTATTACTAGCATTTCTGGAACCATATCAAATAATAGGTGGATTGATGGTTCTTGCTTTACTCCTGTATTTATTGAGAAATATTCTAACATATTTCCCTTGTGTTTATTTTAGCTTTAGATAGATAGTTTTTGTGATATAAAAAGGTCCTTCTTGGGAATTAGAGCCAAGATGATAGAGTAAAGGCAGGAATTCATCTGAGTTCTCCCCCAAACTCCTCCAAATACCTTTAAAAATGACTCTAAACAGATTTGAGAGCAATAGAACACACAAAAGACAAATTTCCAGCCAAAAACAACTTGGAAGGTCTGCAGGAATGATCTGTTGCTCCAGGATGAGAGAGGAATACAGTTCAGCACAGGCCACACAACACAGCCTAGGTATGAACAAAACTGAAGCAGGCCTAGAGGTGATTGAATCACTGGCAGAAGTGAAAGTTCCCATTCCTCTCAGTCCACAGATGCCAAAGATAATTTAGAAGGTAAGCAGAAAAGGTCTGTCACACCTGTGTAAGAATGGAGCACAGAAAACCCCAATCCCAGGAAAGCAGGAGCATTCCTTGGGACTTAATCACAGAAGCAGTGGCAGTGGCTGCTCCCAACACTCTCAGCCCACAGATGGTAAGAGGTTGAACAACTGCTCAGAAGGAAATTACAGGGGTATTTTTGCTAGCACTGAAGCAGGACTCTGCTGTTTTACCCATACTCAGAGGATCCAGGCCCTGGATGATAGTCCCAGGGTGAGGAGGAGCACTAACATAGCAGAGCTTGCAACCACAACAGGGGTAGGTTAGGAAAAGGGAAGAAGGAGGAGGGAAACCTCCTCACAGTCCCAGGGAAGAAAAGAGTGCTTGTGGTTACTCACAGACTAGAGCACAGGCCGGGAGACTAGTAAACAGCTCTCCTTACATCATACCTCCTTAGAAGAACTGAAAACTTACAGTTTTCTAAAAGTACCACTGAAATCAGCTGCACAAAACTACTGAATCTTGGAACAGTGTGCCTTCCACCCTGGAAGCAGAGCCCTATCTTAATAAAGAATTGAAAGTTGACTAATAACCTGAGAAAATGAGCAAACATTAGGAAAAAAAACCTCTGACTATTGAAAGCTACTATGGTGAAAAGGAAGATCCAAATGCATACTCAGAAGACAACAAAGTCAATGCTCCTACATCCAAAGTCTCCAAGAAAAATATGAATTGCTCTCAAGCTATGGAAGAGTTCAAAAATAGTTTTGAAAATCAAGTAAGAGAGATAGAGAAAAAAAGGTAAGAGAAATGAGAATGATGCAATAAAATCATGAAAATGAGTCAACAGCTGGTAAAGGAGATAGAAAAAAAAGCTGAAGAAAATATTACCTTAAAAAACAGACTAGAGTAAATGGTAAAAGAGGTCCAAAAGTCAACGAGGAGAAGAATGTCTTAAACAGCAGAATTGGCCAAATGGAAAAGGAGCCCCAAAAGCTCACAGGTGAAAAAACTTCTTAAAAATTAGAATGAAACAAATGGAAACTAATGACTTTATGAGAAATTAAGAAAAAATAAAACAAAACCAAAAAATAGAAGACAACGTGAAATATCTCATTTGAAAAATCACTGACATGGAAAATAGATCCTGGAGAGATCGTTTAAAAATTATTGGATTACCTGGAAAACATTGTTTAAAAAAAAGAGCTGAGAGATCTCCTTTCAAGAAATTATCAAGGAAAATTGCCATGATATTCTAGAACAAGAGGGTAAAATAAAAATTGAAAGAATCCACCTATCACTTCCAGAAAGAGATCCAAAAATGAAAGCCCCCAAGAATATGATAGCCAAATTCCAGAGTTCTCAGCTCAAGGAGAAAATATTGCAAGCAGTCAGAAAGAAACAATTCAATTATCAGGGAGCTATAGTCCGAAAAATACAAGACTCAGTAGCTTCTACATTAAATGATCAGAGGGCTTGGAATATAATATTCTGGAGGGCAACGGAGCCCATCATATTACAACCAAGAATCACCTGCCTGGCAAAACTGAGTATAATCCTTTTTGGTGTCAATGCAATATTCACAGCACCTACAGAGGCCATGAATATGCTGGTGCAATTCTGAATGGTGGCTCTCCACATGGAAGACAGAACCAAAACGTTTATTCAGACATTAGAAAGCCAAATCCATCCTAGTAATAAAGAAATCTATACACAATAACAATGCAGAAGTAATACCATCCCCAAGATTTCCCTCTGTTAGGCTTCCCACAAACCAGCTCCCTTAAACAAGTCACAAACAAGCTTTCTCACTCATGTTAGCCAACTGCCTTTCCCAGTTCTGATTGCTCTCTGACTAATTTCTTCTCAGCTCTGCTCTAGCTCCACCTCTTCCTGTTCCACCCTTCTTTTTCTACCTGTTCCTGACTCAGGTTTCCATGTGACCTGCAAGTCATATGGGACTATTGAAGAAAGGGAAAGATCTTCCCATTTAAATTACCGTTACATCCTTCAGGGGAAAAAAATGAGCATTCAGTGAGATAGAGGACTTTCAAGCATTCTTGATGAAAAGACCAGAGCTGAATAGAAAATCTAACTTATAAATACAAAACTCAATAGAAGCATAAAAAGGTTAATAGGAAAGGGAAATCATAAGATTTCCCTAATAAGGCTAAACTGTTTGCATTCCTACATAGGAAGATGACATTTGTAATTCATAAAATCTTCACTTTTCATTTTTCATTCATTCCTTGATTTATTTCATACATTCACATTTCATTATTAGTGTAGTTAGAAGGAGCGTATATAGACAGAGGACACAAGTGTGAGTTGAATATCAAAAAAAATAAAATTAAGGGACAGGAGACAAATATACTGGGAGAAGGAGAAAGGGGGAGGTAGAATGGGGTAAATTATCTCACTTAAAAGAGGCAAGAAAAAGCTTTTGCAGTGGAGGAGAAGAGGGCAGAAGTACAAAGGAGTAAGTGAGCTTACTATCATCAGAATTGGCCCTAAAAGGAAATAACATACACACTCACTCAGTTGAATATAGAAATCCATCTACTTATCCTACAGGAAGTACGAGGAAAATAGGATAATAGAAGGCAGGGGGGTGATAAAAGGAAGGACAGATTAAGGGATGGAGTAGTCAAAAAACATTTTTGAGGAAGCAAAAAGTGAACAGAGAGAATAGAATAAATGGGAAGATGGGATGGAGCAATTATAACCATGAAAAAGATTGAAATAAACTCCTCTGCTGAAGACCTCATTTCTCCACATGTAGAGAACTGAGACAAATTTGTAAAAAAAAAAAAAAAAGACCAATTCCCCAATTGATAAATGATCAAAACATATGATCAGTTTTCAGATAAAGTAATCAAAGTTATCTATAGCCATATGAAAAAATACTCTAGCTCACTATTGATTGGACAAATGCAAATTAAAACAATTCTGAGACACCACCACATAGCTAACAGGATAGAAAGAGTAAATGACAAACGTTGCAGGGAATATGGAGAAAATGAGACATTAATGCACTGTTGGTGGAGTTGTGAACTGATTCCACCATTCTGCAGAGCAATTTGAAATTATACCCAGAGGTCTATAACACCATGCACATCCTTTGACATAGCAATTCCACTGCTAGGTCTGTATCCCAAAAAAGATAAAAAAAAACAAGGAGGAAAAAGATCTATACATACAAAAATATTGAGAGGTTCTTTTTGTGGGGCAAAGAATTAGAAGTTGAGATGTCCATCAATTAGGAAATGACTGTACAAGTTGTGGTATGTGATTATGATTGAATACTATTGTACTACAAGAAATGAGGAACAGCATGCTCACAGAAAAACCTAGAAAGATTTGTATGAGCTGATGCAAAGTGAAATATATTGTGTATATATAACAGCAATATTGCAAGATGATCAGCCATGAATGACTTAGCTATTCTCAGCAATACCGTGATCCAAGAGAACTCTGAAGGACTTATGATGAAAAAATTCTTTCTATCCCCAGAGAAAGAACTGATGGTGTCTGAATACAGAATGAAGAATACTTTTTTCTTACTTTTCTAAATTTTTCTTGAGATTTTGTTTCTTGTCTATGTTTTCTTTCACATCCTATTATGAACATGTATAATCTATATCAGATTGCTTGCCTTCTCAATGAGAGGAGGTGGGGAGGGAGGCAGGGAGAGAATTTGGAACTCAAAGCTTTAAAAACAAATGTTAAAATGGTTTTTACAGGTAACTGTTGAAAAATAAAATACTAAATGAAAGCTGAATTTTTTTCCAAAGGTCCTTCTAAGCCTAATCTTTATGTGGTTTTTTAGCATAAATGCATTAGAAGAGATAATCATGAGACTCCTGATGCATCTGTTTATGAGCATGTTGATTATATTCTTACTGTTATTTTCTACTAATTGAGAGGAAAAAAGAAGGAAAGAGTTAGATAACTAGATAAAGAGTAATTAATTTATATAAAATTCTTCATCTAGGGAAACTGAGAATGAGCATGTGGAAGTGGAATTACCTTAAAGTTGATTTAACCAAAGTAAAGAGAAAAATTCTTGAGCTATCATTGCATTCTCCAGAAAAATTGAACTTGGATACAATGAACTACTTATTGGATAAATTCCTCCATTTGAGATTTTATTCAAAACTTTTGAATCAGTATTAATTAATTAATGAAGCTAGTCTACAGTTCTCCTGTGCTTTATTGTTCCCTGGTTTAGTGATAAGAACTATATTCATATCATTAAAAAAAAAAAAAGTCTGGTGGTAGTGTGACTCTTCAATCTTTGGGCACTAATTGTTATTTAAAAGTTGTTGAGTTTTACTAAGAATCAAGTACAAGTAGAATTTTCTTTTGTGGTATTTCTTTTATAGCTAGTTTTTTTTTTCCTTTTCTGAGATTTAGCAAATTATGATCTTGATTTGTTTCTCTACCTGTTTCAGTATTTTATATTTTTGAAGCTATTTCTCTTTTACTATTTACTTATTTCTCAGTTGTGTTAGCAAATTCCTTTATTTCTGAGTTGTATTAGCAAATAGCTATGCGTAATACGTTCTGATAATGTTACTACTTCACCTCATTTATTTACTATTTTATAGACTTTGCTTTCTGCCCATTTAATCAGATTGACTAAAAAGTTATCATATGTTTAGTCTTTTTGAGGAATCAGTTTTACTCTTACAATTTCTGTAGGCTTTTTGGTTTCTAGTTTCTTTTTCTTCCAACTTTCAATATATCTTCTGTATTTGTCATGGATTTGTTTCTTTTTTGACTATATAATTTTCAAATGTATATTCTCTTTATGAATCATCCCTCTTTTTACATTATTAATGTCTGTTTTTAAAGCTATGGTTTTTCTATTAAGGATGGTTGTAGCTACATTACAGAAATCTAGAAATATTTTCCGTCATTAGTATTTCTTTTCACACACACACAAAATATTGTTTTTATGATTTGTTCTTTGACCTATTTATTATTTGGGATTTCATTGTTGCGTCTCAATTTCAGTTTGTGTCTTCTGTATCCCCTGAACTAATTACTATTTTTTGTTGCATGGATCTGTAAAGTACATTTATTTCTGCCTTTAATATTTATTCATTTATCTTCAGTGACTCCATACTCTGTAACATGGACACGTGATGAGAAAAAAAACAACAACTGTGTATACCTATATGAGTGTGAAGAATGTATGTGCATATATTTATATATCCATATGCAAATATATTCTTTTGTTGTTTCTTTGATAAGACACTATAAGTTTTTAACAATAGTTTCTTCAAAAATTTGTTCTATCTCTGTTTCCCCTTTTGTCTTTCTATTAGTCTCACACTGAAAAGTCATTAAAATATTTTGGTAATGTTGTTTTTGATTCCTTTCCTTTGTGAGCCCCATTTGAGGCTTTTTTTGGGCAAAGATACCGAAATGGTTTGCCATTTATTTCTCCAGCTCATTATATAGATGAAGAAAATGAGGCAAGGAGAGTTAAGTGATTTGCTCAGGGTCACACAGCTAGTAAGTATCTGAAGCTAGATTACAATCCAGGAGGATTCATCTTCCTAATTCCCAGCTAAGTGCTTTACCTACTGAGCCACCTCGGTATTATAGTCTATATATTCTTATAATTCACTTAAGTTTTCTTTTATGAATTTAGATGATAAAACATTGTGGCATATAAGTTAAATATTGATATTATTGTTTTTGACTCCTTTCAGCATAAAGAAGTTTACTTGTTTATCTCTTTTTATGTTGTAAATTTTGAGTTTTCCTTTTTTTGGTAGCATAAATTCAGCTTCTGCTCTTTTTATATCTACCTGATGAATAGTACATTTTGTTTTCATCCCTCATTTTTATTCTATGTATTGCTTTTAGGTGTATTTCTTTTAAGTGATCAACTGTAGGGGTTTTTTTCTTATGGAACCTATTAGGTTTATTGGATTATTCAGTCTATTCCTGTCCTAAGGTTATGAGACTTGGTTTCCTCTATCTAATGATGTTTTCTTTCCTTCTGAATTACAATTTTTCTTTCTTTCTCTTCCTTTGTAAAGACAATGTCTTTATGTCTTCAGTTATTTTGGCTTAATCTACTTTAAGGTATACTTTTTCCCACAAACTCTCTCCTACTCCACCTGTAGCAAACAAACAAATCATTTGTCACTCTTTTTCCCTAGTTTTGTTATTTTATTTAACTTTGTAATTTTTAATCTAGTCACCTAATTATTCTATTCTTTGTCTCAGTTTGTTAAATAAAATCCTCTTTCTCTCCTACCCATAAACTTTTTGTTTTATTTTATTTTCAATTTATTTGCCTCTTTTTTAAAGTATATATTATGTTTGTTTCTTCATTAATTTTCTTTCCTCTCTGTTTATTTTAAATTTTTATTTGTGGTCTTTAAACTCATATAGTGCTTCTTAAATCTCTGTATTTTTCATGGAATTAAAGTTTCTAAGGTACCTATTTGGAGTTCCCTCCTCTAAAATGTTTCTATGTTATTGCTTTCTAGATCTTGCTTCTTCCCACCTTATTTTCTAACTTGTCTCACTCTTAGAAATGTCAGTTTCAAAAAATATAGAAGTATTGCTCCATGGTAGAAAGTTTATGTTGTTCATGGCTCCCCCTTCTTATGATCATTTTTTTTCTCATTTGCCATGGAATCTCCTTTCTGGGTCATGTCATTTCACTCTTCTGATTTCGAGTTGCCTCCAAAGACCTCTACGACTAGTTGTCTCAAAAATCCTCCATTAAAGATGCTTCTATCTCATGAAATAGAATGCTATCCATGGAGGTAAAATACTCTATCAGATGTAGTGGTCTCTCTCTGTCCTTGGAGAACTTAATGTACTCTTTATGCAGGGTGTCTCTATTGTAAAGCCCATCAATCATTGTAAACTACCTCTCTTCACATGAAAGCTATTTTCAGTGGAAACTCTCCCTACCACTAAATTGAAATTCTTTCCTTTCTTTTCCCATACTCTAAAATCTCCTTTTAACATCTCACCTACTCTCTTTTACCTGTTCTTTTCCCTGAAAGATGAGGAGTTATTTCCCTTTCATTGTTTACCATTTATTTGAATAGGGGATATTATGCCTCCCACTTATCTTCTTTCTTCTTTGGTTTATGCACCTCATTCAGTAGTTTAGTTGTTGGTGTGGTATCGTGAAGGGAGGGATGCTAAATAAGTATTGAGGGTTAAGGATTACCTTTCTTTGCTGCTAATTCATGAAGTAGTTACTTCATTAGATTTCTTACTGTCTTTGCCTGTGGAGAGAGCTGCAATTACTTAACCTTTTGTGCAAAATTCTTATTTTGGGGAATATTGAGAGTTCAAGAGGTAGTAGAAAAAGTCTAGTCCTCTATCTTTTTGTCACATGACCCATAATCCCTCTATAGTACCTTAATGAGAATATTCTACATATGTCTCAAGGGCATTCTTGATGAATGCGTAAGGAAGCAATAGTTCATTTGTATGGGGATAGATCTCAGAGTTCTAGGAGAAATAGATGCTAACATTACCTCTCACTCAGAGTTTTGAAACAGGAATTTCTCTTTTTTCAATGTGATAAGTTATTGAATATTGAAGCTAATGGAAAATACAGTATCATTCAGTGATTTGTATATGAAGAATTGAAGAACCAGAGAACTTTAGAGTTAAAGACTGAGGAAATATAAATACTAAACTAATCCATGATTATGGGACACATGTTATTTACCTTATTAAAGAGAGATGAGAATGTGATTACAAATCATAAGCTAAAAGGAGAAGAGCTTGGAAGAAAGGACTCAGAAAGTCAGCCAGCAGACTGACTATTTGGATGAGACTAACACCCAGTTAGGTGTTAGTCAAGCACAGCATGAATCAACTCAGCCTAGCAATGTTGGACAGATAGCATCTGTTCAAAACAGAAGTTATTCTCATCAAGGATCTTTAATAGATAGTTCTTGAGATGTGAAGAGGACACTAAAGTTTACAGTTTCAAAGTTGTGAGTTACCCCAAATCCATCAGTTTTCTTCATTTGTAGATTTCCCTGTCAGGTTTACGTAAGTATATATTTTTTCTCTCCCTCACCACCACCCCCCCCCCAAAAAAAATAAACCATGAGCATGTTGATGTTGGATTATGGTCAATGTTTATGTGTAAATTGGGACGTATTAATTATTCTTGAATATATTTTAAGGACAATTATCTATTCTATGTTGTTTTTTGCATTATTGCTAAGTCAGTGTTTCTGTTTAAGGTATAAGTGCATAATTGTGAATAAGCACATTGGTGACAGTTAGTAATCTAAAGTAGGGGGTAAAGGAATATTCCATTTATATTTGTTTACTTGTAAAACCAAGAGAGACTTACAGCCTTAAAGAATGATGGTGGCATTTCATTAAGAATGTAGACCTGCCAGTGTGAAGGTAGATTGGAGTGGATGAAATAAAAAAATAAATGTGTGAATACATACATTATGTATTCACATATGCTTATGTGAAGAAGTACTCACACATTTACATGAAAGATGTGAAGTACTACAATTTGGGTAAAAATGCCCCATATGCTTTATATGAACATATATTTTCATATACATTTTTACAACTGATTTTTTCAGAAGATTACATCTTAAAAGTAAAACAGTTGGCTGAAAAATAAAGAGAACACAAGATCTTACTTATTCAGTGCCATAAAAAATAAACTATCAAATAAATCTGATCCAATTATTTTATAGAGCTAGGAAAAAAGTTTTAGAAAATTCATCTGGAAAAACAAAAGATCAGGGATATCAGGAGAATCAATTAAAAATATGAATGAAGGTGGACTAGTAGTATCAGATTTGAAACTAGATTACAAAGAAATAATCATTAAAATAATTTTCTACTGACTAAAAAATAGAGTGGTGGGTCAGTGAAATAAATTAGGTATATAATGCATAGTAGGAAATGACCATAGCAATCTAATAAAGCTAATAAGCTTTGGGCACAAGAATTCAACATTTGCCAAGAACTACTAGGAAGATTGGAAAGCAGTTTGGCAGACAAAGACTAGCATCTAAAACATAAACCAAGATAGGGTAAAAATGGATGAAATTATTTCAACATTAAGGGTGATATAAGTAAAGTAAGTGAGCATGAAAAATATACCTATTATTATTAGATTCATATTAGATTAGATTAGATTTATTAGATTGATAGATAAGGGAAGAGTATATGAGCAAACAAGAGATAGAGGAGATCAGAAGAGATAAAACAGATATTCTGTATTTGTTGTTTTCAGTCATGTCTGACTCTTTGTGACCCCATTTGAGGTTTTCTTGGCAAAGACACTGGAGTGGTTTGCCATCTCTTTCTGCAGTTCATTTTACAGATGAAGAAACTGAAATAAACAGGGTCAAGTGACTTGCCCAAGGTTACACAGCTAATATCTGAGGCCAGATTTAAACTCAGAAAGATGAATCGTCTTGACTCCAGCCTCAGCACTCTACCTACTATGCTACCAATTTTGATCACATGAAATTAAAAAGCTTCAGCACAAACAAGACTAAGTTATAAAATCATAATTAGAAGGAAAACAGGAAACTGGTGAAAAGGTATATTGAGTTTCTCTGGCAAAGGCATCATTTCTCAAATAAATAGGTAACTGAGCCAAATTTATAAAAACTAGATCCATACCCAGTTGATAAATGATCAAAGGACACAAACATATAGTTGTCAGAAGCAGAAATCAAAGCTCTCAATAACCATATAAAAATGCTCTGTTTCATTCATGACTAGAGAAATGCAAATTAAAACAGTTTTGAGAGACCATCTCACACCTATCAGACTGGTTAACATGACAGAAAAGGAAAATGACAAATGAGAAGATGAGGAAACATTGGGACACTAATGCACTGTTGGTGGAGTTGTGAACTAGTCTAACCATTCTGGAGAACAATTTGGAGTTGTGCCCAAAGGGCTAGAAAACTACGCATACATACCCTTGGATGCAGAAATATCACTGCTAGGTCTGTATCTCAAAAAAGATCCAAAATGGGGAAGGGGAGGGTGAACCTATTTGTGTAAAAATTATTAATAGCAGCTCTTTTTTGGTAACAAAGAATTAGAAATTGAGGGGATGACCATCAATTGGGGAATGAGTGAAAAAGCTGCAGCATGTGATTTTGATGGAATCCTATTGTCTAATAAGAAATGATGAACAAGATTTTTTTTTTTGGTGGGGAGACCTGAGATTTATAGAAACTCATGAAAAGGGAAATAAGCAGAACCAAAAGAACACGTACACAGTAGCCACAATGTTAATAATATGATAAACTGTGGGAGATTCAGCTATTCTGATCAAGACTATGATGCAAAACAATTCCAAAGGATCCATAATGAAAAAAGTGCTATCTACCTCCAAAAACAAAACTGATGAACTCTGAATGCAGATTGAAGCATATATTTTTGTTATTTTTTCTTCTTTTCTTTTTCTGTGTTTTTGTGCAATATGACTAACATAGAAATATGTTTTGTATTACTTCATATGTATAAATGATATCAAATTTCTTGCCTTTTCAGGGAGGGAGGAGAATGAAAGAAAGGGAGAGAATTTGTTACTCAAAATTTTTTTAAAACAAATGTTTAAAAATGTACATGTAATTGGGAAACATTCAATTAAATAGAATATTTTCTTAAATGGAGAGAATATAAGGTTTCACTGTATTTGTTGTGTTTAAACTATGAAAACTCATTTGACTCAGGAAATTAGAGTACTTTCTTAAGGACTCTCCTCTATTAATATGTTTCTTTACATATTTTACATTCACACAGAATTTCATGAAGGATGCAACAACTAAGATAACTTTATAAGACAATTTTCTAATTATAAATATCAAGCCAAGCACAAATCATTGGTTTGGACATTAATGTGATATTCAGAGCATATTCCAAAGGGAAAGTACTTTCTATTGATGGTAAAATTTGCATATGCTCCTGTTTTTGTATGTCATTGTACTGATTATGTCAAGTCCAGCAAAGTTTCAAGGTCTTTCAAATGAAATACATAATCATACAAAAGCATTTGGTCTAATTAATTACTGAAGAAAAACAACTAAGTGGATGGAGGGTCTATTGTCCAGACTTTAATGTGCATTTGGATTGAAAGCCTATAGAAATGATTTGCCTGTATCATGGACAGAACCCTGAGATGGACAATGAACTGGGACAAGTTCTAAGTAGCTTCAGAGAATGATCTAAATTTCATGTACGAAATTGTGCAGTGTTTTTAATGAACTGAAGTTTCTCCCTGAAGCAAAGGCTTAAACTAACACCAATACTCTTCGGATGATTCTACATGTCCATTATAAAGTATGAAATAACACAATTGCCGAAAAATCCAACATGTAGCTAACCCATAAAATAACGAAATGAATAGGAGGAGTGAATAACCTGAAGAGTATGCCAATGTAGAATTCAACAGAAGCAGAAAATGTCTTATCAAAGAAAGATATGAATTGAAAGTGAGGTGGGTAAGTCATGAACAAGAGAGAATGACATCTGATGGACAGTTTATTTCACTGCTACTTGGTCAACCTCAAGGGATGGAGAGGAAGGCTCTTGAACATTGGTTTTATGGGAAGAAATGTATGAAAATCAAACAGAACAAGAAGGTATGCATGTATATCATCTGGACTATTGGAGGGAGTTTCAATATTGATGAGATCACAGAACCATCAAAGTATAATGGATTGGTAGTTTCTCATATTCTCTTGGTTTTCCTTTTTTTTCTATTTTCTAAAATTAATATTATATGCCATCTTTTCAATTTTTAGGTAATCTTCCCTATCGTGAGGTATCATGAAAACTGACTCCTGAGATCTTTTAAAACTTTGTTGCCAAACAAGACTTCCAGTAACCAAGATAGTGGTATAAGCAATAAATCTCTGTAACTCTCCCACATTCACCTCCAAACTACTATAAAATAATGCCCTAAAACAAATTCTGGAAACCACCCAGATGAGGTAAATCAAATTTTTAGCCTAAGAAACTTAGAAAATTGAAAGAAAAGTCTCTCCCATCCAGGTAAACAGGAGCGCACTACAGGACAGGAAGCATCCCAACAAGCCAGCAGAAAGCCCCACCCCAGCAAACCAGTGGGAGATCCTGAGTCCTATCGTAGTGGATCAGGCATATGTCAACAGTAGGCCTCCCCCAACCACCTCCACACATACCTCAGCATAACCAGTTGGGAGACTCTAACTTGGAGAACCACCAGTAGCTTCATTGTAAAACTGAGGAAACAGGCACCTCGGCAAACAAGCAGCCACTAGCAGAGCCCTCTTCACATGCTTCAGCATGGCTCTGGGCAAGCCTCCAGTGGCCAGATCCACCTGCTTCAGTGTAGCCCATAAAAACACGGAAACACCCCACTGGTCTCAGCACACACCAGACACCAGCACTAGGACCACAGCTCAACACCAGACCTGCTATGGCCTCGAGCAGTACCAGCCACCCCCATGTCATTCCCTACAGCGCAGCACCACACACAAGGGTTCCCCATGGGCCTCAGGGCAACATCAGCACAGGACCAGATAAATAGCCAGGGCCTGCAGCTCCTGCCTAAGACAGTATTCTTTCCACCCTGAAGCAGAGGTCAAATTGTAAAGAAAGGAAAAAGGGCAAAAATCATGAGGGAAAAAACAATAATACAACTTAATTGCCTCCAGAATGAATGCTTGCATGTGTATTTACTCAAACCCACCAGTCATTCTGATGTTTTCCTTTTGGGTATTATTTCCCCTGCTGTACACATTATATTGGATATTGGGTTGGTAGAGCCCAAAATGAATGGTTCCACTATTTTGGCTAATAAGAATATGTCACTAAAATTGCCTACCAATTTGTCTCATTTCTTTTCTGTTTCTTGTCTTCCTTCCAGTTTCATCTATAAATGTTCTCATGAAGATCTTGTGTTAATCAATGCCCTCCAGTCCTATTTTCTCTTAATAGCTTTGGGCTATTATAAAAAGGAGACATTGTTCATGGTCTTCTCTATCTGTAGTGAATAAACAAGTGAGAAATCTCCAGTTTTGATATTTTGAGCTCCTTTTGATTTTGTCTTAAATCAACTTGCAGAGGCATCTGTAAAGCAAATCCTAAAACTCTTCAACCCTAATACTTTTTCAAAAAACCAAGTCAGATGGAGATGACATTCGGAAAAACTCTTTCTAAGATGAAAGCAAAAATACCAATGCAAATAAACCTCAAACTGTGATTGCAGATTGAAGACAGGGGTAGAATTCAGAGGTCTACAAGAAGCCAGAGAGCAGAGGAAAAGGAGTGACCAAGATCTGATAAAATGGATAAAAGTGACCAAAAGCCAAAGGTTAGAAAGAAAGAAAAAAAGAGTTTCCACTTACAAAACCATGAATGGTATTTGAGGGGTTATCCAGCTGAACAAGAAAAGCAAAAGTATGAGTTTTAAGCTAAGATGATTCCTTTTTAATTATTTATTCTCTCCAATTATATGTAAAACCATTTTTTTAAGATTTGTTTTTAAAATTTTGAGTTTCAAATTCACTCCCTCCCTCTGCACCCCACTCATTGAGAAGGCAAGAGACTTGATATAGGTTATACATGTGTATTTCCATACTAGTCACAATGTAAATATATTTCCATATTAGTCATGTTGTAAAAGAAAATATAGACCAAAAAAATTAAGAAAAATAAAGTAAAAGAAAGCATGCTTCAATCTGTATTCAGGCTCCATCTGTTCTTTCTATGGGAATGGATAGTATTTTTCATGCTTAGTCTTTTGGAATTGTCTTGGATCACTGTATTGCTGAGAATACATAAGTCATTCACAGTTGATCATCTTACAATATTGCTGTTACTATGCACAATGTTCTCCTGGTTCTACTCATTTCACTTTGCATTAGTTCATGTGGATCTTTCAAGGTTTTTGGAAAGCATAGGATGATTCTTAGTTGGGTTTCTGACTTTTTCTGCAGATCATATCTGTCTGGTTAATGGTTGGTGAGCTTGTTAATCTAGATTTTAATTGTTTCATTAATAAAACTAGCTAACATTTAAGGTATGAATACATTTTACATACATTATCTTGTTTCATCCTTACCACAATGTTGTGGGTTAAGTAGTATAAATATCCACATTTTATGGGTGAGAAAATTTAGTATGAAGATTAATTGAAATTCCTTGAGCATAGAACTAGTGAATAGTGGAACTAGACTGCAAGCCTCATTTCCAAATGCAGTATTCTTTCCACTATACTGTGCTGCTGCAGCTTAATTTTACATTTCAGAAGAATTTCCTTTGAACCTGTGTGTATATGAAGTTATATGTGTATATATGCTTATACATGGGTGCCATGTCTATATGCATATGTATGTGCATATATTATATATATGCATATATATATATATATATATATATATATATATATGTGAATATTTAAAAGAGAGAAGGGTGGGGGGAGAGAGAGGAGAGAGAGAGACTGGATCTCACGATCTCACCCAGGTAAGAAGTACAAGGACCACTGATAGGCCCAAAGGCTTGGACTTGCTTGTTTTCAGATCCAGGCAGGTTCATCCCTTCTTAGACAGCCTGGTAGTAGTCTCTTTCGGAAGCTTTCAGTAATGGTGCATAGCAGCAAGCACACTGACCCTTCCAGGATGTCCTCCTAGAGTTCTTAGATCTGCTTTTCTAAAAGGAAAGCAATTTTAATCACATATACCAACAGAGAAAATACAAGCAGAGAAATATAGACCAATCAACAGGGCTTCTATCTGACCATAAGCGAAAAATACATCACAAATCAACAGATAGATCAAAATGTCTGATCATTGCATACATACATAGTTGCCAGAGAGAGAAGAAACAGCATTTATCTGGGTTTTGAAAGTTGGTGGGGTGGGGGAGATGTGGGGGCGGGAGCTTCTTAACAGCTACCCAGAATCTCATCTGGCATAGGAATCTTCTAAAGAGTAAGCCCCCAAAGCAAAATCTCATCTCACAGTACACACACACGCACACACACACACACACACAACACACATCTTCAGGGCCTTAGGGCATCACAACCCTCATGACCCACTGCCTCATTAATTAACAAAAGGTATGGGACTTCCTACAAAATAAGTCTCCTCTAATCAAGCTATTAATGGGCAGTGGTGCTGGACTTAGTATGGACACTTCATTGTTTTTAGCCCTAAGATAGTCCAGAACTGCCCAGCTTAAGCAATGCACCAGCCTCAGTCAACCCTAAGCAGCAGGAACTACAGGTATATACCAGCACCACTGGCTTACATGTCTTCATCATCACCTGTTACTATATATGTTAGGTGAAAAAGAAATAGAAGAAACTTAATTTCAGTACACTAAATATAGCATAACTAAATGATAGCCATGTGTCCATGAGAACCAAAGGGAAATGAATATATCTTACACTTTTCCTCTTAGTCTTTTCATTTCATCTAGAATTATGATTGACCACTTGATATAGTTTAAGTAATTGATTTTATTTACCCTTCATAGATATTAGCATCTCACCCTCAGAAGTTACTTTTGCCAACCATGCAAACCAAGGATGTGCTGGTAAATGTTTGGCAACCAGCACTCCGAAAAAAAAAAATTGAATAAAAGCTAAATAAAAACCTGTTTTGGAGCCTCTGATGACTTCTGAGGTAAAACTGTTTATACTGAAAATTTAACATTTAGTTCTCTAGGCCAGTCTGAGCTGGTTTCAACACACTTCTCTTCACTTTGACAGGATGTTATCAATCCCCTTACTTTCCATGTCAGATTCCAAGCATCAAGGCAAAATTGGTTCCTGACTCCACAGAAACTCTGTGTAATCTGAACATGAGACCAAATTGTCAAGGTCCTTCTTCAGGTATTCTTAACCTGAGATCTGTGGACTTTTAAAAAGTTGATAAATATATTTCAATATATTCAATTCCTTTATAATAAGATTACAAATGAGATAAGCATTTAAAATGTTATTTTGAGAAGAATTCCATAAGTTTGACATAACACAGACTTGGAAAGGTTCATAATAACAAACTACAGTATAAGGAAACACAAAAGTCAAAATAGAGTGAATAGTAAATAATAAATATTAATAGTAAATTAGCCATATTAAGGGAAGATACAGTATATACAGTTGTCAGGAAACATGGTAGAAACTGGTTAGCTATGCTACCTCGTGAAAATGGACATTCCTGTGGGGCCCTGGAAAGAATAGGGCACCCTCCCCAGACCATTAAAAATCTGGTGGGTTTTTATAGGGCTCTTATTTGAGTCTAGGAGCAAACTTTGGAGGAAAGGAACTAGGAGCCTGGACCTGGAGACTGATGTTGGCTCATGCTAAAATGGGGAGGGAAGAAGCCTAGGCAATTGGAAGCCAGTTGATATTCAAATTCCTTGCTAGCTTTGTATTGTTACTGTTGGTCTTATTAAGGTTGGGGTGCTCAGGACCCCAAAAATATCAACACACCAGGTCCTGCCCAAAGGAATGCAACTCAAGCCTTCCTTCAGTCAAAGAGATCAAACAAAGTTTATTCAAGATCCACCATATTGGCCAGACTCTTATGGAATCTTCATTTGTGATGCTTGTGTTAATAAGAAGGCCAGATTGAGCTCCAGTTCATGGAGGTAGGATAGGTTTTATATACAGAAAGACCGTGGGAGTGTTCTAGGGATGGTCTAGTAGTCTGAGAAGAGGGATCCAGGTAGAGTCTTGAGGAGGAGTCCAAGGAATATCTTGATGGGACTGGGATGACTAGAGGTCGGACTCCAGGAACCAAGAGAATGAGATTAAGGGTGGGAAATAGGTGAAGGCTACCTGGAGATAACAGTCAGTGGAGGGCTAGGCTAGTTTAAGGGTAACAGAATTGGGCATAGATATCTTGATAGGGTGAAGGATGGGGAGCAGCCAGAAGCAATTGGACAAATACAATAATGAAAGCCTTGTGGCCTCAAGTGAATGCCGGATCAAGTGGGAAGATTGAGCCTATCTTACCTGACAAGGTGTTTTTAGCTTCGCTGTCAAGAGTTTTGAACTTCATTGAGGTTTCTTTATTTAGAAGTTTAGGGAGGCCACTGGATTTCATCAGGCTACTAAAGGGATCTATAACACCAAAACATATTAAGAAACCCTATTGTAATTTTGTTTATATTTTATATTTATTTATCTATGTATGTGCCCTCCCTCTGAATAGAATAGAATCTTTTTAAGGAAAGATTCATTTTTGTCTTTGCATCATCAAGCTCCAGCATTATTGACAGGGTACAGACCCAAATCTAGACCTTCACCCCTTACTCCAAAAAAATTTGAGTCCCATTTGTCCATAGGCCCTGGAAAACCCCACCTTGAACTCTCCTTACATCTTCCCACTTGTTAACCATCTTCCCAAATCTTTTACTTTTAACCTAGCCTAGCCCTCCATTGTTTGTTAACTCTGGATTATCTCCAGCTACATCTCCCCCTTAATCCCATCAAAATCCTATTTCCTTGGTTCCTGGTATTTGACCTCTAGTCACCACAGCTGCTGGCCACTCCAATCAAGACCGTCCCTAAACCCCTCTTCTAGCTATTCCAGACTACTTGGCCAACCCTAGATCTCTCCCACAATCTTTCTGTATATAAGATCCATCTAGCCTCCATGAAAATGATCATATTCTATCTAGCTCAGACTCTATCAGGCCTGCTTGTTAATCAATACAAGCATCACCAATGCTCAGATTTCTTAAGAGTCTAGTCAATATGGTAGATCTTAAATAAAGTTTGTTTTTCTTTGACTGAAAGAAGGCTTGAGTCGAATTCATTTGGGCAGGACCCAGCATGTCAGTATTTTAGGGTCCCAAGCACCACTAAACATCAACACTATTACTGGTAAATGACCAATGCTTTGTAAGTGCTTGTTGAATAAATATGCGAATCATTTCCCCCCTCCCCCCACCTCTTATTATACTGGGTTTTTTTTCCTGACTGCCTCCTTTCTAACATATTGTTTCCTCTTCCTTATGCTTTTCATATGTCTTGAACTAGCTTGCCTGAACAGTTATAACCTTCAGACCTTCAACATCCAAATGACTCATTTTCATAACTGTTCCTGACCGTTTTGACAACTAGATTCTAGCCTCCGTTCTGGATTCAGTTAAATTAACTCCACAAATCCACTCTGTTGTTTCCCCAACTTTGCTCCAGGTTTTCTTTTACTTCCACAAAATCCATAATTTATTCCTACCTTTTGCCCAATCCTTTGTAATAGAAAAACTCTCCTTTTTGTTGAAGTTTAGGGGTGCTGGGACCCTGAAATAGTGACATGCAGGTCCTGTTCAAAGGAATTTAACCTGAGCTTTTTTAAGCCAAAGAAAAACCAAAGTTTATTAAAGATCTGCCATACTGGGCAGACTCTTAAGGAATCTGAACATTTGTAACACTTGTATTAGCAAGTCATCCAGATTGAATCTGAGCACCTTCATGAAAACAATATATAGACAGAAAGACTCTGAGAAGAATCTAGGGTTTTCCAAGTAGTCTGGAGTCACTGGAGGAGAGCAGGAGGATCTTGATAGAGTGGCCAGTAGGCTGGGGTGACTAGAAGTCAGAGGTCAAGAATCAAAAGAATAGGGTTTTGATAGGATCAAGGGTGGGATAGCAGAAGGCTATCTGGAGGTAACAACAATGGAGGATTAGGCTAGGTTAAGGGTGACAGATTTGGCATAGAGATAATGAAAGGCGTGTGGTCTCAAGTGAGCCTGATCAAGTGGAAAGATTCAAGAAGAGTTTAAGGGGGTTCCCAGAGCATGTATCTCATCACTTTCATCATCTTCTGAAAATAGGCAAACATCAATTTTTAAAAGTGTACCTTTCCTTTCACATGACTCTTAAAATACATCCAAAAGACCAAAAAAAATAAATAAATAAAAATAAGTATATAAAATAAATGCATTGGAGGGTAGGGCCTGATGTTAAGGATGAGAATAGCAGTGTGATAAATTACCCAGTTAACTCTGAAATTTGTAATTCTAGAGTTTTGAGGTGTTTTATTATTGGATTAATATAAAGAGTATATATATTGGCTCAATATATTGACTCAGGATAAAGAAAACTCTCAAATAATTAGGACAAGCCAAAAGGGGAAAGAATTGCCTCAGGAGGCAGTGGGTTCCCTATCACTGACGGTTTTTAAAAAGAAGCTAAATGACCACTTGTTGTAAAGGTAATTCTGAATAGACATAGATTGCTTTGGGTTGGATTGGGTTGGATGGCAGTCTAAAATTTATTTTAACTCTTAGGTCTTATAATTCTTAAATTAATGTGACTTGTTCCTCAAAGTGAGATTGTTTATGTATTTGACTCCCGCATCATTGTACAAGAATAACCAGAGCTCATTATCTATCAGCGAATTGGAGCTCAAGACATCCTCCCCCAGGAGAGTAGAGACTCCTATCTCTTTGTGTAGTTTTATTATCAAAATGGGACTGAGAGATGAAAAAGATTCCATTATTCTTTAATGAGGACAAATGATCTATGCCATTTGCAACATTATCTGTCTCTGTCAAAAACAATGATGCTGGTGCTTATCTAGGGGATTGATGTCAGTCAGGTGTTCCAAGCAACTGTTGAATTCTCCACTGAAAAAAAGTGATGAGATGTACAACACTTAATTATTTGGAATTGTATAATTCCTTGCTTTTAGAGGTGAAAGACTGCCAGCTCTAAAGACAGGGTAGAATCATGGGGGGTTAAGGACAGATTCTAGGGCACAGGCTGGTACTTGAGTCATGCTCCTTTGGTCAGCAAGGTTCAAAGCACTGACTTGGAACAGATGGTAATTGGAGAGTCAGGCAAAAGTTTGGAAAGGCCAAAGATAAGCTATCATCCAAAGACTAGGAACATATATGGAAATGCTAAGTGCTGAGGAGTGAGAGAGAGAGCTCCAACAGAGGGAATCCCTATGTCCCTGGACATGTCTTTAGGAAAGCAGCAACTCTGGCAAAGAGGGCTTTGATTCTCAAAGTTCCAGAACCATCCAGAACCATCAATATTTATTAAAGACACGTTGGTCCAAGATTGCCAGTATTTGCCCCTCTGGAATCAAAGGATCATCCTGATTTCACCAGAAATCTTCAATTCCTGGTGCATGGTCCCTTTGTGTTTAAGGGAAAGGGCCTTTCCTCAATTTCTGGCACACAGTAGGTATTTAATGATTATTCATTAATGATTATATTAATCATCATATTAATGATTAAATGACTATATTAATGAATATATTAATGATTGTTCATTAGATGATTAATATCTTTCAAGAAATCTAATGCAGGAAAATCAACATTAGTATCCTCTTCCTAGTTCTTTTCCTCTTCATAGGGAAAACAATTAGTTTTGTTTTTAATTCTCAAGTACCTATCACGAGGGCTGGTGCCCATAAAAGAACCAAGGTGCTCCCACAAATAACCATCTAAAATCAGTTACATGAAACAACTATGCCACAGCAGCCCTCCCTCCACGCTAAAAATGATCAGGGCGTTAGGTACAATTCTCTGCAAGCATATATATATTGTGGGGTCAAAGGAGCAAAGGATAGGCAATTAAATCTCATGAAAAAATATAGAAAGCATATGTTCAGCATCCAAAAATGTCATAGCTAGTATTTAGTCCATTCTAACTTTCTGTCGCCTTGATGCCGCAGTAGAATGTGACCTAATTTAGGGCAAGGTTTAAGTTTTCACCTTTCTTTATGTCCCCAGTGCTCAGCATAGTATTTGGCACATAGTAGGTACTTTACAAAGACTTATGAAACATCTTAGTGCTTGAGCCCCTGAGTCCTGTCCTCCTCAAAGTAAATTGTATGCTCCCTTTATTAACTGATCATGTTACATATTGTTACTGTTTTTTTACTACCTCATCATATACTTCAATTGGAAAGGATCAAACTCAAGGGCCTTGCTCTCCACCTGCCCTCCGGCATTGTCTCCTGGGTCCATCTGGACTCTTGGAAACAAAGGGAAAGTGAAGCAGCCTAGCTTTCTTAGTCTCTCACTTAAATACAAAGTGACAAAGTCTGAAAATAGCTTTTCTGAGTGTAGCATTTTTTTCCCTGCAAGTCCTTCCCTTGTAATTATGGCCATTACAGTAAGAGTTTTGTTTTTAATTGCATGTTTCATTATCACTGAAGTGCTCCAACCTACAATCCTCCTCTTCTTATCCTGCTTGTCCAAAGAAAACATGCTGATCTCTCTCTCTCTCTCTCTCTCTCTCTCTCTCTCTCTCTCTCTCTCTCTCTCTCTCTCTCTCTCTGTCATTGGAAGGACATCAGAAAGTGTAGATGAAACTTACCCCCCCTATTTTCTCTGAGATAACTCTAGGGAGGAAAAATTCTCACTTCCATGCAGTGGCTTGGAGTTTTCTTGAAATAGGTATAATTACTCCAACTTCTCACTGAAAACAATGCTAAAGGGCTGCTAGATTGCATCTAGCTGAGGATAGTGGCTAGAATGCTGGACTTGGAGTCTACTGGACCTGAGTTCAAATCTTATCTCAGACACTTATTTACTAACAGGGTAACCCTACAAATACCTCTAATGCTCTCACAGCCTCTATGTCCTCATATGTAAAAGGAATACAATATTAGTATTCAGAGGGTTGTTATTAGGATCAAATGCAGTAACTTATTCAAGGCATTTTATCTTAAAGTGTGTGTGTGTGTGTGTGTGTGTGTGTGTGTGTGTGTCAGAGAGAGAGAGAGAATGATAAATTGATTAGTCTAACAACATTTGGCAAGAAATTGTCTTGCCATATATCCCCTAAGAATGTGTAGTTATGCCATTTGGGAAAGAAAGGAAACTAATGAGAGATAATGGGATGGAAGTCTCCATTTTCCGGCTCTAGCTCTAAACTATAACAGACTGAGACTCCTCTCTCAAGGTGGATGAAGAAAGTAGAAGGTAGAGATGGCACCTATACTACACTATCATCATCAGAGTCTGGCCCATCTCAATTCCCTTCTTCACCATCAGAGTTAATTTCTAAATGGGCAAGTTTGGTGGCATGTGACTATATGATTTTAATGCTGGTGGAACTCACTTCACTAGGAAAAACTTGTAGAGAAATTGGCCCTCAAGGAAGAACTGGTGCTCCCCAGCCTTCCTTCAGTTAATTGTGGTTTTTAAAAATATTCTGTCAAAGAATATGTTCGCTGGATTTAATATTCTAATAAACACTTGTAATTGATTCTGTCCTTGTGTTGCCTGGTGTCCCTTTGTGGCCTGGGGGCAATAGGAACCACAGAGGAGAGAGGGACTTTTCTTAGATCTAAACTCCCAGCCTATTATACAAGACTTCTGCACTCTTAACTGCAGGCATCAGCATGAACCATATAATGCCTTCATTTCTAAGTGCAGAATGGGATATATTTTATACGTCTTCTCAAATCTAGCAAGCTAGAGAGGGCCAAGTTCAAGTCTGATCTCAGATAGTAACTGCGTGACCCTAGACAAATCACTTAACCTCCATCTACCTCAATTTCCTTATCTGTAAACAGAGATTATAACAATTGCTTTAGCACTTACTATGTGTCCTACAATTGTTCTTTCATTTGCTCCCCACAATCCAGGAAAGTGGCTGCTCTTATGATGCCCACTTGTAGATTAGGAAACTGAAGCAAACAAAGGCAAAGTGACATGCTCATGGTGACTTAGCTAGTAAGTGACCGAGGCTGGATTTGAATTCAGGTATTTTGGACTCCAGGCCCAACATCTAGCCACTGTACCACCTTGCTGAGGCCACCTACCTCCAAGGGTTGGGAGGATAAAATTTGGAGAGTATTTTGAAAACCTTATAGGATTGTATATAAATGGTGGCTATGGGGAAAAAGATAGTGTCTGTCTGCCTGGCAGATATTGTTATAAGCATTAAATGAATTAATATATGTAAATAATTAATACATGCAAATAATATATGTAAAAAACACGTGTTAACTTAGTTAATAACTAAAAGTACTACATAAATATTAGCTATAATTACTCCTATACATTCATCAGAGTAAAGCTATCACCATCATCTTCAACACCATCACCGTTACCATGATCAGGGACAGCTGATGAAAACAATTATAATAGCAGTGATGATGTTGATGATGAAGATGATTCACAAATCAAATATTTCCACTCACTTTCTTTTTTTCTGTCTTAAGTCTTTCAAGAGGACCTTGGCTGGAAGCCTATGACCAGGACTTAGAGAAGAAACCTTCCTGTTCTTTCTCTTCTACTTCCTGCTTCTGTTACAAATTCTGAGTTTCAGATATGAAGATGACATGAATACTGAGTCCTGGGCCAGAGATTCATATGCTTTGAGTATCATGAGAGGGTAAGCATTTAGT
This sequence comes from Potorous gilbertii, assembly GCA_028658325.1. Taxonomy (NCBI): domain Eukaryota; kingdom Metazoa; phylum Chordata; class Mammalia; order Diprotodontia; family Potoroidae; genus Potorous; species Potorous gilbertii. Next base: position 67,791,037 of record CM053774.1, on the reverse strand, counting down.
AACTCATATTGTATATAGCACTTTTAAAAATCACTTTCCTTCACAGCAATATTCTTGTTATTGTTTTAGCTGCTGTTGCTGTTCTCTCTGTTTTACAAATGAGGGACCTGAGTTCAGGGATTCCAGTGATTTTCAGAGAAAATATCACCCAGGTAAGCATCAGAGTTAAAATTACACTGGAGGTCCTTCATGATTCCAAGTCCAGCTTTCTTTCCACTCCACCTCATTACATTAGAATAATTTGAATTAGATAACTTCTGAGGTCAATTTCAGTTCTACATCCATGCTCTTGAAATCTTATTGAATAAGATTTTCTTTTCTAATTAATGCTAAGAGTTTTGCAGTAGGCCATCTAGTCTTTAACCCACTGTTACCAAATGTATTTTTTGGTTGTCATTTATCTCTAAATGATGTGAAGCTCTTCCCCTCCCCATTCTCAAGGAGCAAAAAGCAAAATTGGAAACCCCTGTGTCATTGTCATCAGTAGTCTGCATTTGTGAGATAGTTCATAGGATCACATATTTGTAGCTGAAAAGAACTTTTGAGAAAATCTGATCCAGATTCCTTATTTTACATTTGAGAAAAGGAACATTCAGGGATAGGTTAGAAGAATTGTCTAGGGTCACATAGGACAGACAGTAGTAGAAACAAAATTTTAAATCTAGGTTTTTTTACTTCAAAACCACAGCTCTTTTCACTGTACTTTTCATACTGCCCCTCATGTTCCTGGTTGACTGAGTCTGGGGTGTTATGTTTGACAGGGATAGTTTTTACATCAGAACTCTGATGATGGAACACATTTCCTTCCTGTCTGTAGTGGTGATGGTGGTGGTGGTTTTGGTGGTGCTTGTTGGTGACTCATCCTTCATTTTTGAAGAAGACCAATGGCATTGCAATGTTGGAATCATTGTTCAACAGGGACTGATAAGTCTAAAGCGAGACACTACCATAGAAATAGTGGTGGCCTGTTAGAACATTTAGTAGAAGTGTCTCTGGATGTTTGTAACTCATATTTCCTGCATGCTTCTACAATTATGCTTTGTTCCTAGAGTACAGAACCTTCTTTGACATGAGCACACCATATGGGGTTCCTGTGTGGGATTTCCCCATGTCTCATAGTCAAAATTAAAGTTCTTCAGAGATATCTTGACAGTGCCTTCATATCAACCTCTTCTGATTACCATGTGAGTCCTTACCTTGGACAACCCTGAGTAGACTGCTAATGTAAATGAATTTACATTCAAAATGTCTCCATTTATTGCCATTAATAGTTCCACATATGGATGGTACTGTCCCGGCTGGTGGAGGACCTGGTTTTGGTTTGTTTGGGTTTTTTTCATTTTTTTGTTGTTTTTTTTTTAGTGTTGATTGTCAGGTCAAAATTAATAAAGATAGCAGAGAGTCAGTCCATACTCTTTGTATCTCAGCCTCAGAGGTTGTACTGAATAGACAATCATTTGCAAACAAAAAGTTGTGTATCACCACTCCCTCAGCTTTAGTTTTCTTGTAGCTTCTCCAAGTTAAATAGTTTACCTGAAGTGCAGAAGCTGATCTTGACACCATTTTCATCCTCATTGAAGATGTCTCACAATAGTATGGAAAACATCATGCTGAAGAGTGAGGGGGCAAGCACATAATCCTACTTTACTCTATTGGTGATGGGGAAAGCACAAGAGCATCATCCTTTGTCCAGAATCATGCAAATGTGCCATCATGAAACCGGCATACAATGCTGATAAGCTTCTCCAGGCAACCCAGTTTCACCATGATCTTCCATAGACCCTCATGAATGATGGTATTAAAGGCCTTGGTCAGGTCGACAAATGTTCAGCTCCTCAGTTCAGCTCTTGCTATGACTCCTGGAGCTGTCCAGCAGTAAACACCATGTTAATCATCCTGTAGCCCTTTCTAAAGCAGCACTGACTCTCAGATAGGTGACCATCTTCCTCATGATCAGTTACCAATAAAGGAGGAAACTGTCAAGGATCTTGCTGGCAGTAACTAGGAGAGAGATTCCCTGCTTCCTTCTCCTTTACAGAGATGGAATGGAGGGATCCTTAAGCTCCTGGGGGATGACTTCCTCTTGCCATGTAACCCAAAAGATTTCATTCAACTTCTGTATAAGTTATGGACTCCCTGCCTTGTAGATCTCTGCTGGGATGGAATCAGTGTCAGGTACATTGTCAGCTTGAAGGGAGCTTGATGGAATTCAGTACATCTTCTTCGTTTGGAGATTTGAATAAAGAGCAACGGATTACAACCTGAGACATATAATCAATGACTTCAGCAGTGGTTGATGACATTCTGTTAAGAGCACTATGGAAGTATTCGGTTCATCTCTCCAGTATCAGGTGCTTGACACAGATCAGTGTGGCTCCATCAGCACTGAGTAGTTGAAATGAACCAGAGGTCTTTGACCCAAAAACATCATTTAGGGCATTGTAGAATCACTTGGTTTGTCAGTGTTGTCAGTGTAGAATTGAATCTCTTCTTCCTTCTTGCTTAACCAAAAATTCTTCATTTCTCTAAGCTTCACTTGCACTTTGCTTTTAATGGACTTAAATACTGCCTTCTTGGAGATGGATGAGCTATCCTACTGATAAAGTTTTTGTTTCTTGCTTAGCAGATTCAAATTTCCCCATCATTTTAGTCAAAAGAATCCTTATGTTTATTGGTGTCCTGGTTCAGATGAACAAATGTGGTCCTGTATACCAAGTCTCTGAAAGCTAACTACTCCTCTTTTGCTCCACTGTTACTTACTATATGCTGACTCAACTTTCCCTCCAGGTCAGCAATAAATTGTTACTACATGAAGAAACACTCTAGACTCTCAATGTTGAGTCTCTGAACAGTTCTTTTGCCTGGGGCCACTGCTATTACTAAACATGAATGGTTAGCTGGGAGCTACGTCCAATTCTCTGCTTTTGTCACTTTCATATCCTATGTATCTCTTCTCTCTAACAATGATGCAGTTTATTAAATTCCAGTTCTTGCTATGATTATGCATCCATGATGTTGTATTGTGGTTAGTTAGGTAGAAGAAGATGTTGGTGATGAGATCATGAGCCGCACAAGTCTTCAGGAGTGTTACCACTCCAACAGATTCCATTCATCCCAAGGACTCCCTTGTCTGATTATCTGTGCCTACTCTAGCAAAGGTGCCCAGAAATATAAGCTTGTCTTCTTTCAACATATTGATGATAAGGATCTCTGAGTCTTCACAGAATTTTTCTTTGATTTTGTCAGGGTTTGTCATAGCAGAGGTATATGCACTAATGCTGGAAGCTTAGAGCTTTCCTAAAAGTGGTGATCACATTGTCATGAACCTATCATTCACTTCTTTTGGGAGGCATGAAATCTTGCTTCCTATATGGATCTGATTGAAATACCTTAGCCTGTCTCATAGCATTCTTCACCATAGCACCCATTCCAGAAAAAATGTGTATCCAGCTTCAACTTGAATAAGCTGGCCATTCAGGGCTGCTAATTGAATATGCTACCAGCTGTTTGTCTCTCAGATCTACTAGATCTCATACTATCCATAACCATGGGCACATTGCATGTACCAATGGTGAGTGGAATCACCATTGAAAATTTGAGAGGGGGTTTGTTTGGGTTTTTTTTGTGTTTTGACGCCAGGTTGGGATCCTTGCTTACTTCCAGTAAAAAGGCCAGGGTTAAGTTAGGTGAAGCAGACAATTTTTAGGGCATCTTTTCTAGTCTTTTCTTTCTGCCAGAAGATGGACAATGCAGTCCTTAAAAGGACTCCTTGGACACTCAAGGGGTGCAGAATCCAACTGCTGCTTCAGTCCAGTGAGAAGATGACCCAGTGTCCTGGGCCACCTATGAGCAGGGTTGAAGTTACAGCTCTCAGTATATCCATACCTGCTGTTCCCTCTCACTCATTGCCATAGAACCTCAAGGTGGATGAAGTAGTGGATAATGGGTGCTATCTTGATTTGTGCTCAGTCATTAACCTCATTCTCTCAGATTCATTGGTGTACAGTGGCAAGACAAAAGTGAAGACAGCTAGGGATAGCCTGGAATACAAAGGATGACCTCAGCATCTTCTATTTTTGAACAAACCCTGGGGACAGGCACTCCACCTTCCTCTCTGTTAAGACATAGTAGGCAGCAAGGGCAAAATGTTGCATAACTATCAGATGTTTTTATCAGGACAGGCTTTAACTGGTTTTCTTTGTAACAAGGAAGGGCTGGGGGAGAATGTATTTGGAAGTGACAATATTCCAAAAGCTTAGAATTCTCTCCTTAAGGAGTCTGTTGCTTGCATTTGGGTGAAAGACTACCTACCTTTGCTAAAGTTATAGTACACAAATGTGAAGGACATGTTGTGTTCCATAGCTAACTATAGATAGAATTACTGGAATTAAACCCATATGAAGCAGCATCTAAATTAATTACTAAGTCTAACATAAAACATTCTACAATCCATTTAATTAAGAAACCATTCAAAGGCCCATGCAACTAATAAGTTATAGATTTCTATCTGTTCACAAGGGATGGAGCCAAACAATGTCTAATTTTAACATTCTCTAATCATTAATTTCCTTTAGAGGTTTTATTTTGGTAACTTCAAAATAAAAAAAAAGATTCCTCATGTGATTTTTAAATTGTTTGTTACACAGCAGACAATAAATATTATTTAGGGATTATAAAACATGCAACATTTACTCAAGATAGAATAACTTCAAAGCTCAACTACATAAATATGTATTGAGATTTTATCATTTGTTTAAACTGGGACTTATAGCTTAATGTGTAAATTTGTATTTGGGAGTGGATAGATTATTTTTTAAATAACTATTACTTCTTAGTAGTTAAAATGACTATTTTTCTTAGTCACATGAATTAAAGCAAGGTTCCTAGGGAACTTTTGGTCTAACATAGCCAAAGAGTCTTGTATTTGAATTTTTCTCCCATTCAATCCTGCTACATACAAACCAAACTGGTTTACTAACTTTTTCCCCAGTATAATATGATTTGGAAAGTTATGTAGCAAGTGGCAAGAGTTCTGGATTGGCCAGGCAGAGGACCTAAATGTAATGCCTAGCTCTGCCACTATTTATTTATGTGATGTTAATCAAATCACTTAACATTTCTATGCTTCAATTTTCTCATCTGTAAAATGAGAGGTTGTCAAAGAGGACATATAAGATCCTTTCAAGTTTTGAAGTGATTTTCCTAGAGCTCAAGAAGCTTCCAAGTTTATAAGCAAGATGAGTCAGACTATGAGGATTTTCTTTTTCTTTTTTTTTACATTGATAAACAGCTTTTATTCAGGCTATGAAACTTGAAAAATATATTAGTACTTACTATAGTAATTTCATTTATGTGAGTATAACTCTTACATATAAAAAGAGAAATTATTATACTTATAAAATTGATGTAAATGATTACGTAGATATACAATGTAATCTTGGTAAGAGCCAAGCAGCTTTAATATGTCAACCACAGGGGCATAGCAGAACCAGGTGTGTGATAGGATGGTCACTTATTGGCACGTATGTTATTATTTTGGGAAATTTATTGTCAATGTATGTACACTCACAGCAACACTGGGGAACATACCAGTACTCGAGAATTAAAAGGGGGCTCTGGATTCTACCAGAAGGAAGAGAAGACTCCAAGTTAGATTTAGTTAATACTTGGGGGTTGGCTTAGAGTTCCAATTCTTATGCCTACAAGACCATTTGAGTTATCAAGTGGACACAGAAGATAACAAGCATTGGCCAGGGAGCTCTATAAAACAGGATTTTTCTACCACTGATGAGACTGCTCTGAAGTCATGCTATCTTTCGCTAGTGCCTAATGATAGCTAAAATCTAATCATGAAGTTTACCTAAGTATTTGCATAGAGTGCTGGTCCTAGAGTCAAGAAGAGACCAGAGTTCAAATTTAGCTTCAAATACCCTGGCTGACCCTGGATAAGTCACTGATTTTCTTTGCATCAATATCCTCAAGCACAGAATGTGAATGAAAATAATATCTAACTGCAAGGGCTATTATGAGGATCAAATGAGATATTTGTAAAGCATTTATCACAGTGCCTAGCACACAACAAACACTTAATAAATTTTTTCTTCATTCATTCAAAAAAAAAACCATATGATAGTGAGGAGAAGGGTAGAGGCCCTGGTGAGAAAATTGACAACTTTCTTATTACAGCCCCAGTAGTAAACTCTGTGTATTTCACCCAAGTACTAACATATAGCTAAGTTCAGAATGAGTCACGCCAAAAGTGTGGTATTTAAAATGCTTCACAGTCTGCTTCCAGCTTAACTTCCCAGGCTTATTATGTGTTGTTGTTTTTCAGTCATTTCAAAACCCCTCATTTGGGGTTTGCTTTACAAAAATATTGGAGCGATTTGCATTTCCTTTTCCAGCTCTTTATACAGATAAAAGAACTGAGGCATCCTGGGATAAGTGACTTGCCCAGGGTCACACAGTTAGTAAGTGTCTAAGGCCAGATTTGAACTCATGAAAATAAGTCTCCCTGATACCAGGCCTAACACTCTTTTCACTTGTGCCACATGGCCAACCCTTATTACATATTATAAGTCAGGCATATTATTGAACATTACATGGGGTTATTGAAGGAAGTTCAGTCAGCTAACTGGATGAAATATATACCTGGGTATATTCAGAACTTGCAGCTATAATAAGTTATGGTTAGTAACCTTTGAAAATTATGTTTCGCCTGACTTCAAATGTAGAATTGATATTGTATTGCCTGTCTTCTCAATGAATGGGGAAAGGGCAGGAGGAGAGAATTTGAAACTCAATTTTTTAAATGAGCGGTAAAAATAATAAATCAATAAATGAGTAAAGAAATAGAATTTACAGAAAATGGAAGTACTATAAGAGAAGAAAAGAGAACTTAGATAAGGAACCCAATAAGAGTTCATCAAGAACAAGCCCTGGGAAGCAACTACATTTCTGTTTTTGTTTTTTGTTTTGTTTTTTACAAGACAGGGTTACTAACTTACCAGGTCAGAGAAACATTGTCAAATGATACACCTGAATTCCATTGACATCTCCTGTGGTGAGACAGGATGAAGAGTATGGACTCCTAAATGATAGCACTGTTAGGGGGATTTAGAACTAATCAAACCATCATACCCAAAGAATTGTAACTGACAAATGTTACCCACCAGTGAAATGCCAACTGGACTTGCTCCTTGATTTTGGTCTGCTCAACACCTGAGTCCTTAACTTGTATCAGGACAAAGATGTCATGCTTTTCAAATTTACGGATTACACCAATTTTGGAGGGATAGATAATACAGTGAATGAGAAATAAAACATGAAAAGACCTTGACAAATTAGAATGATAGGCTAAAGTTAATAACATCAAATTAATGGAAATAAATGTAATTTTCTATACTTGGGTTAAAAATTAACTACACAAATGCAGTATGTGGAAGAAACATGAGTTCACATAAAGTTTTTCTGGTAGTGTTTATGAAATTCAAATTATGAAATTCAAAGTCAATATGTCTCAGCATCATGTATGGCAGGAGAGAGGAGAAAAGAAGATGAAAAGAAGGAAAGAAGGAAGGAAGGAAGGAAGGAAAGAAAGGAAGAAAGGAAGGAAGGGGAAAAGAGGGAATGAATAAAAAAGAGAGGAAGAGAAAAGAAAAGAAAGGAAAAGAAAAAAGAGAAAACCTTCTTTAATATTGTGCTGAATGAATATGATATCCCAAGCGAAGGAGAGGCTAATCCCACAGTATTCTGCCTTGATCCAGAACCAGACTAAAATATTCTGTGCACTTCTAGGTATCATGTTTTAGAAGCTATTAATAAGTTTGAGTATAACTTACTACTAAGTTACTACTTAGTCACTTACTAAGCAAGGGCAGTTAGTAAGAAGAGGGTAACCAAAAAACTGAGTAGATTCAAGCATCCTTTGGAGTATTGAATTCATCCAGAGTATTATGTTCTATTTTAGGGGCTATATTTTAGAAAGTTTACTAAAATGACAAAAAAAAAAAAAAATGAACAGGATGACAATAGAATTAGAAACCAAGAATTAGGAATGTGTAGCCTGGGGAAAAGGAGGTTCAAACTACTACTGTATGAAGTGCTGTCTGATGGAACAGGAAAAAAACCCTGATTTACATGTCCACAAAGGGGAGAACTAGGCCCAATGAGTTAAAGTTGCGGAGAGATCGATTTTTGTTCAATATTTATCCATGTATGTTTAACTGTACCAAAATCTCTTTCTGATGACCTATGTGGAGGTGACTCTGGGTTCCTAAAGGCTATTTCAATGGCATGATAACCATGGCTAGCAAATACTAAAAGTTTTGAGAGAGGTTTATCAACAGACAGTACATTTCTTATGTGGGACAGTAGGTTGGTAAAGTTCATCACCAATTTGATTACAGGATGATGAACATTTTGACCACAGAACTTGTCAAAGAAAATTTACCAACCTAGATAAGGAGTGCTATTTTCTATGGGGGAGAAAGTACTTTGACAAATGAAAGCATGAAACTTTAAAGTTACTTTTATCTTTTACATAGTTCTTGGACTATAAGAAAATTAGCAATATAGGTAAGACCATCACAGCCACTAAGGAAGAAATAAATTAACAGATTCAAGGAATAATGTCAGGACTGAGAAGCCCATAGCCATCACTATAGGCATCACGATGCTTGCTACCACACAGACACCATGAGATCTGAGATAAAAACAGAAGTGCAGGTAATAAGAAAAGCCTCCAAAGAAGCCAAGTAAAATGTAATATCCTTCATGAAAGTGACTTTTTAAATTTGTCTTTATATCCTCAAAAATTGGTCATGCTCTGAGAGTGAGTTTTGACAGGTAGACAACCAGATTGCATAGGAAAAAGTAAAGAAGACTGTCAGCCATGCCAGTATTGATCAAAAGAAGTGACAAAGTTTAGGATAGAGAAGACTTCAGAAATGATATAACTGGCTTCAAATATTTCAAGGGTTTTCATATGGAAAGGGAAATTAGACTTGTTTTGTGCATCCCAGAAGGCAAAAGCAAGGGCAATGAGCAGATATTAAGTGGAAACATTTTTCTTTGAAATAAAGAAAAACTTCCTAATTCAGTTTAACTGAAAACATGAGCAGTAAGTACCGACAATTTATAAGGCACCGATGCAACAATTTCATCTTTCCAAAAGTAGAATGAGCTTCTGCTCCATATGGTCAGGTGGCTTTTAAGTAAAGTTTGGATATCTAATTGATGAGATTTATAGAAAAATTCTGCCTATGCATGTGTTGGACTAGATGACTGCTGAGGTCTTTTATATCTTTAAGATACAAAGATATGAGAGCACTGACCCTGGAGTCAGGAGGAACGAGTTCAAATGCAGTCACAGACACTTGACACTTACTAGCTGTGTGACTTTGGGCAAGTCACTTAACCCTGATTGCCTTGCTGCCTTCTCCGCTCACACACACACAAAGATTAAATGAGATGATTCTGGTCTCTTGCTTAGATGACGTTGAACAATGACCACTGGACATGCAAATCATCATAAACACCTGAGGTCACTAACCAATGGTGTTATTAGACATTCCGTCAAAATGCAGCTGAGAAATCGAATGCCACTGCTTTCCTTCAAGCAGAGTACTCCGAGCCACCCCAACTTCTAGTAAACATTCCTTCCTCACCTCCACTTCATAGAAATCTTTTCCTTATAGATTGTTGAAGTACCAGCTTCTACATAAAGCCTTATTGCTAGAGCCTTCTTTACATTCAACTATCTTGTATTTAATCTGCAGGGCAGTGGATAGAGGACCAGTACAGGAGTAAAATCTCAGCTCAGAAACTTGACACTCACTAGTTGTGTGACCTTGGACAAGTCATTTAACCCCAATTGCCTCATCCTGGGTCATCTCCAGTCATTCTGATGAATATCTGGTCACTGGATTCAAACAGCTCTGGAGCAGAAGTGAGACTAGTGACCTGCACAGCCCTCCATCACTCAAAACAAAGTCAAGTGCAAGTCATGTCATCATTTCTCTGATGACTCTTCTTTGGCAACAAAGGATGAACACACATTTAGTCTGCACAAACTTATACAGGTACATTTTTTCTCCTTTAAAAGAAGATAAACTCTTTGAAAGCAGGAATTATTTTTGCTTTGTTTTTGTAGCTTAGTAGTGTCTGACTCATACTGAGTTCCTAAAGAGATGTGCTGATTGATAAACTTATTTCATTATCGTTTTGTCTACCTCACCCCACTTCTTCCAAACTTTCTTATTAATGTTAGGGCACCATCCTTCCAATCACCCAGGCTCACAACCTTGGTATCATCTTTGATTTCTTACTCTCAGTGCCCATGTCTAATTTGTTGTCAAGGCTTATCAATTTTAACTTTGTAATGCCTCTCACATATGTTCCTGTCTTTCTTCTGTCTGCTACCACCCCACCACCTATACCTAGCATAGGCCCTCATCACTTCATTCCTGCACTCTTGCAATAGCCTCCTGATGAGGCTGTCTTCCACTAGTCCTTCCACTCTAATTCAGAATCCAGCAGCCAAAGGGATGTTCCTAATGTGCAAATCTGACCATATCACCCCCTAATAAATTCTAAGGGCTTACTATCCCCTCCAGGATCAAATATAAAATCTTCTATTTGGCATGAAAAGTCTTTTATAACCCACCAGTCTTCTCATTTCTTACTCCCAGCTCAGCAAATAATCTTTAGTCCAGGGACATGAGCCTCCTTGGTGTTTCTCAAACAAGGTTCTCATCCCCCAACTCTAGACATTTTCACTTGACACGAATTACTCTCCCTTCACATTTCCACTTCTTGGCTTCCCTGGCTTAATTCAAGTCCCAATTAAAATTCTACCTTCTATAGGATGCTTTTCCCAATCCTTCTTAATTCTAGTGCTTTCCCTTTCCTATTTACTTATTTGTCCTTTGTCTAACTTGTTTGAAGATAGTTATTTGAGTAATGTCTTCCACACTAGATTGTGAGCTCCTCCAGGGCAAGGACTGTCTTTTACCTTTCTTTACATCTCTTGTGCTTAACACAGTTTCTGCCACATGGTAGATTAAATAAATATACATTAACTGAATGACTGTCATAACAGGATCACTCAGGATTCTGCTAAACATAAATGAGCAAAGATTTTCACTTTCTCCTTGGAAAGGAAAGTAGCTTAAAGAAAGCAAATATGACACAGTGAAAATATCTACCACACTGAACTTTATTCTGTTGGTTTTAAGGGCCCTTGTTTTAAATATTAAAAGGACTGACTATAGAGTTTAAGGTGGCTGTGTTGCATGTTAAGATTACACTTATTTGTATGAGGATAGTAGCTTCATGAAATGTGGAATCAATAGGATGCTCCTGTTCTTTTGCAGATGTCCTACGTGAGTCAGGAAAAGGGAACTAAGTGACTTGACCACAAGGTGACCACAAAACTAGATCAAAGATGAAGAGCCACAGAATTTGAGAGCAGGAAAGGACCTTGATGACCATATAGCTGAATTTACACATAAAAAGATTCACACACACACATCATTGTATTTCTTTAAAAGTCTTAGTGTGCTATGCAATACTCGGACTTACTCTTGCTCCAGGCGATCCTCTTCCAAATAAATGATAACATAGTAATATAGCTTTAATTGACCAAGTACCACTGATAATCAGCTAAGCCCAAGAGTCCCATGAACAGCCTGGTTTCTATTCTAGCCCTGATAGCCTTAGTTCAGAGAAGAAACTCCTATGCAAATTGGGCCAGCCCCTTACCACTATTGACAGCAAATGCTGATCAAATGTTAACAGCCACAGAGGCAAGTCAGCCTAGCTGAAATAGCAAGGCACTCAGAGGAAAGGAGAAGCAATACATTCCAAGTGGGTCAAACAGACTCATCCACTGCCTTCTTTCAGACCTTGGTGCAGCCTAAGACCCAAGAGCCTCAGAAATAACATCCCCACAACGTCCTAAGCACCATCTTTACTTCTAATCTGTCCTTAGAGTCGTCATTGAGGGGAGCAGCTCTTGGAAATAGTCTACAATTCCCACATCACAAACACTAAAAACTAAACTGCCACCTATAGGCTGGTAAACCCAAGAACCTCAGGAATATCTATTCCCCCAGACCATTGGCCCTGGGACTAGGCTAATGTCCATAGCCATAGTCCAAGGAAGCAACCCTTGTGGAGGTACAACCTGGCAGCTTTCTCTCTAGATGCTGAAGCCCCCATCTCCTCAACAGTCACAAGATACTGAAAACCTGAAAAAGAAAGTTCTTGTCAGTATGGCATTATGAAATGGTTTATCATTAGAAAGAAATGATCTTATTAATGCGTGTGTGTGTGTGTGTGTGTGTGTGTGTGTGTGTGTGTGTGTGAGAGAGAGAGAGAGAGAGAGAGAGAGAGAGAAAATTTTATAGACATGTTTTCCAGCTGGACCAAAAAGGAACACTGAACCTTTCCATATGACTTGCAGCTGAAACATGCCATAAGTGTTGTCTCTTCCATTAGAATATGAGCTGCTTTCCTTGTCTATTTGTGTCTCCTATGCTTAGCACAGTGGTTTACATATGACATGCTTATCAAAGGTTTTTTTTCATTCTAGCTCACTCTCATGAAATAGAAAGGGGCCAAAAGTTTTAAACTTTTATGGGATTAGGATTGTGAGGGACATGGAAGAAAAGTTTCAAGAAGATCATAAAAATTTCATCAGTGTGGCAAGGAGAGTGGGCTTAAAGAAAGATGTTTTCAGATTGCTAATCATAAAGAACTTCCATTGGCTTTGCTGGCCTGATATGAGCAAGTAAGTACTTTAAAATGTAAAATTAAGGTCCTCAGTTTCTATACTAGACTCAAATCCCAAATGGCTTTAGTGGTTCTTAACCTAGGGTCTGTGAACTTTTATTGGTTTCCTTTATAATCCTTTTCAGTTTAATTTATGTATTAAATCCTTTTCAGTTTAATTTATGTATTAAATAATGTTACTCTGAAGAGGCATCCACAGGCTTGAGTGGTTTATGACATGACCACCCCCAAAAAAGGTTAAAACTTCTTGCTTTGTGGGATATTGTAGAGGGACTCCATGATCAGACACAGATCAGAGATGATATATTTCTTCTGCTCAGTATCTACATCAGCCACTCTGCATTTTTAAGAGAAGCACACTCTCACTGAATTTTGTTGTTCATTGTGGTCAGGACTAAAGAGAGTAATGCTTCTTCAAATTTGTATTCTTATCTTGATTTATTTTCATTGAACTGAATTGACTTAATGAGGTTAACATAGGAATAACCATGCCAAGGTAAAAGGAGAATTTTTTCTTCACACTTTTCCACCACTACTCATGTGGATGGGATGTTGGGAAGTGAACTGCATGACATGGTTATTCATATAACTAAATGGATTTCACCTCCTATCTGACACAGCCAAGGTGGTGAAGCATAATTAGTCCTTTATCTGGAATGTGCTGACCTGGGGGCTTTTTCTCAGCTGGCCTCTCCCAATTCCTTTATTTATTTTTTCTCCATCATGAATTGTTCATCAGGCCATTCTTTCATGGAAATAGTTTTAAACTGAGCTGAACCATAAAGGTCTGGTTCACTGTGGATAGCAGAGGGTGAAATGTAGTTATTTTAGACCTTTCAGAGAGGAGAACTAATGAAGAAAAATATTCATTAAGCTAAAGTGAGTACCCTACTACTGCAATTATTAAGTTTCTCCTTGCAATTTCATAATTGCTATCTGTGCTTTATTGCATGTGTGTATGCTTGCCTAGGAGGAGAAAGGTAAGCCTGGGAAGACAGACTGAAACAGTTTTTTAACATTTTTTATGCATAAGCATAATAACCCCCTAAATTACACACATTTTCAATATCAGATAATTCGTATAATTGCTCTGTTTGGGTTAGCCCAGAGCTCATAATTTCGCTGATTTTTCCTAGGCACGATTCAATGACAAATAAGTGTCTGTGTTATCAGGTAGTATCACTAAATCAGCATTCAGGAGGTGTCAGGTAAATTAGAGTCTTCAGGAAGTTGGAAAGAACTTACTGAGAACAAAAGCCCTCTTTGTTAAGACTGAGTGTTTCCTTCCTCTCTCTGTTTTTCTGTTTTGGAAATAAGATGAATTGGTCACTCAACCATTGAATCTGCCTCTTTAAAAAATAAATTATGAGTTTTATAGGAAGTCACATAAGTGGAAAAAATGAATTAAGGCTCGTTTTCTAAGCATGAATCTCTCATTCCATGTTTGGTGTTCCAATTATGGTTAGGTAGTGTTACTTAACTCAAATGGATACATTTTTATTACTGGTTTATGACAGCTAGGAATCCTAGTCAGAGAGAGAGACAGAGAGAGACCAAGAGACAGTGAGAGACAGAGACAGAGAAAGGAAAATAAAAATATATCCAGTATATAGTATAGTATAATATATCGCGTAAATAAATCTCATCTCTTACTCCCTCATTCCAATATCCACTGTCACTCAGCTGCCTTTTTTGTTAAACCTGTCTAATTTTACATTCACCAGGCTCAAGATTTAACTAGAAACAATCGAGGGGAAAATATTTGAAACATTCAATTTGGACAGCCACTTCTGCATCTCCCTCTCTTTGCCCCCAGGCATTTAAACCCAACATGGAAAACAGCAGGGCAAGGGCTCACCCAGTTTCCATTTTATTCCTTCTATCTTCCATACCTTGGCTTTCAAAACATTTTCATCTCTACTTCTTTTCCAGATGGCATTATGATGGTTTCCATTAGTTTATGTATCTTGAACTAAAAAGAAAGATTCAGTCAAAATTGCATCATTAAGAAGATTATAGCAGAGTATTTTAATTCAAAAGAATTTATTTCACAGACATCAATTCCTCATGGACAGAGACCAAGGGTTAGCAGCAACAGGAAGGGCACCAGTAGGGAGGAAGGTCTAATTGAAAGAAAGGGTTGTTATTGTTTTTGTAAGGTTGTCGCTGCTTTAATTTTAAGAAGCAACAGATGGGCTAATCATTTCCTCCAAAATGTTCCTTTTGATTCCTCAGGATCAGTTTCATGACTGTGAGACAGACATAGCCAAAACAATTTTGTAGTGACCTGTATCAGTGATTATATGTCACAGAAAAGATATATCCAGTTCCTGTATTCTACTGCTTCATCAGCACCTTCTTCTCTAGATGACTCCCCTGAGAGGCAAGAATAGCACAGGTACAAATGAGTACAAATGATGGACCCAAGAGCTTCTGCTCCCTTGGATGGTTAGAGAATTTTTTAAACTGACAAAGAACTGGCTAACATTTTAGGGGAAATTGGCCCAAATAGATTTGCTTGCAAAGAAAGCCTCATAAAGAAAATTTAGGACAAGTAAACTTATAGCATACAAGGGTGGTGCCATATCTCTGTCCTCCTTCAACCTTATATCTGGTTGTCACAGCTCTCTGGGATAGGTGGTCTAGAACCCAAGAGGTATTCTATTTTCCTGACCTGTCTGTAATAGGCTTGTTTTTTCCTTGCCTGGGGCATTGCAAGTTTTACTGAGTGAGATATCATAAAGTCAGTAGGGCACAAACTCAATTCTCCAAGTCTTCAAGATAAAGTCTCTAGCTACTATATCATGGTGTCTCTCATTGTAGTCAAATAGACACTGTCTGAAACAATGATTTTCGTTTTTATTGACATTAACTTTTTGCATTTCTTCTAGATGTGTGACTACAGTAAAACATTTCACCACTCCAAAACTCAATATCTTTGTCTATAAAATAGTAATTCCTAGACTTTCCTTCTGAGGCTCTTTTAAGACAAATGTTTTATAAACTCCAATGTAGTTTATAAATGTGATTCACTATTATTTTTATATGGAGCTATTCATTCTCTTAGGATTTCTCTCAACATTCTTATTCACGAACATTTATAAATGGAAGCTTAAGGTGACTACATGGTCCTATAAAATCATTGTGTCTGAATCCTCAAAGCTTATATTCCTATGGGGTATGGTAAGTCTCAGAACGATATCTGAAAAGTTGTTCCAAGTATGTACCTGAAATCAGTCCAACAACTCTAAGGTAACGATAATGCCATCCATCGTGATCTGTCCAGCTATTTTAGGCAGAATGGAATTATATTTAACATTTAATAAATAGTTTCACTTAATGAGCTTTGACTCCATAAGCTGTTTATGGATTCCATTAAAATTTAATCTGTCTTCCTCTGAAAATAGTTTAAAGTAGGGCACACTCAGTTTAATTTAATTAAAAATATACCAGATTTGACTATGATTTAATGCCACATTCAAAAATGATCATCCCTGAAAGTAGTAGTTCTAATTCTGTAGCTTTTTAAAAAGTCGCATATGATATGTTCAACTTGCGACTATTTAGGTAACTAGAGGGGAAGCCTAAGCATGGTCAGCTCAGAATCACAGAAAAGAGCTTATGCAGATTAGGTACAAATTCATGACTAACACGTTAAAATTTCGATTTGAACTCCAATTTAGACTGAATCAATTTGTCAATGATTTCTAAGATCATTAAACCTAGTAGAAAGGACTATAATTACCACAGAGGTGAAATATCACCAGCATATTGACAAAAAGGATACTCTCCATTGCTCATATGGCCCAGTTCAACCAGACAGTACTGTATAGTTTTCTCATCAATTCTTGAAATCAATGAATTTAAGCTGTATCTTTTTCAGACATGAGTATGGTTTTAATCACCAAGCATCGATTCCATCTAGTCATCATTATTTTTTCAGCTTAGTGAAAACTTTAGTGGGAATACATCAAAACAACCCCTCCCTTTGAATTTGTTTCTGTCCCAGTCATTTAACTCATGATTCTAAACACGATTGTCAATGACTGGATACATTGAGGAAGCCAATACTTTTTTTTTTGGCACGTTCCACATTAGATGTGGATACACCAAGGTGAGAGGGCCACCTACACAAGAACTTGAGCTCTCACAGAGATCAAAACAGAGGATAGAAATAGAATTAAATAATTTTTTAAAAGTTTGGCTTGAACTCTTCAGGCTTACATAGAAATCACAGATACCCCTCAAGGCATTGATAGCTTGTGAGTTATTCAGTTAGAGTCTAGTGTTAATGAGGACAAGAGGGTGAAATGGACATCCACATGGACAAGTTAGCTAAAGACAGACAGAGCCCAAATGCGGAAGAATGGATTATCAGTGAAAATCTATTATATCTCAAAGCCCATAGGAATCTAAGAACACCTGAAAGGTATCATCTTCACATATGCAGGATATGGCATATTCTATAACGGGTTTGATTTACTACTTAAGGAGAAGGCAATATGTCAGGAGCTGAAGTTACAAGTTAAAATAATGTTTTACAAGTCTGTGTTATGCAAGCAAAACTATGAGTAATTGATGGAAAGATATGCCTCAAGCATGAAAAACATTTTGGGTGAAATATTAGCTTTTTGTAAAACACTTTTCCTATCAAGAAAGAGCCTATCAAGGTTCTTTATATTTCAGAAGCCAAAGGACAATGTCCTTTCACACAAGGAGTTTTTGTTCTAAACAACACATGCTCGATATTCTAAAATAGGCTACTGGTTGTCATTGTTGTTCTTTTTCATTTATAATTGAAATTCACAAGGTTTTCAAGAGAAAAATGAATGCTGAGATGATGTGAAATGCAAATCTAAAAAGATGTGTATGCTATTGCATTCTTTTTTCCTTTATTAACAATGGAAAGAAACCCATTCCTCGCATATCCCTACTAGGATAATATCCTGTCTTTATCTTTACAGTTCAATAAATTTTCAGCAAGTAGAAAGGGAAGGTGGGGAATAATTATTATATGGCATCTGTGTTAGCATGATAGTAGTGATAATTTCCATTTATTTATTGCTTTAAGGTTTACAAAATGCTTCCCTAAAAATAAACTTATGACTTGGGATATATGCATATATAGGCATTTTAAGGTACATTTCACTGAGACTTAGAGTAGTTAAGTGAAAATTATCCAAGATCTCACAATTAATAAATGGCAGAGCTGGAATTGAAGCCTCAGACTCTGATATTTCCAGGGCATCGTGGCACTTTTTGTAAACTACTCAGTGTGATTCAGGATAATTGCATAACTAACGCCTCATTTCAGGTTTTTGACACAGTATCTACTTCAATGAACTGGGCCCAGAGTTGAATGGGACAAGGCTTGGTTACATTTGGAAAACTATACAGTGTTTTCAATGATTCAATGGGGCTTGCTATAGTAAGTCTATTTTTCTTTTCTTTTTCTAATGCCAGGGTTTTTTTAGTGGCTATAAATTGAGGTATGTTATAATCTCAGAAGCATCACAGTTGTGGGTAGCCTGAAGGGCAAGGGTCATGGGTGTAGGTAGGATACAACAATTCTCAGTGATGACTTGGTTGCAAGAAATGTCACAAAAGGCATCTTCAGTGCATTGTGTAATCAAAAGAAAAGTGAGGGGGGGGGTAGGCAGTTCATGGAGTGAGGTTGAGCAATAACAGAATAGACTAAGTATTAGACTGGTCTCCAGGAAATGTTAGAAACACCAAGAAAAAGGCTTTAATTAGTTTGGGAACAGACCCAATCAACCCATCAAATGTTAACTTCAGAAGGCTTTTATCACCTCACACCTAGGTTGTTATAATAGCCTTCTTATAGCTCTCCCCTCCTTAAATCTCACTTTCTTTTATCCCCTAATCCACTTGCCATTTAAGTGATCTTCCTAAAGCAGGTGTCTGACCAACTCACCCATCCTATTCCATAAACTTCAATAGCTCCCTATTGCCATCAGAATAAAAGATAAAATATTTTAGCTTTTAAAGCACTTTACATCCTGGCCCATTCCTAGCTTTCCATTCTTCTTAAACCTTACTCTCCTCCACATACTCTTTGATCCAATGACACTGACCTTTTAGTGTACTCACACAAGACACTCCATCTCCCAAATGTTCATTTTCACTGTCCCTCACTCCAGAAATTCTCTGTGCCCTTGTCTCTATGCTTCCTTAGTTTCCTTCAAGTACTGACTAAGATTCTACCATTTATAAGAAGCTTTTTCCAGTCCCCTAAATACTAATACTTTTCCTCTATTGATTTTTTCCAATTTATTATATAGATATATGTGTACGTATGTCTGTGTGTGAGATTTGTACATAATTATTTGCAGATTGTCTCCCCATTACATTGTGAGTGCCTTCAGGTCAGGGACTGTTTTGTTTTTTTTTTTCTTAGCCCTAATGTCACATAGTAGTTACTTAATAAATTTTTGTTGGGTCAATTTTCTTGGAAAGAAACTCAGTTAATCAATCAACAAGCATTAAATATCTACTGTGTGTCAAATGTTATATTGGACATTGCAAATATAAAGACAAAAAACAAAATGTTCCAGTCTTCAAGCAGTTTCTATTGGGTAAAGTTACACATATAGGTATGAATATATATGTATATTATATATATATGTTAAAAAGTGTGTGTGTGAAGTATTTTTTTTGTTTGTTTTAGGAAAAGATACTAACAGGCTAGTAGATCAGTAAAAGTCTAATATAGGAGGTATTGAAAGTTGATACTGACTCAATAACCCAGTGTTCCCAGCCCTGCTTGTCAATCGGTGTTAAAGGAGGCTCTGTTGAGGGAGGTTCTTCTGAGGAAGACATCACCCAGTCTGCAGCTTTTGTTGTTTAGTCATTTCAGTCATGTCTGACTCTTTGTGACCCCATTTTGGGGGTTTTCTTAGCAAAGGTACTGAAGTGGTTCACCATTTCCTTCTCCAGCTCGGTTTACAGATGAGGAAAATGAGGCAGATAGGGTTAGTGGCTTGTCTAGGGTCACATAGCTAGTAAGTATCCAAGGCCAGATTTGAACTCAAGAAAGTGTCTTTCTGACTCTAGACCCAGCACTCTATTCCCTGCACCACCTAGCTGCCCTTTTCTTTCTTTTCTTTCTCTTTTTGGGGGAAGCTTTTGTATTACGTATTATTTATTTTGGGATCTCACTCTTGAGATTATTGGCAGATTCTTTCAATGCTCTTTTCCCCCTCTGGTTCCATGACATCAGGGAAGTTTTTCTCAATAATGTCTTGAAAGATGCTATTCAAGTCCTTTTTTTTTTATCATGACTTTCAGGTAGTCCAAAGATTCTGACATTTTCTCTCCTGGATCTATTTTTCAGGTCAGTTTTTTTCCAATGAGGTATTTTACATTTTCCTCTATTTTTTCATTCTTTTGAATTTGTTTGATTATTGATGTCTCCTAGAGTTATTAGCTTTCACTTGCCTAATTCTAATTTTTAGAGAGTTATTTTCCTCAATGAGCTTTTATACTTCCTTTCTATTTGGCCAATTCTACTTTTTCAGGAGTTGTTTTCTTCAGTGGATTTTTGTACTTCCTTTTTCATTTGGCCAATTCTACTTTTTAAGGAGTTGTTCTCTTTTTTCCAAGCTGTTGAGTCTTTTTTTCACAATTCTCTTGCATCACTCTCATTTCTTTTCCCAGTTTTTCTTTTTACCTCTGTCATTTGGTTTTTAAGCTCCTTTTCTGAGCCCTTGCATGAGTTCTTTTGGGGTTTCAGACCATTTCCCATTTTTTCTTAGGGTTTTTCCCATAAATATTTTGACACTGTCCTCTTTTGAATTTATTTTTTGATCCTCCCTGTCATAATAATAATTTTTTATGGCAAGATTTATTTTTGTTGTTGTTTATTTTTTTCAGTATTTTTTCCTTTCTTTTAAATTTGAGTTATGTTCTTGGAGAAGGGACACTGTTTCAGAATTCTTGTATCAGGAGCTGTAGCCCCTGGCTGTTTACCTGGTGCTGTACCTAAGGCCCACAAGATACCCTTGTGTCTGATGCTGAACTGAAGGGGTATGGGGGGGTGACTAGCGTTACTGGAGGCAATAGAGGTTTGGCAGTTTATCTGGTGTTGAACCAGGGTCCCAGGGTTGTTGTCTGACACATGTTATGCTGTCTGTTTGCCCAGAGCTACATTGAAGCACTTGGTGGTCTGAGGCATGGCAGCTGCTGAGGCACATGGCGGGTTCGGGTGTTGGTATTTGCCTGCTCCACCACATTGGAGCTCAGAATCACTGTTTTGCTGAGGCAAGGCTTAATGCTGGATTCCTAGGACTCTTCCTGTCCCAGACTGCTCCCCTTTTATCCAAGTGAAACAAACCTTTCCTGACAACCTTCCAAGTTTCTTGGACTAAAAGACTTTCACCACATATTTACTGGTTCTACTATTCTAGGATTTGTTTTCCAGTACTATTTTATGTTGTTTGGAAGCAAATATAAAAGAGTAAAGATGATTTCCTGCTTACTTTGCCATCTTGGCTCTTGGAAGTCTTATTAACTGTTATTTAGCACATACTTCTACCTGTTAATCATCACACATAATAATTGGGAGCTAGGATACAACAGTCCATCCCCTTTAACTGACATGGATTTAATCTGAATTATCTTCATCTCATTATGAAAGTAATCAATAAAAATGGCTCCATCTTGAATCCCACGCTGATCTCCAGTGATTTAGCACATCAATATGTTCCTACCTTGACACATTTTAATGAACTCTTTACATTTCTTTGCCCTGAGTTTTGCCTCATTAATCAGGGCAAAAGTCTAAACAAATTTTCCTTTTAACACACAGTGAGCCAAAGAAAAATTCTTTGGAGGGCTTTCACTGCTTGCTTGCCCAGGTTCTGGATAACAGACAATGCTCCCATGTTTTCCCAGTCATTGATGGAGTGAAGGAAGGCTGTGTGCTTGTTTTCATGCTTTTTAGCATAATGTTTTCAACACTGTTGTCAGACAACTTCAATGAGGACAAAAGTAGATAAATTATTTAACTGGAAATGGCCACAAGCAAAGAATAAAATGGAGGGAGAGTTGGTGCATGATATTCTGTACTCAGATGACTGTGCAGTCAACACAGCCTCTGAGGCTGAAATGGAACAAAGTGTGGATTGATTCTCTGTTACTTGTGCTAATTTTGGCTTAACAATTAACACTCACTTACATACACACACACACACACACACACACACAAAACAACACAGTTTCTTCTCCAGCTAGCACTGTACCATCCATACATGGAACTGTCAGTTACAAAAAAATAGAAAAATATTTATTGCTGGGTATAAATTCATTTAACTTTGCAGTATACTTTCCAGAGGTGTACACATAAATGATGAGGTTGACACACACATTGCCAGAACTAGTTCAGTGTTTTGGAGATTCTGAGAGAAGTGATACTAGAATACCTACTAAACTGAAGGTCTAAATAACCACTGTGCTGACCTCATTGTTGTATGCCTGTGAAACCTGGACAATATACCAGTAACACGCCAGGAAACTGAATTGCTTCCATTTGAATTTTCCTAAGAAAATTCTGAACATCATCTGACAAGATAAGGAAAAAGTTAAACAGACAAACATTCAAACTGTTGCAGAGAGTGGCAATTCTGATTGGCTGGCCACTTTGTTCAAATGCCAAACATACATTTGACTAAAAGACTATTTTAAAGAGAACTCACACAAAGTAGACACTCACACTGAGGTCAGAAGAAGCAATACAAGGACAATCTTAAGGTTTCTCCGAAAAACTCTGGAACTGATTGCGCGACATGGGAGACACTGGCACAGGACCACCCAACATGACATGTCTTCAATAAAGAAGGCACTGGGGGGGGGGGGGGGGTGGAGCCAAGATGGAGGAGTAGAAAGACTCACATTTGCTAGCTCCGAATCCACAGCCCATAGATTTCCTGTAAAAAGAACTCCTGACAAATTCTGGAACAGTGGAAGCCGCACAGCAACACAGAGAAGGAGATTTCCGTTGCAGAAAGCCCGGAAAAACCGACCGCAAAGGTACCCCGGATGGGAGCGGAGCCGTGCCTTGCTGAGCGCTCCCCACCCCCTACCCCAGCCGCGGAGCTCTGCCCAGCCACGCGGCACTGAGAGGAGCCAGCAGACCCAAGCAGGCTTCAGAGACCTGAATCTCCAGGCGGCCGCGAAGGTCCCTCCACCCACAGACGCACAGGACAGTGAGAGAGACGGGCTGAGAGGGGAGCGGGGGATCTCTGGCACTCGGACCCCCTCGGGAGGCTGCGGCCGCGGCAGAGGCAGAGGCCGCTAGGCCAGAGGCCCGCAGAGCAGGCAGGAGCTCCACCCCAGCTCCATTACAAAAGATCTCTGCATAAACCCCCTGAAGGAACTGAGCCTGAGAGGCGACCCTGCCCCGACCTGAGAACCATCACAAAAGCCCTGAGGTTGGGGAGCAGCATTTGAATCCCAGACCCCAAGCACTAGCTGGGCTGACCTAGGCCTGGGGTGGAGAGGAATCTCAGAAGTTGAGTAACTGGCTGGGAGCATTTGAATCTCAGACCCCAAGCACTAGCTGGGCGGATCTGGGCCAGGGAGTGGAGAGGACCCTCAGAAGTCAAGTAACTGGCTGGGAAAATGCCCAGAAAAGGGAAAAAAACTAAGATCATAGATGGTTATTTTCTTGAGAAGATGATACCTCCATTCCTCTCGGACGACAACGAAGAGATATGCTTACCATCAGGTAAAGACATAGGAGTCAAAGCCTCTGTACCCCAAATATCTGAAATAGATACACCATGGGCTCAGGCCATGGAGAAGCTCAAAAAGGATTTTGAAAATCAAGTCAGACAGGTGG